>CM066332.1:111144096-112344096 GCA_033807585.1 Hydrophis major
GATCACTATTTTTATATCAGTCTACAATTTCTAAAACTTCATTCATATTTCACTTTCCTTCTTTTTCTTACAGGATTTCATCCAAGACACAAAAGATTTTTCAAGTACAGGTGACACTTTTAGGAAATAGCATATTGTACTTACAAAAGAAGATCAGAGTTTCAAAAAGAAATGGAAAAAGGAAGTTTATGGTTTCTTGCATTTGGAATTTCCAACTATAAAGAAACATTTTTAAAAAAAATAATTGATCTGTATGCAAAAGGAAACATAATTATAAAAGTTTTCCTTTACAAGTACATAAAATCTAATTGTTTTAATTTCTTCTAAGTACAATGACTATAAATCATTTGAGTATGCAACTTGTCATTTACATTCATAACTGCCTTTAGTTACAGATGTGAAAATGCAGGACTACAAATTGCATAACAAGATTACAAAAAACAAAACAAACAAGAAAACAGATAGCGTATATCCAATATATCTATGTTGGCTCTTAATTTTATAACTTATCTTGTAAATCTCATAATAGTTGCTGTCAAATGAATATCCAAATTTCCATCATCTTGAAATCCCTTATAACACAAGGGAAACTTAAAAAAACCTAAATAAAAACATTGGTACCATATGTATTTTCATCCCAATATAAAAATTTATATATTTGCAATATTTAAGAAGTCAATACATTCTTTCAATGTGAAGAATAAGAGTGTGTACATCCATATATATTATAAATATATGCACATATAAAGTGTTTTTTCCAAACCCAATTATTTATTCTGAATGATGTTCTCATTTTAATAGGGAAAAAAAATCTAAACCTGCCATAAAATCAGTGAGACTTTTGGATGCAAGAATGTGGACTCCTAATCAAAATGACTCTCAGACATGGGAGCAATTATTTTGGTTTTTACAGTAAGCTAGGTTTTCAATCCAAATTTCAAATTAAGCTCCCTTTTTAATGCAAAAATTTAGTTGGGAATTAGTCACATGTCGAAATGTCTCAGAGATACTTTGAAATATCTTGTATATCCATTAAGGCTATATCAAGAAAAGAATTGAATATTTAGATCCACATAGTTTTTGTTGTTTATGTGATTCCAGTAGAAGTAGATAATGCATTTATTAAATACATGACTTTGATCGCAAAGTCAAAATCTTTTTTGATGCAATTGATGCTTTTTTAAAACTACTATTGTGTAGGGAAAAATGAAGAAAGTAAAAAGTAATGTGAAGAAGACAGCATTTTATTTTAGAAAGGACTCTCACATTATCTGTGTTCAGTTCCGTTTTACATTAATAACCTATAGTCAATATACAGCTGAGGCCTAGCTATGTATTATAAAGAGTTCTCAGAACAGACAGGATCAAAACATGAAGAGCATAGCACTTATAATGTACACCATATAGAGCTAACTATCTTTTAAACCATGAAGAATTTTCTGCTTTATTATCTTTATCAATTATTACATAAACTCAATATGACAAGTTTCTGTATCAGCAACAGAAGCCAAGTAATTTCAGTTACAATAGATGAAGCCTACCAAAATTAAAGAAATGGAACACAGAAGTCTCCAGCAAGTTACAAAACCAGAATTGCTATTATTATTTAACTAATTTAGTAATTCATTTTAGGACAGAAGAATTATTCATGCTTTGTTTCTATCTTCTAATTGTGAAAATAAAATCCAGGAAGCAGTACTGTATTAACCAACTAATGAAGGAGACTAAATCTTCCTGAGTAATTGCTCTTCAAACTGCTGGAAAGGTTATTTTCTTACCTTATACTATGTCTTCTGCAATCTGACAGTGTCATTCAATCAGTCACTTTAATGTTAGCTGCTCTTTTATTATACAGAATAGAAGCAATAATGAAACTGTGCTGATCTGCCTGTCTTCATTCCATATAGTGTCTATATTTATACACTTATGCTTCTATTTGAAACTATATTTATCTACTTTATCTGCCTACAGTGCATCTGTTTCTCATACACACAGACTATATATGTGTGTGTGTGTGTGTGTGTAGATACACACACACTGACAAATACACACACGCGCGCGCACACACATTGCACAGCTCTTAGCTATTTTTCTAAGAGCAACAACAGAAGGATAATAAAAATGTTAAAAGATAGATATGACTAATTAATGTTGTGCATAGAAATAATGCTTACAGTATACACATGCTCACAGAAACATACAATATCTCACAAATAACAGCAACAAAATAATTTTAGCTAAGCAATGCAGTACTTGGTATGATACAAACTTGCCAGCATCATATGTAACCTGGGATTTAGAACTGTTTGCTATATAATTCCCTTATGATGTAATTATGGATTGGTGCAAAGCAACAACTTACACAGTTATATCACTGAGTTACTCTGGCTAATCCTCACTGTCACAATGCTAGAAGTACTGGCCATAGCCTCTAGTACTACCTCTACATAAAACCATTAGCAGGGCTATGCCAAAGAAACTGGCAGTTTTTTCTCATACCCAGTTTGCATTAGTAATTCTTTTTTTAAAAGTGTTAAAGATTGCATTTTCATGTAAGATCTCAATCTCAAACTAGGGTTTTTATTACGGATAAAATCTGTCAGTAGAAATCTAATCGTTCACTGGGCAAAAATGGTCATTAACTGTTATAACAATACACAGTACATTGAAGCACTGTTTACTAGCATAATAATATAAACATTAAATATATATAAATTACTGCTGTTAATGGTTCTTAATGATTGAAAAGGCATTATGATTTGACCTTAAATTGCAATGTCAATACCATTTCTAATCATCAGCTGATTCTAACTAATGAGTTAATTATATACCATGCCAAAATACAACTGATTTTTTTAGTGGGTAGCTGAAAAGTTGTTTTTTTTTTAATATACAACCTCAGAGAAATATTTCACCTAAATAATAAAAAGCTATGAATAAAATACAGTTTTCAGGATCCCTATATTCTTCAGAATGATTATTTCATATTCTCACAAAAGAATTGTGGCTTATACTAAAACAGAACTATAGTTATCTAGCTCTTATTTCTTAGAAATTCCTGCAATTAAGGCTGCAAATAGTACTAAGAGATTGGCAAGAAACAATGATATTTTCCAATTTTCCTACTTCTATATATCACATATGTGTAAAAATGTGTAAAACATATGTGCACAGACTTACTTCAATTATAGAACATTTATTTTCCATTTCTACAGAGTAATTTTTGAAAATATCAGGTAACTTTCATACTACAATTTAATCATTGTTTTAAATCACTTTTTTAGATCTTTCATATTTCTATAAAATATCATTAATTTTGTAGGAATCTGTAAACATTCCTACAAAAGGTATTTAATATTTTTATCAACATAAATGGCAAAAACTATCATTGTAAAATAATAAAATTTAAAACATATTAGAGTTAGCTAATTATTAATAATTTTATCCAAATTATTTTATTATAAGAATAATTATTCAGGAATTTGTTATATGTTAGTGGAATTACATATGAAAAGAAACATAGGACAGTCAAAATATACTGTCCATACAATGTGAAGAAATATCACACTCTCTTATTATTTTATTATTTTAAACCAAAGCTGTGTTTTATATATTTTATAAAAATAGGTAACAAATACAATTCACAAACAAACAATAATGAATGCCTATTTCATAGAGGCAAGACATCAGAAATAATTTGTAACATTTAAAGACTTTTAGTTTCTGACTGCATCAGTATACTCTCATATTTCAAATACATGTTTCTTAAAATATTTTTCTAAATATCCTGTAATATCCATTGATATTAAATGCAATACCTGCTTGTTTATTCGGAGAAACTGAATAAGAGCAACTGGCTTATATCTTATATTATATCTATATAATATCCAATTAAGCATATGTAGGATTTTTCAAACTTTGGCCAATTGCTTAGAAGTTCTCTTGAGTTCAGCATAATTTTTGAGTATTAGCTAATGTACGTAAATGAAGCACTGAAGAATTATAATCAACTCATGTCTAATAATATGAATCCCTTTAAACAGTTAAGACTGGAAAGATACATAGTTGACCTTCAATATATAAAGTTGCAACTCTATTTTTCAAATTGCTGCAGAAGTAGCATCACAAACAATAATCAGGTTTTTAACCTCTAAAAATATCACTCTATACTAATGTCAGCATTTTGCTATCCACATGGGGCTTTTTCTCTGAAAATTTAGAAAAGTAAAATCTCTTTTTAATTTACCAGTGAAGCTACACATGCAGAGGTTCAAATAAGTGAGCGGAGGTCCCTCCCCCAGATAATTTATAGCAAATATAAGAGGAAGGCCATTACCTAAATGACGGAAACCAAAGCAGACCTGTCGACAGATCATCCTGGAAAAGATGCTAAAATCTCTTCAACAACTGATCATTGACACTTCCCAAGAAACAAAAGCTAAAGCCGAAGATATTCATGTTGCAACTTGGCAACATTTTCATATCTCTAAGCACTAGCAGCTTTTTCATGTGCCCATTTTTTTTTAAATTTGGAAGGATAGCCAACTGTATGCTTTCAAAATATGCTATCCCACTAATGCCCCAACCATTATACTACCAACTGTACAGAATAAATTAATTAAAGAAAACAGTAAGAGAAACATTTGTCAACATCAACAACAAAGTTTTGCATCCTTAGGAATTTCCACAGTGACAGAATTTAATAGTTTAGAATGCATAGCTTTTTGGGAACAAAAAGTTCCATTTGAAACAGAAATATCAACAGATGAAGTTCAAAATGGTATAAAGGACTGTCCAAATGTCAAATCTCCTGAGGGTTTGTGTGTGTGTGTGTGTGTGTGTGTGTTGTGTTTCTTTGTTTCTTTGTGTGAATTCTATAAATCTTTTCAAGAGTTTATAGTGCTGTGAATACTTTAAGTCTTTTGTTACTACATAAACAGGTAAAATGGACTTATATGGAATGAAATTGTATAAATTCTTGATTATATTAGATCATTATTAAAAAATATCATGCTGAGAGGCATGATATTGTCATGATATCATGACAATAAATGTTGTTTTGTAATGGTGCCTAACTTGTATTATACTAGAATCATCTAAAGCAAAAGGTTTAGGTATAGGGTCTCTTTTCTCATTAATCAACTAATTCACTAACAAACATGGTCTTTCTACAGAATTACACAGAATCTTTCATAACGTGAGCATTTCTATTTCTATTTAAGAATTTTACATAAAGCAAATATAAATCTTGATATTGTTCAACATTTAACACACGCATCCTGATTAACTTGAATGATTCACAACAAAACTAGTGTGGCTGATTTAAAACTAACAATTTACCTTTTGGGGAAACAAAGCTCTAAGATTAAAGGTCAAGTTATCATACAGTTTTATATCCTCATTTTTTCAATGTATATATGACATAATTATTGAATCTTTTCTGGACTCTGATGTTTCAATGCACTAAGAAAAAAGCTAGTTGTTTTTAAATAATTTTTTTCTCTTCTGCAAAAGGCCATTCAAGGAACTAAAATATCTTAGAGGTCCAGAACACTATATTTAGTTTTAATGTAAATATGACTGAATTGAACATGATGATCATCCAGGAAATGACAGTCAAATTTTCCATGTCAGTGGTACTATGAGAAGTTCACATAGCTAGGAGTGCAAAGCTCATCCAATTAAATTATGTATTCTAAATTGAAACATGGAACAATTGTATATAGCATGGAATGATACCAAGATTAAAGAGCACCAAGATTCCAAAGACAGAAATAAATTATAAACTGTCAGAACTGGAAATTCTATAACTGGGCAGCTGTAATTTGATATGTTTGGAACTGTCTCTGTTTTGCAGAATTCATAACAGCTCCACATGGCAACTTATGAAAGAATGATATTCCACTGTCTTTCCAATCTGACTTGTATCACATATGCTCTGTCTTCTGAAACAATTAGACAACATACCAACGAATCTAACATGATCAATTATAGGAAAAAAGGAACAGATCACTGGGTACATAACAAAGTATACAGTCACACATATGCAGATAGCAAAATGTTGTGTAATACTAGAAATACTCAGTTTTTACTCAGAAGAATAAATTGAACTTCAAACTTCTATGTTCTATACTCTAATTTTGTAAATCCCTACAAAAGAAATAGATAATGGAATTATCACCAAGTACAGGCTGTGGCTCATTGTATAGTGATGCTGGCCACATGAAAGTATCTTTGGACAACACTGGTTACCTTGGCTAAGAAATGCCCCTTAGAGCCAGACACAACTGGATAGGAGAACCTTTACCTTTACCTTAAAGGCTACCTGAACAACTTGAACAGTGCACTTTTGCCCTGAAAAAGACTTTCCAGGCAACTTAACATGTATTTCAGGTCAACATGGCCATAGTCAAATTTGACCTATTTTAGTTTGCTAATTCAAAGAAGACATCTGTTCTTAATACTGTATTTCTCCCTTAGACTATAGCAATATTATATTCAAAGTATAAATTATTAATTTCTATCTTAGTAAGAACCTGAGTCTATTTTACACACACCATTCTATCAATTAGCCTTGACATTGTTGATAAGATTTTTTTCATTTGTAATTAAGATAAGAAAATTGCAATGAATATGAGATTTATTTCTCTTTTAATAATATCGCATATTATTCCTCAACTTTCTGCTCACTAAACTATTTCCAAGTTATTTTCTGCATATTCTTTTTCTGTAATTATAAGGAAGGAGCTTGATTCCTGAAATGAACACTAAATTACTATAGCAGAGTTTCTAAAGGTTTTACATATGTTATATGTGTTTTGTACATTCTAAATATTATGCACCTAACAATCAATTTAAATAAATTTCTCTTTAGTCTAACTGCTATCATTCTTAATAATCGGCATACATGTTTGTAGCCCCACTACATTTTACAATAATAAGTAATATCTTTATCACAGCAGTACAAAACATTAACTTCATTTTGTTGTATTTTCTTTTCTTTTAATATTTATGTATTAAATAATCCTACATATCTATCCTATCTTCCAACCATTTTGTTTCTGGATCAGAAAATTAATAGGCAACTAGATTCATAAATTAAATATAGTTTTAGAAATAATCTAAACTATTTACCTTTTGTATTTTAGACATTAAGATTTATATGTTATTTGAAATGTTTATTTTATATTATTGATAGTACTTTTGCATTATATTATTAATACCTTATCGGTACTTCAATATCTTTCAGACATCAAAAGAAGGGTCATAATAAGTATACAATATGAACATATAGCTATTATGGGACTTTTTTAGAGAGTAAGAAAGTAGTTTCATATTAATAACTTTGCTGAATAAACAAGAAAATAAACAAAGCAAATAACTGCTGAAGTAATAAAAAGATTAAATTGAGGGAAAAAAAGAATGAAAGATAGACAGGAATTTCCACATCAATAACGATTATGAATGATTTCAACATGTGTTAGATGTATTAAATGCAGCTATTATCAAAATCATGTTGTGAAAAATTCAACAATTTTTGTGCAAAAATTCTAATTTGTTACTTATCAGATGAATAAAAAAAAAGAATGAATAAATGAACATAAGCAATGAAAGGTTCCATGCAAGGTAACAAGCTTTCTGTCAGCATTCCAAGTAACAAAAGACTCCGAGAATATCATCTTTCCAAAGATCCATTTTATTGGAGATGTCATATTGGCACGTCTGGGGAAAATCTGAATCTGGAAGTTCCAGGTTTTCCCTGGATCAAAGAAAACTGAAAATCCAACCCCTACACCCAATAGTTTATCACATGGTCCAATCATTACTTCATTCCGAAGTGACTATCCCCAGTCACTCCCATCCAGGTGCAGAGTAACATGTCCTTGACTTTCTGAGAAAGGAATGTTGTGGCAATCTTCTACTGCTTCGTGAAATCCCCTTCCCGAATTCCTAGGCACTGAATGTGGCAGCTCAGAAGTCTCAAAGAAAAATGGCTTCTAAGCTGACACTTTCAAGATAGTCAGACAGATAGATGGACAGGCAGACAGATATGCATTGTAGCTATTGTAGTTGCTGTATGAGTTAAAATTTGCTATGGCTTTGCCAATAGTAATATGAAAAAACATAAAAGCAAAATCTACACTGCTCAAAAAAATAAAGGGAACACTTAAACAACACAATGTAACACACAGCCCTCCATGTGCTCACCAGAGGTAGTCTGACTGCCATTAGATACCAAGATGAGATCCTCAGACCCCTTGTGAGACCATATGCAGCTGTGGTTGGCCCTGGGTTCCTCCTAATGCAAGACAATGCTAGACCTCATGTAGCTGGAGTGTGTCAGCAGTTCCTGCAAGATGAAGGCATTAATGATATGGACTGGCCCGCCCGTTCCCCAGACCTGAATCGAATTGAGCACATCTGGGACATCATGTCTTGCTCCATCCACCAATGCCACATTGCACCACAGACTATCCAGGAGTTGGGGGATGCTTTAGTCCAGGTGTGGAAGAGATCCCTCAGGAGACCATCTGCCACCTCATCAGGAACATGCCCAGGCATTGTAGGCAGGTAATACAGGCACATGGAGGCCACACACACTACTGAGCCTCATTTTGACTTGTTTTAAGGACATTACATTAAAGTTGGATCAGCCCATAGTGTTTTTTTCCACTTTAATTTTGAGTGTAACTCCAAATCCAGATCTCCATGAGTTGCTAAATTTGATTTCCATAGATAATTTTTGTGTGATTTTGTTGTCAGCACATTCAACTATGTAATGAACAAAGTATTTAATAAGAATATTTCATTCATTCAGATCTAGGATGTCTTATTTTTGTGTTCCCTTTATTTTTTTGAGCAGTGTATTTCATAGATTGTTGAAGTGTGTTTGTCCTTAGTGGATGCATTGGTTGCCCTGTCAGTATCCAGTTTTTACACAACAAAGCTATCTATGGATAATGAATGAGGTGTTTATTTTTCAGTTGTCTTGGAGATCTTGATCCTATTTTGGAGTGCAAAGAGAGTGACTAGCCCATGGTTATCTGGCTGGGCTTCTGTGCCCAAGGATTAGAACCTAGGTTTCTTAACTTCTAGCCCTGCACCTTATATGTTATACCAAATTCATTATCATGAATGCCTCCTGTTCAAAGCCCATAAATTCATATATAATAATACTTGTTTCAATTACACTGCTGAAAAATAGACCAGCTTTTCTCAAACTTGTTTTAAAGAAAAAAGAAAGCCACATGTGGTGTCAGCTTTCTGAGCAATGGCTCCTTTGGTGTAAGTGTTTCCTTAAAACATTGTCAAGCTAACACTAATTAATAAATTGATGAAAAATGAAAAGTAGCATGTAAGTAAAGATTAGAAATCAACAAATCTACACCAGGTCCAATGACATTTGGAAGGACAACGAAAATATCATTCTCAGAAATTTTCTACATTCTCTCAGGGAAACTAATTCAGACTCTGCAGATTTTCAGTTTCCTGAACATTGTACACAGTAACCTTGGAGACTATAACTTCATTAGTTTCTGTCATTTGCATTTTGGTCAATATAGACCAACAAGTTCCCATTTAAGAAAAGAAAACATTGCTAGACTTTTATATCAGACACATAGATATTAATACTTTTTAAAGTCATCTTTAAAAATTTATATATGTCTGCAATTGCATGAGTGTGCGCAAACATCTACATACACACACATCTTTTAGACATTCATTGAGCCAAGTAAAAAAGGCAATTGTTTTTAACAATCAAATTTCTTCTATATTCACTTCAAATACGCTCAGTTTATTTCACCAACTATTAGTCCATGTCAATATTCCACATTTTGCACTTTTATATTGCATTTTGTCACAGACCTATAAAAAGTTTGCCAGACAGAAAAGCAAAAACTTGCTTTGCACATTACTTCCCATTTGTAGAGATGCAAAGAAACACTGTCACAAAGTGTTCCAAATGTTCATAAGAAGCTCTGATCCTGGTTGCTGTGAAGTCCCAAATTAGCTTTTTAGAAGGCAATTATATGCATCAGGTGCATTAGATCAGAATCAAATCTTCACCGTTGTGTATGCGAAATACTATTTTTTACAGTGTTAATGTTATGAATATCTGTGAGATTTCACAAGATAAATACCACTGACTGCTTTAGATCCAGAAAACTCATTAAGAAGATAACATGTCTACACAGTTCAGAAATATACGGTGTATTTCCAGCACACATTCTCCACTTTCACCCACTTAAATAGGTTGTTTGGGTTTAAAAGCAGTAGGAAACAGAAGTCCAACAGGGGAGACTGGAAGAGGAAAGGAGGAGCACAAAGATGCAGAAAAAAACAACACATACAAAACCAAACAGAAACAACAAATGTTGTACAAGATGTTTTGCGATACACTGTAGTGTTTACCTTGCACACACACTAGTGTTTCAAAAGCAAAACAACAACTTTTGACTATTTCAATCAACAAATGTACCATGGTTTTGCAAGGTCCAAAATATTCTATTTTCAAAGCAATCACAATCCAAATAGACATGTACATGAGTAGTGCTTGACCAAGGGGCCTTAGCTGAACATTAGGTTAATAGGTTAACACAAACAAAAACACATTATGTCTTTAGAACATAACACAATTTTAGTCTTCTTAACATTGAGGATAGTTGATATTATGCAGATACCCTCATGAGACATATGCTGAAATCAAACTCTATTCTAAATCTCTTGAGTTTCATTTTAGCAGCAGAATATGTTTTGGGAAACTTACACACATAGAGTTTGTTAATAAAGAACCAATTAAATAGTCAATAATTTTCAAATAAGTACTATATAATATTCCCCACATGAAGAACATCATCAAGCAAATGAATAGAATTAAAATCTTCCACTATATCTTCTCAGCTATAATGTGTTTCCAATACCTCGCATGAAGCCTGGTTATTTGAAGTAACTTTTCTCCATACGTTTCTGTCAATTTAGTCAGTTCAGCTGGAGGATGCATATTCTAGGTTCCATCTATTAAGAAGTACCATTTTATGGGACCAGGGAGAATATCTTCTTATTGATGGCTCTTGCCCTATAGAATATACTGCCAAGATTTGTATTGCTCCTACCCTTCTTATTTGTCATAAACCGATAAAGAGTCCCAAACCCTGAGAAGGATGGATATTGACACTTCGGTTAATTATTCATTGGATATTTTTTTGGCTTTTTGGTTATTGGTGTCACTTTTTTTCATGATACATTTCGATACACACATACACACAAGCCAGCCAGATTTACTCTGGAGTTGAGCATTTTCAAAATTGAAATAATAAACATACCATTCTTTAATTACACACACACACACACACACACACACACACACATATATATATATGGATCTTTGGTTATTCGGGTTTTCTCCCGCGTAAGATTGGAAGTATCTAGGCAACGTTTCGATGAAGTCTCATTCATCATCTTCAGGCTTGGTCTTCAGCTCTGTGCTTCTCAGAGTGATGTGAGCTTGCAGCTGCTTTTTCCTTTTTAACTGCTAATGGGGGTGTGACTTGATTGGGTGTGGCTTGGCTGTGTTCTGATTGAAGCACAGAGCTGAATACCAAGCCTGAAGATGATGAATGAGACTTCATCGAAACGTTGCCTAGATACTTCCAATCTTACGCAGGAGAAAACCCGAATAACCAAAGATCCACATACAAATACCCGCGAGAACCTCAATATATATATATATATATATATGTTTTCTTAAGTTTTCGCGGGTACTTACATGTATGGCAGAAGCATGATGATGGCAGATGAGATTCTGCCAAAACGTTGCTGTAACTTTAAAAGCACAACTACCATGACGTGGGAAAATACCCGAACAAAGCTGAATGCCATACATATATGTATATGTATATATATATGTATATGTATACACATACACACACATATACACACACACACACACACACACATATATATGGTATTCAGCTTTGTTCGGGTATTTTCCCACGTCATAGTAGTGGTGCTTTTAAAGTTGTAGCAATGTTTCAGCAGAATCTCATCTGCCATCATCAGGTGATTCTGCTGAAATGTTGAGATTCTGCTGAAACGTTGCTACAAGTTTAAAAGCACCACTACTATGATGTGGGAAAATACCCGAACAAAGCTGAATGCCATACATGTAAGTACCCGCGAAAACTTAAGAAAAAAAAATATATATATAGACAAACACCATAAAGAAGCCTGATGATGGCAGATGAGATTCTGCTGAAACGTTGCTACAACTTTAAAAGCACCACTATTATGACGTGGGAAAATACCCGAACAAAGCTGAATGCCAGATATATATATATATATATATATATATATATATATATATATATATATATATATATATATATAAAATGTGTGTGTGTGTATATATGTGTATGTGTATATGTATATATGTAAATATATGTATATATGTATATGTATATATATATGGTATTCAGCTTTGTTCGGGTATTTTTCAATGTCATTATAGTTGTGCTTTTAAAGTTGTAGCAACGTTTCGGCAGTATCTCATCTGCCATTATCAGGCTTCTATATTGTGTTCATCTGTGAGCCAGACTTTAACTGTAAAAGTCAGAGTCACAGACAAACACAATACAGAAGCCTGATGATGGCAGATGAGATTCTGCCGAAATGTTGCTACAACTTTAAAAGCACAACTATAATGACGTGGGAAAATATCCGAACAAAGCTGAATACCATACATGTAAGTACCCACGAAAATTTAAGAATATAAATATATATAAACCCTAGCCACTATAGAAAACCCCAGCCACAGAATCATCAGAGAAGCCATAGAGATTGAAAAAAGACCAGAAAGCATGAATAGAAAAGATGATTCCACCAGGCTGTCAATCATTTGGAAGCCTGCACTCACAAACAAAAAAATCTCCACACCACAAGCCAGGCAAACACCTGGGCACAAACAGATCCCCCCTGATACCTCCAGCTCAAACACACCCCAACCAGGCACCCAGATGAAACCCAGCTTCCTAACTAATGATAGCCGTCCATTTACCCGGAGCCAAGCTGCACTAAAGGCCTCCAATAAAGTAACACAATGTTGCCAGCCAATCAAGATACAAAAAGAGCCAAAAAACAGACAGAAGATATTAGAAACACCAATCAAGCAGAACACAGCAAACTCCAAGACCAATAAACACAGACCAAGACTCCCAACCAATCAGGATGAAGAAAAAAACCATTCTGGCACAGCAATAGGCTGCCTCAAATCTAAATCTGAAACCACTGTAAAAGTCTGACTCACAGATGAACACTATACAGAAGCTTGATGATGGCAGATGAGATTCTGCTGAAACGTTGCTACAACTTTAAAAGAACAACTATGAATGTGCTGACAACAAAATCACACAAAAATTATCTATGGAAATCAAATTTAGCAACCTATGGAGATCTGGATTTGGTGTTACACTCAAAATTAAAGTGGAAAAAAACACTACAGGCTGATCCAACTTTGAACAAACAAAGTTTGTTCTTAAAACAAGTCAAAATGAGGCTCAGTTGTATGTGTGGCCTCCACGTGCCTGTATTACCTCTCTACAATGCCTGAGCATGCTCCTGATGAGGTGGCGGATGGTCTCCTGAGGGATCTCCTCCCCCACCTGGACTAAAGCATCCCCCAACTCCTGAACGGTCTGTGGTGCAACGTGGCATTGGTGAATGGAGCAAGACATGATGTCCCAGATGTGCTCAATTCGATTCAGGTCTGGGGAACAGGAGAGCCAGTCCATAGCATCAATGCCTTCATCTTGCAGGAACAGTCTAGGTCACCAACATCACAAGTGTACAACTGATTTCTAATGTAGATTAATCCTTATAAGAAGATAATTTGATGGAATAGAGCCATGATGGCAAACCTATGCCACACATGCCGGAATTGGCATGCAGAGCCATTTCCCGTTGTTCTTCTGGGCTCCAGCATGCACATGTATTCAGGGGAGCTAGTCTTCATGTGCATGGGAGCACCGGGAACTAGAAGAGCAGCTCCCCAGCCCGCATGCATACACCGGCCAGCTGGTCTTCATGCGTGCATGCATGTTAGAAACTGAAAGACCAGATGGCCAGCACGCACATGTGCACTGGGAAGCTAAGCTTCCAGTTTCCGGTGCTCCCGCACATGCATTGGGGAACTGCGCTTTCAGTTTCTGGCACACGTGCGCGCGCTTCCATTTCAGCACTCAGTGCCGAAAAGGTTTACCACCACTTGAATAGAATCAAAGGAGAAAGCAAAACAAAACAACAATAGAACAATTTTCGCAGATATTTCAGTTGACTGTGGCAAGTTTAATTTACATATATGCAGATTTGTCACAAAGGCAGTGTTTTAAAAAAGAGAATTGGTCATTTGTACATAAGACACTAATCTTTAAAAAAATACTGCCACTTGTTATTTTTGTAGATATTTGTATTAAAATAGGTGTAATATTTTCAAAAGTTGTCTGTTTCATTAAGATCAAATTGCAAAATGTTTTAATTGGGGAACTTAATAAGAGAATGTGATGGTGCAGTGATTAGAATGCAGTACATATAGTCTTTGATGTACAACCACCAATTTAGCCCAAAATTTATGTTGCTTAGTGAAACATTTGTTAAGTGAGTTTTGCCCCATTTTACAACCTTTCTTGCCAGATCTTCCATGAGTAAATAATCATTTTTTAAATTATTTTTTTTTGGCAACAGATTCAGTTTTATAAATACAAACATCTTCATAGATTAAAAGATTTCAGATTTTGGGAATATGGTTACATAAGATATCAACATTTTTAAACCTTGTTTTCCAAATATCAGATTTATTATGCTGATAATATTTAACCATAAAGAAATACAAATGGAGAAGTGTATAACATACGTACCAAAGTTCTCTAAAATACATTACATGTCCAGCACAGAAAGTATGGGAATTGTATTTAAAATAAAATCATATTTTTCATAATGTTTAGGCTTTCAGAATAATTTACTGAAACTTGTACCGCTTATAGGATACACCTATTCTTTAATAGAGGATATAGTATTCTCCAATTCAAATTATATACTGTCACAATCTTCAGGTATTTAATAGCATCTGAACTATTTATGAAACTGAATATTTTCTCCACAATCTTTGGAACCTTCCTTGCAATTGGGATATTTGATTCCCTCTATAATTCTATAGATTATTACTAATCATTGAAAAAAACCCAAAATATAACCTTCTTGTTACAAAATATATTCAAATTTAATTACAGAAATTTACTTTTAATGTATTAATTATTAGGAATTTTTCTCACAGGTGGAAGTTCCAGAATTTCTCAGCCAAAATTGAGGTCCACTTACCTGTATTGAAGTCAATGCCTTTCTAAGTTGTTTCTAAAATAGCTATGTGAGGGATTCTAGATAAACAATACAGCTAATATAGTATATATTTTTATAGTAATATAAAGTACCACCAGTAGGAAAATAGGATCCACTCTCATATTCCTGCAGTTAAATTTAATTTCTAGAAATTGTTTATATTTTAAGAGACCGATTAGGGCTTTTTAAATCCAAATAAATTAAAGTTGCCTTATCAGAGCAAAGAAAGTTATTAAAAACATAGCATTCATATTCTTTTCAAAAAAATATTGCTATTTTGCACCTTCCTGTTCTCTTGATTTCCTTTTAAAGCTGTCTTTCACCAAGTATTTCAAGGAGAAAATGCTAAATAAAGATCACAGCCTGTTCCATTGTTCCTCTTCTTTTTATTTTCCTTTCTTGCATTTGTGCAATGTTATGGCACCTATTAACTACCAATGATTTTAGAATGACATTATACAAGGTGCAGGCTGTACCACTGTGCCCTAAAAATATCAACAGCTGCATTGGTCTCACAATAATTAATGGCAGGCATTATGCAAATGACAAGTTTTTCACTGCAAAATAATGACATTTCTTCATTTTAAACAGAGTTATGCAAAACAATGAATTGGGAATGATAAATCGCAAAGGAGAATTAAGAAAAACGTAGTGTTCTTGCTCAGACAGGCCAGCAAAATACTGAGAAACAATTTAGGATTCATTGCTTGTTTTCAAGGCTCTATTAGCAGATAAAATCATAAATAGGCAAGCAGTCAAACCTATATGAGGTTTCATCTTCCATTATTTGCAAAAGGATTCTACTTAATTGTAAGTCAACGCTCAATTTTTTTCTTTATTAATTTAAGAAATCATTCATTCAGAAACTGAAATCATCAGGAAAATTAAAAGTTTCTCACGTCATTCTTCTATACATTAACTCATTTCTTATGCAAGCTCCACAATGTATAGCAATTACTGCGGCTCAAAATAACAAAGTAATTTTCAATCTACTTTTTCTTTGTATTTAATCATTTTGGAGCATTTTTGTCTTATTCAGCAATAGATTTCAAAGCAACAGGAGAAATGAACTAAGCAAAAAGTCTTCATTTTTCATTTCAGGATACAGAAATATAATTTTTTCACATTTTTTACAACTCACATATGCATTGTAATTGAATCCTTCATAGTAATGTAAGTTGTACTGAAATATTCTAAAAATAATAATGGTGGAATATATTTTAATAAATAAATAAAAAAAATAAAAAAAATTATTAGTGCCTAAAACTGTGCAAAAAGAAACCATAAAGAAACGGTAAAGCTTTTTTTTTTTTGCTTTTTTTTATTGATGGTCACTAGAAAATACTTAATATTTATACTGTACAGGGTGTTTAAAACTTTTCAGCTCTGAAACATTTCAAGTTTGAACTAGTTGTTTCAATCTTAAAGAAACTTCTGATGCTATTCAGACTATTTTAGAAATGTTATTATCTCAAAATAACTAATGGACTATTTCCAGAATATTCAAAACTGGACTGGAACACTGGCAATGTTAGAACAGCTATTTTATAGTTGAAATTGGATATCTGAATTCAAGATATTTTATTTACCACTAGAATATAGTATTGCTTCTCACTAACTAAAATTGTAATTGTCTATATAATATTTCTATATTAACTACAACTGGCTAACCAGTAGATTGGAAGCCAGAAGATACCTTCCATTGTGCTTTCAGGACATTTTTTTTTTTCTCTCTTATGACTTAATTATTTAAAAATTGATTTTCAAATTGAAATATAACATGGCAATATTTTTCATTTCCATTGTACCATTGCTTCTGGGCAGAGATGTTATTCAGCAGGTTCTGACCAGTTTTGGAGAACTGGTAGCGGAAATTTTGAGTAGTTCGGAAAACCAGCAAATACCACCTCTTAATGCAGATTTTACAGTATCCTTCCCCTGCCACGCCCACCAAGCCACAGAACCGGTGGTAAAAAAAATTGAAAAAAATTGAATCCCACCACTGCTTATGGGTACTGTTACCAGATACCATGTCCTTCTTTTTGTCTTCATGTCTCCATCCGCCAAGCATAGCATTAAAATCAATTATTGTCAAGATTTTACTTACTAAAGCTTATCTCTTCCTCAGCTACTTTTCTCTATGGCATAGCACCTCCCTAACAAGTGCTAACTGGAACACCACTCTGTTACCTTAATTAGTTGATTAAAACCTATCAGGATGCATCATTACCTGAAGCTAATAAAAGGTTAATCAGTTACACACTAGTTTGGGGGGATCCAGTGTCAGGCTGGAACAACCAGAACCATAATGCAGAGTTCAAACTAACTATTTTTTTATGTTCTTTCTATAATACAGGAATCTCCCAAGTCTGGCAGCTCTCACTTGAGAATAATTAGATGAAGCTTCAAGGAATTCAAGGAGGTAGGTCTGGTTCTGGATGTTTTACAGTTGCATAGTGATTCTGGACTAGTTCCATTCTTAACCCCTTCTCCCTGCGAGGTGGATAGTTCTTAACACTAAGCTTTTTTTCTGCCTATTGCTCTTTTATCTGATCTTTCCTTAGGCTACATTCCCTCCCTCCATCTTTTAAAGTCATCCTCAGATTTCACCATATAATGGCTCTAGCACCTTACTGCAAGTGGAAAACCAATCTGACTGATACTAGAAAAAATAGTTTTATATACATGTAGCTTTTCTTTTATTTATTTGTTTGTCTTACAGTTTTTTATTCAAATATCTGGTAAATGTATTCTGGGCTCCCGAAAGGTCCAAAGATATTCTTTCAAGTTTTGCAAAATAATGCTATATCTGAAACCTGCCTAACAAGAAATGAACAAACAAAAGCAAAGACTGGAGTTTTGGAAAGCACTATAGGAAATCAGACAAGATACTTGGAAGCAGTCTCACCTGTTAGCCTTCAGTAAAAGGATATTTTGAATTGAATTCTTTATTGTCATTGTACGTATATACACAGTATACATACAATGAAATTCACATAACACCCAAAGACCAGACTCAACATGCATATACATACAACAATTTCCAAACACCTCCCCACCCACCAAAATTCCCCACCTCCTAAAAATACCCAAGCATCCACACAACAGACCAAGTAATACTGTCCAACAGCTCACTGATGGTGGTTCTTAAGTCCATTGTTAAGTGCAATGATAGCTCTGGGATAAAAACTATTCAGAAAACGTGTGGTCTGAGTTTTAATTGTTCTGTATCTTCTGCCAGAAAGCAACAGTTATAAAGATTGTAAGCAGGATAGGAAGAGTGATTGGCTACACCTATCATTTCTGAAATTTCATGAATCTATGATCCTATGCTCACAAAGTAGACTATTTGTTACAGCCTCTTATTTCAAAGACTGTGACTGAATTAGGTAAAAAAAACCTCTTTGTTCCTTTGTCTTTCATAAAGTCTAAGTGAAAAACAAAGTTAGACTTGTTGCCATTAAAAGAAGATCAAAAAAATAAGGTAATATTTTAATTAGGCTAACCAATAGACTAAGAGTTAGGTACATGAAACAGGAAATGAGCAGGAATATTGCTAACTGAAAGCTTAAATCATACATCTTATTATAATTAT
Organism: Hydrophis major; assembly: GCA_033807585.1. Lineage (NCBI taxonomy): Eukaryota > Metazoa > Chordata > Lepidosauria > Squamata > Elapidae > Hydrophis > Hydrophis major. Next base: position 111,163,079 of record CM066332.1, read on the forward strand.
AATTATAATTTTAATTATAATTTGAAGATGAATGTTAGAGGACTAGTAGACATTTCTTTTATATTTTACTCCCGAAATATAAATTTCTGAGCCAATGAATACATTTGGAAAAGTTTTGTGAGGACTGACATAAGCTTGCTGTTGAAGTTAAGTCTATCCATTCACCAAGTAATTATTGTTTAAAATATATATCCTATATTTCTTCTAAGAGCATAAGGAGATATTTATAACATTTATTGATACTATTTTTTCATAAGACAATCTTGATAGTGGCTTCAAACAAAAAACTGAGGATCCATTTTCTGAAGCAGCGTTCAACTTTATAGGGAATTGGGGTCAGTAAAAATGAGAGGAGAGGAGGGGAGCAGAGGGGAGGAGAGAAGCAGAGGTAGTATTCAGTCAGTTCTGACAGATTCTGGAGAACTGGTAGCGGAAATTTTGAGTAGTTCAGAAAACTGCTTGAACCTACCCCCATCTATTCACTACTCCCTATGAGTCGCAGCTGATCGGAGTCTTAGCTGATCAGTTGGGTCTTCTTTTGTTGCCCTGCCCAGGAGAACGGAGTTGGAAAGCAGGTTAGTGGGTGAAGAGAATGGGGATTTCACAGTATCCTTCCCCTGGTGTGGGGTAGAAATGGAGATTTTACAGTATCCTTCCCCTGCCATGCTCACCAAGCCACAACATATCCACCAAGCCACACCAGGCCCATAGAACTGGCAGTAAAAAAATTTGAATACCACCACTGGTGAGAAGAGAAGAGAAGAGAAGAGAAGAGAAGAGAAGAGAAGAGAAGAGAAGAGAAGAGAAGAGAAGAGAAGAGAAAACAGCAGCATACTCCCTGAGTATATGCTTAAACCTGTTTTCCCAAAAGTTATATGTTACAGTTTTCCAAAACTACTGTGCACAAATAGATTTTTTTAAAATATCCCCACTTATATAATTTATTAGCTACTTGAAGTACCTTGCAAGTACATTGAAAGGAATGGTTCCATTTTCTTTTTCCTATGATTTACTTTATTAAGGTGACTAATCATCCTCCTTTAGGGAGGACAGTCCTTCCTTTGTAAATTCTGTCCTCTCTTGAAAAATGTCCTCCTACATATCCTCCTTTTTGACATTTGAAGACTAATCTGTAAATGTCTGTATTTAATCGATGCTGAGCTGAGCTGTTGTGTGTGATGTGACGTATTTGTATTTGACATGACGATTCGTCAAGGCTCGGTACAATGCGGCAAGACGTGATTATGAGACGCATGCGCTCCTCACAGGAGAATGTTTTGAGAGAGTGCGCTACAAGCAAGAGTGCATTGCGTGCAAGAGTACGCCATGCGCAAGTGGCTTGGTTTTTTTCTTCAATTTATTTGTGTTCTCCTTCTCATTGTAAAAAAATTGATCACCCTAACTTTATATCATTTTAAAATCCTCTATATGGAGGATTGTTAGATATGTCAGATTGGAAACCCCAGAAATTCCAATCAGTGCTGGCATACTAGTTGGAAAAATGAAACTTCTAATCTAACATATTTGGAGGGTGCTATTTTGGAAAAAAATGGTTTGCATTACATAGTTAGGGAAGGGGCAGGTAGGAGAATGGTTCTTGCTTCTCATTGTGAAGTTAATAACATTTTGCAGTTCCCTTAAATAAAATCCAGCCTATGCTAGATCAATAAGAATGATGCCTATTTCCCTAATGGCAGCCGATTGCCATTTGCTATTCAAATCAGACTAGATAAATTACAGTACATGTCAAGGAACAGACCAGTGAATTAAGACAGGCCTCCTGAGGACCAGCGATATTATTAATCTTTTAAGACACTATCATATTTCTTCCTGACAGTGTGCGTAGAGGCACAGACATGCTGCATCCAGATTGAAATATCAGCTGCTGCTAAAATCAATAGCTTTAGAAACAATAATTCTCTGGCTGCAATGCCCTCAGTAAGCAATGTTCAGGTCTGTTCTACATCCCATCTCCAAATTAACATATTCATCAAAAAAATAAGCCCAAAGATGTAAATCCAAATGTCAGTCGTTGAGAAGCCGTAATGCTCTGACAATACTGTCCCAATGCTAATTTTGTACATGGAAGCAATTCCAAGAATCATTGCATGATTCTCAGTGTCCACCTAGAACATTTTATAATCCTGATACACTCCCAATTAATACAATATTTCAACACACACCCAAACCTCCTGCTATTATAAGAAAGATGATTACATGAACCCCAGATGCAGTATTAGTGAAGCAAAATGTGAGACAGAAAAAACATCAGATTAAAAATTGCCTTCCATGTTGGCAACAGTGAAGAATATTTCAAATTATGGTAGAATTTGCACAATCAGGCAGTCAAAGTTGCTAGGATTACTTCTTTTTTAAAAAAAGATATTAAAGAGCTTTTGTGTTACCTAAGGAACTAAAAATATAGTGTATCTTTAATAAACTGCATCTCACTTGAAAATTTTATATCTGGTGATAATAAAAACAAAGGTTTAAGACTGCAATGAAGGGTCTTGTGTGTACTGCTTAATTATTGGTCTACAAATATTCATAAACATGGATTTCTATATATTCCTCTATTTGTCAATTTTGGATACTAACAAGAAAATCAGATATTCTGGGAACTAGAATAGCTAACTAATAAGAAAATGGGCGTTGGTAGAAGTTACCGTGAACGCCCTTTCTATCTGTGCTGCGAGAGAGCCCAGGATGGGTTGACTCCTTCCGATGACATCATAGCTGAGTCTGTACTAAGATATAAAAGCCAGCCCCCGGGAGAGACTCCAGCTTTGGCGAAGATACTTGACAGACTGAACGGTGTCTCTGAAAGTCCAAAATAAATACAGAAATATGTCTTACCCTCTCTGGACGAATCAAGGGAGGGGCTGGGGTCTCTCACAGCATAGATAGAAAGGGCGTTCACAGTAACTTCTACCAACGCCCATTCTCCTCCATGCTGCATCGAGAGCCCAGAATGGGACATACCAAAGCTTGCATATCTACAGGCGGGTCCTTGTCTGGCTCATCACACCGACTGTGGAACCACTCATTGAAGCACTTATCTGCCGAAGGCTGCAGTCGCCGAGGCAAAAGCATCCAGACGGTAGTGTCTGATGAAAGGAGATGGGGATGTCCACGTGGCTGCACGACAAATCTCCTCCAAGGATGCTTAGGTCGCCCAAGCAGCAGAAGTGGCCGCACTTCTGATAAGAGTGTGCCGTCAGACCTTGGGAAACTGGAAGGGCTGCAGCTTTGTAGGCCTCTCAATGCAAGACCTGACCCACCTGCTAATAGTAGGAGAAGAGGCCTTATGCCCCAAGTGAGAAGGGAAAAAGGAAACAAACATGGCTTCCGACTTCCTGAAGGAGGAAGTGTGCTTAATGTATATTCTAAGAGCCTTTCTTACGTCTAGCGGGTGCCACTGCCACTCTAAGTCATGGTGCGGGAGAGGACAGAAGTCAGACAAAACAATGTCCTGAGACCTGTTAAACCAGGTGTTAAACTTTGGAATAAATGAGGGGTCCAGACAAAGAACAACCCTATCATCATGAAAGGAACAAAGGTCCTGTCTGATGGAAAGAGCAGCAAGCTTGGAAACCCTCCTGGCAGAAGTGATAGCAACAAGGAACACTACCGTCAGAGTCAGGAAATGGAGAGACACTGTTCTAAGGGACTCAAAGGGGGGCTTTGTAAGGGAATTAAGAACCATATGAAGGTCCCAGGAAGGATACCTGTGAACCACCGGAGGGTGCAGGTTGGAAACCCCATTCAAAAACCTCCTGACTGAAGTTTGATGGGATAAGGAAGGAAGCGAACCCCATGAAAGGACTGAGGAGAGGACTGCAACCTGCCTGCGTAAGGTGTTGGAGGCCAAACCTTTCTCTAGCCCATGCTGAAGAAAGCTTAGAACTTCTGCCAACTGGGCTGAAGCAGGAGAAAGACCCTCCCTGAGGCACCATCGGGAAAAAGCCTTCCAGGTGGCATCATAGATGCACCTTGTAGAAGGTTTGCGAGAAGCCAGGATAGTGAGGATGACCCTTTCTGGAAGATCAGCCTCCTCTAGCCGCTGCTGCTCAAGCGCCACACGGTCAGCCCACTGGGGCTCTGGATGGAGCAGGGCCTCCTGGTGAAGAGAGTTTAGATGGGCAAGGATCCTCCAAGGAGAAGCCACCGATAGGTTGACCAGGTCCGCAAACCAGGGCCTCCTTGGCCAATCAGGTGCCAGAGGAGGAGCTCCACATGTTCCTCCAATGTCTTCCAAATTACTGCCGGAATGATGGGAAGCGGGGGAAATGCATAGAGGATACCCTTGGGCCATCTGCACCGAAGAGCATTGGTCCCCTCCGCTCCCTGGCAAGGAACCTGGTGAAGAATCTGGTGACTTGGGCATTTTGAGGAGTGGAGAAAAGATCCACCTCCAGTGTTCCGAATCTGAGGGAAAGATCCCTGAATAGAGATGGAGGAATGGACCATTCTGCCAGATCGACTAGGCTCCTGCTGAGATGTGATCCGCTGAGATCGATAAGAGGTGTTTCTCTGCCATAACCCCAGCTGTAGAGCCTCTCACATGAGGGCTTTGGACATCGTCCCCCCTTGCCGGTTGACATGAGCCTTTGCAGCCATGTTGTCCGTAAGGACTGGAACATGAGAGCTAGTCACTGATTGCCTGAAATGCTTGAGAGCCAGAAAAATGGCTCTGAGCTCTAGCCAATTTATGGGAAGGGTCTGTTCCAATCTGGACCAAATGCCCTGAGCTATCTGGCCCTGCATATGGGAACTCCAACCCAGGAGGCTGGCATGTCTGGGTCCCAGAACAGGAGTCCCCTCCAGATAGATGGGGAATTCCACCAATTGAGAGATCTCCAGATTTGTGGTGGGAGTGGTGTTAGGGATAACATTGTTTACCCTAACTGGTTGAGGTGAAATAATAAATATGTTATCATGGTTTGTTAGTTAAAGTGTCTGTAACTTTAACTGTAAGAATGTAATTAAGGGAGTGGTTGTAAAAGCACCATAAAAGAAGCAAGGCACGGAAGTTTGCTCTCTCTGGCTTGATGATCCCTAATTACTGCATGGATTGAAGACTGCATTTTTCCCCTACTGGAACGGGAAAGAGAAAGGACTGTTGATTTATCAATTGTGAGAGGACTGATTTATTGTAAGTGAACTGACATTGGATATTCTACACGGACTTTGCTAATTGAATATCCTTGAATGGACTGACTAAAACGATACATGACTCATGAACTGTTATTTTGACTATGCTATAAAACTCTAAATGGAATAAACTATATTTTTGATAACACAAGCGTATCTGTTATTTTTACTGTATGTTAAGTAACATACAAACTTATTTCACACATTTATCTGTATGCCTATCTGACTAACACTGCACATTCTGTTTAGCTTGTCTCCTTAACCCTGGTTGGGGAACCCAGGCTTAACACTGCTTATGGGCCCAGAGGCTGCAAAGTCAGTTTAACTAGGATAAAACAGATTTATGTAAAAAGTGAGAGTTTGTGTTGTTACACGTTACAGTAAACAGACAGCTGTGTTTTATTAATTATAATTTTATATCCATATAAAGAAAACATGGCACAAGTCAATCTACAAAGTTTGTCCCTTATATCCAAGTTGGATGGAACAAACTATGTATCATGGTCTATGAAATGTAGTCTACTTCTACGAAGAGAAGGTCTGTGGAACATAATTGAAAATCCACCAAACGTAGAGGAATGGAATCCAGAGATTGAGGAAGATAGACAAAAGATAGAAGATTTAAACAGAAGAATGAAAAAGCTCTTTGCATAATAGGACTAACACTATCTGACCAGCAACTTGTTCATATCCGCGGAGAACAAACGGCTGTTGGGTGTTGGCAGAAGCTAAAGAGGATTTATGTCCGAGATAACGTTGGTGCTCACACAAATCTAACACGGAAGCTTTTCAGGACGCACCTCCAAAGGAATGGTGATATGCTTAGTCATTTGAAAACTATAAAAAGCATTTTTCAAGAACTGCAATACAAAAAACTTATTTTCTCTGAACTACACCAAGTCTACATAATTCTATCTTCACGAGACGAAAATTATGATAACTACGTCACTTCCCTTGAAATTTTGCCTAAGGAAAGTTTAACTTTAACTGATATAACTGGCAGATTGATTTTGCCTAAGGAAAGTTTAACTTTAACTGATATAACTGGCAGATTGATTGAAGAAGCAAGAAGAAGACTTGAAAGAGATCAGTTAAGGAGGGAGCAACCTCAAAAAGAAGATATTGAATCTCCTACTGCATACGCAATTAAAAAGTGTTTTAATTGTGGAGGAAGAGGACATTTGGCAAGATTTTGTAAAAAAGCAAAATGCCAGAACGCTGGCCAGAATACTAAAAGTAACCAAAATAAAAATAAAAATTTAGAGTTAGCCATGTATATTAACGGAGCTGTAAAAAATAATTTATGGGTGGTTGACAGTGGAGCATCCCACTGTATAACAAATGATAACAAAAATTTTATTAAAATGTCCCAGAGTACACAGTAGATATCGTTAGCCAATGGCTATAAACTGAAAGCTAAAGGTCAAGGTATAGCATATTGTTCTTTCATAAAAGAGAATGTAAAAATGTTATATGTACCACAACTTAAGTTTAATTTACTTTCAGTTAGAATTTTGGTTAAACTAGGATATGCAGTTACCTTCAGGGGAGATAACTGCATAATTGAAAAAGAAGATAAGAAAATTACTGCATCTTTGAGAGGTGAATTATATGTGTTAAATGATAATAGTTTAGAGATGGCTAACACGGTTTATTATAATAAAAAACCTCATGATGAATGTATTCACTTGTTGCACCAACGGCTAGGGCATTTAAATTTTAAAATGCTTAAAATTTTAACTGTTCAACTATCTAAAGGAATAAGTTTGAAACCTTGTAATAAGTAATAAGTATTTGCAATGTTTTGCCTGCAATCAAAGCAAGAGCAAGGTCAAACCGGCTAATAGAGTTGATGGATTTACTACCAAAGAACCTTTAGAGGTAGTATTTGCCAATTTAATAGGTCCGAAAAAAACAAGTGTAGGAGGAGCTTGATACATATTAAGTATAATGGACCACTATTCTAGATATGGGTTTTGCTATTTAATGAAGAGCAAAACTGAAGCGTATCTAAATCTCTTTAATTGGATTAAATTTGCAGAAAGAAAAACTAAAAAGAAATTAGTAACTCTTATAACAGATAATGGTGCGGAATTTACAAATAATAAATTCCAGAATAGACTTAGAATATTAGGTATTCAACATAAAAAGTCTGCACCATATAGGCCACAACATAATGCCTTTATAGAGAGACGAGGCCAAACATTACAATCAATGGCACGTACTGTGTTGTCTGATTCAGGATTACCTGACAATTTGTGGGGAGAAGCAATAATGTGTGGTAATCATATATTAAATAATGTTGTTAATTCAACAACAGGTGAATTACCATTCATACTGTGGCATGGTACAAAACCTGATTTAAATTACATGCACACCTTTGGAGCACCAGCATGGGTGCATATCCCTACACAACTCAGACACAAAGGACAGCATAGAGCTAAAAGATTATTTTTTGTAGGATATGAATCTAATCACAGATCTTATAGATTCTGGGAACCAGGTACATTTAGAGTTTACACCAGTGCTAGTGCTAACTTCCTAGAACATGTAGGATGGAATAGATTAGAGCAAGATTTAAATAACGAAGTAATTATTGAACCCTACAAAAGGCAAAAAGATCAGACAAGTTATAAGAAAAGTCCAATAAAAGAAGAAGTCCACGAAGAGCAAATAGGACCAGAACAAGAGGAAACAGTTGATCAGGAAGAGTTAGATAATCAAGAACAATTAATAAATGAAAGTTCATTTGTAAGTCCTGTAATACCTAGACGTACTACACGTGTAACTAGACCACCTGATAGGTATCAAGCAAGTATAGTTTGCCAAGTAACTAAAGTTCCAACTAGTGTAGATGAACTTAGGATGTATCCTAATAAGGATCAGGAGAATTGGCAAAAGGCAATGGAAAAAGAACTAAATTCATTAAAAGTAATGAAAGTATATGAAGATGCTAAATTACCTCCAGGAGAAAAATCCATTGGGTGCAAATGGATATTTAAAGTAAAAACTGGAAATGATGGGACTGTTTCCCATAAAGCTAGGTTGGTAGCTCAAGGATTTAATCAAACTGCATCTGATTACGATGAAGTTTTTGCACCAAGTCTTAAAGCAACATCTTTGAGAGCAGCTTTAGTGTGGGCAGCTAAGAAAAACTATGTCATTCACCATTTAGATGTAGAAACTGCTTATTTGCATGCACCATTGCAGCACATTATATATTTGAAAAAGTCAATTATTATAAAAGACAATAAAGTAAATAGTAATGATTGTTGGAAACTCAAAAAGAGTCTTTACGGGTTGAAACAATCTGGCTTTGAGTGGAACCAATATATTGTGAAAGAATTAAACAATATAGGTTTTAAATCTGATTTAGCAGATCCATGTGTGTTTAAAAGAGAAAATAATGGAACGGTGTCATTATTGTTATTATTTACAGATGATATTGCTTTGATAACTAAGACTAATAATGAAGCTAATGAGATTATATCATTATTAGCTAAAAAGATAAAATTAAAGCATTTAGGTGAAATTAAAAGGTATCTCGGATTGACAATTAACAAAACAAAAAATGGATTTAAGATATCTCAAGAAGATAAAATTTGCCAATTAATTAAAATGTATAAAATGAAACTTTGTAAACCGGCAAAGACTCCAATGAGTCAGAAGGTTTGCCAAACTGATGATCAAAGTCCCAAATTTGATAAGTCCATATATCAATCTTTGATTGGTAGCTTATCATATATAAGCAATTGGTCAAGGCCAGATATAGCTTATAGTGTTAAACAGCTGGCACGTTTTAATTCAGATCCACATCAATGTCATTGGCAATCATTAAAGAGAATTTTAAGATATCTTAAAGGAACAATGAACCATGCATTGTATATAGAACCAAAGGGTGATTTGAGTCTTAGTGCCTATGCAGATGCAAGTTTTGCAACTGACATAAACGCTAGAAAATCAACATCTGGGATGGCTATATTATTTGGTAAGACACTAATAGGGTGGAGGTCAATCAGACAACAGCATATCAGCTTGTCCACGATGGAAGTGGAATTTTCATGTCTGTCATTACTATGCACTGACTTAATTTTGTACAAACAGTTATTATTAGACATGGGTATTACTGTTAAAGATTCCATTATTGTGTACGAGGACAACCAGGCAGCCATAAAGTTTGCTACTAATATTGCTGTAAAAACTAGATCAAAGCATACTGATTTAAGATACTTAAATATTAGAGAATCTGTAAAGAATGAGCTAATTAAATTGGAAGACTGCATGACAGAAGAAAACATTGCAGACCAATTTACAAAAGCTCAAGGAGTAATTAAGTTTAAAGAGAGTTGTAACAAATATGATTTAAAGATGTAAATAGTTATAGTATTATTATTACCTAAAAGGGGAGAATGTTAGGGATGACATTGTTTACCCTAACTGGTTTAGGTAAAATAATAAATATGTTATCATGGTTTGTTAGTTAAAGTGTCTGTAACTTTAACTGCAAGAATGTAATTAAGGAAGTGGTTATAAAAGCACCATAAAAAAAGCAAGGCACAGCAGCTTGCTCTCTCTGGCTTGATGATCCCTAATTACTGCATGGATTGAAGACAGCGTTTTTCCCCTACTGGAACGGGAAAGAGAAAGGACTGTTGATTTATCAACTGTGAGAGGACTGATTTATTGTAAGTGAACTGACATTGGATATTCTACACGGACTTTGCTCATTGAATATCCTTAAATGGACTAACTAAAACGATACACCACTAATGAACTGTTATTTTGACTATGCTATAAATGGAATAAACTATATTTTTGATAACACAAGCGTATCTGTTATTTTTACTGTATGTTAACTAATATACAAACTTATCTCACACATTTATCTGTATGCCTATCTGACTAACGCTGCACATTCTGTTTAGCTTGTCTCCTTAACCCTGGTTGGGGAACCCAGGCTTAACAAGTGGGACCTTGATGGATGAGTGGCTGGTTCCTGCTTGTTGGTCGGGAAGCAGGAACCATTGCAGGGCTCGGGAATGGAGCCGAGCCCACGGGACGATGCCAATACAGAAAACCATCTTCCCCAGAAGTTTGGACAGCAGCGACAGGGGGACAATTTGTTGCTGGATCTGGCTGATGATCTCTGCAAGGCTCTTTCCATGAGCTGGGGACAGGAAGACCTGGAACGACATGGTACCGATGACTGCTCCCAAGTGTTGCAATTTGGTTGTAGGAGAGAGCTGGCTCTTTTTGGTGTTGATGGAAAATTCGTGGCTCTGGAGACATGACAGGGTAATTCGCAGATCCTGATGGGCTGCAAGGATGGAAGAGGAAAGAATCAAAATGTCGTCCAGGTAGCATTGGATCCTCACTGGAATAGAACGCAGAGATGCCGCCAATGCTGCCAGAACCGTTGTGAAGACCCTTGGAGCCAATGAGAGGCTGAAGGGAAGTGCTCAATACTGGTAATGGGTATTCTGATAACAGAAATGGAGAAACTGGCGATGATGAGGCCAAATTGGGATGTGGAGGTAAGCCTCAGTGAGATTAACGGAAGAGAGGAGGTCACCCTCCCGAACGCTCTCTAAAATAGAGTCTGCATTTTAAATCGCTTGTATTTTACAAATTGGTTGAGAAATTTTAGATCAAGGATGGCTCGCTACCCCCTGAGGCTTTGGGAACGATGAAAAGGCGAGAGTAAAGCCAACGTCCCCGTTGAGACAGGGGAACAGATTGAATAGGCCTGATTTCAAGAAGGTGCTGAATGGCCTGATTCATGAGGGCTGGAAATGTCCCAAGACACAGGACAGATCAAAAAAATTTGGGGGGGTGGGGTAAGGAAATCCAATTGTAACCCTGACCTAATAGTGCTGAGCACCCAGGCATTTGTCATTGACTCCTCCCATTTGGAGGCAAAGTAGGATAGGTGACCTCCGATGAGTGGGGAGAATGAGGGATTACTTAGAGAGATGAAAGGAATGACCCCCTCCCCCCCAAAAGGGCTGTTTACCAGAAGAAGGTTGTTGCCTGCCAGATGTTTCCACCCGTTGGTCTTAGCATTGGGAGTATGGCCTGTGAGAGTGAGGGAAGCGAGATGAGGTCTCTGCTCAGAAGGCAGGAGGGTGATAAGGAGCAGGGCGATAGTCGGCTTTCTTCCCAGAGGAAGAGAGAATTTTACGTTTATCTCTGGTTTTGATGAGATAAGGTTCCAGAGCATCACCAAAAAGCTTATTGCCTGCGAAAGGAACTGAAGCCAGCTTCCATTTTTGGCCTGACTCTGTCTGCCAATTTCGGAGCCATAAAAGTCTTCTTGCTGCTACAGAAGATGTCATGGCCTTGGATGAAAATTTGGTGGAATTGAGAGTAGCATCCGCAGTGAATGCCACCGCTGCAATAATCTTATTAAGGTCTTGGTGAGACCGAAGGTCAGAAGCAGGCAATCTATTCTGGAGTTGGTGCAGCCACCATATGGATGCTCTCATGAAAAAGGATGCTGCTGTTGAAGCCCGAACAGCCTGATGATTGCGCTTGAGGGTCTGTTCGGAATGTTTGTCATCCGGTTTCAGGATATCTTCTGGCTCCGTGGGAGTGCCAGAAGATGAGAATGAGGCCAGAACCGGAATGTCAACAGAAGGCACTGCCAGGGCATTGTCCAGAGCTGCACTGATATTGTAGAAACGCTTATCTAGGGGAGATGGGGGAGGACCTGCTAAAGGAGAAGTGCACTGTTCCTTGACCATGTCCAGGAACACAATGGGAGAAGGCAAAACCTCTGCATGCACTACAGGCTTGGAGAAGAGTGAATCCCCCTGGCTAGAGGGATTTCCTTGTGGCTCGGGAGCCACTTCCTCTGGTTACAGCTTGGCAGTGACCAAGGCCTTGCTGAGTAATGGTCTGAAGAGAGTAGGTTTGAAGACCAATGCAGAGGATGTCTGCTCTGGGTGAGAATCCTCTTTCTCTGAAAGATTTTGGTCAAAAATCTCACCCTCTTCACACTCTGAATGAGAGGAGTAACTGTGTTCAGATGGTGAAGGCCTTCTTCCTAATCAACCTCCTCCCATTCTGGTAGAGAAGAATGGATCCTGAGGTCCTGAGGCCTGCGTAAATCAGGATGATGAGGCAAGGAATTTATAGATTGAGAAGGGAGAAGGGCCTGAACCTTTTCCAGAGGTTGAAGAATTTGCTTGAAGCCTTCAGCCAATCCCTGCCTAATGGCTGATGAGACTACATCTTGGATATCCCTTGGTCTATGCTCAAAGGTAGAGGCAGAAGGCCGAAGGCCCGCTGCTATGGGAGTGAAGGTGGCTTCAGGCCTAGATTGAGGAGAGGTTCGAGGCCTGGAGAGAGGTGGAGGAGCATAGGGCACAGAAGCCTGTTGGAAATAAGGCCAAGATCTGCTTAAATCCTGAGGATCTGATTGTACAGCAAGAGCCTCAGGAGACCTGGGAGGGCTTGGTTGGGGCCCACGAGTATCACCTGAAACATGCTGTAGTTGTACTCCCTTCTGTTGAATAGTTCTGTTGAACTACCTCTCTAGAGCTGCATGTCTGCGCTTCTCTGCTCTCAATTCAGCCTGAGTTGCCTTCTTAGGGGCTAGAGCCTTAGCTTTGATTTTAGCAGCCATCTCACTCAGGACTGATTGGGTGTGTTGCTTTCATCTTTTTCTCCTGTTGGGCTTAAGAGTCTGTTCCACTGGTGGGGAAAGCTCTGCCAGAGCCTTATCTTGATCCATTTGTAAAATAAAGGCTCTTGGTTTGGAAAGAAGCTGTTTAGAAATTTTTCTATTAAGCCCCTTAGGTATAAATGGCCCCCGGGCTTACAAAATGGCCACTCACCTCGTGGTGTAAGGCTTGAATCCAAGATGGCCACTGACTACAGGAAAACAGGCTCCAAGATTGAAGAATTGCTTCTTAGGCTATACAGAGCCCTGAGTGAAGTCAGCAAGGGAAAAACACAGCAACCAGCTACACAATCAGCTGGCTTGAGCTCTTATCAGTTTGCTGATCATGTTTATGATCCCTCCAAACTGCAGGCATGGGGGAGGTCTGCAGATGCTGCCAAGCTTGGCTGCACAGAGCTCTGTAAAGTTTCTCCCAACATTGCAGGAGAGAGCGCACGAGAGAGAGAGCCCTGCTCTCCTAAAAGAGCAGCTGCCCAGATTCCTGGGAGCTGCTTGAAGAGAGGAAAAAAGTACTGAAGATCGCTGGTGATTGCTATCTAACAGAACGCTTTCAGGGACACAGCTACTGACTGAAAAGTGAAAAGTTGGGGTCTCTCCCAGGGGCTGGCTTTTATATCTTAGTACAGACTCAGCTATGATGTCATAGGAAGGAGTCAACCCATCCTGGGCTCTCGATGCAGCATGGAGGAGAATATTATAATAGTTTGGATATTTAGTTTAATAAAAAGTGCTGTGTTCAAAGACTAGCAGCAGTCCTCCCTCCGGTCCGCCGCCAACGCAGGAGCGCCGATCGCTCCCATTGGTTGATGCCGTTTGACAGCAGGCTATAAAAGGGAGCTGTCAAACAGCATCAGCTGTCGCCACCAGCTGGCTGTCAGATAGCCTCGGCAGCCGCGGCGACCCTTTATTCGCTAGAATAAAGTTGTTAGCCTTTAGCCTGGCTCCGTCTCCCTTTGTAACTGCCGCTCCACAACACTGGCGATGAGGGCGGGATACAGCTAAGACGACCAGGCAGAAAATCGAGCTGAAGTCACAACAAGAAAGAGCTGAAGCCACTATGAGCTGATCGAGTCACCGCCACTGACGCTCTCCAAAGAGCGCGAAATTTAAAAGCCCTCTCAGCTGAGGAGCCGAACGCCGCTGACAGGCGCAGCCAGAAACGCTTTTCTAAAAGCGAAGACTCTATTTTTCCTCAGCTGAGGAAACCAACACTGCCACTCAAATGGCCTCTAATCCGACATTCCCGCACTTCCAACTGGGGGCAGAAACATGGGAATCATATATGAATAGGTTTGAATGCTTTTTAAATGCCATTGAGCTAGATGAAGCCACAGATCTAAGGAAAAGCGCCTATTTTTTAAGTTTCTGTGGGTCCACAGTTTTTGACACAGCCTCTGCGCTTGTGTCCCCACGTTCTATAAAGGCTATTCCCTGGGATGAGTTAAGAGAAATCTTGTCAAATCACTACTCCCCCAGACCCTCTAGGATAGCCAGGAGATTGGCTTTTAGAAGAAGAACTCAGGCTGAAGGGGAGACTGAGTCAGTACATGGCAGCATTGAGATCGGCTGCCATACACTGCGGTTTTAGGGACTACCTTGAGGACATGCTGCTCGATCAAATTGTGGGAGGAGTAAGGGACCTAAAACTGCAAAGGAGGTTACTGGCTAAAAAAGACTTAACCCTAGCCCCAGCTATTGAGGAAGCTCAGGCTGCTGAATTGTCAGAATTATCAGCAGCTGAAATTCAGGGGAACACCCCTAAGCAAGGGCAGGCTACAGTCCACTATGATGAGGTCTCTCAAGAAGTAGAAGAAGAACCTCTGGAGGTAACCCGCCTCATGCGTCCAAGGCCCCCCCCCCAGGGCCACCTAGGAAATACAACAATCAGACAGCCAAACAGCAAAACCCTTGTATAAGCTGTGGGGGCAACCACCATAGATCAACGTGCAGATTCAGAAACGTTATCTGTCTGAACTGCCAGAAGAAAGGGCACATAGCCAGGGTTTGCCAAGCTGAGCAGGCCTCCATACAAAGACCTCAAGTTTCTGCCTCCTACCAAAGGCAAGTGGAACATTGTTACACTTGTTACCACGCAAACAATACCACCTCTAGGCCTAACAAATTAAGCATTTCTCTTTTTATAGAAGGTAAGCCCTGCCGAATGGAAGTAGACACCGGGTCAACCCTCTCCATCATTTCGTGGGCCTCCCTGAAGAAGTTGCTGCCTTCGCTCTCAAAAAAGAAACTGACCAACTGCCACCTAACTCTTCGGGATTACCAGGGGAAGACCATTCGAGTCCTGGGTAAGGGAAAATTCTTCATTCAATTCCAAACCTTTAGGGGTCACTTGCCACTGGTGGTTGTAGATGGTGCCCTTCCTAGCTTGCTAGGATTAGATTGGTTTCCTGCCCTAGGCCTCAATGTTATGGGAATTCACTCTGTGGAAAATTCTGATGTAGATGCCCTTTTTAAAGACCACTCTGATGTTCTCAGTAGTGAACTAGGCTGCTATTCAGGCAACCCCATATTTTTTGATGTGGGTCCATAAACCACCCCAATTCGTTTGAAACCTCGGAGGGTACCTTTCGCCATTAGGCCTAAGTTAGATGCTGAATTAGATAAACTTATCAAACAGGGGGTGCTAGAACAGGTAGACTTCGCCAAGTGGGAAACCCCCATAGTCACCCCTTGAAAAAAAGATGGCAGTGTGAGAATTTGCGCTGACTATAAGACGTCCCTCAACCGTTTCCTACAAATTAGCGCATACCCAGTACCTGTAATCCAACACCTGCTCCACTCTTTTGAGCCAGGCATAATTTTTGCAAAGTTAGACATGTCCCAGGCATACCAGCAATTTCCCGTTGACCAACACACTGCTGACCTACAAACTATAGTTACTCACAGGGGTGCATTTAGATGTAGACGTTTGCAATTTGGAGTTAGCGTAGCCCCTGGCATTTTCCAATCACTCATGGAAAGAATCCTCCAGGGCCTACCTAGGGTGGTTCCATACTTCGATGACATTTTAGTTTCTGCCACCAACAAAACACAACTTTTACTCAGAGTGAGATCTGTCCTTGACAGGTTTAGGCAAAACGGGCTTAAATTGAAAAAAGACAAATGCACCATTGCCACCAAACAGGTAGACTTCCTGGGTTATCAAATTGATGCATCTGGAATTCACCCCATAGAGAGTAAAGTTAGGGCTATTCACGAGGCACCCACTCCCTCTAACAAAACTGAATTGCAGGCCTTTTTGGGACTCCTTAATTTTTATGCTTCCTTTTTGCCTCACAAAGCCTCTGTAGCTGAACCCCTACATAGGCTCCTAGATAAGAAAGCCCCATGGCAATGGGGACAAAGGGAAGCCCACGCCTTCCAAGCAGTCTCTTAACTTCAAACTCTGTGTTGGTTCAGTTTAACCCAAACCTGCCCCTAGTGTTAGCCTCTGATGCCTCACCTTTTGGTATAGGAGCTGTATTGAGCCATAGGCTCTCAAATGGATCAGAGGCACCCATTGCCTATTTTTCGAGAACTTTCTCCGCTGCAGAGAGGAACTATAGTCAGATCGATAAGGAGGCCTTAGCAGCTGTGGCCGCTGTAAAAAAATTCCATGAGTTCCTTTATGGCCATAGTTTTGAACTTGTAACAGATCACAAACCTCTATTAGGACTGCTAGCTGGGGATAAGCAAACCCCACAGGTGTTATCCCCGAGAATGACCAGATGGACTCTATTTATGGCCGCCTACTCTTACACACTGGTACATCACCCGGGGAAGAACCTGTGCCATGCTGATGCCCTTAGCAGATGTCCCCTGCCATCACCAGTCGAGGACCCAGCTCCCATCCACACAATCTTCGACTGCAATGAACTTAACCTACCTGTCTCAGCTGGGGATATTGCTGCACACTCCAAGAGGGACCGTGTTATTTCCCAAGTCCTGGACTGGGTAGGGAGGGGGTGGCCTGACATTCAGTTCGCCCCTGAATTCATGCCATTTAAGACCCGCAGGCAGGAGCTTTCTTCACTACAGGGCTGCCTGTTATGGGGGACAAGGGTGGTCATACCATCCACCTTGCAAGAACCAGTTTTAAGGGCACTGCACGAGGGTCACCCTGGCGTCGTAAGGATGAAGGCTTTGGCCCGCAGCTACCTCTGGTGGCCAGGATTAGATGCCCGGATTGCCAGCTGGGTTAACACATGCCAGCCCTGCCAGGCAACAAGAGCAGCCCCACCAGCAGCTGCCCCAACCAAGTGGGAAGATTCGGGGGCCCCTTGGGCCAGGCTGCATGTAGACCTGGCTGGTCCCATACAAGGGAGGACATTCCTGGTGGTTGTAGATTCATTCTCCAAATGGACTGAAGTAGCCTTGTTACCCTCCACCACAACGCTGGCTGTCACAAGGGCCTTGACAAGACTGTTTGCTACTCATGGACTTCCTGACACATTAGTTTCAGATAATGGCCCCCAATTCAGTTCTAACGAGTTTGCCATCTTCACAGCTAATCTGGGCATCAGACACGCTCTCACAGCCCCCTTTCACCCAACAAGTAATGGAATGGCAGAAAGGGCTGTCAGGTCTGCCAAGGAAGTTCTGGCCAAGCTGGGCCAGGCAGACTGGCACGCCAAACTATCAACTTACCTACTCACACAACATGCCACCCCGTGCCCTTCCACCAACAAGTCCCCTGCTGAACTGTTAATGGGCAGGCGCCTCAGGAGCACCCTGGACAGGTTGCACCCTCACTACGCTCCCAGCAGGCCACTAGCCTCTGACAGCCATGCCAGGGAATTCGCCCTGCAAGACCAGGTGTACGCCAGGAACTATGCAGGGCACCCCTTATGGCTGCCAGGGCAGATAGTCTTTGTTGCAGGACCCAGATCATATAGAGTCCTTCCGGAAGATGGCCGGATTTGGAGAAGGCACGTAGACCAGCTAAGGAGGCGTTGGAACAAGACTGCCACCGAAATCCCGGTCTACCCGCCGCCGGACGAGCCAGTCTACTCACCGCCAGCCAACCCGCCGAATGACCCGGTCTACCTGCCGCCCGACAACGCAACCAGCTGACCGCCACGGGAAGACTCACCCAAGCAGTCGCCAGAAAGCAGTCCAGGGATGGCCAGCGACCCTCTGCAGGTTCCAGTCACCGCCCGGGAGGAACAAGACGCACCAGCCGCCGACAAGCCTCAGGAACTTCGGAGATCGGGCCGCGAGCGAAAGCGGCCATCATGGCTACAGGACTACGCATGCTCGTGGCCAGGGGGAAGGAGTGCTGTGTTCAAAGACTAGCAGCAGTCCTCCCTCCGGTCCGCCGCCAACATGGGAGCGCCGATCGCTCCCATTGGTTGATGCCGTTTGACAGCTGGCTATAAAAGAGAGCTGTCAAACGGCATCAGCTGTCGCTGCCAGCTGGCTGTCAGATAGCCTTGGCAGCCGCAGCGACCCTTTATTCGCTAGAATAAAGTTGTTAGCCTTTAGCCTGGCTCCGTCTCCCTTTGTAACCACCGCTCCACAACAAAAAGGAAAATGAAATATATTACTGATGTATAGACTGAACCATAGATGACATATGAAGTGGTGAAAAAAAAATAAAGCTTTTCCCCATCTCTCACAGGTGGAAAAGTTTAGAGTTTCTGATGATTAAACTTATCACTAAATTCTCTAGTGATCTTAGGGGAATAGGGAAAAGCCTAACTCCAAGACTATCATATTTTTAATTGAATGTTACATAACATTTTCTTTTTTCTACGTGTCTTGAACTTATCCAATGTACATAGCTTTCACATCTCAGATTTTCTCTCCTGAACATGGTTCCTATGAATGTGCAGTAAAAATAAAATTTGCTATTTCACTGTATTCTTCGCTGGTTGGATCTTGCTTTGATGGAACTGGTTTCAAAAACATGCAATGAGTATAATCAGAAGATTAAAAGCGATAAATATTATGACTGAAGAGTAAGAGAAACAGGGACTTTTGTCCTTGGGAAAATGCTCCTGAAAGAAGCTATGACACCTTGCTTACAATACCTGAAAGTTTGTATTGTAAAGAAAGCCATGCATATAGTACAATTACAGGCATCCCCAACTTAAATTTTATAGACTTATCAACACTGCTTTGGAAAAGGTGTTTTACTACTAGTAAAACATTTCTGGCTGTCATAAAATGTTGTGCCCCCTCCCCACATAGTCAAATGACCCCATCTCAGATGTTTGGCACCCGGCTTGCTTTTATGATGGTTGCTATATTCTGGTGATGTAATCATGATTTGTTTTTTGCTTCTTGCTGGTTTCTGACAAAAACGGCTATTCAGAAGAATAGCTTTGTTTAACAAATACACTGTTTATTTAACAGCCATATTATTTGCTTAATAACTGTGATGATTTGCTTAATAACCTCTTTGGAAAATGTCAGAAAACCCTTTGTTCAATCATGTGGGTGCCTCGACTTATAACCACAACAACTTACGCTCAAATTTCTGATCCTAATAGTGGTTGTCAGTTCAGTATTACCTAAATCTCAGAATGGAGGATATGACATAATGATTAGGCTACAGTATGATTGATTCAAGATTAGTGTTAGGAAAAACGCTAAAAATATTCCGTATTTACTATAGAGGTGGTAGAATTCCTTTTAACAAAAGCACTCTAGCAGTGGCTCAAAAGTATTCCTATATTTGGAAATTTCAAAATTTGGAAATTTACTTTTGTATTGATTAGGGGACTGAATTCAAAGGACTGAATGTTCTTTTCCAACTCCAAGGAGTTTGCTCCCCCACTATTCAAAAATATTTGTCATTTATTTTTATAACAGGGTATAGCTTTTGATGTCCACACAAAAGTTAGCAATAAAAATTTATTACTGAAAGAATAGTTAAAACATAATTTTAAGACTAGACTATTTTACTAGAAAACTGGGTAACCAAAAAATAAGAAACAAAATAGTAAAATAATTCAACAATTTCTCCAGAACTGTTTTATTTTTTGATTATCCAGTTTTCCAGTAGTTCTGATTCAATAATTCTGAATGCCTTCAATTCAGTATTAAAAGATAAAGCATGCAAACATTAAAAAAATGAAAAATACATCCATGTTTATGGTATCTACCATGTTAGCAAAGATGGAGTTATTCTCTATTCCAGGTGTCACCAACCTTTTGGACCTCAGGGACCACCAAACTCAAAATTTTCGATCCCAGGGACCACTAACTGGCACTGTGGGTGTGGTCTAATTTGTGGGAGTGGCTTGGTGGTCATGTGACTGGCTGGGCATGGCTTGTAAGAAATATCATAAATATTTGTATAAATATTGAATTTTTTATAAAAAAAGAGCAACTTTTACCCAAAATCAGGCAAAGCAGGCAGGCAGATTGAGTTGCTCACAGAATCACAGATTCATTCAGAAATCTATCTATCTGCCATTGGCTAGCTCCGTCTGTCACATAAAATTTGCTTGCAAGCAAACTCATAAAATTTGCTAGCAAGCAAACTCACAAAATTAACTCACAACACACCATGTATGTAAATATTGAATTTTTTATTTTAAAAAAAGCAACTCTTATCCAAAATCAGGCAAAGCAGGCTTGTTCACAGAATCATTCAGTAATCTATCTATCTGCCATCGGCTAGCTCAGTCTCTCAAATTTGCTTGCCGTGAGTCTGGACTGAATTTGCTTGCAAGGAAACCTTCAGTCCTAAGGGAGATTCGGCTGTGCTTAGCTAGAAAGCAAGAAATCCAATCATTTCCTGCTTCCTAGCTAATCTAAATCTCCCAGCATAGGAGAACAGATGATGGTAGGAAAAAGGAAAAATAGCAACTTAGAAGACAAGTTTGCTGGGTAAGGAGTGAGTGGGTGGAGAAGGTTCTCATGAGTCATATGGGCTGAGCAGCCTTGTGTTTCTATGCAGCCTGGATTAATTGCTTTGGGAGGTGCTCTGGGGGTGAGATTTCTCTGCGGCCCACCAAAATTTTCTCACGGCCCACTGGTGGCAACTGCTGCTCTATTCCATAGGGAGAAGGCAGAATAGGATGGCATCACCATTTTTTCTGAGTGTAGAAAACCGAAGTGAATCTTTTCCATTTCCACTAGCCCAGCAGTTCATTTATCAAATATATAAGTTTTAATCTATAAAAGTGACAAAGTCCATTTTCAATTGCAACTGAAAGCCAATTGGTAATCACACATATAAGATATAAGATACTATACCAGATGAAGCTTCATATCTATAGTATGATCTTCTACAGCAAACCCTAGCTGAAATGAACCTGACACACCTGTCAAAGATGACATTACCCAATATTTTGGGTGATAGGCTATATTCACCAATACCCAATCACAAGTGTTCCTATTCAGAATGGCCTATATTACAGGGTGGTGGTGGGGAGACGGATAATTGTTTTTCTTTTGTTCAGGACAGGTATGTATGATAACCCAGAGAATTATACACTTTCCAAAGTTTCACTAGCCAAGTGCAAAAACTTTGCCATCAATGCCGTAACTAAAAAAATTTGAATACTGCAAACATGAGACAACAATAATTGACAGATGCTTTCAATCCAGAATAGTCTGCAGCTGAAAAAAGATATGGAGTCATACAAAGACTTTTCAAGAAAGAACACAAACCATCTATTTTGTAATATGGTGACCAAAACTGTTTGCGGTATTCAGGTGTGGCCTTAATAAGGCTTTATAAAGTGGTGCTAATACTTCACAGGATTTTGATTCTATGCCTCTTATACAACCAAGGATTTATTAACTTTTTTGGCAGCAGTTGCACACTGCTGGCTCATATTTAAGTGATCATCCACTAGATCTCTAAAGTCCCTCTCACAGTTATTGTTTTTGAGCCAGATTTTTACCTAATCTATATTCATACCTTCTTTTTTCCTGTCTAAGTGTAAAACACTGCTTTTCTCCACATTAAATTTCAGTTTGATGGATAGGGCCCATTTCAATTCTGCCAACATCTTTTTGGATCCTGACCTTGCCTTCTGAGAGGTGTTGGCTATTCCTGATAGCATACTATCATCTGCAAATTTCAGCATAGTATCATCTGAGGGAATACAAGGGGAATTCTCCCATCTAAGTCATTTATGTACACTTTTTATGTACACTAAGAGCACATGCACCAAGACAAATTTTTGTGTGTCTAATCACACTTGGCCTATAAAGAATCCATCCATCCATCCATCCATCCATTCATTCTGAAGATATTGAAAAGTACTGGGCCCAAGATGGAAACTTGTGGTACCGCACTGGTTACTTCTCTCCATGTAGATGTAGCATCATTAAAGACGACCTTTTGAGCACAATTTGTTAGCCAGTTACAAATCCATGTGGTGGTGATGCTGTATATCTTACATTTTCTAGCTTACCAAAAAGTAGGTTGCGGTCTACTTTGTCGAAGAATTAAACAAGATTGGTTGGCATGATCTGTTTTTAATAAATCCATGTTTGCTTTTAGTTATAACTTTATTACAGACCTGTTTTTGTATTATCTTTTTTAGTATCTTTCCTGGTATTGATATTATACTAATTGATTTGTAGTTTCTGCGTCTGTTCCCCCCCCCTTTTTTTTTGAAGATGGGAACCATATCAACTCTTTTCCAAATGTCAGGTAATTCCCCAATGTTCCAGGAATTTTGAAAGATAAGGTACAGCTCCATGTTATCCATGTATTTAAAAATTTAAACTGTTCCCACATTATCTTGTAGAATAAGGCTCTGTTGTCACTATCTACTAACTCCAACCAATTAACTGTAGCAGTCAAATATATCCCAGCCATTCTTCTCTAAAAGCATTCAGGTAACTTTAAAGATTGATAGATCACAGTACATGAATGTGGTAAGTACAGAGAAGTACTATTATTTGTCCCTTACTCTTACTGCCATGACATAGGATCAGAGTTGAAGTCTAACATATGTTTTGACTTATTTGCTGTTTGTAGGACACCCTTATCAATGTGAGGTATATGATCCAACACATGAATAAACTTAACTATAGTTTCAGTTGGGAAACTGAGCATCTTAGACCAAGCCAAGTCCAAAAACATTAGAGAATTCTTAGAAGCCTGACACTTAAATTGGCCATCAATGGGCACATAGAGATAAATATCTACATACCATTCAAAAGAGACAATCAAAAATCCAAAAAAGGTGGGGGGACACTAAACACCTCCTAAGTAGAGATTAACACCAAGATTAACACTAGATCAACTATCAGGAAGCAAACAATATCCCAAATGAAGGAACTTCCAAACAAGTTAACAATAAACAACAGCCCAATCAAAGAATCACAAGATCACTACCAACAAACACAGACAGGGCAAATCACAAATATATAAAATGAGAGTAAAGCCCACTCCCTACTAACATTGATGGTGTTATCTATTTTGATAATGAAATGTCTGCAAGAAAGCAACCAAGCTCAGAGAACACCAAGGATCCCACAGGTCAACTCTGAGCTACAAATATTTTCTTCTATCAGTACAGTTATCACGCCAGGTATTTCCTACTTAATCTCCTTAATTAAATCATGAGCAGCCATGTACTGGCACAGAATGAGAGGATACTCAGATACAATTTCTTTAACAGTCACACTTGCTTCTGTGTTCCAAAGCTTGCTCAGCCTTAATAAGATTGCTTGCCATTGTCTCATAAAACTTCCCAAATGTATTCTTAGAACTAAGTAGCCTTATCAGGAACCTGAAATGATTCAATCGAATGACTCCATATTCCTGCAGATATGATCACATTGAAGTACTTCAAATAAATCAGAAAACAGGTAGCCACAAACAAGGGATAATAATACCCCATCCCTCAGATTATGTCTCAGCTTTCCAAAACAAAAACAAAATCTAATGTACAGCTTTTGATATGGTTTAGGTCTGTAGCAATTTGAAATATGGTGATCAAAGTAGCCATAATTTTCCAAGTTGCCTAAGACTCCTCATCAAAGAACAAAAGACTGAAGACCTTTAGAAATAAAAGCCTTGTACAGATAAATCATCAACCTGGTTTTGAGGTTCTCTAGGTATAACCTAGAGAACCTCAAAACCAGGTTGGTGATAAAATGGGGACATGGTGATTCAGTGGCTAAGATGCTAAGCTTGTCAATCAGAACGGTTGGCAGTTTGGCAGTTCGAATCCCTAGCACCGCATAACGGAGTGAGCTTCGTTACTTGTCCCAGCTTTTGCCAACCTAGCAGTTTGAAAGCATGTAAAAATGCAAGTAGAAAAATAGGGACCACTTGATGGGAAAGTAACAGCGTTCCGTGTGCCTTTGGCATTTAGTCATGCCAGCCACACGACCACAGAGACGTCTTTGGACAGTGCTGGCTCTTCGGCTTTTTTAACGGAAATGAGCACTGCCCCCTAGAGCCGGAAACAACTAGCACATATGTGTGAGGGGAACCTTTATCTTTACCTTTAGGTTAGATAAGGATGAAGCTCCCCAATGAGGACCATTGCTGTATCCCTAGTTTCTCCCTTGAGCTTAACTACTCAAGCAAGCCCTAACATCCAGATATGTACATGACAGCACTTCTAGTAATTTGCCAAGCTTTCCAGATTACTTTCTCTACTGCCTTCAGGTTATAACTGGTACAAAACACAAAATCCAGGCAAGCATAGTTTAGAGAAGGGACAGTGTCCCTTATCCTTTCAAGCCAAGTCTGTCCTTTCATCTATAATTAAAGCACAGACAAGGGTAGATTTAATATAGGCAGAACTGTAAATTTCCTGATATTCTTCAAAAGAAATAGCTACGCTTAGCTCATAGGGTAAAATTAGGCCAGAAGAGAGGAGCTGCCTCAAAGTTATCATCTACAAATCTCTGATCTAGCAACCAAATTTCTAAGAACCCTAGATAAATGCCCAAGTATGCGAGGCATGTAATTCAGGAATATATGCATCCCAGAAGTTCACCATTCCAAAGCTTCAGATAGGAATGATACTGTGCGCAGTGGTAATAATAATAACAACAAAACCCAAATCAATCCACTGCAGGAAAAAGGCCTTTTCCTTGAAGATTATGGAGAACAAAGGAATGTGTTACTAGCCTTGGGAAAGGGTAAGGAAGCAATAAACCATTAAAGCAGAAGAAAAGACAACTAACTCTGGGAAAGTGGAAACTACTTAGATAACTACTTCCTTTTCTTGACAGTTTCTACATTGAAGTCCTGATATGGACTACAAACTAGCATGCTGGTCTAGTGCAAACTGAGGGATGTCTTGTTGTTATTCTTGTTGTTGTTTTAGTATCTAGACTAGGACTGACAAAAAGAAACTGACGCAAAATTATCCAGCTGGCTTCTGTGCCAAAAGAGAAGTAGAGTTTGCTTATTATTATTCCTAGTCCAGCATTTTACTCACTATTATGCTGGATCTCAAGGTATTTTAAAAATTATTATTAATTTTTAAGTGAATTTTATCTAATGTCTTTGATAACAAATACAAAAAGGGAGATATTTCTTTGAATTTTAAATAATACAGTATTCTATGTCCTATGTCCCTAGACTGAAAATGTATATCAAAAGCTAAGCTTAGAATATAGATGCAATATGTTTCTTAGATCTTTCATTAAGTTAATTAAAGACAAAATCAATGGATCGAATATGTATGCTGGTTTTGCATTTCACTCTAGAAAACTAGATTATGCAGTGTCTATCACATAATACAATGAGTGTGAATGGCATCCTTCCAACTACTTATAAATAGAAAAAAAAATCTTATTTCTTCAGAAGCAGAAATCTGTAAGCTATATTTACTTAGACAGCAAAGGTAACTTCAGTATTGAATGTTCAAACATGATTAACATGGTTGCCCTGGCTATTATCAATAGACAGCAGTTACTTTAAAAAACTGAAGATTGAAAAAGATTTGCTCTTCATGCTCTTCATCTACATCTCTTAGACTGCAGACCCTTTAAAATAAAGAAAGGAGTGCTTTCCTTTTTATATAATCCCAGCAAAAGCTTAATGTTAGAATATTTGTGAATGTTTCTATAAAAAAGCAATACAAAATATATACAAATATTTTTCTAGATTTAAATTCTTTTCCATTATGATAATGAAAAGCACATATTTCCCTTATACAATGAAAAAACTGCCAGTTAGGAAATATTTTCCAAGCTGTAAAAGTTTCTATATTAAGAATTGCTTACAAGTCTATCTGACAGATTGTAGAGTTCACATTTTAGTAATGTTTGCCTTTTTGCCTACCATCTTTGGAGATTATCATAAAACCTACAAACCAGTCAACACTGTAACAAGTTAATTTATTTTGCAAAAGAGCAATTTTTAAAAGAATAAACACAAAGGCTGCTGATAGTCATCTTGTTCATAGGAATTGTAATATACAAATAGATATTTTTTTTCTCCTGTGCAATGGCCACCCAAAGTCTTAATGTGAATATTCATGTTAGATTACTGTGATGCACTGTACACAGAATTACCCTTGAAAACTATTCTGCAAATATAGCTGCTGCAGAATGAGGCTGCATAGACAGTTCTGAGGATCCCTAGGGTAGCCCATATAACATCTTGAACTCCACTTTGCTTCCTGTCCAGCTCAGGTTGTTGGTTATTACCTATAAATCCTTTTATTAGGATTGACTTATCTCACTTGGGCTGGCAGAAGGAGCTTGCTGCCATTGGGCAATGAATTCTGGCTGGAAGAGCCCTTTATGCCATTACTCCCATCCTCAAGGTGAAATCCAATCTCTTTGCCTTCCAAAGGAGTCTTAAAAACCTGGTTCTGCTGATTGGAGTAGAGCCTGGATGGGGGTGTGCCATTTTGGAGGTGACTGGTGGATTAAATAGAAGATCCTTCCTCCACCCATTTGTATACTTTCCCCTTAGTTAATTCGCAAGTTAAATATACTATTATTTATAAATAAATAAATAAAGTTTAAATAAATATGCAAAGTGTTTTGGAGCTACATGTTCTTAATCTTAGAAGTTTCTCAACAGAATTTAGGAAGATACTGCACCCATTCCTACATTACTATGAACATCCACCACACAAATGCCAAGCACGCAGACTAGTCCATTTAGTAATTTACAGTAAAGAGCTTAGTTCTGATCCTTTTCTTATATAATCTTGCATTATTCCATTGAGTTCAACTAAATTGTTGCTGAGTGACACCATCTAAGGATCTGTATTCAGACAAGGCAGCTAAAATAAGGAAATAAAAACATATTAATAATACTTGCTAACATTAATTATAAAATGCTCTGCCAAATGGTACATAAAATCAATAACTCATGTATTGGTTTTGTAATATTATACGTTTTTGCACCTGTTTTATTAAGCATATATGTGCTAATTGCATCTTTCCATTTCTTCACTGATTTTTAATTACTAATCCAAGTCAAGAGTAATTTTAGGAAGCTCAAATTATTTGCCACAGTAATGGAAAATAATTATAAAAAAGCAAAAGACCTGTAGTTAACAAAATACAACAGATGTCTCCAGTGCCAAATATACAGAATCTCAAAATAAGACTTCTAGTGCAGCAAAAAAGAACAGGAAAGAATAAAAGTCTTATACCATCTTATTTATCCTGAGGAAGCATTACAAGGCTAACTAAAAATAATAATAAAAAAACCCTTAATACTATCAAGTTGCAGGCACATCTTCTGTCACTATATTTCATTTTTATTCTAAAATAAAATAGCCACTCACATAAATAACTCATCTAAGAAAGATGCATCAAAGAAGCTGAAATAATTGCAGCTAGTTCTCCACCACTACACAATGTAGACAATGCCCCAGAACAAAATATCCCCAGTGCAGTGTGGGAGAAAAAATGGCAGGGATTGAAAACTAATCATAATTGCTTTATTTCCTCCAGCATCTCAAGCATCAATTGCAAACATAAAAAAAAAAAAAAAAATGAGTAAGAAATTGAAGGAGAGATTTCACAATGAATGAGAGTACTGAGACTCAGAATGTTATAATAAATTAAACAAAAATGATTTTGGCTTTTGTAAGAAAAAATACGCAGAAACTCCTTAACCTAATCTACATTTCTTTCACAGGAAATATAGTCACACAAATCCAAATACACCTGGATACATAAATGTGATACATATATTAAAGGATAGATCTCTCTATAAGGCAATATTTTTTTAGAAAAACATTGCAAAATAAGCATTAGTTTTAATCTTCCTTATGCTAACCTATTGATCGCAAAGCCAATATAGTTGCTGGAGAAGACTCCTGAGAAGATTGTGGACACTGTGGACAGCTAAGAAAATAAACAACTAGATTGTCGAACAATTAACACTTGAGGTAAGCTGAAATGATCCTATTTGGATATTATGTGGACACCTAACTCACCAGAGGAGACACCAATGCTTGGAAAAGTAAAAGGAAAGAGAAAAAGAGGACAGCCAGCAGCAATATAACAGTATAACAGTAAAAACAAGTTAGGGGTAGATATCATGGAAAAAATCAATAAAATAAAATAGGAAGTGGAGTTGCACTATATATAAAAGATCATTATAGCTCCACAGAAATGCATAAAACCATGGATGAAACCCTCCTGAAATACATATTGGTCAATATAAATGGAAAAAAGAATGACATTGCTATAGGCATATACTACATGCCACCCAACCTAGTTGAAGAAATAGATGGGGTTTTTTGTTTAATCAATTAACAACTATATATAGCGAACATACCACAATAGTAATGGGAAACTTGAAATACACTGTTATCTGGGAGACAAACTTTATAGCAAGGTGGAGGCTGAATGGATTCCTAACCCTCCTAGAAGATAACTTTACCTTCCAAAAGATAGAGAGGGGAACTAAAGAAAAAGCTGTACTGTGCCTAATTCTTACTAACAGAGAAGTGATAGACGGAGTTGAAATTTCCAGAACTTTGGGTGAGAGTGACCGCATCATATTGGAATTCAGTATATTGCAAACACAAGCAATAGACCATAACCCAACTAGTGTCTTAAATTATAGAAGAGCTGATTGAGAGAGCCTACAAAAGATTCCATGGATGAAAATCCTAAAGGGAAAAACAGCTCAAGAAGCAGGGGGAACTCTGAAAAATATTATCATAAAAGCCCAGTCCAGCACAATACCATTGAAAAAGAAAAACAAGAAATCCAACAGAAATCAGCATGGTTACACAAAGATCTCTCTGGTAAACTGAAAGACAAAAAGGATAATAAGTATGAAAAATGGAAAAAGGCACACATAACTGAGCCAGAATAATCTGCAAAGATGAAGTCAGGAAAGGCTCAGAATGAATTAAGACTTGCAACAAAAGTCAACAATAATTTTAGAAGTTTCTTTTAAGAAATGAGGTACCACAGGGTTCCGTCTTAGGCACAGTACTCTTCAATATCCTCATTAATGATTTAGATGGGAGAATAGAAGGGGAACTCATCAAATTTGCAAATGATATTAAGCTAGCAGGAATAGCCAACACCCCAGAAGACAAGGTCAGTATACAAAAATATCTTGGCCAACTGAACAATGGCCCTATCCAAGAAAATAAAATTTAATATGGAGAAAAGTAAGGTTTTACACTTAGGCAGGAAAAACCAAAGGTATAAGTACAGATTAGGTGAAACCTGGCTCAAATAAAATAACTGTGAGGTAGACCATGGAGTCCTAGTTGATAATCACTTAAATACGAGTTAGCAGTGTTGGCAGCCAAAAAAACTCCTGCTTGGACAGGAGGTTTGATTCTATTCTGATTGATTGATATCTATGTGGTTGCTAAAAGTCAAAATGACTTAATGACACATCCACAATCTAGTTACTGTAATGTCGGGAAAGGCATGCAGGGGAATGGAAAGTTGGAAAAGGTGCAGGAGATGCCATGGGGGTTAAAGAAGGTATAGCCGGGCAATACATGTCAAGGATACATGAGGGTATTCAAGAGGGCAGCATGAGTTGGCAAGGTGCATGGGAGATGGCATTGAATGAAAAGGGTACATGGGGTTCCTTCGTCCCTCTTCCTCTTTTCCTTTCTCTTCCCATGAGGCAGGTAAGTGGCTGTTGATGGATAGGGGACAGAGAGCAAGAAATTGCACGATTCACTGGGAAATTATCATAGAATGTTCGAAAAAGAAGAACACATGACCACAACAGAACCCAGCAGCAGCCAGTAGCATGAAAAAGCCACAATTTCTCCAGATTTCATTCCCTTGATAGTCATGAGTCCTGGATTTTGGACACATTTTGTAAGTTAGCCCATTTGAGGTAATCTGGTTCAAAAATTGTTGTCCTGCAATGCACTATTTTGCCCAGTTAAAATCATGACAGTCAAAGTTTTAGTAGTATATACATTAATTTTATTATTCTCAGATGTGCAGACAAATGAGGCCAAATATCACTATTTTATCATGTCTTTATAATAATAGTAACCACATTACAAGCAGTAAGAGCAGTAATCAGTAAAACTTTGATAGTTATTGCAAATATTTTAAGTAGAAAACACTTCTTAAAGAGCAAGCATCTATCACAAATATGGATAAACTAGTTAAAAAAATAAAATAGAAATAAAATAAAATATTTATTCATATTTCTATTTTGATCTTTGATAACTTCGGTCTTAATTTTAAAGAAATATTTTGGAAGGACCTGAAATTTATGTTAGAAAGCCTTCTAATATTGCTGAGATGCAGTTGAAGAAGTGAAAAAATGGCTAAAATATCCAAACTGATGCGCAAGCTGATCAACAGTTATCAGAAACACTTAATTGTTATTGTTGTATAAGGGGGGCACAAAGCTATTGAAACAAATGTTCACATACTTTTACCACACATAAAATATGTAGCTTTGGATCTTTTATTCAATGAATCATTGAACAAGTATATTTTTGACTGCTTTGCTTCACTGGGCTTTCTTTATCTAGTTTTAGACTTAAATGGAGAGCTGCTCACATTTTAGGTCATATTTCTGCAGATATATTGAATTTTCAAAAGGATTTTCAAATTTTTAAGCACTGCTGTAGTTATTGGAAATAAATTTACTAAACTCAGTGAAAGTTGTTATTGGAACAACATACACTGTAAGTCTCAATCTCATGTCTACTCACTGGAAAGTAAATTTTACTAAGAAGGATTTATTCCCAGATAAATACAAGTACAGTAAGGAAGAATGTAAAATCTGTATTATTGAATCCAATCATTTACTAAATCATTCTCCAACATGGGGTCCCGCATGTTGAGTTGGGATGCCAACTACTGTTCCCATTATCTGAGAATTCAATGCACTTCAGTCCTAATCTAGAAATTATGGAATTGTAGAAAGTAACTAACATGCTAAAGGGTGTTTACATAACATTCATTTATATATCATTCATTAGCATGGCTATATCTGATTTTGTATTTAATGGAAGTATGAAAATGAATGTCAGCTCTTGGAGAGCAGCAGTACTTGACAGCCAAAGTTTTATCTTGTCTGTGAGCTTTCCAGAGGCATCTGGTTTGCCAGTGTAGGAAGCAGATGGCTCTTATTCTGAATGGTTATGGGGACTATATAATCTTTGGTCTGATTCAACACAATTCATTGAGGGGGAGGAAGAGAAAGAAGGGAGAGAGAGAATGGTTTGTTCTTTATGAAACCTGAAGAACTTAGAGACAGAAGGAAGAAAGGGAAGAAAGGTATATACCGTATGTAAGCACTTATATATACATGTATACAAGAACCTATACTCATTTCTTGTTTGCAGTTTAATGCCCTATTGTCTTATAGTTTATCTAGCTTGATTTAAATATTGTTAATTCTTTCAAGTAAGAAGCAGATATCAAAATGATGCAATTATTAGGGTGTTAAACTAGAATTAGAGAAGGCGTGCATTCAGGTTCATCCTTAATCCTCATCCTGAATTTGGGCTAGTCCCTTTCTTTTTCTTTAGACTTAGTTGCAGGTTGTTGTGTAACATGAAAAGAGCTGTCCCCTGTGAAATACCTTGAGCTCTAGAAGAAAGTGCAAAATAAGTGCAACAAGCAAATTAAAAATGAGCCATATGTAATATTCTGGATAACTTTTCATTGTAGAAAATTATTTTTGCTAAATCACTAAGAAAAAAGTTGAAGAGCAGATATAACTAACAAAAAATTAGGATAAACAAACAACATTACTGAAGTGATGTTTTAAAGACTTCTAAAAAATATCCTGTGAGTGGCAGGGATCCGAAGATTCTTACATGCATTACACATTCGTCTTTATGCTTGCAGACAAGCTTACAAAGCAAGCAATTTTTAAAATTTCACATTTTTTCAAAAGTAACTCACTTATTAAAATCTTGAAAGAAAATAACAAGTTCTACCTAAATCTCAGGATCCCAGCTATGATAGAAAAATGGAATTATTATCTAGATATAACGATGGAATTAGAGTTGCCAATAATGATAAAATGAAGTCCATATATCACTGCAAATAACCACATTGCTTAATTAACATTTGGAAATCACATAAAACCAAAATATAAAACAAAATATTATCGTTAGAAATCATATGCAGGGGAAATAAATTTACAGAAAATATCATATACCTGTTAAAATTTATGAAGTCTAAACTAACTAGTAAGTATTATAACTAATGTATTAGTAGTAAAGAAAATAGTAAAGGAATAGACCTAAATTAACATGATGGAGCAAATGTTTTAGAACCAAGGGTAGGATTCTACTGGTTTGGAGAGTTTGGGTGAACCAGATGTTAAATTTATATCTGATTCCCTGAACTAAATTAAACCAACCGGTTGCCCCAGTCCACCCTTCCCCTCCTCTCCAAGGAGTCTCCACACAGCCCATTTTGCATGCAGTTAAGTGCAGGATCCATGCTGAGGCTCTAAGAGGGAGAAAAACGGCCTGTTTCTGGCTTCCGTTGGGCCTCTGGAGCCCAGGGAAGCCGTTTTTGCCCTCCCAGAGGCCCAAGAAGTCTCTGGACCCTGGGAAGGTGAAAAATGGTCCTCCTGGAAGTTCCAGAAGTCTAGAAACAGGTTTCCAGAGGGCCTCCCGAGCCCAGGGGAAGCCATTTTCGCCTTTCCAGAGGTCCAAGGAAAGCCTCCAGCCCTGGGGAAAGTGAAAAATAGCCCTCTCAGAAGTTCTGATAGGCCATGCCCACCCAGCAACCAGGCATCAAACTGTTTGCTGGGACTTTTGAATTCCACCCCAATTAAAACATCTAGAAGGGAATTTCATGAACATCACAGAGAACAAGGAATATAGTTATTCATTTATGACCATTTGTTCAGTGACCGTTCAAAGTAGCAACATGACTCTTTTCGTTATAGCCAACCATTATGGATTCAGGTTTAGAAATGTGTTTTTGTCCTCATTAAGTGCCATTGTGCAAAAATACTTCTTTAGTAACTTTTTTGTGAAAAGCAAAATATTTAATAATGTTGAAATCCATTTTTGTCATCATTCAAAACAGTGTGATTAAAAACAGATCACATATAAAATTAAAAGCTTACATTATATTAAAAGCTTAGACAATACATTTAGTGAACCATGATTTTCTTTAAGTCGATAATAATTTATTTAAACTGTTTTTGTCCTGTGTTAAACTGAACAGAAAATATTGTCCTGGTGTTATCCTCCTTCCTATGCCTTTGAATTTAATTTGTTTATAATTTAAAATGTTTATTAAAGAAACCAAAAAAGTATGGACATATTGCAAATTGGATTTGAAGCCTCCTGGTAATCATGTTTATATTTGTTTTTACAAATTCAACGCTGCTATATATTGCTTCAGATTTATATTGTAGTTGTCCTTTACTGTATTTTAACTCCTTAAGAATGGGAATTTTTATTATTGTGCCAATCTGTCCCTGTTAGTAACTAATTGATAGTAGAGTTCACATCTTAGCAACTCAAGGATTTATGTTACCATGGCTGCCTCCTCTCTTCCTGCTATAAATGCAAAAATCAGGAGCCTGGTAGCACCTTTTCAGACTAACACATTTTATTAAAAGGCATAAGCTTTCCTGAACTGCAGCTCACTTCACCAGATGCATGGATGCTACCAGACTTCTGATTTTTACTACTCAGATTAACAGAAATCTCCTTCTACAAATCTGTAAATGCAGGGTTAGTCTACTTGAATAATAATTAAGGCCTTGGCTCATGTTACATATCAAAGCTGCTATGTTGCATTTCTAGGAAGTTACCTGTAATGTTTTTATACCCTAAAATATCCTTGTCTGTGTCTGTGATCTTCTTGTCTCCTTATTGGATTGGAAAGCAATTCTTTCTGTAATTAGGTTCTGCTAGCCTGTGCATATGCTCAAAATTCTACTTGAGAAACATACTATTCAAGACCTATATAATCTTGTTACTCTTGCTATTTGCTATGTTGCAGGTGAAAACAGTGACTCAATCAACAAATTCTACAATAATAATTGTTTGAACTGTCTTCAGTTTTTGGTTTTCTTGATGGGTTACTTTTGTAGATACAGTAGGACATGGGTGAGATTCAAAAATCCCAGCAACCACCCAGTTGGGTGGACATGGCCATAGTGGGCGTTGCCTACTGGAACTTCTGGGAGGGCCATTTTTTGCCTTCCCTAGGCTTCCCTTGGACCTCTGAGAGGGCAAAAACAGCCTCCTCCAGGCTCTAGCAGGCCTCTGGAAGCCGGAAACAGGCCTGTTTCCAGACTTCCAAAACTTCTAGTTCATCCCATTTTTCACTCTACCAGAGTCTCTGCACAAACCCTGAACTTACCTGCATCCAAAATGGGATGCGTGGAGACTCCTGGGAGGGGAAGGGAGGGGTGGGCGTGGCCAGCTAGTCGGTTTAACTACCAGTTGGGCGAACCAGATGTAAATTTAACATCCGGTTCACCCAAACTGGTCCAAACTGGTCGAATCCCATCCCTGCAGTAGGAACAAAACATGCCTCATTGTGTAGGACATTCTAGGACTGACAAACCACTGAAAAGATCCATTGCAAAGCAAATACTTGCGCATACTTTAGGACAAGAATAAGCATATATGACAGAAATCTATATTTTGACTTGAAATTGGAAAGAAAATAGGAAATAAAATATTAAGAGCATAATATAATCATTATTTCTAGTTGGTGCTCTCATTGCCACATTTTTAATAAGTCATCAAATAATATGAATTTTAAATTTCACAAGAATCAAATCTATGTTTTTCCTACCTACTTTAATTCATGCACTGGCCCTCCTAATACATTTGTTTGTCTCCTTAAGCCAAGGGTCTTCAAACTTGGCAAGTTTAAGACTTGTGGATTTCAACTCCCAGAATTCCTGAGCT
The DNA here is from genome assembly GCA_033807585.1 of Hydrophis major. Lineage (NCBI taxonomy): Eukaryota > Metazoa > Chordata > Lepidosauria > Squamata > Elapidae > Hydrophis > Hydrophis major. The sequence goes on from CM066332.1 coordinate 111,198,173, forward strand.
AACATGACTGGAGGAGGAATTCTGGGAGCTGAAGTCCATAAGTCTTAAAGCTATCAAGTTTGAAGACCTCTGCCTTAAGCAATCATTTAGTATGGCCATCTTAAATATCCCCACCCGCCTTAAGGCAATGAAACCTGAAGTTGCAAAAGGCCAAGCTGGGGCAAATAAGTGACATCCAGAAGAAAGATGTTTGCATTAATGAGTTGCATATACAGTATCCAAACAATCATGAACTTAGCTTGTATTGTTTGTGGGCCAGCAAACATCTCTCATTAATCAGCCTGAAACGCTCTACATTACCTCAAACTGTAGTGTAAGAAAAAAATGTAGTAAAATTAAAAAATCTTAAATTAATAAAATTGGCAAATTTAAAGGAATAAAGATATTGACTTAATTCTTTGGTCCAGCATCTGAATTATACTAAGCATAATATAAAGAATTGCACTGGGATTTCTTGAGCCACCAAACATTTCCCAGATAATCTTTGGCAGTTTGCTGGATTGTACAGTTTTTATACTGTGTAAGACATATTAAAGTTATTTATACTGCCCTGAACCATTGTAAACGTTATAGCATCTAGGACAGGGTATAATAATTGAAAGTACCATAGCTTTAAAAAATCCTGATTCAGAATTTAAATTGGAATTCAAATTAAAATGAATTAACTTTGCCTGCTTAGCTTTCTTCTGCCTAAATCCTAACAAATTCTTAAATGATACAACTACAATGAGCTTGTTAAAACATTGGTTAAGAAATCCAGTTCAACTTTGGAAAAAGATGATGAAGTGCATGATGAAAAAAGTAAATTTCTTCCTATAGTTCTGTCAAGCGCAATTTAGCATCCCTATATTGCAAACAATGGCTCTAGATCTAAGTACCAGTTCCCAAGGGAAATAGTTTTAGATGGCATTTGGCCAAAACACCAAGAGACATTAATTGATTTTTTTAAAATTAATGTACTACCCTGTTTCTCCAACAATACGGCCTCCCCCAATAGGAAGTCCCAGCATGTTTTATAGGCATGAAATGAAATTAAGCCCCTCCCCCCCAAATCAAGGCCTATATTAAAACATGCAAAATGGGGGGAATGGTGTGGGGGCTTGCCGTTAGGAAGTACTTTGGTGCACACCCGGATATGGTGCTGCCTGCGTTGACCCCGATACGAAGTGCCCCACCTATGCTGAGGTCAAATCCAAGCCGTCGCTGCCTGCCCGAAGATGCAAGGGGTGGGAATTAAGTTGCCCCTGAAAAGACGGCCTAGCCATTTTTTCAGGGCTCAAAAAAAAATTAAGACCTGGCCTTATTATATGAGAAACACGGTATGTAGAATGATTCTCCATTTTCAACATAAATGATAAAAGCAAAAAAAAAATTGCATATACATTTATCGGGAAGCAAAAAAAAATGCAAAACAAATACTGCATTATTGAGGTATAGCTTTATAGGAAGTAGTTTACCATATTTCATAATTGGATACAGTTATTTAAGTTGTATATTAAAGTGAAGCATCAACTATATTCACAATATTCAAATTAATTATAATGTAGAAAAGAAGTCATGACCTGCTGACTAAAGTGTAGAATATGAAAACAACATATTTTTAAATGACAAAATGATACATATTCCTATATAATATCTGGAAAATAATTTATGAGAATTCCAGGGTTGACACAATCTTAATTTTTATTCTTGTTTCAGATTTGAAACTATAGTAATTTCATCAGAACTAATTCAGTGTGCATGAAATCATTCCTTCATTAATTTCTGCTGGTTTCTCTTTCACTCATAATCCTTCCAATATAATGCATTCACTTTTTTTAACAATAGGTAAGCATAGACCTTTCAAATTCATATCCTCAAAATAAATACATGCATACTTCCAGTACATCTCAATAATCAAGAGTGTCATGTTTTCTTTTCCAGCCTAATAAACATAAATTCAATTTGGTTGCATTTTCTGTTTCTATTATTTTAATATGACTATATCATATTTGCTTAGAATTAATTCTCATTGTGTTCGATGAGGCTTACTCCCTGGAAGGTGCATTTACAATTGCAGCCTCCACTATAAAACAAGCTACATATTTTATCCAATTAGAATTCAAATTAAAAAAATGCACTGTTGACACCCTCCCCCCCCACTAAAACAGAATGATTAATTAGAAAGAAATTGCTGTTCATACTTTCTGTGAAAAAGCACCACAATGATGTTGCTCAGATCAAGCTAATTTTTCTTATTCCTTATTCAGAGACTCATTAATCTACCTGATCTTCATTCAGATTTTTTCAAAACTCCTGTTTCATACTTCCTTTACCTCCTATTTCTTAGTATTCCAGTTTGTGTTAATCTACAAGGGCGAACTGTTAAAAAAATGCTAGCAGAAAAGCAGTAAATACCTTTTACATTGATTCAGTTTACCATCTTGCACTGAAAAACAGGTCTTTTCAAACTTCACAATCTTTGGCCTTAAAGTTAAAACCTCACCTCTTTCCAGTCAATAATGAATTATAATGCCACCCTAGAAATATTCTCAGACTGTACCTGTTTTTTCCAGTTTGAATGTCCGAATGGCTGATTCATCCTTCCATTATATCACAATTATGTTTTTGTTTGGTATCCCCTGTCTCTTTACCAGTCATCTGTAGACGGTCCAAAAGCCACAGAACAAACTGTACCTCACATTAGTTCTGTTTTATGGAATACATTCCACTTACCACAAGGCACAGACACTTTCACACAAGTTTTAAAGATCTTTCCTTAAGCTACTAATTATTTATTCTGAATGATGAAAAATGAGGTGTCAATTTCTTGTTTATTCTGAGTCTTAATACAAAGAAGAAATTGGGTTTATGTTACAGTTGTTAATTTTGTTCTCAGAACAATTTATGCACAATTGTTACATTAGAACTGCCAGATAGGTATTATAATTCACATTACAGTGAATTTTAGACAGTCCACTGTGGTACAAATGAAGCTTTACAGGTATTAAAAATTAAGCAAAGTTAACAGAAAACGAATTTCTAAAATATAACATAGTAAAAATGAATTGTATATTTTAGGGAATATTACAATGAGATTTGATTTTGATGTGGGAAAGGTTTGGGTATAACAATAGAATGGCAAGCAGTGAAAATGTCTTTTCCCTGGAAAGATGACTTATTTGTGATTTGTACAGGAACCGACATTTTGACTTAACTGTCACTCTATCTGGATATTCAAGGCTGCTCAGAAATTCTCATAGGTTTTGTCTCTTAATGTTCCAATGTCCTCATTTTATTTGAGATGATGATCAGAGTAGGACATACTGTTAGAAGCCCACTAGACAGGTAGCTACCTAAATCTGGGATAGCTGTAATATGGACATGATTCACTATGATTCACTTTACTATTTTAAATTATTTCAATTATTATTTGCTTTTAAATCTCTTTTTTCAATTATGCTGAAAATATAATCTTTCATCACATTTAACTTATCTTTAACTGACCTATAGTATTTTATGTTCTTTTTTATAACATTCATCTTTGACACTGCAGTTTTTTAACCTATAGCTCTTTGCCTAATTTTCAAGAGAGAAACAAATAATAAGAATAAGAATAACCAAAAACAACAACAACAATATAAGTCAATTGCAGATGGCAGCTTTACTTGGAACAGCTTCCATCCTGCGGCAATATTTGTAATACCATCAAACATCCAGATTTGCCTATCCCAGGTCCTTGGTAAGGACTTGATAGGTAGACAAAATGCCAAACCCAGTCTGAACATCTGGCTGACTGTACAATCAATAATAATAATAATAACAACAGAAAAATTGCTGCAGGCTATGAAAATGAAGAACATTATAAAAACAACAGAAACAAAGGCAGTGTCAAGCCTGAAATTGACATATATGTAGCCATTTTAGTTAGGTTTAGCAGATATTCTTTTTCTTACTTTCTCTTTGGCGGTTATGGGTGAAGGGTTTTGGGCTTGCCACATTCCTAAGGAGGAAGGAGTGGAGATAGAGAAAGTTGTTTAGGCTAGGGATTCTTCTTCCAGTGGGAACACAAGCTACCTTGCTGAGGCCCCTTGAGGTGGACATTTATGACATCAAGCAGCGTTGAATTACTTCTATCGGAGAATGTGACTTTTGGGGGTTGTTTCTAACTTCTAATATTGTGGGGTAATTCTGGGTTGTGTCAGATTCAAAATTACCACGGATTTTGTAAATTTGATGTTTTCCTAAATAAAAGAAATTGTTTTGGGGAGTAAAAAAGCAAAGTTTATCTTCCAAAACAATTTCTTTTATTTAGGAAACTTCAAAATTATGAAATATCATGACCTGGCTGTTGAAACTATATGGTTATGGATAAAACATGTAACAGTGATACCCATTGTCATCGGGGCACTTGGTATCATGTCCAAGAATTGTACAAAACACATCAAGAAATTGCAGCCTCCTACAATAACACCAGTGGAACTGCGAAAAACTGTGCTACTCAGAATATTTTAAGAAGATATTTGGTTGATACCTAGGATACTGGCAGCAACCCATAGCATCAGTCACTGGTATTTGTGATACATTTTAAAATGTTCAGTTGACTGAGTTTCATATTTAATGAATAAGACATATATAATAATGGGAGAGCTGATAAAGATAAAACTTGGCAACAGCTTACAAGTCAAAAAATTTGGTGAGAATATAGAGTAGAAATAGTAGTCAAAATTAGCAGATGAAAATATTTGGGATTTCCAAATGCAAAGTGGTCACATTTTGGGACATAACGTAACACCACATTTAACTTTAGTGGAAAAAAAGAAATTATGGATAATTGATATAAAAATATGAAAAATAGTAAAATGGAAGGCAAAGAATTGGAGAAGATGAGACAATTCTGAAAACTGAGGTTGAAAGATTATGGCATCAATAGGTTGTAATTGTTATTAGCACACTAGATGCCATGCCAAAAAATCTTTGACAGAAAATCTGCACATTGACATTTGTTAATTACAAAAGGCCACACTACTTGAATTCACACATATTATATGTCAATACATTATGATATCCTAGGTTTTTGGGATGAACTCAGGAAAAACCAGCTAAAGAACAGGCAGCTGGGATTTCACACTGTTGTATGTATAATAATTTTTTAAACCTCTATGCTACCCAACTTTCAATGACTTTAGACCAGGGGTGTCAAACTTGTGGCCAGCAGGCCGAATGTATCACGTGGTGGCCCTGTCCCCACCCAGTTTAGCGAAGATGGAAAAAGTCCTGACACGTCATGTGATGATGCCATGATGATGAGAGTTTGACACCCCTTCTTTAGACAGTTGACAACAATCAAAGCAATTATATAACAAGCAAACAAATGTAATATACTTAATAGGCAATACTAAGATAATCTCCAAGAGAAGAAAGTCATATATAGTTAAAATAGACAGCTGATTCTCACCAAAAAGAAAGGCTTCCTCCACAGGCATAGAAAAGTTAAATAAAAGAAAATTTGGCAAGAAATTAGACAGAGAAAATTCACAATTTTCTTGACTCTTCTTACTACCAATTTTAAGGAAAAGAGGGAACATAAATATAAGCCAGTGTTTTTTAATAGAAGTATCCTTCATAAACTTGCTAAATTCTTAACAAAAACACAACACTATCTCTTGTGAAAAAATCTTCTACTTCCTGTTATTTTTCTCAGTGGATTTAATGCTTATCCAAAATTGTGAGAAAATAATCTCTCTCCATTTTACCCTCCTCACATAACTCATAACAGAATCTTTATCACTATGTCCATTTGTCATACTTTTCTTTTTAAATGAAAGTTCAACATTTTCAGTCCTCCTCCCTAGAAAAATGCTCCTCATCATTATCCTGCTGTTCTTTCTCACTTAGTTATGGGGATATAGAAATACAGATTATCTTGTAAATTTTCCTCAGAAGGGGATAAACAAAATAAATTGAAACTCATGTTTTATAAAACTGTCAGTGAAACCTAAAAAACACAAAAATCTCAATGTGTATCAGGCAATCTTGGAATTGAATTCTAAAAACACTGTATTAAGGATCAAACTGATAGATTACAATTTTACTGAAGAGAAATGAGGTCCAAGAACAATGAATTATATCTAGTGCAATGGCATAATTCAGATGATAATAGATTCAGCTTACATAATCAATACCTTATCAATATTTTATAGTCGGTATTTACTAGTTAAATAGGAGTCTCAACTTTTGATTTAACAAAACCATTATAAGCAAGTCTTTTTCAAAGTTTCTGATAAATATTAGTGGCTTTATATCTACCACGGTGGATGACACTTGAGATTAATTGATTCTAGTGATACATTGAAGTAGCCTGAGTTATTGACAGTAGATTGACACTGGTTTTGCACCTTCTTGCTCTGTTCTGATTACCAGAGAAGCTATGAATATTTTTTTTGGGGGGGGGGGTGGATTTCAGGAGCCAAGAATTCAAAAATTATCTCCATTATATCTATTTTTCATAACTGTGCATGAAATAAATGATACCTTATAGATTGCTTTAATGGGCAGGTGTGTCTTTCTAGACTTGGATATCTACAAATAATTTTAGCATTGGTGACCAATCTATATGTTTTAGCTATACATTTAGAGGTAACAGCCTACATATAGTCTTCACTCAAAAACTAATAACTTAATGACTGTTTGAAGTTACCACAAACTTCAAAAAAGCTACTTACACCCCATATCTTTCTGCCACGCCTTCAATGGTCATGTGGCCAAGTTTCAGGCATTTGGCAATCAGCTTGCATTTACAACTGGTTGCAGTGTCCTGTAGTTACGTGAGCATGATTTGCCTAATTTTTTTGCTATTTTCAGCAGAAAATACCCATTGGATATGATGAGTTGCTTAACAAACAAGTGGTTCACTTAACAACCATGCATATCACTTAACAACCATATGATTTACTTAATAACCACAATGACTTACTTATTGACCACCATAAAAAGTGTAGTAAAAGTGAGTCACCATAAAAAATACTAAAAGCGAGTCAAAATGAGTGACTCAACAAATGCAATAACTAAATTTTTTGGCTGAACTGTAGTCATAACTTGAAAACTACCTGTACATGCACAACATGTAAATAGACTCTTATGAGTGCAGATGATCAATCCAGAGCTCTGTTATTTGCTGCAGAGGCCTTCAGGAAAGTCTTGCAGGCCACAGAAGAAATTCCTAAAATGAATCTAATGGCAAAAAGAAGGCCAGGGGTGACATGCACAAGTGAGGTGAGTCAGTGGACAACATCCCCCCCCAAAAAAATAAGACCTGTGACTTTTTTGATGGGAAAAAATATAAACATCGTCTTATTTTCAGGGAAACATGGGATGTGTGTGTGTGTGTGTGTGTGTGTGTGAAATTAACACATTAAGGAATTGCCTACTTAAAATTACAAATCATTTTCAAAAGAAAGCTGCCCAGGAATACAATGTGTTTCATATTTATTCAGGAGATTTGTCCATTAAAATGTATCCATAACTAGTAAAATACAGTGTGTGTATTCAGTCAGTAGAACAGACTCTGTCCTCAGGTAACCTCAAACAGCTGTCTTCAGCAAAAAGCGCTGTCTCTTCTTAGTCTCTGAAGCACTTAGTTCTCTCACATTCCTCCTCTTAGGAATGACAGTAATGCAAAACAGACCCTTCCTGTTGGTTGAGGAAGTGTCAATGCAGCATAACATCTAACAGCAGTGCTGAAGTTATGTATGTTATAGATATGTGTTAAAGATGTATCTAAACCTTCCACTTGCTAAAAGGGAGGAAGCCCACAAACACTTGGCTTTGTTAAATATACCTTGGGATTTTTTAAATTCAAATATATTTGTAAAAAAGATTTAACAACTATATCAGAATAAGACATACTATATGATATAAAATTTAAAATATAAAACACAAGATTGAAATATGTACACATTAAACAGATCTTGCCATAAATTAATTGTATTCTATTGCATTGCCATGGGGTCCTCATGTGTACACTGATCAGGGCACAAAGGGCAGGTATACATATGTGGTGTTGTTTGCATACCACTTCAATCACAAAAGGCAAGAAGCCACCAGATAGCTCCATTTGCTCAGAATGTCACTGGATCTTGTTGCACCCATGACCTGTCCGTTCAATGATACTTCCCAGCTTTCATCAGATCCTGGCGCTAGCTCCTCCATTGGTTCTATCCAAGGTTGGTTCTTTGTAGCTTTCCCTAGATCCATAAGTTTGTTTACTTTTCTTTAAAACACCTTGTGGTTACATGTGGAAAAAAAATGAATGCTTTAGAAGACTGGTCTCTTTTTTTTTTCCAAGTTCAAAAGTATGTTCCATAGAATTTTGGTGTGATGAAAGATTCTCAAGATATGAAAAATTCGCAATGTTTTACTACAGCAAAGCATCTTTCAAATTATTTACATAATACTAATACTGCACTAAACATAATTCAGTGGTGGGATTCAAATTTCTTTACTACCGGTTCTTTGGGTGTGGCTTGATGGGCATGGCAGGGGAAGAATACTGTAAAATCTCCAGTCAAAGGTGGTATTTGCCAGTTCTCCGAACTACTCAAAATTTCCGCTACCGATTCTCCAGAACTGGTCAGAACCTGCTGAATATCACCTCTGAAACACATCCATTTCCTTCTTCCCAATGTTCTATTTCCATGATCAATCTTGTTGCAATTCTCTGAATCTTTTGCAGTTTGCCTGACTATTTTGACAGATGGGTTTCCCAGAACATGACATAGCATTTAAGGTGAGACTGACTAATGGACAATAGAGCAAAAATATTATTTTACTAAGAATTTGTATTTATTCAATTTAAATTTACATTTGCTTTTTTAGTAGCGATATTTTATTGTGGACTTGTGTTCAGCTTATAAGTGCCTACAGTTCCAGAATGCTTTACACGTGACTTATTATCAAGCTAAATATTCTCCAAACTACATATTTATATTAGATTTTATTTTTCTTAACTGAAGGACTTGTCATTTACTTTTATTACCATTATGGACATACAATAAAAGACTGTTTTTTTTTCACTTTGATAAGTGTTCAGGATTCTAAGAAAAAGTACTTCTTCATACAATATATAAACTATGGGATCAACTGCATCAGATTTGTTGACAGATAGACAGATAAAGCTTGTAATAAAATTTCACAAATTCATTGAGCATAAGGTTCTCAGTAGATAACTGATGGTCTGAATTAAAGGCAGCATGACTTAAAGAGTGGTAATTAGGAAGTAAACGTGAAAAAGATTATTGCCAATGTGTTCTCATATCCATTTGCAATACAAAACTCATTATAACAAAAATCTAAAAATTATAACAAAATATAAAAGCAAAATAGATTAAGGAAGTCTTCCTGAATCTGATCACTTCCAGATGAGATGAACCGGAAAGTTACCTATTAGAGGATATCACCATCATATGGTACTATCAAAATAGGTGATGGTTTTTGAAATCTAAAATTGTCTGGTTTGGTTTGGTTTTCTTTCATCCTAAAAAGGACCTGAGGATTATTTCTTGAGCTTTTCAACATTCTGCTTTCCTTGTGCATCATGACTTCTTGTTATGCAATTATATTCCATGGAAGTAATCTTTTGACAAATGTGAGGAATGGAAAAAAGAATCTGGTCAAATTTACAATATTATTAAATGCATTTGCATATGACAACAAGTATATTGGAATTTACAGTGTGACAACCTCTACTTCCTGACACATTTTTCCTATGAGATAATTCCAGGGACATTATCTAATTGGGTCAGAAAGAAAAACTTGAACATCATCATTCAAGACCCCCGAAATATGAGAATCGGCATCTTTTTCTGAGTAGAAAAGTTCAGTCTTTCATAATTCATACTGACACTTAACTAAAAATCTGGGATGCCTTTTCACACACAAGAAGATAGTTCCCCATGATTCTCAGAAACTAAAGAATACTCAGTGAACTCACAGTCTTGGCACACTCATCTTAGCAAGGTGCCGAGGGCTATGCTTAATAAATTCAGATTCCATATTGATACTCCAATTAATTGCCATTATGGTAATTAATTCATAAAAACAAATTAATTATGGAACTGAGCCAATAAACTCTGGCCATTCTTCTAATAATCATAATTATTGCAATTTAAATTTTATAATTTTCCTAAGATACTAGGCAACTCATTTTTGTTCATTGAATTCACCAAACAAAAATAAGTATTTTTTTATATATAAATTTCAGCGCATCCTGATAGCCAAAGGCTATCTTGCAGGGCAATTCATATTCTCACCAAGAAAGTTTGCACAGTAACAATAAGGGTATTTTATCAACAAAAAAACTTCCTCTTGCAGAGGAGGAAGCTTTTACAAGATTTCTGAGGACTGGGATCAGAACCAACTTCAGCATTCTTGTCTTACAATACAGTAGAGATTCACAATTATGCTCTAAAGCCAATTTTTACAATTTAATTAAAACTTAACTATGATATCATTATGTTAACTGGAAAAAAAGTTTGTTATTTTAATCATGTTTGTTTTTTAATCAATTATATGAAACTACTTTTCGTTCTATACCTCATTGTGCATACTTTCTTCTCTTCATATAGTTCCCGGTGTCTCTTTGGGATTTCAATTTGAGATAATTCTTTGATCTCTAACTTTTAGTACTATAGCTCATCCATATATTTTTTTCTTTCTCTCACTGCATAACCAACAGTTTACATTTCATTTCTCAGTTAATCACTTTTTTCCATTTCAGTTCATCCTTGCCTAGCTGAACTTTTAATTTTAACTTATAGCCCCTTTTGTCCTATCCGGTTTTTTTTTTTTTGACTTCCTCTTCCAGAAATGATTACAACACATATAGTTACTATTTTTCCAAGTAATGTATACATTGGGGATACAGATAGCAGGATCTGTTTCAGCTAAAAAACTTGGAAACAACTTCCTGCAATTTATGTCTATAACATACAACAGAGTAGATATTGTCGCACTTTAGATTAGCAAATACAATATACTGATGGTATTAATATTAATACCATCATAAAATAAACCCAAGTAAAATTACTTTTAGAAAGGATAGAAAGTGTAGGAGATGTCTAAGCCTGACGGAAGTTGTCATGCCCCCAAAGGAACCTGAATCAACTGGAACTGACAGAGATTGAGGAAGGGGCTTCATTAGCTTTGGAGGAAAATAAGGAAGAGCAGGCCGAGTCAGGCCAGGGCATTTCAGGATTGACACCACTTGTAGGCAGGGAGGGACAGGGGCAGGATGACTAAGAGAGGCTAAGCTGTTGAGCATGAGAGATAGAGCTCAAGCGATGAGCAATGACTACCCCCTCCTGATCCTTGAGCACAGAGAATGGAGAGACGGTGGGAACAGTGCAGGCTGACTTGACTACTCAGGAGGAAATCACCCCATCCCTCTCCACAAGGCACACTTGGGCGCTGAGACTTAAGGAGGCGCTGTAGGGAGGGGCATTTGTCAGGAACAAACACTGAATTCATGGAAGGTTGTGTGCTGTTGCCAACATTGGACATTTCCTGAACTTTTTGCTTTATTTCTTTCTTCCTGGATTAATTGCCTTATTCCTTTGCTTCCTGGACTAACTGACTTATTCCCTTGTCCTGATGTATTTCTTGTTTTGCAGCTGTTGTGCTCACAGCTTTGTGCTGGATTACTTGCAGCCAGAGGCTGCTAGAGGTGTGTGTGTGTGTGTGTGTCTGGGATTTGCCAGAAATGTGGGACTATTTGGGGAACATTTGGAGCAATAAAAGTGTGTTTGAACTGTCAGCTGACTGTGTTGCCTCTATGCCGTGCCCTGGGTCATTACAGAAGTGTTCAAAACTCTGCATAGTATCTGAAAAGACTTCTGGTGGCCTAGGATGGCAGCAGACATCAAGGAATACATGGCCTCTTGCTACACATATAGGAGGGCCAAACTCTGCTATCAGAAGCCTGCAGATACAACTAACACCCCGCCACAGACACACCCATGGCATATGGCCCTTCTGGATTTCATCACTAATTTTCCATTCTAGGCCTCACTACCATTTTTGGTGTTAAAAGATCTTTTCTTCAAGATGGCTCATATGATACCCTCCAAGGGATTGCTCAATGCCATAAGCACTACCCAACTTTTTCTAGACCACATCTTTTACTATCATGGCCTGATCTCAGCACCCATTTCAGACAGAGGCATATAGTTCCAATCTAGGTTTTGGAAAGCCCCTTTCCAGTTCTTAAATGTCAAAGTCAACCTCTCCTCAGCTCATGATCCTGCCCCAAATGAAGAAGCTAACATTCTCCATTCTTCAGAAGCTGAAGCTGAAACATCTTGAAATCTATTAATTCTCATCTACCACCTATTTGTTTTGACCATTCAGATTCCTGTAGAGAGCATAAACTTCAATAGACCTTTATAATCATTCGAACTGCCTGATTCGAACTGCCTGGACTTCCTGATTTTCTCACACTTGGACAGAAAGATATTAGCATGGAATAATGATATTAGCATTAGTATGGAATAATGTCAATGTCAGGAAAAATTATTTCATTAAAATGAAAAGATTAAAATTATTCAGAAGAAAGACTGAAATATCTAATATGAAAAAACAAGCATTACAAATCTAAGAAAGGATACAAATATTTCCCTATTTCAGAGAGAAGACATGTTCATTTCTCACTCTTAAACTTCCAAAGTGTGAACTGTGAAATTCCCAGAAATTCCCAGTCAGCATAGTACTGCTGAAAATTTTGGGAGAAATCCACATTTTTGGAAGTTGCAAAATGGAAACACTAACTGAGCTGCAATACACACGGTGTTCTATATTTCAAGACCGTAATTTCTTCCTTACTAAAAAGTATAACATATTTCTATTATTCTTAATAGAATAATATTTAGTTCAATTTGAGATAATTTATTAGAAGTGGTAATGGTCTTTATTGCTCTCTGAGCTTAGTTGTTTTCTTGCAGACATTTCATTACCCAAGATAGATATCATCAGTGCTACTAAGGAATGAAGTTTGTTCTTAGTTTATCTTGCTCTGTCAGTGTTGGTGGCAGTGGTCTTAAATATTCCTTGGCCTCTTTATTGTTAGATTTTCATCTTTATTTCATTTTTATTGTTCATCTGAGTATTGATTGCTAATGCAGAAGTGTTTTAGTCTTTTTATTCTCCTTTTGACTTGCTTGTCTCTTTTGCACAGTATGTAGGTATTGTTTATGTCTATGTGTCTATTGATGGCCAATTGCCAGAGTACCAAGCTTCCAAGAATTCTCTAGCACTTTTAGACTTGGCTTGGCCTAGAACGGTCACAGTTTCCCAGTTGAAACTATGGTTAGGTCTGTCCATATCTTGTGAAATTAAAGAGTTTTTATCAGGTCTTCTGATTGCTAGTTGGTGTTCATAGATACTTTCTGCTAGTCTTCTGCCTGTTTGTCCTACATAGTGTCTATTGCAGTCTTTACAACGCACATTATACAGGACTCCTGTTTTTGTTCTGTAGTTGCTGTAGTTTTGGTTTACTTAGGATGTTTGGAGGGCTTTAATTGGTTTGTATGCTATGCTGTCCCTAAACCCTAACCCTAATCGAAGACTACTCCCCCCAACACTGACAGGACAAGCCATTAGAATATAAATTGAAAGCAAATCCCACTCCTTACTAGGATTGATAATGTTGCCAGGTTTGGATAATGAAACATCTGCAAAAATAAATAAATAACTGAGAGCACCAGGGATACCTCGTTTCAACCCTTGACTACAAATATTCTTTATCAATCAATATTAATAGTTAAGAGAAAATAAGATGAACCCTACTAAAATCAAATAATTCACTGTTAAGTTAGCATGCATAAGATTGGACTGTTGACACCGAAATAAGAAAACAGTTTTGATAAAATGATAAAACATATATGGGATACAGCTATTGATCTTCTGTGTGTATTTATTATAATATACTAGTCCAAAAATGCTTTGTTTCCAGTTAAAATCCACCAATCGTTCCCAGTAAATAGTGGGGAAGTTGGAGAATTTGGGTAGAAAAGTGTCCTTTACCTATGATATGGTACTCCTAGTTTTGAAGACAGTTAATAGATCAAAATCCATTAGTGCTGGCACCAGCGTTTTACTTACATCATTCATCTATTTATTCAATAGTTTTTCCTTTGAGAATAGCAAACTACCTACTGTATCCCTCTCATTAGTTTTAGACTGTGCATTATTCCAGTAACCATAGTAGTAATAGAATTTAAATTAAATACAATTCTAAATGGTAGCATATACTGTCTGGGATTGAAATACAGAAGACTGGGTATGCTACTAGTGCACGAAACGTATTTTATAAGAATTTTCTTTATCAGTATGTGGCTCAGTTTTAAAAATTTTCAGACAATAATAAATTGCATTCATTCTTTTAAATTCTGTCCTAAGATCCTCAGCACTTATAACTCTATCACTGAATAATATATTTTCTATCAGAACAGAATACCAATGAGTTTTCTTTGTTTCTATCAAGTTTACAAAAATTATGAGATTCGTACCATTCATTTAAACAGGATTCTTAATATTACTTTTGGTTCTACAACTAAACTGAGAACACAAAAATATATATTCACCTGCAATAGACATAAATATACTGCATATAATATGAAAAATCACTGTTAATAATGAAAATATAGGACTACACTTCAAAAATATACATATAATTTTGTTACCTAAAAGATAAAAACAAGCCAGATAACTGTTAGCCTACACATTTCAATTATAAGTTTATTCAGTTAAATTCAACTGTAAAGTAAAATATAATTATTCCATGTATTAGCCAACAAATTATTAAAATTATGCTGTACCCTTAATTAATCAGTTTTTAAAATTGTATAGCAGTGAAGACTGTCTCATACACAAGTCATTTTGTTAAATGTGACATTCAAATCCATCTTTGCAATACGTTCTGCTCTGGAGTTGGGCCATGGAATAAAATGCTATAAAAAACAAAATAAACCAAAACCCTGCTGTGGAAACAGGACAAAGCTAGTTTTCACATCTCCTACACAGATAGAAACAAGACAGAAGTAAAAGGCACCAAATGGAGCTCAAAGCTTTAGTATGATATCCAGCCTTCACATTCTGGCAGAATCTCCAACCAAGATATCAGTCCCTCCAAGTCAAATCATTGCACATATTCTGAATGCCCAAAATTATCTTGCTTTCATGGATTTATTCCATTTTAAGAAAAGGGAAATATTAAAGGTGGGCATACTGAAGTCTTTATTTTAGAATAATTACTTTTGCAGCTGTTGTATGTATTATGTAAGCAAAATAAAAACTACTGTTTAAATTAATTAAACAATCTTTCTTTGTTAGATGCTTCAGAATCCCACCGAACTGGAATATTGCATATACTAGACATTCATACATTCATTCTTTCTGTACAAAATACGATTAACTACATAAAAGTAAAAATGTTGAGATGGAAATGTAACTCCAATTTTGTCTGAGATTAAGGTGTATTTGCTTTAATATCAGATGGATTATTTGCATCTATTATTGAGATCACAGATTTATATGAGTTGATTGAGGCTAGCAGGATTACTTTTACTATGAATCAATACTGTTGAGGAACAGCAGAAAAAAGACCTCACAATGGACCCTATATTTTTATATATTTGTAACAAATACTACTTTGTCCATGAATAACTTGGAACTTGGTGCTAATTTTTGCTCATTTATTTTTCTTTTCTCTACCTCTCCTCTTACCCTCTCCTTCCCTCTCCCTCTCTCTTTCTTTCCATAAACCGATTCCAGATTAAAACACTTTAGTTGTCATCATCAATGTTCTAGACCACATGTACCAGAAGACTGTGAAACTCTTAAGCAGCTACTCCCAATTTTATGCCTAGATATTTCTGACTGAGAATTCTGAAACTCGTCATCCAATGCATACGGAGGAAAAAATTTAAGAATTAATTGTTTGTATTCAACATACTCGCACACACACACACACACACACACACACAGAGAGAGAGAGAGAGAGAGAGAGAGAGAGAGACAGACAGACAGACAGACAGACAGAGAAAGAGAGAGGAGGGGCATCATATTATATAACATAGAGGACAAAATTTGGATGAAATCTATGTATGGCATATAATTAATATTTATGGATTTTCTAAAATGTTCAGATGTAGGTCTTTTAATAATTCCATAATCTGTTCTATAAGTGTCCTGTATGCTGGCTGATAAACCAGAACACTTGGTTTTTAAACCTTGTATCTATTCCTATAATATACATTTATTTTTCTGGCATTGAGATTCCTAAATATAAAATGATAAATATTCTATTCTAACTATATTATTCAGCCTGTGAAGTGCTTTTTAAAAATAATATTCCATTCAGTAGCACCCAAAAACAAAAAGGGATATAACATGCAATTTTACCTACTTAAAATAAAGTTTGCAAACAAAATATGTAAATTAGTGTTGACCTGTAATTCATTATAAATGTTCAATGCTGGGATTGCTATTAAGCACGGTCCACTCTGATCCTGATATTTGTCAGCATATTTTTCATGAATCTGAATTCAATAATATATTGGTTATTTACCTCATCTGAAGATTTTTTCCTTTTGACATAGCATAGTACAACTTGATTAGAAAATTCACAGAATTTTGATATAATAATTTGCAACTGCTTTGGGACAGCTTTACTTTAACACATTCTTTTCTTTCATCCCCATGAGTCATCTAATATTACATTTGCTTTATTAAAAATTCATACAATTGTACAAATGTTCTGGATTCATATATCTCCCTTCTTCTCTGCTTTACAATGTCTTATTTTAAATAATTTTTTAAAACTTCTTTGATTTTAAATCCTGCATACCAATCTCAGTTGAAATCCTATGCTTATTTGCCCGATTAACTATTGTTATTGTTGTAATATTAAAGTTTGAACATGAAATTAAAGCATCAGTTTAAATGTAAGTAAATCATATAGATTGATAATGTTTCTTCAGGGACATTTTGGCATTACTAACTTTTCCAAAGTTTTAAGAAGTATTCCAAATAGAATCAATTCAGGAGTTCTTTTAAGCCTATTTCTCATGGTCCTTTCTTTTCCAGAATTGAGCTGCTATTTATTTTCTCTTAAAGGTTATCTTAATTACGGTTGTCTTCCTTTGTCAAGGCTATCTAAGCAGCCTACTGCAATGATCTACTTCTTATACAAAGCACTGTACACCTTCAGTACTTACTGTCAGTTTATGCTTTGAGCAAGACTCCCTTTGGGAAACTCTTAGATCATAGAAATGAGATTGTCATACCTATCAATATTTATGAAAACAAGTATCCACACTTCACAGCTACACTGGTTTCAGATTTATTTAATTATGTATATTTAAAGCTAATCATAGTATAGAAGCCATGATCTCTGGAATATCGAGAGGATGTTTATCTCATTTTACTTCATAAGATATAGCTCCAAGTAGAAATAGAATTTCTTCTATTTCTGATGATGGAAAACAGATCTCAAATGCATCTAGATGCATTAAAACTGCAAAGCATATTTAACTCTCTCCATATTTGCCAATATAAGGTAAGTATCATGTAAAATCTACATAGTACATTTCTAACATTTGGTTAAATTCTGGTTTAGAAACTGATCTGATGAAAAAAAGAATATAAGTGTAAAATAATTACATTCACTTATGGAAGGAATAAAATTGTACTGATTTTTGTTGTTGAAAATGTAGGTTCTTATTAACTATATCATAGGTGTTGTGGCTTAGTTATATCATAGATGTTGTGCCTATATTTTGCTGTTTTGGTATCAACATATAATTTTATTTTCTCATGAAATGATTCAGTAACATATAATTACTGAAAAGATACATCAAATTTCTATTTATATGAATTTCATTAGATAAAAGTTCTCACTGGAGAAGAATACACACACGCAATTGAAATAAAAATAAAATAGAAGAAATTCTATCTGGTTCACTACAGCTGACAGTGTGATATTTAAGAAGTTTCAATGTGGATGGATATAACTCATTTTTCTCCATGTCTATTTTGTTCATATCTGATAATGTCTCTTTTGCTCCATGTTTAGTAGTTGTCTGTTACCCTTACAAGCTACTGACTATTAAGAGCTCAATATTTTTTTTGTTTCTTTATACTTTGTGTTGAGAGCTATGAAGCACAGTATCTTCCATACTTATTGAAAGTGCATCTGAAAAAGTATTCTAGCAGATATGGCACATTATGTGGCTTCTCCCTTCTTAGGAACAATATGTGAACAAGGCAGCAATTGCCTAGTTCAGCAACGAAAATGACAGGGCCTCATGAAATCTCACTTCTGGTGGATCAAATGCAATATCATAAAGTTAAAAGAAGCTTCAGTTGATAAGACATTTTATGTACCTAAAACATGGTGGAAATATGTATAGAATGGTACACTAATCTACGTATATATGTTCCAATCTGGGCCCTAATCAAAGTCAAGCAATAATGTTACTTTGCTATAAAATACGAAGCAAATTCTTATTCACATTGTATTATTGTGAATTAGATTATTGATTATTGTGATGTAAAGAGAAGAAAAAATATGGAAATAGAATTTTATAGAAAATAGATCTTCCAAAGAGAAATCAGAAAATCAGAGAAATCATCTCAGATACCCTGAAAATAAAATGCTCATATCAGGGATAAAGAAAAAATGTATTGGCACAATGGGGAAAGATGGCGACATACTATAAAATGAAATGATTCCTAAAGATTACCTTTGCTAAAAAATAATTATTCTACATGGTTTATGAATCATATGAAATTTATCAGAAGTTGTTTTCAGAAATTAGTATCCTAGATAAAAGATAAATTCTTAAATCAATTATTACTTTTGATAATAACTGATTCAAGGAATACGTTTTAACAAAATAAATTGTACAAGGATATATCAAATCACACTGATTTTCAATAAAAATGAAAATTAAGTATTCTAGTTCAGTATGGAAAAAAAATCTGTAATTACATTTTACAGATATTTAATTTTAAACTGCTTCAGAAATTAGACATGCTTTTAAAATGTTCATTTGTTGCCATCTATGTCAACTAAGCATTTGTTTATTTGTTTCATTTGGACACACAATATAAAGGAAGCATTCGTTTTTTACTGATATTTTTTAGACATTCATTTAGGTGTTGTATAAGTGAAGATGACACAACCACCCACACTGTTTTGATTTCTTTTTAAAAGGCTCTTAACAGCTTAACACAGCAGCTGCTGCTACTTTTCAGCATGACAACTTATTTTGTCTTACAAAGGCCATTGCATTTTGGGCATGATTTTCTCAAAATACATTCAGAAACCTCTAGGCTCATGTCTTTCACCTATTCAGCCTGCCAAAATTTACCCTAAGTATTTTTGCTTTATGAATACTCCTGTTCTATTTGTTCAGATAATACAAGGTAAAACTGGCTTTAATGTTTTCCAGAAACTGAAGTAGGATGATTCCAATGCAGTACAAATTACTTTCTTCAAAATCTATTCCATGCAGTCTTCTGTATTAATCATTCATCCAGGTAGAATTAATTGTATGGAAAAGTTTCAGATAATATAATATTTTATATTGTGATGTTTAGGTTGGATTTTTTTAGCCTCCAGTTTAAAAGCAGTCTCACAAATAAATTCCTCTGCCCCGTGAAAAAAAAATCACAACATAGCTAAGGCTTTTCTAACTTCCAAAAATTCTAGACCAACCAGAAATTGGGCTGGATAAGGCCAGGTACATCTCTTTTGAAGACACATATCTTGAAGAATTCAGGTAACAATAGTTTATCTGTCTATCCCAAACTTTCATATAGCATGGTGTTCGCTGACAACAACAAAATACTTGATAAATCATAATGGAAATATTAATCTAATCTCCTCTAAAAAACAAAAAAAAATGTTTCTAAGCCTATTTTTCCCCCATAATGTCCTCACATAATACAGTTGCAAAACTACTCTATTGAAGTGGGACACTCCCCTAAGTAAGAAAAATATTAGTTTGACATATATGCACAATCTATCAAAAGATAATTTACTTAGATCAGAAATATTGCATTTTGTAGGACTTCAATTTGGTACATAGTTGGAGAAAGACTGGAAAAAAAAGATGGCTGATATTCTGAGACTTTCTCTGAAATGCCCATTGGGACTCTCAGACTTGGAAAATGCAAGACACAGTGACAGGGAGTCAGCTTGATGCAGTACTAAAGCTAGAAACCCACAGACCATGAGTTCTAGTGTCAGCTTAGGCACAAAGCCAGTTGGGTGACCTTGAGCCAGTCATTTTCAGAATTAGGAAGGAGGCAATGACAAACCTTTTCTGACAAACCTTGCCAAGAAAAATGCAGATAATTGCCCAGATAGTTGCTATGAGTAAAGCAACTGATTCAAAGATGCATACACATACACAAAAGCAATAGAACAGCTGATGTGCAGGTAGTCGAAAACACCAAAAAAGCACCATTCACAGCAAGTGTACATACAAGACTGCTGGCACAACTGAAAATTAGACAGGAAAAACTTTGATGTAATATCATGGATCTGATCTTCTACCTTTGTCTAAACAACAAACTAATATGCTATGCTTATTAACCCTCTGCTTTTAGTGACCTGTCCCTGAAATTAAATTTGAATATTTTCCTTGCTACATCAGCCTGGCTTAGCTTCATTGTGCATACAATTCAACATTTTAGTCTTGGATATTCTTGGATCATTATACTATGATAAAGATGCAGTTATTCTTCCAATTCAGCAAACAGAAAATATGGGAAGCCTATGCTGCATTAACAGTATATCTCATTTTATTAAGCCTTGATTAACTGCTGATTAGAAATCCTACGATACTGAATAAATATTTCAAAGCATACAAGAATACAATGAAACTCAGGCAGGTTTCCCATGGCTCATATTTTTAAGGAGTATGAATCATTTGATCTCAGTGGAATTAATTTTCCCTGTTTCTTCCATTATTTATTAGCCTGAGGGGGCAAGGTCTCAGGACCCAAAAGTAGCTTCAAGTTTTTCACCATCTGTGCTGAAGTGAAGCCAATGCAAATTCTACCTTCATCTCTACACTTTTATGCCTCCTGCAATATTTCATTTCACACTTCTGATCTCTTGCTTTGGAAACAATAAAATATGCACATCTCATCAACCTGGAAGAACCATTTGTCACACATAACAAAAAATGGCTATCAAGTAATTCAAAGTACAGTATCTAAAGAAAGGGCCAAGAAAGCTTAGGTGTCACAAAAGTATACCTTAAAAAGTCAAACTACCAGACTTTGTTAGTCAGCATGTACAGCACTAATATATCTTTGAACAATGCCTGTTGGGTAGCCAAAATTTATTCCCGTAAAGTCTGTTGCAATATCATGCTTTAAGAAAATACAAACAGAAATATTGTTAGAATAATACCACAGTGACAAACAATGCTTTACTTTAAAGGTAAAAATTGGCAAGCAGGGGAAGACTGCTTATTAGAAATTTTGCTCTGACAAGGTAAAACTTTGGCCAAAAATGGTAGTGCAGTATGCTATTTCTTTTAAAGTCATAATTGTAGCTACAATCTTGAAGTCATAAGAAAGTACAAATAATTATTGTGAGACAGTAGTTAGATTCAAATCCTTTGTAGCCTTCTAGTTGCATGACTGCTCATCCATAAAAAGACAGAGCATTTTTCTAAGAGCAGTTGGTCACTGTGAACATTGGAGAAAGTTTTTGGGCAAGGGCAAAAAATGACAGAGTTGCATTCTTTCCACTGATAAAATCTGCGTCATGATGAGGCTTCCAAGTTCTGGAGTGCTTTACCATGCCTAAGACATTGCTGTAGGCATCAGATGGTAATAGTAAGAGAATCCAGCTACCCAGTCAATTAACAATGGGTTTCCAATAATGGGAGCCAGTTCTGGGAGGAATGCCATTCATAATGGCTATCAACAATAGCAACAATTCCTTGCAGCAGGGATCAGTTGCCAAGGTGGCCAGGAAATTGGAGTGGCAAAAATCCAGATCAGTGTTGGAACTTGGCACTGGATCAGGCAATTGTCTAGGATAAGTACAGCAGGCTAGGCTAATGGAGTAGACTAGTGAAAATGGTTAAGGTCCAAAAGTCAATAGGACCTAGAGAAATGAAGAGAAGAGTAGCATGTGGAAGTTATAGGAGCTACACATCCAAGCCCCACATCGTTGCATCCAGAAGAATAGCACCTTCATAGCAGCAGGAAGATCTCAGGTGGAGTTCAGTTGGGACAGCAGCTACTCAATCAAACACCTGGCAAGGGTTTCTTCCCTTTCATCCAGCAAACTTGAAGAAAAGGAAAGTCACAATGCTGCAGTTGTCTTTGTTAACAGTAAGAAAAATAAAGGTAAAAAAGATTTATGCAACTTAAATTAATTTTGAATTTGTAAATAAGCAGGGAAATGATTGACGTATAAAGTGAACAAAGAAAAACAGAAAGATATAAACATAATATAAAGATATATATATATATAAAGATATAACAGAAAGATAAAAGCAAATGATGAAAATAACATAATAACTGATAATTTAAAGATGCAAACATATTTCATCTGTATTACTCTAAATTATATAAAACTCTGTGACACTGTTGCTCTCTTTCAACCTAACCCATCTTACAGGTTGTGACTGAAAAAATAAGAAGATGTATTGGATATGTTCATCACCTTGAGTTATTTGTAGAAAATAATAAAAGACAGACAGACAGATGGAAGGAGGGAGGAGGCAGGGAAAAAATTCTATTTAAAGAAACAAAATTTATCAGAGATCACAGAAAAAAGGGAGGGGAGGAATAGACCTTTAACAATAAGGGAGCTATAAAAAAGATCAAAATAAGGAAAATCCCTGGACCTGGTCGTTTACTAGTCTTTTATAAATATTTTGAAGATGAACTACTAAAATTGTTGCAACACATGATGAACTCTATTTTATAGATTGGGAAGCTACTTGATCCTTATAGGATAATATAGTATTGATACCGAAAGAAAATTTCAACTCAAAGAAGTTTGTGAATTTTCTTCTTCAAATGAAATAAATTCAATAACAAGAGGCAATCCCCTTTTAGTTGTCATAAAACAGATTAGATTTACACCTTCAAGGCCGGAAAGAGTACATCTCAAAGAAATAGACTGAGTGTTTAGAATAATGCATTTATTTTTATAATGCTTCAAGATACCCATACAAGTTACAGCAGAAACACTTTTACATTTCTGTTACAAACTATTCTGTTTGAGATATCATTTAACTCTAGTTCCTTTTACATACCAATGTCCAGTTTAGCAAAGAAGGAAAAAGTCACGATATGTCACATGACAATGCTGTGATGACACGGGTTTGACACCCCTTTTCTATATGTTCAATACTTTAATCTTTATAAATAGTATGATGTCAATAATTTCTAATCAGGTTACATAAATATAACTGTAGTGAAACAGTAAAAAGTGTCTATGTTTATAAAATATGATAGAAAGAAAAAAAGAACTATATAGAGAGACTAACAACTATTAAAGCATAATATTTTATCTTGCACAAGATATGCAGCCTGTGAAGGTTGTGCCCATTTTTGAGGAGAAGTACAGGATGGATGTAGGATTTTGTAAGCTTTTATTAGAAACTACATCCTCCATTTATTGAACTTATTTATTTTGAAGTAAAATTCATTAAATGTTGTCAACTCATAAAATATTTCTTTGGTCTTTTTAGAGTTGCCTAACTCTAGCTGTCAGGATTCCAGCAGTTACCCCAATTAAATCATGAGTCTTGAGCCAAACTTCCAAAACTTCAAAAGGATTTATTGGGAGTTAAAATGTCTGGCACTGCCTGGTGTAGCCGACTCTGAGACACATAATTCATTGTCTCTTGACCCTGGTTTTCCCCTCAGACCCTGGGTGTATCATAATTCATATTCTCCAATGGGACACATCCGTAGCCAAGAGTCATCAATTATGTTCTCATTAGAATTTTGCCTGGCAGAAACTTCAGTCACCTAGTTACTATCTTTGAAAACTATTTATGGAATGTACTTTTGGTTTTCAAACTGCCGCACTGCTCCTCCTCCCTTTCTGTTGGCAACTCTAAAAAGACCATAGAAATATTTTATGAGTTGACAAATGTATCATTCACTTGCCTGTTTCCTACATTTCAAAGCATAAGGAAGTAATAAAATTATCAATAGTTTTGTCTACTTAGCTAATTCACAGCTGTGCAAATTCTCTCCAGGGATTATGAAGTATAACTTATTTTTTCATCTGAGTCTTTTTAGGAACTATAGCTAATCACAGATGATGTCACCACAATGTCATGTTTTCCTGACTTTTTTCTATCTCATTTTGAAGAGTTACAAACTAAAAAAATTAGTTAAGAGTCTTGCAATAAAGTTCTGTTTTATTCTTTAATCATTGTCAAATGCAAAAAGCACCACAAATGCATCAGTAAAAGCACAAAAAACTGTCTAACATTTGTCTTGCCTATTCTGGAGATATTCTACACACTAAAAAGAGGGGCTGGGAAGCCATAGTTAACTTACTTACTCCTTAGTTAGATGACCTCTGATACAATAAAATCAACTTTATATATTTTTACAAAAATTAATTAAGTACTTGTAAAACCCAACCATGCTGAGTAAACTGAGAATGAGCATTTCAGTTTGTTTTCATATAAGCTTACTGCTATAAAAGTAAGGGTTATCAACTATCAAGGGGTATCAATTTGGAATACATCCAAAAAAGATAAGTATGAAATTAGCTAAAGGTAGATTTGTGTACTCCAAAGAAAATTCTATTAAGTAAAGAAAATTTAAATGATATCAGACATATCATTTGAAACATTTATACAACCACCCATATTATACCAAACTCTGTGTGGCTCCCTCTCAAGAATTAAAACAACATAAAAACTATATTAATACTATTACTATTAGCATTCTTACTACTTCAGAAGAAGCAGATAGATTAACGGTACTTATTAAAAACTGATTAACCATCATATTTTAACCAGTTTGCTGAACATGAAGGCAAGAAATGTGACAAAACAAAGCAAGATAAGATGGCACCTACAGATAAGAATAAAGGTCCTAAGACAAAGAATAAGAGATAGTCATGAATTGCATGAAGTGATGGATGAGTTGAAGTCATAAACTGGAAAATGACAGAGAACACACATTCAAAGGCAGAAAAGAAAAAAACGCAATTTTGTACATTGCAACTGGAATTATTATGAAAGCACAGTAGGATAATGAATGTTGACATACATAAAAATAACTGAGAAATAAGGAAAAGAAACCAGCATTTTAAAGAAATGAAACCAAATAATATCTTGCATAATTGTGTAAAACTAAGTCCACTAATCCTGTCCACTACTCCTAGAAAGGATAAAGATGTAGTTCTATGTATGAAAAGAAACAATTCCAAAAACACTGTGATAGTTCTGCAATTCCTGATAAATACATTTTCCCAATTAGAAAAAGAAGGAAAAAAATTGTACACTAATTTGCATTTTAGCAAGGAATGTAAAACATAGTTTGGAATCTATTAGAAAATACATGGCCAACTATAAACAAATCTGCCAAGGTTACTAACTATTTAATAACAATTAAATTATTAAAGACTAAGTCTTTAATAAGACTTAGTGAAAATGGATTCTTCATATTGATCATCTTGGGCATTATACTGCCCATGGATTTACTTAGTGGAGCTAAAGAGTTCTAACAATAAACTAAAAGTAGATACTGCAACTTAATCTTTGTTTTTGGAAATAATTTCTTAGTTGTCCAAAAGGAATGAACTGTACTATTTTGACCATGGTGTGCAAAAGTTCAGATATCCAAAATAAACACAACAAGGAATTACACATCTTGTTATTTTATATATCTGAATCTTCCCAAGAAACTTTTTCCTATTCTCATTTACGTTTAACACTGCTTTGACCTTTGAAAAAAAGGTTTAAAACATTCATAATTACATATGAATCAGGAAGCACAAACAAAATAATATGGTATAACTCCTGCTATGTATTGATATGTGCATGTTTTTCTGTGTAAGTATATATAAGATGTACATCCCTAGATCCACATATTCTGTTTATGTGTGTTTGACAAAAAGTATCAAAAAATCTTTTACTTACAGGAATGCAATTCAATTCAACCTTTTTTTTTGTTTTTAAGGTGCAGTGATTTCAGCATCTAAAATGTAACTTCAGGCACTCTGAAAAGAAACAGGTTAAAATCTCTTTCAGTAATAATTGCTATTTCAGATTTAATTAAAAATTAAACTTTCATAATGTTTCACCATCCAAAGCAATGCATTATCAGTCAAGCATAGCTCTTTTTTTTTTTTTTTTAGCTAGAAAAGCTCTTTCAGAGCAGTTTGTAACTAAGAAAGGAAATAAAGAAGACACTTCAGAGTAGAAAAATATAGCTCTCAAATAAAGGTTCGCAAATAGCATTCTGAAAGGTGGGGGGAGATGGGAACATTTCCCGAATCTTTATATCAACAGCTAACTTATTAAAATAATAGGCATTATATATATATTTAAAATAGATGAATTTACATACACATGATTGTGGGAGGAATGAGCAATAACACACACACACACACACACACACACACGCGCGAAGTTTTTAGGACAAAATTGCAATGAAAAAAGAACTGCACTTTTATACAGATATATGCACTAAATGGGAAATCTTCACAGTTTATTGATGTATTTCTATCATCAGGGTTGCTAAGGCAGATTACATTCACATTTTTAAAACTGTAGTATATTTTACTGTAACACTTGCACAAAATTGAAAAACAAAATGTAATGTACAATTTTATCCTAAATAACTGTTTAAAAATCTCTTTTCTCAGACAAAATTATGTAAAATCTATGTAAGAAAGCAAAGGAATAAGAAATAACTACTTAATTGGGTGGGGGGGTAGAAGTTGTGCTCATATATTTACAGGATTAAATATACTGTGGGTGTTTTTAAATGAAATATACAATACATTGGTGAAATAGGGGTGTCAAAGTTTCAGGGTTGTAATTCCATTCCAGGAAAATACTGCATAGTTTTTCAGATACAATAATATATATAAAGCACCAAAGCAAGAATAAAAATAAAAAATAAAAATATGCCATCAAAAACAAAATAACAGCATATCCTATTTAATTTTTACTATAGTCAATGCAGCAAAATGTGATACCAGTTATTTACAAATATTAAAACACAAAACTCCCCTTCAAAATCAGCATGTACAATCAGTTCATATAGCCAAAGAGTTGTTGGAATATGTAGAGACAGCAGACAATGAAGTCTCATAAGAGCATTTGTTTTGGTAAGAAAAAAGATTTTGATAGGACATTACAATATACCCCCATTTAATAATCAATATTTGCTTTTCTCTACACATAGATAGTTTCTGTGAAACAATATATCTAGCATCACACGAATCTTATATAGGACAGAATTTTAACTTTGAAACTGTGCATTCAATCATGTGCATGTTGATTTAGTTCTGAAAATCCACTCTGCCACTTACAATTTTGTGTAAGGATAACTGGTAGCAGATAATCTATAATCACCAGTGCAAAATTTTTCTTCATATTTTGTATTATTTGAGTGAGCTTAGATAGAGTATTCAAAAAATATAGTATTTTTTTGTATTTTGCCAGAGATAATATAACTAAATAAGCCTTGAGTTTCATCTTTCATTATTCCTATTTAGTTATAGATCCCTATAAGTTTATAGATCAGTCTTACACGTTAGGAATTTGTACACTATGTATATGTATCTATGTATATGTATCTTGTTCATACCCACAAATACAAATACATTTTCCAATGCAAGATTTTATCTTCAGATTAACTTCTTACTGTAGTAGGCTAAAGAACTGTTCGGAATCAAATGAATACTTAATATGTACTTCAATCTGATGAGAGATATTTGAGATTTACTTTCCACGCCGAACAATCTAATATCTCCTGGAATCAAAGGGATTTTTAAAATTTCAAAAAAGTCTCTAATTTGAGTAATACAGTTTGGGCACACAGACTAAAATTTAACAGAGGGATATGAATGCCAGCATTCTGGGAGGAGTTATACTCCTCTTAAAGATTTAGGCTCATAGTTGAATATGCTGTTAAAGCTTTAGTAATGGAAAGGACTAGGACTGCACAAGTGGGATTATTACAATGCTGAATATATCATGTAAGTAACACTTAGTTAACTGCTTCCTGAACTACTAGTGTTTCTACGTGGGGCCATTTTTTTTTTGCTTTTCTAGAATACTGTAGTCAGATGATTGACCAGAGACAAGAGTGCAAGTATTTAACAACCAAGTTGCACTATAAGCCAAGGTTAGCCCCTCACCTTTTTTATACTGTTCGATTGAAAAACAAAGTATGTTAATGATTAACTGGCATGATTATTAACATGCCAGTTCACCAAGTTTCTAAAGTAGCTTGAACTTGTGGGCACAATTGATTGATTGATTTACAATATTTATATGCTTTAAACTAATATGTCTCTAAATTTTCTCTTTATTGTTTATTGTTTTATCATAGAAAATAAAGTACAAAGGTGTTGTGTATGTACCATAGTTAATAAAGTATGAGCTTGAGGTAAAGTCCAGGGTTCTGGCCTTGCACTTCTGATTGGCTGTTAGGCGACCAGATCAGATTGGTTAGTTCTGAAGAATCCGATTGGCCCTTAACAGAGAATTCTTATTGGTTAAAAGAGCTAGCGTTCATAGCTCGTTAT
Organism: Hydrophis major; assembly: GCA_033807585.1. Lineage (NCBI taxonomy): Eukaryota > Metazoa > Chordata > Lepidosauria > Squamata > Elapidae > Hydrophis > Hydrophis major. The sequence continues at coordinate 111,226,977 of CM066332.1, forward strand.
GGGACAATTCTCACAAGGGTTGCCTATGTAAGGCAGAGTTCACTGTTGTTGTTTTGAGAAGTCACTATGCAAATAAAGAGCTGAAAGTTCATTATTCAGAGGCTGTCTCCATTTACTCCGACCCATGTTCAGTACTTAACAAAAACAGTAACAAACAAAATGACATTCAAGCCTAACAGTCACAAAAAAAAAAAAAAAATCCAAAAAAGGAGGGAAAAAAAGGGAGGAAATTACATTTAACATTTAACATGTAGGATCTAAATGTCTCTAAATTTTAATTAGATATTGTAATTTCCTCACATTTAGGCAGATGTGCTTTCATTAGTAGAAGCAAAATATAAAATAAATAAATATATTTTTGCATATTGGCTGATCATTCATAAAATATCCTAAAAAAATTTTGGACCTTGATTAATTTTGTAGCCTTTTTCCCTTTATTCAAGTCAATCCCATCTAAAATTCTAATAATATAAAAGAGGAAAAGCATACAGGTTAAAATGATATACAAACTTATCACAGCAAATGACAATAGAAAAATGAGGTACAAATGATATTTGGACAGTTGTTTCTTTGTTAAGATATTGTTATTCCATCGATAGTCAATTAAGATTCTGTCTGCCATCAACAGAATAATTCTGAAAGATACATATTTGATAATGCAGAAAAAAGAAAGATGAAATTTAAAAATGGACTGGATCATGCTGAGAGCTGCAGAGAAAACAAAAAAGAAAAATACCACAAATGGTTTCCCAGGAGAAAATATATTTGCACTGAATCAGAATGCTGATGATTTCTCCATTCTAAGCCCACATCGCTTCTCCCTCCTGATCACATGAGCTAAAATACAGCATATGTGCTTCCCAATGTACTCATACAAACATTCACACATAGCCACAACATCAGTGGGAAGCAAATATATTTACCCAAACACCTACACAGATGCAATAGTAACTTCTATTAGAAGTTTTGATTTACACAAAGAAAATCTCCAATGGCCCTTTCTGGTAAGTTGCGCTACACACCTTGTTAAAATATTCACTTAGTATTCTATCAATACTAAAACTCTTCTTGATAATAGGATTTCTTTAATAATAGAAATTATTTCATGAGAACACTTACTATTTCTAGCAATAGCAATAACATACATAAAAATATAGTAACATGGATACTGTTCTCATTCATTCAGACTGAAGTAACTTTTCTAAACACATTAATGATAACAGAAAGTCAAGTTAGTGGATACCAATATTATCACTGGAAGAATGGATACTTTGGTAAGGATAGCTTTTCCTGACTTAGACAACTGATTCAGTAATTTATGATAGCTCTGTATTTATGATAGCTCTGTATTTTTCAAAATTAAATAGTATTATTCTCTTTCCTGGGTAATCAACAAATCAAAACCATGTGGATTTGCACTTACTTATTCCTTAATAATCTTTATAAATATTCCATTTAATATTTTATATTTACAAAGAAATATTTTATATTTATATTATAGTTATATTTATTAATATCTACAACAAATATAGCATTTCTCTCTCTCTCTCTCTCTGTGTGTGTGTGTGTGTGTATTACACTTATAGCATTTAATAACTAAATTATAGACCATACAGTTTCCAAAACAACAGCCTCCCAGTTTTGCTATCATATATTATCTCTTTATTTATAACTTTATTTTAAAGTATTTATTTTAAAATACTTTTAACTCCAATAGATTATCAATTAGATATTTAACCAATATGTAAAAAGAAGTAGAGAAACAGAATTAGGATACAAATACAGAATAAATGAAGAATAAATGAAGACTGTGTAGCATAGAGCAGTTTTGTTACCATAAGTATTGTCTATTGTACCTACTTTTTCTTTAAAAAAAAAAGATTTTTTTTTTATTGAAGAGTCCAGCTATTGAAGCATTGACTGAAGAATCTTTTTAAACTTTAATGTATGTGTTGAAACATTCCAGGGTTAGAATTTTAAAATATACTAAATTATTCTTACAACTGTGACTAAATGGGCTAAGAATTTTTCATAATACCTCTTGACACTTCTCTCGTACACAGGGTGATGACGAAAAATAAGCTGGCTACAGAAAAACTATAGTATTCCAGTATTCCAACTGTTTTCTTGCACAAGCTGTCCCTAGATCCTGTTTATGTTCCTAAAGAACGGGAACAGTTGACAGCATGCAGCTTTTGAGAGGCCTTGCACAAATATATTTTTTTACTAAAGATATAATTTTTTAAGCTCAGACTGAGCCTTCAGTTTATCCCAAATTTGCTTATATTCTTCGTGTCTTCATAACATCTTAAGAATGTCCAATTTTTCAATAGTTGCAAATACCCTGATTTTACAACTTCACTTTATTGTCTCCCATGCTTCAAATTACTACCCAAAAGAAATAATGTGAGTTAATGAGCAGGGGCTGCAATTATTTTAAATACATTCTGTTCCAATATAAATAAGTATTTTTGTAACAATCATTCTTCAGTAGGAAACTGGGTGGATGAAGGAAATGTGCTGGATATAAATTGTTTGAATTTTGGCAATGCCTTTCACGCTGGTTCAACCAAGGAAATGTACACTGAACACAATGTAGAAAAAAAGAATCTGACAGCAGGAACATGAATTGTATTAGTTGAAAATTGAGGAAAATGTAATTGGAAATCATCATTAAGGCAATGAGAGTACTTCATTTTCATTAACAAACACTAGAAAACAGTTAAAAATTAAGGGGTTTTATAACCTAAAATACTGCATGAAAGATATATTTTTATGAGAAGATGTTCTTTCAGGATAGGCCTTAGCTTCTTATTCAATATCTGTTTTTTGTTAATTTAGCACTGAATTATGTTAAAATATCTTGAATTGTTTCTTGTCTAAAATGTCCTTTCAGAAAATGAACATTTCTTTAATATTTCTTAATATTTTGTAGCACAATGGACTGTAATACTGATGAATAAATAAGTAACATTTATGCTGCAACATTTATGCTGGCCACTTTGTCTGGTTTATTTGGAATTTTTTCCAAGGAAAAATATTAATTAGAATACGGCCATACTGCTGCTTTTTCCTTTACTGACATAATGGAAATTGGTACTTAAAGGTTATTTGGATATATGAAAATTCTTATAATACATTTTCCATTCAAGGAAGCAGGCCTTAACGTTGTTTAGGCACATAATCATACAAATAAAATAAGAGAATGGAGAGATATAAATGTCACATTCTATCATGCTCCTTTATGGGTTTTTGGAATTTCCTAATTGACTTCAGAATTTCTTTATTTTAACATAGTGTACATTTTTTAATGATGGTCATTATGTAATTTATTTTTTATTTAAAAACTTAAGTCATGGGGGTCAAACTCAATCAAGTCACATGACATATTGTGATGTATCACAACATTTTTTGCCTTTGTGGAGCCAGGGTGAGCGTAACCTGTGTGTGATGCATCCGGTCCGCAGGCTGCGAATTTGGCACCCCTGGCTTAAGGCATTAATTTCTTAGCCAAAATCTAGGCACTTTCTTCAATCATTTAAACTTGGTTTGATTGCAAACGGGTCTAGATTCTGTTACTTTAGCGATAGCTCCCCATGAAACAGCACACTGCCTTCATATTTTGAAATTTCTCATGTAATGTCTCAATGCCATAGGTCAAAAGTTTCACTTTTACAGGCTAAACATTTAATAATTAAAATGCATGAAAATGTACATGATTTAATTTTTATAATTTGGATTCTTCATGGGAAACAAGCAAGCAGAATTTTAAGGTCTAGGGAAGAATTTTGCAAATTTGTGAACTTTTAAAATAACAATTGTCATTCTAAATTTTAACACATCTTTAAATCCCAAAGAAAATAAATAACAAAGGTTAAAATATTGGGACATTCTTCTGTGCAATAATCAATTTGGAAAAAGTTTCTTTAAGCTTAAAAGTTAAATGTGTTAAAAACTGAAGCCACTTTTTTGTTGAGATGAAGATACCAGCCTTCATAAATCTTCTACACTTTGCACATATTTTGAAAGCTCATCACTGCTTAATTAGACAAAAAGTTCTCATTTTTAAAAGGAAAATAAATTGCTGAAGGAAAAGTGCCTTATGGGATTAGAGAGCCAAAAATTCATGGTTCATGCCCTAAGTAAACATAACTTCCTTTATCACTCTTCATTCTCACTTTAATATTCACACTTATGGACACAATGTGAATTGTGTACCTAACCAGGATATTAAATATATTTCAGTATACTACAGCAAAATTCACTGCATTAATTTTTTCACATTTCATGTACCAATAATTAGACAATATTTGTTGCCTGCAATATTCAAGTGAATGTATATATACCACAGACATATCCTCTGGACTATTACCATCATCTTTAAATATAGATTCTTTTAATGGTCACCACACTGCTTTGATATAAAATCAAAATGCATAAAATAACTAATTAATTTTGTTTCTTTCCTTAATAACGAAAGCATATTTACAAATGTAACAGAGTTCTGTAATTTTGCCAGACAATTTTAGATCTCACTCTCAGACACTGTATTTTAACATGCTTCTTTCATTGGTAAACTGCAGGAGGAAAGTTATTTTCCTTTGCTCTAAACCGCATGCTCCCCAGAAGGAGGAAATCCCACACAGTAAATGTATACAGAACAGTTTCCTATGTCTCTGTGCTGCAGAAAATCCCACTGTGTTAAGTAGGGTTCTGCTAAGGTCACTAAAACATATTACCCTATTAAACTGTGTTTCTTTATTGTTCTCTAAATGCTAATGAAATGTTCCAGTATAGTGTTTATACAAGAGTACTTTAGAAAAGCAATATGCTAAAACTGTTTCTCTTAAAGTGACAGCAATTTAAGAGAGTGTGCTGCATAAACTGTTGCACAAACATTTGTTGCTTTACTCCTCATGCAATATTCTTAAATTAAAACATAATCGCAATACCATTTGACTGAGGTTGACTGGATTTTAAGAAAGTTCAATTTAATAATTTAATGATGGATGGATGGATAGATAGATATAGACAGGTGATAGATTTGTGTATTAGCTTATAAATATCATAGTACTCCAAAAAGTATAACATATAACTTAAAGAGCTAGTACACTGTCAATAATAAACAATTTTGGGGGGGATAAAATAATAAAATTAAAAAAAAAACAATTCTGAAAAATTTCTTCCTTTTCTAAAGGAGTCACTGCTTTTTTTCACCTTTAAAACTGCTGACTACCCTCAAAAGCAATTCACATGGAAAGTTTTAAACTGCACTTATTGACCAAAAATGTGGCAAAACTGATGGACAGTTCATTTAACTTTACTCTCTATCTTACAGTGGATTTATCCTGTAACAGTGAAAGGTTCCCTTCACATATACATACTAGTAGCTTCCGGCTCTTGGGGGCGTGTGCTCTTCTCCATTACAAAGGTGAAGGGCCAGCGCTGTCCAAAGATATCTCCATGATCATGTGGCCGACATGACTAAACTCCGAAGGCGCACCGAATATTCTTACCTTCCCACTAAAAAGATCCCTATTTTTCAATTTGCATCGTCCCTGTAACAGTACTGGAAGCTTAATAATCACGTAAAATTAAAATTAGGAAGAGGGAAATGATTGATTCCAGAAATTTAAAAAATGATCATTCCTAGATGCTACTCGTTGGAATTCCCTGACCAATGGGTGGGCAGCATATCTCTTCTGCTGGCATAGGTGGGGCAGGCCAGTTTCATAGGGACGAAGTTTCATATTCAAATACCTGTACCCATGTCATGTAGGGCTTAAGAATAATAACCAATGCCTTGAATTGCACCTGGAATAGCAATAACAATAGCACTTAGACTTATATATCACTTTACAATGCTTTATAGCCCTCTCCAAGTGGTTTACAGAATTAGCATACTGACCCCAGAACAATCTGGGTCCTCATTTTACCCACCTCTGAAGGATGGAAGGCTGAGTCAACCTTGAGCCTGGTGAGATTTGAACTGCCAAATTTCAGGCAGCCAGTAGTTAGCAGAACTAGCCTGCAGTACTGCACTCTAACCACTGCGCCACTGTGGCTCAATATTAAGAAACAATGGCGTAATATGAACCACTCTAGGGACCCAAAATCTACCTGTGCCCATGCACTTTTTACCAGTTGTAGTTTCCAGATACTATTCAATAATAGCCTACAGCAATATATCAATCTGCAAACCTGATTTTTAAAATATAATTGACTAAAGTAAATAAGTTTCATTTTATTTAAAGATTTATATGGATACGTATCTTAAAATAAAACAACTGAATTACAAAAACCAGAAAAATCTAAGCACAACCAAAACCAAAACTAAAACCTCTATCGTTCCCTTGCAATGTCCCCAACCCATAGACCCTCGCTATAGCCTAGCACCTGAGTAAAAAGCCAGATCTTGATGGCCTTCTGGAAAGCTAAAAGAATTACCAGCCTGACTTTTCTCATCTTTTCCCAATGAATTCACTAGGTTTTACTTCTAATAAGATATTACATACTTATTCTGTTTGGTCTTCTATAGCAGAGTTCGCCAACTCTTCCGACTTTATGGACCAGTGTCGGGCGAGGGGAGAGGGGATGGTTTTGTGTGAGCAGCAGGCAACTGTGTGTATGCATGCACCTCTATTAATGCAAGTGGCAGGCACGTGCACCCACTACTCATGAAAATGGAGTGTGCATTCATGTGTTCATCCATTGCTCATGCAAGGGGAAATGCACACATCCATGCTCGTCTGCCACTTTGGGCAGCCTGGTTTTGAACAGTTCACTGCCTGGTAGTGGCCATGGTCTGGCAGTTGGGGACCCCTATTATATAGAATGACTTATAAACATTGTTCATCTGTCCATTTGCAATCTGTTCAAATTCCTTACAACCATAATATAATATAAATATAATCCAATGAATCAGTTTTTTAAAGACACACAAACTGAATTTACAGATAACATTTTCAAATATATTGGATCCCTTTTACCTCCCATCTAAGTGCAATTCTCATATTTTGTTTCTTTCAAGCAAAGATACATCTGTTGCTGACGTAGATAAATCCCTTTTCCAGGCCAGGTTTTTATTTGAATGTTACATTTTTTCACTTGGAATTTTGCTAACTTAGAATGACAATTTTTTTTTAAAAAAAAACAAATTTTATTAATTTTACAAAAAAAACAAAACAATACACAATCCAGGCATAACAACTTGAAGAATCTTTTCTAAAAAAAATAATAATAATAATTAAAGAAGAAAGCCAATAGAACATAACTCCAAATTGTAATATCAATATTTACATTATCTATTTAACTTCATATCTTATCCAAACTTCTCCTTTTATCCAAATTATATTTCTTGCTTATTAAAATTTTATTGCCTTTCATAAACATACAAAACACAAAACATAAACAAAACTAAAACATCTTTTCTGAAGGCTGCCTGATCCCGGGTTGAAACTCTTCACACAGACACAAATTCAAACATCATATTCACTTTATATATCCTTCCATATCTTATTATCATTTTCTTTTTTATATATATAAACCAATTCTATCAGTTTTACAAAAACAGTGCATAAACAATCAGGGCATAACAGCTTATAAATTCTTTCCTAAAAAAATAATAATAATTAAAGAACAAACCAATACTTTATCTATTTAACTTCATATCTTATTCCAGCTTCTCCTTTCCATCCAAATTATTTCTTATTGATTAAAATGTTATTGCCTTTTATCAATATACAAAAAAAAAATAACAAAACCTTTATATATCCTTCCAAATCTTATTTCCATTTTCAATAACATTCTTTGTCTGTTCTATTTCCAACTATCCATTCATCTTTTTTCTTTTACTATACTTCTCCTATACACTAACTGGAGTGACACCTTTAACTCATTACCCTAACTTAAAAGTACTTCATATGTCAATTTTTCTTGGGATTCTGTTTAAAAGATTCTAAAATTACACAATAAATTTTATACTCTAAATACACATATAAAAAACACAATCTTATGTACCCTCCAGAATCCCTCTTTTATCCTAAATTAAATTCACCCATTGTCTCTGAATAAACTTTTTTTCTTTAGATCTTGCTTCCCCTCATTGAGGCTTCTCCTCCCCCCCTTTCTCTCTTGCTTATTCTTCTCCTTGCCCTTTTTACCCCTTTGTCTTTCCTCCTCCCTTTTCTTACTCCCTTTCCTTTGATTTCTAACCTTGCCTCCACCTTTCCGCTCATTTTTCTTTTCTTTGGTTGTTTTTATAATTCTTAAAATCCCCTTTTTCTTATCCTTTTTCTCCTCCTCCCCGGAAAGAACCCATTGTTCATCAAAGATGGCTTCTTCTTCTTCTTTGTCCCAGTCCTTCTGCTGCGTAATCAACTTTTCATAAGTACATAACGCCATTTCTAAGAATTGAAACAAACTGCCCAAAGTATCTTCTTTTTTATATTTTTGATATTCAGTCTTTAGTTCATCCACAAGCGATGCCATCATGAAAAAAGAAACTTTTCCCAAAACAACCACAAATATTTTTAATCAAGAATAATTCAAAAAAAAAAAATTCCAAAAATTAATACTTTTCTTCCTTCTTCTCTTTCTCTTTCTGGGGTTAATGTTTAATCAAAGAGGACCAATTACCATATACCTTTCTTTGGGATTCTAGGCAATCTCCTCCTTTTTCAGCTTCTGCTCCAATTTTTTTTCCTCTCCCTTCCCACTTGCAATATCAATTTTAAATAATCAGAAATCCATACCTCCAACAAGGGTTTTCCAATTTCTTAAGTTTTTCAATGTCCAAAAACCCTTTTGTCCCTTAGCTTCAACTCTCAAAACAATTCACTTTCAATGTCCAGTATATCCAAACATATCTGCTGTTTCCATGGGGTGGGAGAGTGAAGAAAAAAAAAAAGTTCCCTTTAACAGCTTCTCCGCCGCTTTCGATCTTCTTAGGGATACAATGTATCCTCCAGCAATTCAGACAGCTCAGTTCCAGCCAATTTGCAAGATGTTACTTGACCTGGCTCAGACAGCACTTTCACTCCTTACTTCCTCCAGCGCAATCTTTCCCGGTTGCTGGCTTCTTCGTGGCGGCCATTGCTGACCGCCGCTCCACCGCCTTGGGAAAACGGGGGTTTTTCTGGAGGGGGAGGGGGTCTGCGACACCCCCAACCCCCTGTCCGACTCCCCTCTCTCTTCAGCTGTCCCTACAGGGCAGCCATATCCCCCTGACCCATCTGGATCAGGGGTACCTTGGCGGCTAGCACAGCAGGAATCGCGAGCTGTCGCGAATTCCTGCTGCCCCGAAGCCACGCGAAACCGGAAAAAAGCAGAATGACAACTTTTACAACCCACCTGGACTGTTAGAAATATGTCTATTGTATTTACAGGACACATGGATATTTGTAAAGTTATCTAATACCTAGCACACTGGGAGAATAAGTTATTGATACTGCCAGTTACCAAGTTCCTGTTACTCTAATAAAGATGAATATACCAAACTGATTTTCCCCCACAAATGTATATCTTGTATTTTGATTTATTATTAAAATATTGCCAGAGCCAATTTCTTAAATTACATGCTTTGGAAATGCTAGTTTCTAAGAATTTGGTCCACAAATTGCATAACTAGAAAGCATCTAGAACTATAGTTCATGCATAGTGGTTAGACAGCACTGTTATTGTTGCGAAATTTGTCTTGCTTCTAAATATAAAGACTGTGGAATGTTTTGTGCTTTCTGAGCTTGGTTGTTTACTTGCAAACACTTCATTACCGAACTAGGTAATATCATCAGTGCTAGGTATCAACGCATGATCAAATCAGTGTCATTGCCTATATGTAGAATACTATATATTTTTTCAAATGGAACTATATATCAAGAACTCAAGCGAAAGTTTTAATCCCAAATGACATCAACTGAATTACATAGACAAAACAGGTATTCTTGCTCTCATAATATTTTTTTTTATCAAAAGTTTGAAGTTATGTCAGGTTCGGGAAAATTAATTTACAACCTGTTGTCAAGTTACAATTGTCACAGCACTCACATGGTCACATTTGTGGCAATTGGCAACAGGTTTGCATTTAAAACAGTGATCATGTGGTCTTCCCAACTGGCTTGTGACAAGCAGAGTCAAAGGGAGATTTACTTAATAACCAGTGCATTTCCTTAAAGACTATCGTAAAAATGGATCTAGTTACTTGATGGTTTGTTTTATAACTGCACCAACTTACAACAATTTTCTTTTTAAAACGTTAAAATTCTATGCACCAGGCACATTTTAGCTCCCCTTTTTTCTTTGTTATGCCGATCTATTTGCTGTGTTGTGATTCACTGGTAGCATAGAAAATAAGTAAATGTCAGTGAGAAAAACATCTGCTAATCAAAGAATACCATGGATCTGGCTATAGGACTCTGTCTATCATTTTTTTGTGTATGTTCTCCAGATTCCATTACATTGTAATCTGAACTGAATGCTGAGGGAAATGGCAAATAGAAATGTTACAAAAATCAACATTTTTCCTTAAGAGGTACCAAATACCAGGGGTGGGATTCAAATTTCTTAACAACCGATTCTGTGGGTGTGGCCTAATTTGTGGGTTTGGCTTGGTGGTCATGTGACTGGGTGGCCATGGCTTGTATGTAAATATTATAAATATTTATGTAAATATTGATTTTTTTATTAAAAAAGAGCAACTTTTACCCAAAAGCAGGCAAAGCAGGCAGGCAGATTAAGTTACTCACAGAATCAGATTTACAGAGATCTATCTGTCTCCAATCGGCTACCTTAGTCTGCCCTGAAAATAGAAACTTCAGTCCTAAGGAAGGTTCAGCTCTGCTTTTAGATTAGCTAGAAAGCAAGAAAGCCAAGGATTTCCTGCTTTCTAGCTAATCTAAATCTCCCAGCAGAGCAGAACAGCTGATGGTTGGGGGGCGGGGGAAGGAAGAATAGCAACTTACCAAACCAGGCAAGTTGGATGGCTCGCATGCCAGGTAAAGGAGGGAGTGGGTGGGGAGTAGAGGAACCAGCCAGTGGAGTGATTTACCGGTTCTCCAAACTATGAACAATCGTGTGTGCAGTGTTTGCAAGAAAATTCTCTTGTTTTCTGTTTTTTCAACCTCAGCTGTGCCTTGCAAAGCAGCTGAGGAGGAAAAAGCAGGGAATAAAGGACAGCCTAGAGCCTGGGCAGTTGGGTGGGCCAAACACCAAACCGGTTCGATGTCAGCTACTCTTCACAGCTGCAGGCTCTATAGAACCAGGCCAAACCGGCAGCATCCCACCCCTGCCAAATACTGGCTTCCAGATTGCTGCATTTTTTATATCGAAGAAATAGGTAGACAGCTAGAGAAATGATGAGTTTACACTGTAGCTTTTTTTTTTTTAACAAATTTTATTAATTTTACAGAAAACACAATACACAAAACACAAAACATAAACAAAACTAAAAGATCTTTTCTGAAGGTTGTCTGATCCTGGGTTGAAACTCTTCACACAGACACAAATTCAAACATCATATTCACTTTATATATCCTTCCATATCTTATTGTCATTTTCTTTTATATATATATATATAAACCATTTTTATCAATTTTATAAAAACAATGCACAAGGCATAACAGCTTATAAATTCTTTTCTAAGAAAAAATAATAAAAGAAGAAAACCAATAGAACATAACAATTCCAAATTATAGTATCAATACTTTATCTATTTAACTTCATATCTTATCCCAGCTTCTCCTTTTCATCCAAATTATTTCTTGTTAATTAAAATTTTATTGCCTTTTATCAATATACAAAATCCAAAAAAAAACATAACAAAACCTTTATATATCCTTTCATATCTTATTACCATTTTCAATAACATTCTTTGTCTGTTCTATTTCCAACTATCCATTCATCTTTTTTCTTTTACTATGCTTCTCCTATACACCAATTGGAGTAACGTCTATAACTCATTACCCTAACTTAAAAGTACTTCATATAACAATTTTTCTTGGGATTCTGTTTAATAGATTCTAAAATTACACAATGAATTTTATACTCTAAATACACATATAAAAAAACACAATCTTATGTACCCTCCAGAATCCCTCTTTTATCCTAAATTAAATTCACCCATTGTCTCTGAATAAACTTTTTTTCTTTAGATCTTGCTTCCCCCATTGAGGCTTCTCCTCCCCCCCCTTTCTCTCTTGCTTATTCTTCTCCTTGCCCTTTTTACCCCTTTGTCTCTCCTCCTCCCTTTTCTTACTCCCTTTCCTTTGCTTTCTAACCTTGCCTCCACCTTTCCGCTCATTTTTCTCTTTTTTGGTTGTTTTTATAATTCTTAAAATCCCCTTTTGCTTATCCTTTTTCTCCTCCTCCCCGGAAAGAACCCATTGTTCATCAAAGATGGCTTCTTCTTCTTCTTTGTCCCAGTCCTTCTGCTGCGTAGTCAACTTTTCATAAGTACATAACGCCATTTCTAAAAATTGAAACAAAGTGCCCAAAGTATCTTCCTTTTTATATTTTTGATATTCAGTCTTTAGTTCATCCACAAGCAATGCCATCATGAAAAGAGAAACTTTTCCCAAAACAACCACAAATATTTTTAATCAAAAATAATTCAAAAAAAAATTCCAAAAATTAATACTTTTCTTCCTTCTTCTCTTTCTCTTTCTGGGGTTAATGTTTAATCAAAGAGGTCCAATTATCATATACCTTTCTTTGGGATTCTAGGCAATCTCCTCCTTTTTCAGCTTCTGCTCCAATTTTTTTTTCCTCTCCCTTCCCACTTGCAACATCAATTTTAAATAATCAGAAATCCATACCTCTAATAAGGGTTTTCCAATTTCCAAGTTTTTCAACGTCCAGGAACCCTTTTGTCCCTTAGCTTCAACTTTCAGAATAATTCACTTTCAATGTCCAATATGTCCAAACATATCTGCTGTTTCCATGGGGTGGGAGAGTGAAGAAAAACAAAAAGTTCCCTTTAACAGCTTCTCCGCCGCTTTCGATCTTCTTAGGGATACAATGTATCCTCCAGCAATTCAAACAGCTCAGTTCCAACAAATTTGAAAGATGTTACTTGACCCGGCTCAGACAGCACTTTCACTCTTCTTACTTCCTCCAGCGCAATCTTACCCGGTTGCTGGCTTCTCCGTGGCGGCCATTGCTGACCGCCGCTCCACTGCCTTGGGAAAAAGGGGTTTTCCAGGACGAGGAGGGGGTCTGCGACACCCCCAACCCCCTGTCCGGCTCCCCTCTCTCTTCGGCTGTCCCTACAGGGCAGCCATATCCCCCTGACCCATCTGGATCGGGGGTACCTCGGCGGCTAGCACAGCAGGAATCGCAAGCAGTCGCGAATTCCTGCTGCCCCGAAGCCACGCAAAACCGGAACCTCGAGTTTACACTGTAGCTTTTTAGTGGGACAACAACATAATGGGCAAGATTAGGCTACACAGGATGTGAAGGAGCCAAAAGTACTTACAACATCTTTAAATAATGAACAGGCACTACCCTTGATTCCATCCACCACTGGTCACTTGATTTTACCTTGAAAGTAATGGCTGGAAAAGCAAATAAATACATACCTTGCAGTTTCATTGGATGCAATCAGCTAAAGGGGAAAACATTACTTTAATATTGGTACAAATAAGGACAATCAAAGTGCTGTCAAATTTCACAGCAAATTGCCTGGAAACATTTATGGTTTGCCTGAAGCCAAATGTAATTATAACTCAAACAATTGCTATTTTTCTGAGTTGCAAGCAGGAATTTTTAAAAAGGAAATACAATGATCCACTGAAGTGGACTGAATAGTACACAAGAGAAGCTATTAGTCTATTAGTGCCTGTCATTCCAAACTTAGAAGTAAAATACAAGGCAGCATTTATTTACAAATATATACAAAATCAATAAAATAAATTGCATGAAATAAGAAAATAAGGGTTATTTTTGTTTTTAAAAATAAAATGGTGGGAAATTTCAGAGAAGAAAGCATGTAAGGTAGATACATCCTCACAAATTTTAGTATATTATAGAATTCTGTCAAAAAATAGTATATGGAAAAACTGCAAATTTTCTTATGATTTAGTTCAAAAATCAGTTCAAATTATTACCGATGCAAAATTATAAGTGATCAATTCAGCAGGTTCTGATTAACCTGTGAGAATGGCAGAATGCAGAACAGAAATAATAGAGTTTTGCTGAAACACAGATTTTTGTTATTGTTCTGGCCCTGTTTTGGTTCTACGTGCACCCCTGAATTTGCTTTGTAAAATTGTCTGCAATTGCTGACCTCAACCTCTCAAGAGACAAGATCTCTAGGATATTTAAGTGATTTTAAGTATAACCATACAAAAGAAAATATATTTTAGACAAATATCTACCCATGAAATGGCGATGGTTCAGCGGTTAAGATGCTGAGCTTGTCAACTGGAAAGCTGACATTCTAGGGTTTGAGACCTGAGTGCCTCATGATGGGATGAGCTCCCATTACTCACCTCAGCTCCTGCCAATCTACCGTGTTTCTCCAAAAATAAGACCCTGTCTTATATTTTTTTTGCCACCAAAAAAGGCACTGGGGCTTATTTTCAAGGTACGGCATCCACTGACTAACTTCATTTGTGCGTGTTGCCCCCCTGGTCTCCTTTTCGTTGTCAGAGGCCTTCAGGAACTTCTTCTGTGGCCAGCAAGGCTTTCCTGAAGGCCTCTGCAGTGGATAACAGAGCTTCAGATCAATACAGAGCTTTGTTATCAGCTACAGAGACCTTCAGGAAAGCCTTGCCAGCCTTGCCGGCTGCAAAAGAAATGGGCCAGCAAGGAAAGTTTCGGGCTGTACGAGGCCTGGCTACAATTGTCCAAAGATAAGTAGTAGGGCAGGTCCATCCCTCCCATCCCCAACCTAACTTAATTTTTACCCATCTACTCTAGAGTGGGCGGGATCTTAATTAGGGCTTATTTTGGGGGTAGGGCTTATATTGGGCACATGTGTAAAAATCAAGCTACGACTTACTTTCAGGGTAGATTGTATTTTCAGGGAAACAGGGAAGCAATCCGAAAGCATTTAAATGCAGAAGATAAATAGGCACTGCTTTGGCTTTTCAATTTTTAATTTTATTTTTACTACTTTTTGTATTTTCATGCTGGCCACACAGCACAGGCTTCCTGTGAGAACCAGAGACAAACACCACCCCTTGCATTGGTCACGACTAGACACAGCAACTTTTAAATCTTTTACCAATGTCGAAAAGCATCTATAGATGTGCCTCATTTAAGAAACATGATACAAGAGTTCAGAGATTAAACAGAAAGCAAAGTATGACAAAATAATCTCTTTGTTTTATTTACTGATCAGGGAATAAGGTGAGGTACAACAAAATTTCTTAGTTATAATCGTGTGTTCCTGATTATTAACCATCACATACCGATAGTTGCAACTTTCACATTTTTTCCATTACTACATTTTAAAGGGGGCTAAGACTATAAAAATCACTGATGTAATATTTTTGAATGTAAAATAAGCACATGGTAATTGGTAGATGGGTATATTAAATCACAAAACAAAAATAATGATGTCATGTTTACTGGAGCAGATAATGGCAGTTTACCTGCTTCCTAAAATGATATGACAATTCAAAAGTTATTAAATGAACATGTATAGAATATGGAAGTTTCACATGTTGTCTACACATCTCTGCAATAGGTCTTTAACTATATAGAATCCATATGTAATGTCCTGTTCTACTTCTATAGAATCTAAAACATATATACATGGAAATACTTTCTTTCATTTAGATATACATATAAAGCACATTAAATATGTTATTGAGGTCGCGCCTTAGTGCTGAGGTTTGCATATGTCTGGATGGTTATGGTTAGAATACATCCTTCTTTAAAAAGGAGAATTAATGCTAAACTTAAAATTTCCATTTATATATTTTAAAACAGAAGCTGGCACTTATAAGCATGTAAATAGTGTTCAGTGTCTGCTGATTCATACAACTTTTACACATACTTTCAACTTTCCTATATCACTGTACATTTCTGAGTTTGTAATGTAATGCTAAACAAAATGAAATTAAACTCTCTTTATAATGAGACGTCCTTTCTGTTAAATTTCACTGTATCTATCTACTGAAAAGTGAGATATTGAATATTATTTGTCCGTTGCCTTCTACTAACATTCTATTAGATGGAAACCGAATAAGGATATTAAGATAAATACTATCTAATGCTGCTTCCCAAGAAAAGGCAAAGCATTGAATTAAATTTAAACATTTTAAAAATATTTTTTGTTCTTAAAAGTACTTTAAGAATACTGAATCTAATTGTGATTTGAGAATAAGACACAATAAAATTTTCTTTTAAGTAGTAAAGTATGAAAATATTTTCCCCCTCTCTATACATACAACCTACTACCTGCATGTAGCACATTTCCTTTTAGAAATCATCATGGCGTAGGAATATAAAAATATATATTCTTATTGATCATACTCTTAGGAGTTAATTTTTACTGACCAATTTTGGATTTTTTAAAATATATCTGTCAATTGAAAACCATCAGTCTGTTCTGAACAGCTTTTAACACATTTAGATTTTTTTTTGTCATAAAATATTCTATTTATTTCTCAGCAGCTGGTGTCAAAAAAGTTGTTGTTTTTAAATATTACTCTTAAATAAATAAAATCTGTTTTCATATTGTGTAAAATTAGTTTTGCCTGCTGTGAGTTTGTGGCATTATGAAGTGATCAGTTCTCTCCATGAATTATTTAAAGAAAGGCTATCAAATAAACTGATGGAGGCGTAATATAATATGTATAATTTGTATAAATCTGGCACTTCTGCATGTACACAGCATAGATCCTACTTGCTCCTTTCCCACTTGCTGTTACACTGCTTGTCCGATATATTTTTCAAAGAGTGAGGGAACATCTTCCTTTTCTATAAATGAGAGCATTGCCTTTCTCTCTATTATATACAAAATGTTTCTTTGACAATATCAAGTATATATTTAAATAAGTTTATTGCCTGTTCATACAGGTAATTGTTTTTCAGCTGGTCTTCAGTGACATTAAAATCTTTATTTATCCTTTGTTTTAGTTTCTGGTTTGACAGTGCCTCATACTTTTATTAAACACTACTGGATTTCTTAGCAGTTCCTCTTAGAATTATCTTGTCTTTCAGGAAAAATGTAACTGTATAGTCATAATTATTCTCACCACATTTTTTGAAGGTGTTGGTTTAAGGAATTTCTCTATTTTAATAGAGAAAAATCTAGCATGTCATACCTCGAATACTTTCAAGGAAAAAAGACACTGCAAAGGATTATACTGATAACAATTAAGCAGCAGCAGCAAAATAAATAAATGGTCATAAATTATTGTACTTAGAAAACACTGTTTTATTTATGTATAGGATTTATATGTCCATCATATTCACAAAAACCTTTGGTCGGCATACAACAATAAAATAGAATTACATTAAAATAGAAACAAAATAGCAATCAAACATAGCTGAGGCACATCAATATATACCGTACCTCGTAGTTCTCCCATTCTTTTTTATTGAGCACAAACCCCTAAATTACTGGGACAGCCTGCCCATTGTTTGTTCTTTTTGATTATTCCTTATATGTTCTATTTTCTTCATAAAGCAGCTTATAATTATTATTGAGGAAGCAGTGTCCACAATCTGAATTCAAATTTTAGCTGTGGATAGCTAGTGCCATGTGAAATTATCAAACACCTGAGCCACAGTCCATAACCTGTCTTTTGTCACTACACAATATTAGAAAAGTCAACAACATCATATTAACAATAGTGATCTAAGAAGCCTTCAAATAAAGATGCTTTAGGTACTGCAGGTTAACAGAAGCTAAATATATTTCTTTATAAAGCAGTTGCGTCTGTAAGAATGTTTGCATGTTTACTGGTAGTTCCAGCAGAAATACTGTCTGTGCGAGTACTTGTACACACATAGAGCTTTAGAAAGAGTTTTGTTTCTTTTTTATTTTTGCACTTGTGAACAAAGCTGACCTCCCCAAGTTCCTCAGATGATTCTTCTTGCTCTTGAGCATTATTAATTACAATTTTATTGATAACAGAAGAAAATCCTTTGGTGAATTAATTTTAGTATTCTGTGGCAATTGTGTTCTCTTTTGCCTAATGGAAGGATGAGTATTTTATGACATACTTTGGAGAGTCTGGCCATGCATATTTTCTTGAAATTTCAGTGACTAAGAAGAAAAATATCAAGGTACATACTACATACATACCATTCTCAAGTCTTGAAAGTTTATTGATCCTCTTTATTCCTCTATTTCATTCTATTCTACCTTATAATAATTGGAATGCTAAAGAAAATGGAAGCTGATAAATATTGGACACCATCTGGGAATAAAGATAACTAATTCAAAGGACTAAGTTTTTGGAATTGTTTAGAAGGTAACATGTAAAAATAAACTGATAATAGACTGTAGACCTGTGATGGTGAACTTATGCCACGTGTGCAAGAACTGGCAAGCAGAGCCATCTTTCCGGGCATGCCAGCTGTCACCCATTGTTCTACCAGGTCACTGGAAACCAGAAGAGGAGCTCCCAGTGTGCACAGCTGGTCTTTGTGTGCACATATGCATTAGAACCGGTAAACTAGGTGGTTGGCATGCACGCACGCACTGGGAGCTACTCTTCTGGTTTCCAGCACACACACGCTCCTGTTTTGAAACTCAGTGCCGAAAAGATTAACCACCACTGCTATAAACTATACACTTAAATATGATATCCTTCCTTCTCTGTCAACAGGACATTTACCATTGTATATTTTTTTCATATCATCAATATATTTTGTGTTTATTGGTCAATTTTTATTTATTACATAGTTCAGTTTGTTTTGCTACATCATTTCTAGTTTGAATGAATGAATGAATGAACGAATGAATGTGAAGATGAAGATCAGAAGACAGAGAAGAGGAGAGGGAGAGAGGGGAGGAGAAGCGAGAGGAGGGAAGGGAAGGGAAGGAAAGGAAAAGTTTTTCCCTTTCTTGTTGAAGTTATTCATTTTCTCCTAAGGTAAATACAACTTTAAAAAAAGAAAATGATGTTTTTATACCCATAAGGATTCAATATTTTTGCGTTAAATTGTCATATATACATAGCCCAATTACTTACTTAATCACACAAAATCTATATAACCTAAATCTCATCTATGAGTACAGTTTTTCACAAAATAAAATATACCATCTGTGTAAAATAACATTTGTAACAGAAATATAGCATAGCAAATTAAACTTATAAAAAATAAAAAGTGTCAAGGATAACTCTATAAAGGAATTTTATACTTTAGCAACACTTTTCCGAGTCATCTGAAGATCCTAATAATGTAAATAGCAGTATGATCTTGAACTTGAAAACATGATTTAATTAAATTTCAATTGAGTAAGAATCTTCTATCTATCATTTCAAAGTTCCATTATTCCATTATTTTCAGTTAAGGTGCCAAACGTCTAATGGTGCTACTAGCAAACAGATTCAATTTCTCATTAACCCCCAATACATATGCAATGATCAGAGTGGTTTACAACTGAATAGACAGCTAGCTGAGTCAGTATGGCACATTTTGATTATTATTCACCATAGCAACTTTTGCAAAACCCTTATTTCATTGTTCCCTTTGGATTCTTTCAAAGCTTTCGGCAGATTACAATGGTCCTTTCTACTCAAATTGTCGACTAAACTGAACTTTGGAGAAAAAACATGAACATAATCTAGCCATTATACTGCACCTCTACTGCTGTGATCCGTTCAAATGCTTTTTGACTCTCTACCAACTGAACTGCATAGCAATACTAAGCAAGGCTTCAATTCTCAACTCTACCATTTGTAACAGTCATTGAAAACCTTGCTAACTCCATTTAGAATAAGGTGAAGAAGTTCATGGTTAATAAAAATAATCATGTTATAATCTTATTTATGAATGATGTTTTATTAATTTTCTCTAACTCATGGGAAGTGATCCTGGACTTGAACAATATATTTATGGAATTTGAAGAAGCAGCAATTTTAAAAGTCAACAATGCAAAATCCAAGCTAATTTTTTTAATAGTCCAAACTGAATACAAATGACTTTAGCAATTGCCTAACTTTACTTTCATTATAACCCATCGACTCCATGGAATGGCTCTCTCAGTTCCTGTTGCTGGAAGTCATTCCATTTTATTATCTGCACTATCTGCATCAACAGGGATAAACAATCCATTTCTGAAAATGCAGTAATGGACTGAAGCTCATGTGCTAGAAACTGGTATGCTTCCATATTGCTTTTATTCTCACTTTTGGATCATTCTTATATAAAACTGGAAGAGTAATTGGATTTACATAGTAATGCCATTGTCTGATAAAAATTAGTGCTCTCCAAATCACTATCATCATATAGAGAATCACTTAGGACATGACTGAAGAAAAAATTTAGAATATATAAAAATATCTCAAATTTATGTTGGAAATGTGAAAAGCATGTTTTATCATGCCTGCTGGTAAAAAGCAGAAAAACTGGTTCAAATACACACAGCAATACAAATAATGTTTCGGATTAATATTGAATTGAAGCCAGAACTTTTAATGGGTAGAAAACAGTTAGAAAAAACTTATTTTATAAATGATAATATGATAATATATTATATGCTCAAAAATGAAAAGATGGAAATATCTTGAAGGGAAAAATGGCTGTGAAGATGACAGAATTAGCAAAGATGGCAAAACAGTCACAGTACTATTTCGGATCATCTGAAATTCCTGAAATGGGTATTACAGTGATTTCAGCCCTTATTTGTTTTCATAGTTTTATTTGCCCTTTTCCTATCTCTCAAATATTGCTTATTGACACAAAATCAATGTATAAATACATTGAGCAGGATAAGAGAATGTACATGTCAAAAATTACATGCAGAAGTAACTTTTGAAAAAATACAGATGATGCAGTATATTAAACTAACAAATGGTAAAACTTAATGACTTAAAAATCAACAAGTACTCTACAGTAAAATCTACAGTTTATTTAATTCAGTTACATGGCTGTCCAGCTTGCAAATTTTGACTCTGGGAGGCCAAGGTAAGATTAAAACTGAATACAGATAAAGAACAACAGGTAAAACCACTAAAAGTATTATGTAATTAAGTCTAGCTCACAGTTTCCAAGATTATAGAAAGCTCAACAACCTTTGGCTAGGGAAAGTCATGACTTAACGGCCAACAGGGTCAAGCCAGACAAACCTTGCTGGAGTGGCATACTATACTAAAGGATTGACACTGAGACAGAAAAGAATTTCTTATGAGTTCAAATTCTGTCAAATTCTGTCAAGTTCTGATTCATAGAAAATATTCATAGAAAATATCATAGAAAATATACACTCAAAACTAATGGGACATACAAATTCATTTAGAAATAGGGAACTTCCAGTTTGGGTTTCTTCAGCGACAGACTGAAATCCACAATCATGCATGGTTTCGATCCGTGCTCACCACTGGAGTGCCCTGAGCCGGCTGTATTCGGGGCTTAGCCACCCCATAGAGGTGGTGAAGATGGGGAAGACCACTAGCAGGGTTGAGGAGAGATGCATCTCTCCTCCCCAGCTGGCCATTATTCCTGTTCCTGAAGGTGGTTGCAGCAGTGGTCATAAATGGCCACCTCAAAGAAGAACCCAACCGGAAAAGATTGTGCAGGGGGAAGATAAGAAGAGACAGCTTTGACTGACCAGATTGAACTGAAAAAGCAAAAACATAAGGTACCCTGGAATCTGAACTATAAAGAATAAAATTGTTCCCAAAGAAGATTTTTGAAGCAGCGAAGGAGAGAGAGAGAAGGGAAAAGATTGTTGTTTTTTCCTTTCCTTCCCCATACTGACAGCTAAGAGACTTAAGTATGAAATTGAAAAAAACTCACTTTGTCATCAATAGGCATTCAAGCTGAAAATAAAATGTCAAAGATTTCAGGATTATCAAAGATTATCAAAGATTAATCAGGGATAATAAAGATTTCTTGGATATTTAAAAACTTTTAAAAGAAAAGGAGAGGAAAGGAAAAAACAAAAGGGTGGGATTTGGAAAAATGGAGGAGACCCCCTGGAAGTAAAACAAATTAACAGTGAAACCTAAACAAGATTCCTAAAAAATACACTCTAACTGAAACTTTGTAACAAGATAACAGAACCCCAGGAAGAGAAAGTAGAAAAAACAAAACAAGCAGAAACAGCCTTGGATTATTTGGATTATTTGGTGATTTTTGGATTTTTGGTTATTGGATTTAAATGACTAAAATCAATCAGGTGGTTGTTTAAAAGTTTTTTTAAAATGGCATCACTCTTGGAAGAACTGAAAATGGAACTTAAAAAACAGAAAGAAGATGAACAAGAAGGAAGAGGGGTTTTTTTGGCTTCGTATTTCAATTTTTAGAAATGGAGATCTTGAACTATGAGAAACAACAAGAAATGCTTGAAGAACAAGAAGGGCAGGACAAAGAAGAAGCCATCTTTAATGATCAAGTAATTCTATGTGGAGAGGGAAAAAGGAAAGGGGAGAAAGAGAGTAAAAAAAATTAAGATTTGAAAAAACATCAATAAAAAAAAACAGTTTGAAAACCAATTACAATATTAGGAAGAAACAGAAGAGAGGATTACAAAAGAGAGAATTAGAATTAGAGAGATAAGGAATCAAAAAGGGGAGGGACAAGAAGAGGGGGAAGAAGGAAAGGAAAAGAAGTTATAAAGGACAGAAACAGGATATAGAGAAATAGGGAAAATGTACAAGGATTAAAGATATAAGTCTGTTTAGAAGACATAGAGATAATGGGTGAAAATTTAATTGAAAGAGAGGATTCTGCAAGGGTACATGATAGCATTGTTATATTAGAAATAGAAATGAATTTAGAAAATATAAAACAAGGGTGATTAAAGAGATAAATACTTATTGTAATGTAATGTAATATTTGTTAATAAATAAATGAAATAAAGAGAATGAAATTGGGAAAGGATAGGAACATTTTAATTGTTATTAATGATTTATAAAAAATTTAAGTGAAGAGAAATATGAAAGAAATATGAAAAAATATAGAAATATTATAAGTGTTCCTAAGGAAGTTTGATATTTAATTGAAAAGATAGGTTAAAGATGTTAATTAATATTAATGAAAGATTGTAACTAACATTAATGGTTGAGCCGAACTGGAATAGAATGAGTATTTTATGTATTATTAAGCACTTGGTGTGTATTTTAAGAATGTACCAAACAGAATTCAATTGGCAAAAGTTATGTGTATAAAATAGAGGTTAGATATTGAATGTTATAATTGTAAAGGCATAAATTGAAGTTTAAATAATATCTGAATGGACAAAAATTAAAAGACACAAAGGTATCGTACTCCAATCTGTAACTACATGGGAAAACTTGTTTAATGAGAAAAGAAAATATGAAATTGAAACTAGACAGACAGAAGTATAAACATAATGATTACAAAGATATTGAAACTTAGAAAAAGATATGTAATTGAATTTAGAAAAGAATGAGATAATTAAAAACAAGGTTGAGAAAACTAAGGGAAGAGAAAAACCACTGAGAAAATGCTAAAATAGTAATAAGATATGGAATAGAATACAAAGATGAATATGAAATTAAGTTTGTGTCTGTATAGAAAAGGGATAAACTGGGATCATGCTATTCTCAAAAAAAGATATTTTATTTGTATTATGTTTTGTAAAAACTCAAATAAATTTTTTACCAAAAAAAATCATTTAGAAATAAGCAGTCCTGTAAGTAAATGAGCATTTCTGAGTAACTTAGTAATCCTCCGAGGAGGGCTTTATATGTGTTAACTTGAATTGTATCTGGACATTAGGAAAACATATCCCTATGGCAGGGTTGTCATGAGCCACAGTGGCACAGTGGTTAGAGTACAGTACTGCGGACTACTTCTGCTGATTGCCAGCTGCCTGCAATTTGGCAGTTCAAATCTCACCAGGCTCGAGGTTGACTCAGCCTTCCATCCTTCTGAGGTGGTAAAATGAGGACCCAAATTGTTGGGGTCAATATGCTGATTCTGTAAACCACTTGGAGAGGGCTGTAAAGCATTGTAAAATGATATATAAGTCTAAGTGCTATTGCTGTCAAACTCCTGGCCCTTAGCCGGATGCGTCACGCCATGTCCATGCCCGGTTTAGCGAAGGGGGGAAAAATCCTGATACTTCATGTGACGTTGACGTGATGTGAGTTTGACACTATTGCCCTTAGGCAACAGAAAACTAAGATATAACTCTGTATATCATTATCATTCACAAAAAGCAATACAGGTAGTCCTTGATTTAGTTCACTTAGTGACTGTTTAAAGTTTACTTAGTGATGATTCAAAGTTACAACAGCACTGAAAAAAGTGCTGTTTTCACACTTATGACCATTGCAGAATCCCTATGATCATGTGATTTATGTTCACATGCTTGAAAACAGGTTCATATTTACGACTGTTGCAGTGTCCTGGGATCATGTGATTATCTTTTGCGACCATCTGACAAGCAAAATCAATGGGGAAGCCAGATTCACTTAACAACTGTGTTACTAATTTAACAACTGCAGTGATTCACTTAACACATTTCTCATTTAGCAACATAAATTCTGAGGTCAATTGTGGTCGTAAGTCGAGGACTAGCTGTATTATCTCATAGATTGATGTTTTTGTTATACTGTTCTGTTTAGTGCCTCAAGCTTACGACAAGTCAGTGTGTGTGTGTGTGTGTGTGTGTGTGTGTGTTTCTGCATGGTTGTATATGTATGTGTGGGTGGTAGGTGCAAACACCTACCAACATTAGATCAACTCCTCTGCACAATCTCTACTTTGGTTTCACATTAAGACAACTTAGCATTTAGGTAAACAATTAAGCCAGGAACCACACGATGTCATGAAATCCTTAACATGACTAGAGAAGCACCTACATTAATTATTTAATATGGATTGATGAACATCTCAATTAATGTGAACCAGGAAATGATAATTTGCACTAGATTGAAACAACAAGGCAGAAGAATGTGTAAATAATCAGACAGACAGACTGCTTACTAAAACTAGAAATGCTGTTAGTATACACCAAGCTATACTTAATACTCTGTAGCATTTTCAAAGTTTGAAAACATCTGCAATATCTGACTCAATACATCCTTTTCATGATCTCTATAACATTTTGTATTCTATAAAAACAATGAGATTTGTATTTATTTCTAGGCTGGTGAATATAAGTTTATTAGCTAGTTTATGGTGCCCAAAAAGTCTTTGTTCCATTTGAAAATACAAATTCATTTTTAAATGATTGCTTCATCAAACTGCAAAATATACACTAAAGAGCCAACTTTCCAAGGTTTCTGGAAGGCCCTCAAAAATAATCTAGCATCCTAAAAAAGTCCTCATAATATTCTATCACACAACATGCATGCTGGAAAACCTCGTTTT
The DNA here is from genome assembly GCA_033807585.1 of Hydrophis major. Classification (NCBI taxonomy): domain Eukaryota; kingdom Metazoa; phylum Chordata; class Lepidosauria; order Squamata; family Elapidae; genus Hydrophis; species Hydrophis major. Next base: position 111,252,441 of record CM066332.1, read on the forward strand.
TAACAAAATTGGGAGGCTTATTATTTTTGTTTTCTCCTGCTTCAATCTTTCTCTTTTCTCAATCCATTCTTCACAAATTCATAACAATGAATGTCTTTATGCATAGCAATGATGATGGATTTGAAAAAATATATATAAAGATTTTCTATTTTCTAGTATTTTGGACACTTTGTTTCTGCAAAAATAAACTTTAAAAATATAGCATGCTGGTCATATTCTGCATACAGAACAGAATAATTGCTGCAACGTAGAATTTGGAACCTTAGGAAGCAACAGATACAATGCTTTTCATTTTATTCCATTCCAATTCTTTCTTAACCATTTTAGCACCCTTGAAGCAATAGCACATCCAGCCACAATCAAACTTCCTTATGTAAGATAACAGCAAGACTTATTTCACCAAAATTATTTCACCAAAAAAGAGAAAAAGCTTGTTTAAGAATTATTCATTTTAATTGATACCAAAAAGGAAGTGGGACTGACTAAAAAAAGGAAAACAAAGAAAAAAATCCACAAACAAAAGGAGAAAATGAGGGCAATTATCCTAGGCATTAAGGGAGTCTGTAATATTATCTACTATGACAGTACAGTTATTGCTGCCAAGATACTGCATGTTTGCTATATCAGCCTGAGAGAATAATAAACTAAACGGATTAGAGTTAGGCTGATACCTCTGTGCCATTCTGACCTCCATATAGATACTAGAGTGTATCAAATACATACAGTCAGAAAGACCTGGAAAATGGGTATTTCATTTGTCAGGACTGGAGAAAATGCTGCCAATAACCAGGGTCTGTTTATTATTTAACAGTTGGTATTGCTAGAAGCCTGGCACTGCAGTAGAGCAATCTCTGTTTCAGTTTAAGTCAGCCTGATTATAGAAGAATACAAGCCAAATCCTGTTTACCATAATCTAGAAGAACTTCTGTGCCCTGAACAGACATAGAAATTCTTACAATACTTCTTCTCCAAATGGAAAAAAATCTTCCTTAGCCGGGGTAGGTAGAGTTTTAATTAAAAACTTATAGGGAAACAGGTTCATTAAGAAAATAAAGCAAAACCGAACTTGGTTCCATTATCTTGATTCCTCATTTCCAAGCGAAAAAATAGTGAGGTTCTGTCAGCCTATTTTCTTTCAGTTAAGTAAACCTTAAGTCATGCACATTATATACAGAAGCTGATTAAAAAGTTTATTTTTCTCACTGTGAAAGAAACTAAATAAAAAATCAATGTATCTCAATAATATTCACAAAACTTTGATATTACTGGAGTAGAACAATACCACCACAAATTGTAAAGGTATTACTCAAATTCAAGACTACTACCTCCAAAACAATAATTTTGAAGAAATATAACCTGTTACTTTTTAAGGGAAGTCCAGCTTCAAATTGAAGTAGCTGCTTCTTTTTGAAACAAGTAAATATGAGCCAAGTTCATAAATCCAGCCATTTCATGTTTATATTTGTATAATGTTTTTCCATTTTTCATATCACAGCTATATAATATTAAAAGGCATTGCTTCTTAAGAACTTAGAACCTGAAAAACAACTTAAATGTCAAAATTCATGTGTTAGTGTAATATATCAAAGCTATATTGTTACCAAGGTTGAAGTTTGAAGCACTAAGAAATGAGAAATGTAATGATTGTCAAGGTAAATGGTCAAGTTATTTCAAAATGTTCATGATGATGCAGTTAAATACAGAAAAATACAGTTCTACTTGCAGCTTATATAGAGATGACAAAAAAATTTCACTTTTAAAACTATTATGTATAAACATTTCAGAAAATGGTTACTTCCTACTAAATTTACCAAAGAGTATATACATCAGACAAAGTCTATTTATTTATGGCACATTCCTACTTCATAAAACAAGCAAGCTGGTATTTGATACAGAATTTCCATTTGAGACTGTAACAATGCAAAATGCAACACTCATTGTGAACAGGTGTTTACAAATAAAAATGCTTATCTTGTGTACTACCATCAAAAAGCAGGAATGGATCACACTGTATTCTGTAGAATTATTTTTATAATACTAAAACAAGCTTTACAGAGATAAGTACGATTTTTTTTCCACAATAAAACAAAATAAGTTTGAATGGGGGAAATAGTAGCTTTTCAGCTAATGATCATTAAAATTTTACACATTTATGCTGGAGGGAGAAATCCCCCGCCCCCCAATTTATCATCCTTTGCATTTCCAGAACAAGGAACCACCTCTAATGTTCTTTAATTCTGTCATAGTGAAAAATTGCTGTTTATCTTGCCACCTCAATCACTAAGGCAATCCTAGGTGGTAAACAAAAAGCTCTAATATTATAGTTGGTTGCACAATCAGCCATAAGTTTTGACAGGGTTTGACAGTTTCATCCACCTATCCAATCTTTTTCAAGGATGTGGGACATGGGTTTGCAATAGCAGTAGCACTTATATACTGCTTCCAGCCCTCTCTAAGTGGTTTACAGAGTCAGCACATTGCCCCTAACAATTTGGGTCCTCATTTTATGCCCCACCCCGAAGGATAGAAGGCTGAGTCAGCCTTGAGCCTCCTGAGATTTGAACTGCCAAACTGCAGTCAGCCAACAGTCAGCAGAAGTAGCCTGCAGCATTCCACTCTAACCACTGCATCACCGGGGCTCATATGATAGACGGATGTTGTTGTTTAATAATATTAAACAATTATCATTGCAGGATATGCTGTTCCAAATAAAGTTGCCATTTGCAATTGACTTGATGTCAGTGCCAGTGATGTTCAAGCAGTGCTTCAGATGTTTTGAAATTGCTCCAAGGTACCTTTTACTATTGGTACTATCTTTGCTTTTTTTTTTTTTTCTGCCACAGTCATTATACCTCTATTTGGTATCTGTAGGTCTTTGTATTTGATTATTTTCTCCAGTTCTGTCTTTTCTAGTCTGTTACCTTTAGGTACTGCAATGTCCACTATCCAGACTTTGGTTATATTTCTTTTCCTAAGTCTTATGCTTGTATCACTTTTCCTAAGTGTTATGTGGCAACTGTTTGTTTTTATGAATACTAAAGTCCCAGAACACATTTAACATCTTCATTTTCTATTACTTTGTCTATTTTGTGGTCCTATCAGTTTTTGCTTGCAGGCAATTGGTATTTCTTGCAGATTTCCAATGTACCATATTGGAGAAACCAACCAATCAAGCAAACAACCAGTCACAGTCATACGAGAAAAATTGTAGGGCCTAGGATAAGAGACAGTCTTTTAAAGTTTTACAAAAAGATAGCAAGGTCAGGTTGTGTGGATGGCACAGGGTCAGGTGCAGCCATATACTATAACACCTGCTATAGTATTGATTTTCTAGCATCATAGTTAACATAAGTCTCTCTGCAATGTAATATGGGAAAATATGAACTAACACACTGAAGCCAATGTTCTAGAGATACCAACGGGCATTTCCACAGAAGGACCAATATTCACTAACTGTGAAAAACCTGCACAACTAGAAATTGTGTAGAATCTTCCTGGAAAAGCCAGCATTGCAACAGAATATATAGAATTAAAAATATGGAAATGCATCTCATTACTTACTCTCTCTGGTCAAAAGGCTTCTGGATCCATACTAGGAATTCCACTTCACCCTCAGTATAACCTGTTATACTGTAATGTTGTCTGGGCCACATTTTAAAACTACTAAAATCTAATATTAAAAAGATACAATAATTGCTACTGCACATTTTAATGAATTATTGTGTTCAAGGTTCCTTTGAAAAGTAATATTATACTCGGCTTATGTTTTAATTGATTTATTAATATTTTATCACAGGAATGTAATTTAAGCTGCTCATGATTTAGATCTCATAAACCTTTAGCATTTTGCAAATTCAAATTCCAATTTAAAGCCAGGGCGAGCAATTAACTTTTCTATCATCTTGTCAGGAGAGAAGGTTCATGTTTAATTTGAGACAAAGTGACAGAAATATATATACACTGTATGTATTACTCCCATGTAATTTATGAGTCAGCACCATCCATTTTCCAAATCTCAATTTAATAGAAGGGGGAAAGGCTTGATGTTGTGGCACTGCTGAGATATCTATCCTGAATTTGTGAAGGGAAAAATGCCCTTAATTTATTGAAATAGGAGGCTTAGATTGATTACTAGTCCATTTCAACCTCTTCATTTTAATTTCGATTCACTTGTCATGTTTCTTGTAGACAGTTTATTCTCCAAAATATAATTTCATAGTAGTCATCTTCAGCTATTTCTTCACCTGGCTTTACAAAAACATACACAACAAACATTTAGTTGATAACAAGCAGTAAACTAAGAAGATACCTGACAAAATAATCTTCAACTGTGTTGAAAGAAAGGAATATTGTCTGGGTGGATTTTATTTGGGTTAAAATATCCCTGGTATCAATGGGATGACAATACTTAAAGAGTCAGAAGTGAGGGACAATATAAATATGAAACAAAAGGTGCAAATAAATCTCATTATAAAACTGTCAAAATATCATAGAAGCATCACATAAAAGAATGAGAAACAATCAAACATATTTCAAAGGCTATCTGCCTTTCTTCATGATGGAAGCTGAATGTTTGATATTGCTGCTTTCACTGTGACTTAAAACATATATTTATTTTAGTAATGACAATGTTTTTATCTTGGACTATACCTATTTTGATTTTAATGTCAGAATCATCACCAGAATTACTAAAAATGTAGATTTATCTGGAGGGAAGGGGAGGTCAGAGGAAGGGGAAATGAAAGGGAAAATCATGTGAATGAAAGACTTTTGTACTATGGTTCCAAAAACAACTCAATGGATGATGTATTGCACTGCCTAAAACTATGCCATGAAAGAAAACTTATCCTATAATGGCTTGCACAAAGACCTATGAATTAGTATACCTAACTCAGTCTTTTCTTCACTCATAGACAGATGCTACTACTGTTCCTGTATTTTGAGGGGAAAGATACAAATATTTAGAAAGTAATTTTTAACATGGTAGTTTTTCTCAAACTATAAAGTTGTTTATATAAGCTGTAGTAAGAGTTAAGAAAGAGCATAAGGACCACAAATAATAATGACATATAATTATTGGAGATTTGGTCTAATCACTAAAGCACTAGCTACAAACCAGGAGACCATGAATTCTAGGACTGCCCTATCTCAAATCACAGGGTTATTGTTGTGAGGAAAATAGGAGGACGGAGGAATATCAGATATGCTTGCCACATTGAGAGTTTATAAACATAATAAAGATGAAATAAAAATAAATAATTCAATAAAATTGAAACATAAATGCAAAAATAATACTTATGAACTTACTATGACATGGACAAAAGTAAAACTTTCAAGCTCTAGTTTATCTGTGCTAAATACACCACCGAAGTTGGTAGTACAATAGAATTCAAACTGCCATAATGATCTATTCAGTTTTACTATCACTCCAATTTTGAAAAAATAAATTGATAAAAAAGCCATGAGAAATTCAGACTTCCCTTGTATCTACTTTGTCTTTATTACAAATATGGTATTAATTGTGATATTGCTTATGTACAAAGTGCATTGTACACATCTTAACATAAATCAATTGTGCGGGGAGAGCTAGGGCTCACCGAACTTGGTTGTTTTCTTGGGAACATTTCGTTACTCCAATTAGGAAACATTTGTGCTAGTAAGGAATAGGATTGGGGCTCTCAGTTTATATTCTAGTGCCCTAGAATATAAACTGAGAATAAAACCCACTCTTACTAGCACTGATGATGTTACCTAGTTTGGGCAAAGAAATGTCTGCAAATGTCTACAAGAAAACATGGTTTCGTCATGCTAGAAACCAGGAGACTGTGATTTCTAATCCCACTTTAGGCATGAAAGCCAGCTGAGTGACTTTGGACCAGTAACTCTCTCAACCCATGATGTCAGGTCAAGTGGTAAGTTGCTCAGTCAATTCCTGCCTCAATCAATGAATGGACTTTGGTCAGGTTGGGAAAGAAAATGCCTCTTGCTTATGGGAAAAAGCTAAGAAGAAAATAAATAAGTAAACACACACAATTGCATCTATGTCAGTAATTATTCAAACTGAGATTCTATGTAGACTCTGTTTCTCATAACCACAATATAGGTTTAATTTTTCAATTGAAATAAATAGAACAAAATAGCATAACTTAACTCCCTCTTAATACCATTCAAGTTAATTATGACATTCTTTTTAAACATTATAAGAAGAAATCAGATGAAAATAAAAAACAAGGATTTCTTATTTGTGCATTAATGGCACAGTACTAGACAGCGTATGAACAACAGCTCCTATTGTTTTGTCTGCCAAATGTAGATTAATCCAACTACACCATAACTAAATACCAGCTTCTAAAGTCATACTGAATATGTGTTACAGCTGGTTACAATCATTAAGCTGATATCAACATGCTATTTCATATACTTATTCACTTAGTAAACTCCAATAGCTTTTCTGCATTGAACATGCAGATAATACAACCAGTACTGTCCTGTACATTTTAAGAACAATTATATCCGATTGCATTGCAATTTCCAACTTTTTGTGGTGTCTTCAGAATGACAAACTTCAAACCACATTGGAAGTGTCCACATACTTATTGGAGAAAAAATCCTATTAACATTGTCTTGCAGATACAGTATTTGAGGTGTATAAAAATCACATAAGTTTATTTATACTTGAAGACATGGATTTTTTTCAATCAAAATTTGTATTCTTCTTAAAATTAGAAGTGGTATTCAACAGGTTCTGATCAGTTCTGGAAAACCAGTAGCGAAAATTTTGAGTAGTTTGGAGAACTGGCAAATACCACCTCTGACTGGTCCCACCCCCATTAATTCTCTGCCTCCCGAGTCCCAGCTGATTAGCTGGGTCTTCTTTTGTTACCCTGCATAGGAACTGGAAATCAGGTTAGTGGAGTGGGGATAGAGATTTTACAGTATCCTTCCTGTGGAGTGGGATGGGAATAGAGATTTTACAGTAACCTTGCCCTGCCACACCCATCAAGTCATGCCCACCAAGCCATACTCACAGACCCAGTAGTAATTTTTTTAAAATCCCATAACTGCTTAAAATGCTGACTTTTAACATATAAGTCTGAGATCTCAGGAACATCATCACAAGGCCAAAGGTTCTATTTCTCCCTCTGAGGGAAAAAAGGAGAGTTCCAATTTCAGAAGAATAAATATGATATTGAAAATTCTTTCTATCATTTTCCCAACCAGCTCCAGAAGGGGAGTCTCCCAAGTAAGTAACTGACTTTTCCTGACTTTGCATACCCTTGAAAAATGTAGGTCACAATTTTCAGCATTTTGTACATTTTCATTATGCTAAAAATAGGTTTTTATTATGTACAAAAATTTGCATACAATTTAACTAAACAGTTAAAGTTTATATTATGTTTTTATTTTATAAATTATAGTTAAAAGTAAGCATAGTTATTGTTGGTTCAAAAAGACAACCTCCTTCAGAATACCACAGAAGAGAAGTGCATAAGCCTTATGTCATACTTCATGGTCCCTTTGAATATAGGCATTATTAGCAGAAGTAGTAGATTTAAAATACTATTAGAAATTACATTTCACACAGAAGCAAGGATTTATTTCATTGTATATCTATAACATCATATCTCCTACATGGATCATATTTACTATATTAAACCAAGACCCCAGTGGACTTGTGTTGCTATTGTTTAACACTGACAAAAAACTAAACTAGCTTCATTATGTTGCTTTTCTTGCATATCCACCTGCATTAATTTTAGCAGAGTACACCATGTCCTGCTTGAATAAGCAGTCTCTCTGTTTCATCAGAAGTATAAAGATGAATTCATTGCGTTAGAAGGATGGGTGTATGTGGGTGGGTACAGAAAACTTCCATGCAGCCAAGATTGTACCACAACTACTAATGTATACATTGCAAACATATACAGGTATGATGTTTACAATAAACAAACAGTCATGGAGGATCCAAAGATGTAAACAGTTGCTGGAGCAGCCTGGTTGTCCCACACACAGGGTGTTTATTTACTCCATTACATATGATCAACAGAAGAAAAATTTCAAAATAAGTTTTTAAACAACGTGTCACTTTATGGTAGTTTTTGCCAATGTGGCTTCTTCCTAATGTGTATGTCATAGTAAGATATGTATGTGTTTAGAGAGTTTTTTTCTTTTATGTCTGTCATGGCAGAAAGACAAAGATCATTCCTAACATTTCTGCTTTCCATTTCTAGAGCAATATGAGCCATACAGTTTTAATCAGGATGTTTCCTTGAGATCTCAAACATTCCGTCATATAAACCAAAATTATTAACCCACAACCTATTCTTTTGAAATGATTTCCTTATTTTATCCTGATATAAACTGAAAGAAAGACCAACATAAAATTCTCAAAAGTCACCTCCACAGTTCCCTGATTCTCTAGTTTTTGTTGTTTATGGGAAGAATTAATCCTAGAAGCAGATCTCCCTTTACTTTTCTTGTATCTTTTCATTTCCCATTTCAATACACTATGCACTGCCTTTTCCATAGCTACTATTACTTGCTGAGATCATGAAAGTTATCACTAGATTTTATGGAGTAAAGATAGAAGTCCTTATGACATTCTCATCTGAAACTCTTTATTTTAACAACAAACTAAAAGACTCAAGGACCATCCCACCCCTGAAAGGACCTAATGGTAAAGACTGCAGTGATGACACTATTAAAGCCAACCTCTTTAACACATTCTTTGGCTCAGTATTTGTAAACAGCAATGGATCATGCCCAGTATTTCCTTGTCGAACCACAGACAACTACAATGATCTATTACATATTGATTTTATAGTAGACAATGTTGAAAAAGCACTATGCAATTTAAAACCATCTCTACCGATTGGACCGGACAGAATATGTGCATACTTCTTAAAAAAGCTATCCACTGCCATAGCCGAATCTCTAAGCATAATCTTCAAAAAATCTTTCAGGACCAGCTCCTTGCCAAAACTATGGTCACAGCCACAGTCATCCCCATCTTCAAAAAGGGAGACCACAACCTAGTTGAAAATTACAGACCAATCTCTTTATGCTGCGTCACCTGTAAAGTCATGGAATCAATTATTAACCAATCCATTACCCTCCACTTAGAGACAAACAACCTACTCTCTAATAAACAATTTGGTTTCAGAAAAAAAACTATCCTGCAGTCTGCAAGTCTTACACTGCAAAAACATATGGACTACACAACTCGATTAGGGCAAAACAATAGATGCAATCTACATAAACTTCTGTAAAGCCTTTGATTCAGTGGTACACGACAAACTACTCCTGAAACTAAAATCTTATGGTATCTCTGGAAAACCTGCATAACTGGACAGAAGCATTCCTGTCAAACAGACAACAAATGGTCAAAATTGGGAGTGTCCTATCAAATTCTGTACCTGTCAACAGTGGTGTCCCCCAATGCAGTGTTCTAGGACCAACTCTCTTCATACTCTACATAAATGACCTCTGTGATCATATTAAGAGCAACTGCATTCTCTTCGCTGATGATGTAAAGCTATTCAACACCACAGACAATACTGCTACCCTTCAAAAAGATCTTGACTATGTATCAGAATGGTCAATCAAATGGCAACTTCAAATCTCAACAAATAAATACTGTCTTACATATTGGCAAAAAAAAATCAGAAAATAAAATACAAGCTGAATAATCAAGACCTTGTTGATGATCCAAGCTCTGTAAAGGACTTTGGAATATTCATCTCTAATGATCTAAGCCCACTGTAACTACATAGCCAAAAAGGCATTAAGAGTTGTTAACCTAATCCTACATAGCTTTTTCTCTGGTAATATCACACGACTATCTAAAGCATACAAAACATTTGCTAGACCAATACTCATATACAACTCATCAGTCAGGAACCCACATTACGTATCTGATATTAGTAGAGTTGTGAAAGTCCAGAAATATTTCACAAGAAGAGTTCTCTACTCCTCTATTTGTTGTAGAATACCTTATGCCACCAGACTTGAAATTCTAGACCTAGAAAACCTAGAACTACGCCACCTTCAATCCAATCTAAGTATAGTATATAAAATCATACATTGCAATGTCCTATCAGTCAATGAATACTTCAGCTTCAACCATAACAACACAAGAGCAAACAATAGATACAAACTCAAGGTTAATTGCACCAAACTTGATTGCAGAAAATACGACTTCAGCAACAGAGTGGTCAATGTCTGGAATAATCTATCTGACTCTGTGGTTTCATCCCCAAACTCCAAAAATTTTAACCTTAGACTATCTACTATTGATCTCACCCCTTTCCTAAGAGATCTGTGGGGGGCGTGCATAAGCACACCAATGTACCTACCGTTCCTGTTCTATTGTTTCTTTTATTTTTCTTATATGTATCCATGTATTCATAACTATGTTTTTACTTATACATATTATCTGGTAAGCAATTGACAAAAAAAATAAAAAAAAATAAAAATACAATTTAAAATCAGTTTGGGGGGTTTTTTAAGGAGGAGGGTGTTTGGAAAGAAGATCACCAGGGGAAAGTGAATGGACTCAGTTTACAGTGCAATAAGTGCACTGCTAGGAGACAAGAAAGACCAAGTTAAGGATAGATTGTCAGGAAAAGTCTATCTCTGTGGTTGCTGGGAGTAAAAATGCCTTAATAACACATAATCAATCAATCATAGTTCTGTGTTTATTTAACCTATGAGAAATGAGAAGAACTACAACAAAATTTGATTTCTTTTAGAAGAATATGGGTCGTGTATTAATCACTAATACTTTGCTCTAGTTTTCATTAGTTTATTGATTCAAAGAAAGGGGGAAACAACTATTCAGTTAGCAAAGCAATAAATATGCATTTCATTCTTTATTTATATGACATGTTATTGTATTGACTTTCAGAGTAGGGAGTAACATAGTGTCATTAATAACACTACTATTTACTCTCGACAGAAATGTCATTCCTGATTTTTCTACATCAATTGTCCAACATGATATAATCATAATCATATTTCCAAGAGCAAAAATAAAATAAAATCCTTAGGTAAGAAACAGCCCATATATTTTTAATTACAGAAGCTGTTTAATTCATTTAACCAAGTGAAATGACAATGTAGATGAGGAAAAAAAACTTTATACTATATATTCATGAGTACATATTTTTTTATTTACTATTCTTTACTACATTTTTAAAATAAATGCACATATTGAGCAAAGGAGTACAACTATGCTGACCAAGCAATGGATAGTATTACATATGAGCATTTGTAAAGGGAATGAGTAGGCATAAAACAAGTCTTGTCATTTTCTTATATGTGATGCATCTAAAAAAGGAAAGGGGCTTTGACTGCATGGTTGCAATCACTGTCTTGATTTTTCAACCTCTGTCACAGCGCACCTGACATCACAGTATATAACGGTATGATGACAAATTCAGTTAATTTATTTCAACCTACTGAACACAAATGCCTTAGTGCAAATAAAAATGTTTTGAAAAAGCAGGTTTGGGGCCTTAACAACAAATAGTTTATTTGATTGATTTTTATCAACTGAAGGATTCTTCCCACAGTTCTCTTTGGAACTATGCAGACCGTTTTTTTAAAAGATGCTAATTTTAATCAATTTATGTCAAGGCAAAGCTACATTGAAAAGCTGTGTATATAACAATGCACTATAAAATGTTTTGTAGAAGGTGTATGATCTAAAATTAAATGGAAATGATCACACTACTATGAAAGTAAAAAATTAACTTGCCGCAAAAATATTATGTGATTATAAACTGTTATACTTTTTCTTCAAAAGGACTACTTTTCAATAGAATATTTGAAGCAATTGCTTAAGTAATTTGAAAAGAATCCCTATAAAAGAGTACAATAGTATATGTAAATAACAATAAAATTTTCAGCATGAAAATAAAGAATATCTTAACATTTCTGGCCTATAAGAAAAAAAGTAATCTTATAATGCAATTGTTATTGAATAAAAATACAGAAGAAAGTGCTTGTCTAACAATCTTGTACTTTCTGCATTTCATAGATAAAATGCTGGAAATCAGGAGAAGGTTTATGCTTTGTGAACAATTAGGTCAAGTAGCACATGAAAATTTTATAGTTATGTAACTAAAGAGGTTAGAAAATTACTTTCAGATGACAATTCAGAAATGTGGAACATCTTTGAATATCTCCGATTCTTCCTAATTATCCTAACAGCCCTGATCTTATAAGGAACCAAGTAACAGCACAGAAACTTTGTAGAATTTGAAAGATATGAATATGACATATACAATAATGTCCTTGTGCTCATTCTGAAACTTGATCTGACAACTTCTTTACTCTGTGAGTTTCAGTATCCCCAACATTGTTAAACATGTTAGTAGTCATTAAGTCTGTCCAAGATCTTAAGCTTTCTAGATCACAATAAAACAGTGAAATAGAATTCATATAACCTACAGTAAAATTGCAAATATATTCATATTTCAACAGAACTCCAATGTTTTCTTGCATCAGAACGTATATTACTGCTGAGGGGAAATTCAGGGAGAGAAAATGAACAGACCGTTATTTCTAGGTTTAATTAAAAAAAGTCTTCCCACCTTATTTCATTGGTATACGCACACACAAGTACAAAAAGTGTGTGTGAAAAGAGAAAGCTTTAGACAATTTTTTTCATTATGTGTACTCATATCTTATGATATGCTACATGCCCAAGTCTTAGCATTAACTGATGACGTATGAGGTTTCACAACTATACTGCAACATGTTTAAGGACTTCATATTATTAAAACTTGCTTTCTTTTAATATTTTGTTCTTGTATAAAGGACCAACTGATTTTCTTACATTGTAAAATTAGAAAGTTTTTTATCTGTTCAAAAATGTTATTTAAAAAGAACCTGTTCACAATTATTTTAAAAAGCAGAAATGCCACTTCATGCTATCATTATCCTATTTTATTTTGGGAGCAGTATGTGTGAGTGTAATTTAAACATATATTGAAACTATTGTCCACTTTATATTAACTTTAATGAGAAAATAAATGAAGTTCCATAGAAATTCTACAGACTGGTACAGAGTCTGTTATCAAATTCCTGCATGCATTTTCACAGGATTAAAACAACCAATAATCAAATCAGCACATGTATTTTAAAAATCCATGTCTAATTTTTTGCTCTGTCCATGTAATCAATCCTTTCAAACTGAAGAATTTTTACAAAGGTTAGGTTTATAAAGGGAAAATTATTAGCATTTTGTTAAAAACAAGTAGGCCTTTTTGCTCTCAAGATGTTCACTCAACGTTCTTGGACATGGCTTTTCGTTTCACTGAAAACTAAACTCTTATAAAATAAATAAATAAAAAATACAGATTATGATAATCGGTGCATGATCTTATTCAAACAGGAAATATTCAAAATCTTAACTCAGATGAGAAGGGTAGCTTTTAATTAAGAGAAGACAACAGATAACCTCACTGTCCAAATCCTTTAAACAGAAAAATCCAATAATAAGCTAATTGATGATTTAAATCACTTAATTTCTATTATAGTCCCATATCCATGTCTCTTATTAGAGTACTATAAGAAATCAATCACAAACGTTATTGTTATTGTTGTGAAATATATACCCAGACATATAGCCAAAATGCTGTACAAATATATAACATGAATAGATTTAGATTTATACATATTATAAATTTCCAGAAAATTGGTATCTGAAAAAAGTCACTTTATTAGTCCTGATCTACATCAATAAATTCAAACCTGCTTAATTAAATGAATCGATTTAAAGAAAGTATTTTTAACTCAAACATCTCCTAGAAGTTTAAGTTTAAAAGGTCCTCACAGCCTTCTTTATTGTTGTGATTTTAAGAGACAAAATTCTGTGACATTTCATTTGCTCTTTTTTAACCAAAAAAAAGACTGCTGTGACTACCCCATGTAGCAATTCTATTCACCATCAGTACCTCTGCACTCCCCATGTGCTTAGAGAACAACTGATTAGCACTTTGCATAATTAACCTGATTAGCACTGTGCATAATCAAACTGATTACCACTCTGCATAATTAAAAGAAATAATAGCAACAACAACAATAACTAGTTAATATGAATAACTGCTATTCCAACAGGCAATTTACTAGAATCAAAATTATTTTAGTACACAACTATCATTCTTTAACATTGTTTTAATTGTTGAGCACTTATACCAGAAATGGTTTCAATAAATTGACCGTTACCCAGAGAATAATAAATTCTAGGAATGATAACTAGAGACTAGTTATCCAAATAGATAAATCATTAAATGGAAGCATTTCATGCATATTCCAACATCAATAAAAAATTTAAAAAACACTCATTCCAATTTGTATCCTCCATATAGAGGTAAATATTAAAACTCTGTGAATTTAAAGCATTGTCCTTTTGTCTTTAATCTATATGTGAAATTAGTGGTTTGAATTTCCTTATATAAAGGTCTGTATGTTTTTACAGATCATCCCACTTTCTAACCTGAGGGCTTATTCAGGCTCCCTAGTTGTCCTGTTGCCAATAAAAGTTAAAAACTATTTTTGGAGGAAATGGTGTTGCTCTGTACTCACACTCCTTTCATTGGATATGCAATCTCTGTGTACATTCCTGTTGTGCTTTTAAAGTATTTATTCCTCCTCTTATCTCACCTCACGAACCTTAGTAGATGACTAGTTCAGTTCTCCAACTATTTCACAAAGCAGGAATATACTTTCAACTGAGTCGATGGTTGCCATGGTCTCTAACATCATTTAGAGATACTGTACTTTTATCATGAATGCTATAAAATGAAAGACTATCAACACCTACCCTGATAATAAAAAGTGACAGGTTTGAAATTTGCGATTTTTACTGTATTTATTTCCTAAGTCGCTTAGTTTTGCCTGGTATACTATTTCTGTTCTGACCTAAACCTGGTTCCAAGAGAGCAAACACAAGACAAAGGCAGCAGTACAACCTTTTTAGGTTTCAGCTAAGAATTCTGTTTCTTCACAGATAAAAGGCTGCTTCCAACTATTTAGCTCCCACAAGAAAGAACCTTGCCAAGTTTTTGCAAGTCTGCCAAAACACAACAGATAAAAAATAGTTTACAATACAAGAATCTTCAAATACCAATTATAATGTCCACGAGGCTGAGTTCAAAACGTCTTTGCCTTCTGCAAAGTACGTTCATTCACAGTTTGCTTTTATCTTCTTGAAGGAGGGGCCATTATCTTGTAGCCTTAGTCCCGAGTCGCCCATGCTGTTGTAACTGCTCTTTTCTCTGAGCAATCCTGCACACACGCGCACTTGGCACAGGCTCCTCGGGAACCTCCTCATCACTGCTGCCAGGCCCCACAATCTCTGAAGGCAGCAGTCCACTCCCTAATGGTCCTGGCCCCTCATCTGAGTTCTCACTCTCCTCAGCTGTCCGTACCTGCTGCCAGTTAACCACAAATATTTCATTGTTGGTTTTTTTGTCACAGAAAACAATGTACAAAAGTTTTAAAAATAGTAAATTAAAAGAATTCTGACAAATTTTGAACAAGTAATCTTTGGTTTATAAAGCAAACCATTCTATTAGAGCATTTTTGGAAAAATAGAAAACATTAGAGACTAATAGGGCAGTAAGAAATGAATTTTATTTAAAAATTCATTGTTACTATTCCATTTATGTATATTATGTAAATTTACATTTATAAACCTACTTTAATTTGGGATGTGTGGCTGTATGGGAAAGTAAGAGAGTACAACAGAAATACACATACATTTTGGCTTGGTGATACAATATTATCTGCAACCAGCAAGAACAGTCTGAGAGAAACTAGGGAATATTCTTATTCTTCTAAAAGTCAAATACTTCAGAGCCTTTGTAGGGATGTCTGAATGAGATGAAACCAAGTGAAGAACTGTTACCAGGGGGCTGTGTCTTCAGAATTCAACTCGGTCTGTAGAGCAACGAGGCTAGAGACTACCCAACCTGGATTCTCCCGTTGATTCAATGGAGAATGCAATATAAACAGATTAACAGAGTTGGAAGGCACATCTAGTCCAACCCCCCCCCCCCCCCCGGCCAAGCAGGAGACCCTACACCATTTCTGACAGATGGCAGTCCAGTCTCTTCTTGAAACCTTCCAGTGATTAAGTTCTAAGTCTAAAGCTTAGAGAATTAAAGCAATTACTGGAGAAAATCTCCTTCAATTTACTTTTAATATATATAGCCATTGACTATAGTGTAAAAATGTTAAATTTGAGTGTGGTTGGCAAGCATTATAGTCAAAGAAACAATTAAACATTAAATAGTCCTGGGAGAAATTTTTCCAAACTTTTTAATAAGTGGGATTAAGCCCTTTCCTGGCTATATTTGCATGTATGAATATTTTTAAAACATTATTTTAATACACACATATATATATTAAACATCCTTGTCAAGAATTAACATCTTAATGTGGGAAAGAGGGCTCAGTATCTTCAATTTATGTGAAAGTAACACCCACATCATTGGAAGTTCCAAATAAGTTCACCGTTGCTAATAAAAGAGCAGTAAAGCTAAGGATAATCTCATTAGGGTGATAGTAAATATGCTATGCAGATTTGAGGAAAAAAAAGTCAATTTGCTTAGGGGAAGGATCTCCAAAATCAAATCAAGAAGTAATACCTAACTACCACTAGAAAAGAAAGTGTACACACATGACTGAAATATTCAGTAGAAGTTTGATTGCAGGACAATGAGATCTCTATATATGAAGATACTCTAATTACAAAAGAAGAGTATTTAACTTTCATAAATAGAGCTGGAGATTGTGATCGATAGCTATATCTTTTGGTTGGAGCAGTGTTGAAAAATAAACATGAGAAGAGTGCTGAAGACACAAACAGGAAATTAATCCTTCGGAGGGATGCAATGACAAACTAAAACAAGATCAAGAAGAATAACTGTATTTTGAAGATATTTCCAGATCATAATAGTTAGTCAAATTATCAGCAGTAAGATATGAGTATGAAAACTAAAAATAAAGTGTGAGAAAATTGCTATATACAAATTATGGATTTGGAACCGAAGAAGGTTTATTACTAACTTTTAAGTTCCTCAAAGTTTCAAGCACAAAACTGGTACTGCCTGAATTTTTGAAAATGCAGATATTATACTTTATGTATTCTATCATATTCTGCAATAATTCCTTAAAAAGGTTGGAACTAATAAGAGAGGTCAGGTTTCCTTTTCCCTTTTGCAATTATTCAACAATGGTTATGTTACAACATATCATAAAATAAGTAACATTGTATCTTTGCCTAACGGTGAAAGAAAACTCATATTCTTACAAACCCTAGTTATAATTCTTAGTTTTCCTTGAACCTAATGCCAAATTTATTATTTGTCTACCAGATCTTGCCTATAAATAATAAATGAGGACCCTAGTGGTGCAGTGGTTAGAAAGCAGTATGGGCTAGCTTTGCCCATAGCCTGATTCTGACAAGGGTCAAGGTTGACTCAGCCTTCCATCTTTCAGAGGTTGGTAAAATGAGGGCCCAGCGGCCATATGATGACATTATAAACTGCTCATAGGGTAATGAAAAGCACAATGGAGTGGTATATAAGTCTAAGTGTTATTGCTACTGCTAAATGCATATTTCAAATGTAAATGTAACTATTTTCTAATCATATATTTCAGTATTTCCCTCTTGTCACAATAAAGAAAACAAAATATTGGTAAGAAATTTAGGAAATGAAAAATTTTAGGGCCCACAATTTTTTTTCCAAAAATTGAAATTAGATATGTTGACCCTAATTGGAATAAGGATACCAGATTTTTTGGCAGACAGATAAATAAATTTAATAAAATAATAATAATCAGTATAATTTTGGCTTGGACTGCAAAAATAGATGATTCCTCCTTTTACTGAAACTTCAGTACCACTGTCTGTACAAAGTTGATATGTTTTCCATTATTGTGAAATAGCTTAAATATGAAAATTCAAATTTTTACATAGGGTCATCAAGACAAAATTGCTCCAGAAAGCTTTCTACTTCATATCACTATTTTTTAATATGGGGCAGATTGTTTTAACTATATAGCATATAACATTTTATGTTTTTCTTTATGTGCAATATTATTGCGGTATGAAAAAGACAGAAAGAGATCTTTGTATATTAGTATGTCTTCACTATTTTAATTTGTTGTATGTTGCCCAGAGTTGTTTGTTTTGTAAAACAGGGCAGCTGATAAATATATAAAAGAGAGAGAAAGAGAGAGGGGGTGGAACGTAGGAAAAGAGAGAGAGAGAGAAATAGAAAAAGAAAGAACTTTTATGTTGTCTGAACCATAATCTATAATCATTCTGTATATATATATGTGTGTGTGTGTGTGTGTGTGTGTGTAATTATTATATAATTTATGTTAACAAAATTTACTGATCTATACAAAAATTCTGTCCTATTTATTTAGGCCATCATGTTTATAAGTTTATGAAAAGATATAATAGCTGAAAGGCAGACATATAAAAAATATTGAATGCAGCAGGGTAAAGGTGTCAAATTTATATAACCAATATTTGTATGTAATTTCATATACATATACAATGTTGGCAGAGAATGTAAGAATAAAAGAATAAACCTCTTTTGAGAATTTTAAATAGTCTTTTTTAGAAATCTTCATCTAAAGTTGGAGGGCTTTTAGCAATTCATAAATTTATTTCTTCCAAAATACACCTGCTTTCTTTTCCTCTCTTTTCTCTTCTTTTGCCAAACTAAATATTTTTCCATTTAATGCCTCTCTTTATTAGACAGCATCTAATTTGCATACATTTACATACAATTTAACTGCTTGCTTCTGAGAACAAAGAAATGGCTCTGTATTGTAGTAAGGGACAATACTCAGAAAAAGAAGGTATAAAAACCCGCTAGCTCAGTGGCTGTGTATTCTTTTTGTTTCAGAAATACTAAGATTTCTAAACACTCCACTTAATGGGTGAAGAAGATTATTCCAACAGACAATGCAAAAAGAAACAGCATAGCTTCCTCTTAACTCATTTTCTCTGTGGCCTGGTTAATGGGAGTTATGGTCCAAGATTTCTTTGCTCCTCTTTACTTCTTTTATTAGATTTGATGGATTTAATTTTGTTACATATTTTAATTCACATTTTATTTATATACAAAGTTATGTAAAAGCTGAACTCTGAGAGCTAATTCAGTATGTTCACCTTTCCCTTATCGTTAGGATAGACTGACTGTTTCTGAATCGGCATTGATTTCAATGCTCAATATTTCTGTTATGAGAATTATAAAGATGATGAAAAAGAAAAAGAAGACTACTATTCAACCTACATACGCAGCAAATATAGTGCTTACCATGTAACCAAAGTGAAATCAACAGGATAGGATGGGATGCAAGGCTGAGCTCTGTTTGAAAATACAAGAAGGAATTGTCGCAGCAAAAGCAGGAAGCAGCAGAGATGTTAAGCTCTCAAATTTCCTAAAAGATGAGGCAAAAGAAACACAAAATTACATGTGAACAAACTTATCATGACAGAGAGAATGAGAAAAACCAAATCTGAATATATTCAAGATTTCCACAATGACCATTTCCTAAATTTTTAGATGACCAATTCCTCAATTATTAATTTTTATATAATTTAAGTAAATGAATGTTGTAAAGAAGATGAATGTCATATCTAGCATAGTTTTTAGATAAATACAACTGCAATGATTGGTAATATTCAGACACTAAAGAATGCAACAGAAATGGGGGAAGGGCTTAAGTTTCATTTGTTAAGACATGAAGTTACTAATTAACCTATCTCATTTCCAGAATTAGTTCATTTCCAGAATAAATTACTAATAAAAAAACTCATTAGTAATATAGTCTAACTATAATTTTACATTTTATTTATTTATTTGCCTTTTATGAGAGTCAATCCATACTTAATACAACTAAATTCTCTCATTATAGGCCTTTACATGTTTAGTAAAAAGTTGTATTGTTTTATCAAGACTTTGGTAATTAAGATTTCTTTCTTATTCTATCATCTGTATAATTTGTTTTATTTTATAGCCTTATTATAATCTTATCATTGAATTAAAAGCAACATATAGTAAAAAAATAAATGAAAATCATATAGAACTTTATTTATATACTGCTATTTCCTTTTATAAGAAAACAATGTTTTCCCCAAAAGTTAAATAATAATAAAATACACACGAGCAAATGTGGTAAGTTGGAAAATAACCCACAACCACAGTATTAAGTTCTACATTGGTATAAAATTTAAGGCCACCAGGAAACATAGGTTTTACTACTGAATTAAAAGATGATACCATAATCTTATAGTCAAAGTTATAATTTTTAAAGTTCAGAAGTAACTAAAACTGCATTCACAAAAAATGAACTTTTGATACTCCATCTGAATCTTGATTTTTTGAATATTGATGGCATTTATCTGTTTCTCCTTACCAAACTTCTATGTCAGACACTAGTTTTTTATTGCTTCTTTGTAATACATGGTGGAATGGATAAATAAGTATGCTTCATTTATTTAAGATAAAATTGATAACTGTTTTTATTTTTTAAAACTGCAAGGAGAGTCTTTCATTTATAAGCATTTTAGCTGTGGTGGTGCAGTGGTTAGAAAGCAGCATTGCCAATTCTATTCTACTCACTACTAGGAGTTTGCATCTGACCGGCTCAAGATTAACTTAACCTTCGATCCTTCCAAGGTCAGTAAAATGAGGACCCAGATTGTTGTGGGCAATATGCGGACTCTGAAAATCACTCAGAGTACTCTAAAGTGGTATAACTCTCAATTCTATTGCTATTGTTATTTATTATACCATACTGTCAAAGAGAAAAGCAGAAGCTATTACATTATGTCTAGCTCTGAATAATTCTTTCCTTACACTGGAAGAGTTAACATGCTCAGATAGCTTGCAAGATACTCAGATATTTATAGCAATGAGTATTCTGGAGCTCTGTATTCAGAAGCAAATTTTGGTTTATAATTCTTTAGTTCTTTATTTCCAGCCTTTGATATATTGTCATATATTGGTTTGAATGTATACAACAGAGATTGGTGATTCTTTAGATAGGCCAATAGTGACTTATTTTCTACTGTCAAGGTCTATGAAAAGCACATTGAAATGTGAACTGATATATGAATGATTATTAAAATAAATCAAACAGGCAGTACAAGTCAGTGGTAATTCATTACTCTATTGCAACATAATAGCAGGAGTTCAGGTGGATTTAATTAAACTAGATAGTTATCAATTCTGTCCTGTCTACTATGTTTTTGAGGAATTTAAGTAAAAAGAGTCAACACGTAAAAGTAAAAAAAATATGAGTAAGTGCCTTGAGCTTTATAAATTAATGTAACAAATTTAACATGGTAGTATTTAAAATACTAGATGTTATTTCTCATTAAACTGGCTACACATCATTTAACCCAGAGACTTAACCAAAAGTAAAATACTGCCATTTCTGTGCAGATTATTCAGTTGTACTGCCATTTGATATGCCATTAGGCTAAATGGGTTCTCTGGGAGATCAACCCAGTGTAATACATTTCATGATTAAGCACAACTAGAGAATATTCCACATTTTCATACAACTTGCAAAGCTTCTAGTCATTTAAAATCCTCCTATTTCATCTGTTTGGTTATCAGGCCAAGCTGGAATCCTGGAAGTATCACCCTAATCCTAATAAGCTAAATTGTTAGCTGGGCTTCTCTTTTGGGAAGCAATGGGGCACGCCAAAAACATGATAAAACAGTATGCTTCTGTGTAATGAGATAACTTTAAAAATGAACAACTTATTCCATGCCTTCTATTTGGGCCAACCTTCTCGGATTTCTGGGGATAAAATATACAATACATAGTAATAATCATCTTCTGTTTGATTGACATTCTTGTTTCATAATGTACACTTACAAAAGGTTATTTATATGTTTATAATTGTTAAATTATTTTCCTGTTTGATATACGTCTTTGTCAGAGATGGACCAATAACTTTAACAATTATTCCTTTTACCTGCTTTCCTATCAACTGTATAGTTTATGTTTTTCTTTGACAGAAAAATCTAAATCATATTTTTACAATTCAGATGCATTAATTTTCTTAGGTTTGCCACAATACAAGAGATATAGAAAAGGAGTTATGTACATGTTATCGTTCATATTTCCAAATCAGTTCTAATTTAATTAAATTACAAAAGTATTATATGAGTATATGGTAAATTATGTCATGTGTTACAGTAGTTCAGGAAATCAGACCTACATGAATCTCCTATTCAGTCATCTGCTCAAGGGAGTTAAGAAATTAACTGCTCTGTTCTTGAATACACTAACAACTTGGAACAGTATATAATTTTTTTAAAGAAAACCCATTACTATTGTCTTCCATAGAATCATAGGCTTAGAATAAACATTGGAGGTCTTCTAGTCCAAGGAGCCTTCATGCCATCTTAAACAAATGGTTATCCGATCTTTTCTTGAGACTTGCAGATTAAGCTCCATGTTCTTATGGAAAATACATTTAAAAAGTATAGAGCTTCAGTTTACATTCAATTCATCATCTTGACTTTTGATTCTCCCCTGAAAGATGCCAGTGTTTCCAAATACATGAAATTGTTGTAGATTTTAAGTGGATTCACTGAAACTGACAAGAAATCATGACTAAAGTCTCACTGATTTTAATAACTTTATTCTAAGGTTTATAAATGTAGAATGCAAGTCTTACTATCAATAAAACATCTGATTTTTTTAAAATCATACCATCCATTATTATAATGGATGCTATTTCACAAAATGGATGAATATAAAACCTACAGTACAACTACGAACTTACTAATTATAAATATCTGTACTGTGATCATAAGACAACTTCATAAAGTTAAATATTTGAGAATGGTAAAGATGGAAGACTGAAAGGGTAGCTGTAAAGAATTATTTACTTAGTAGACTCTAATGATGTATTTACTTAGTAGCTAGGAAACTTTCACAGTATATTTCAAATATATTTACATTCATACATAGAGAGAAAGAGAGAGAGGGAGAGAGAGAGCTGTAGCAGTTAACATTCTGGACTAGTTCTAAACATAGAAAATGGCAGAATGAATTTGTGCAGTATGCTGTTGGAGAGAATGGTCTGATAAAATATCTAACAGACTTTGGGAAACTGGAAGAAGAAAAAGAGATACCTTAATGTAAGGAAAGGAATAAGTTTGAGAAAGAGACTTAGAACAACTCCACCTTAGTTATGCTTAAACAGGCAAAGAATTATTTTGGTAGGCTTTCAAGGTTAACATCAAGCACCCTATAGCTAGTCAACACAAGAAACAAGAACCACTTGAATTTTTGGAAAATCCAACTAATATAACTCAATCAAAAAGTAGTGTGGGCTAACCAGTTGAGCAGGTACCAAAAAACCTATCCTTGAAACAGTTTTCTCATTATAAATCATAAGATTTGTTGGAAAAAAATAGATATCAGAATCAAAGTTATTGTCTTCTTTACAAAATTCTGGAATGTTGCATTGCTTAGGTCAGGATAGGTGTAAACATTTGTGTTAGGGATAACATTGTTTTACCCTAACTGGTTTAGGTAAATAATAATATGTAATCATAATTTGTAAGTTAAAGTGTCTGCAACTTTAACTGTGGGATAGTAATTAAGGGAGTGGTTGTGAAAGCACTTTAAAAGAAGCAAGGCTGCAGCTTGCTCTCTCTCTGGCTTTGATGATTCCTGATTACTGCAAGGAAACAAGTCTGCATTGCTCGAATGGGAGAGAAAACAAAGGACTGACTTGTAAGTGAATTGACATAGGGTATTCAACACGGACTTTGCTAACTGAATATCCCTGAATGGACTGACTAAATGATACATGACTATTGGACTGTTATTTTGACTATGCTATGAACTCATAATGGAATAAACTATATATTTGATAGCACAAGCGTATCTGTCATTTTTACTGTATGTTAATAAACATACAAGCTTAGCTCACTCATTTATCTGTGTGCCTATCTGACTAAGCTGCACATTCTGTTTAGCTTGTATCCCTAACCCTGGTTGGGGAAACCAGGCTTAACACTGGTTATGGGCCCAGAGGCTGCAAAGTCAGTTTAACTAGGATAAAACAGATTTATGTAAAAGTGAGAGTTTGTGTTGTTATACATTACAGTAAACAGAGAGCTGTGTTTTATTAATTATAGTTTTATATCCATATAAGAAAACATGGCACAAGTCAATCTACAAAGTTTGTCCCTTATATCCAAGTTGGATGAAACAAACTATGTATCATGGTCTATGAAATGTAGTCTGCTTCTACGAAGAGAAGGTTTGTGGAACATAATTGAAAATCCACCAAACGTAGAAGAATGGGATCCAGAGGATAAGGAAGATAAACTAAAGATAGAAGAATTTATGCATAAAAATCAGCAAGCTATTTGCATTATTGCTTTAACCTTAACTGATATGCAACTTGTTTATATCCACGGAGAGAAATCAGCTGTTGGGTGTTGGCAGAAGCTGAAGAGGATTTATGTTCGAGATAATGTTGGTGCTCACATAAATCTAACACGGAAACTTTTCAGTACACATCTCCATAAGAATGGTGATATGCTGAGTCATTTGAAAACTATGCAAAGCATTTTTCAAGAACTGTACGAGAAAGAGCTTATTTTCTCTGAACTACATCAAGTCTACATAATTCTATCTTCACTTGACGAAAGCTATGACAACTACGTAACTTCCCTTGAAATATTGCCAAAGGAAAGCCTAACTTTAACTGATATAACTGGCAGATTGATTGAAGAGGCCAGAAGAAGGCTTGAAAGAGACGAGTTAAGGAGGCAGCAACCTCAAAAAGAAGATAATGAAACTCCTACTGCATACGCAATTAAAAAGTGTTTTAATTGTGGAGGAAGAGGACATTTGGCAAGATTTTGTAAAAAGGCAAAACGCCAGAACGCTGGCCAGAATACTAAAAGTCATCAAAAGATAAATAAAAATTTAGAGTTAGCCATGTATACTAACGGAGCTGTAAAAAATAATTTATGGGTGGTTGATAGTGGAGCATCTCATTGTATAACTAATGATAAGAAAAATTTTATTAAAATGTCCAAGAGTATACAGCAGATATCGTTAGCCAATGGCTGGAAACTGAAAGCTAAAGGTCAAGGTATAGCATATTGTTCTTTTATAAAAGAGAATGTAAAAATGTTATATGTACCACAACTTAAGTTTAATTTAATTTCAGTTAGAATTTTGGTTAAACTAGGATATGTAGTTACATTTAAGGGAGATAACTGCATAATTGAAAAAGAAGATAAGAGAATTACTGCATCTTTAAGAGGTGAATTATATGTGTTAAATGATGATGGTTTAAAGGTGGCTAACACAGTTTATGAAAATAAGAAACCTCATGATGAATGTATTCACTTGTTACATCGAAGGCTAGGGCATTTAAATTTTAAAATGCTTAAGAAAACTATTGAATTATCTAAGGGAATAAGTTTAAAACCTTGTCATAAGTATTTGCAATGTAATATTTGCAATCAAAGTAAGAGCAGGGTCACACCGGCTAATAGAGTTGATGGATTTACTACCAAAGAGCCTTTAGAGGTAGTATTTGCTGATTTAATAGGTCCTAAAAAACCAAGTGTAAGAGGAGCTCGTTACATACTAAGCATAATGGACCATTATTCTAGATATGGGTTTTGCTATTTAATGAAGAGCAAAACTGAAACGTATCAAAATCTCTTTAATTGGATAAAATTTGCAGAAAGGAAAACTAAAAAGAAATTAGTAACTCTTATAACAGATAATGGTACAGAATTTACAAATAATAAATTGCAGAACAGACTAAGAATGTTAGGAATTCAACATAAAAAGTCTGCACCATATAGGCCACAACATAATGCCTTTATAGAGAGAAGAGGCCAAACATTACAATCAATGACACGAACTATGATGTCTGATTCAGGATTACCTGACAATTTATGGGGAGAAGCAATAATGTGTGGTAATCATATATTAAATAATGTTGTTAATTCAACAACAGGTGAATTGCCATTCACACTGTGGCATGGTACAAAACCTGATTTAAATTACATGCACACCTTTGGAGCACCAGCATGGGTGCATATCCCTTCACAACTTAGACACAAAGGACAACATAGAGCTAAAAGATTATATTTTGTAGGATATACATCTAATCATAGATCTTATAGATTCTGGGAACCAGGTACATCTAGAGTTTACACCAGTGCTAGTGCAAAATTCCTAGAACATGTAGGATGGAATAGATTAGAGCAAGATTTAAATAATGAAGTAATTGTTGAACCCTACAAAAGGCAGAAAGATCAGACTAGTTATAAGAAGAGTCCAATTAAAGAAGAAGTCCACGAAGAGCAAATAGGACCAGAACAAGAGGAAACAGTTGATCAGGAAGAGTTAGATAATCAAGAAGAGTTAATAAATGAAAGTCCACCTGTAAGTCCTGTAATACCTAGACGTACTACACGTGTAACTAGACCACCTGATAGGTATCAAGCAAGTATAGTTTGCCAAGTAACTAAAGTTCCAACTAGTGTAGATGAATTTAGGATGTATCCTGCTAAGGATCAGGAGAATTGGCAAAAGGCAATGGAAAAAGAATTAAATTCATTAAAAGTAATGAAAGTTTATGAAGATGCTAAATTACCTCCAGGAGAAAAATCCATTGGGTGCAAATGGATATTTAAAGTAAAAACAGGAAATGATGGGACTGTTACCCATAAAGCTAGGTTAGTAGCTCAAGGATTTAATCAAACTGCATCTGATTATGATGAAGTTTTTGCACCAAGTCTTAAAGCAACATCTTTAAGAGCAGCATTAGTGTGGGCAGCTAAGAAAAACTATGTAATTAACCATTTAGATGTAGAAACTGCCTATCTACATGCACCATTGCAGCACACTATATATTTAAGAAAACCAGTAGGTATAAAAGAAAATAAAGTAAATAGTAATGATTGTTGGAAACTCAAAAAGAGTCTTTACGGGTTGAAACAATCTGGGTTTGAGTGGAACCAATATATTGTGAAAGAGTTAAACAATATAGGTTTTAAATCTGGTTTAGCAGATCCATGTGTGTTTAAAAGAGAAAATAATGGAACGGTGTCATTATTGTTATTATTTACAGATGATATTGCTTTGATAACTAAGACTAATAATGAAGCTAATGAAATTATATCATTATTAGCCAAAAAGATAAAATTAAAGCATTTAGGTGAAATTAAAAAGTATCTAGGATTGACAATTAACAAAACAAAAAATGGTTTTAAGATATCTCAAGAAGATAAAATTTGCCAATTAATTAAAACGTTTAAAATGGAACTTTGTAAACTGGCAAAGACTCCAATGAGTCAGAAAGTTTGCCAAACTGATGATCAAAGTCCCAAATTTGATAAGTCCATATATCAATCTTTGATTGGCAGCTTATCATATATAAGCAATTGGTCTAGGCCAGATATAGCTTATAGTGTAAATCAGCTAGCACGTTTTAATTCAGATCCACATCAATGTCATTGGCAATCATTAAAGAGAATTTTAAGATATCTTAAAGGAACAATGAACCATGCATTGTATATAGAACCAAAGGGTGATTTGAGTCTTAGTGCCTATGCAGATGCAAGTTTTGCAACTGATATAAACACAAGAAAATCAACATCTGGGATGGCTATATTATTTGGAAAGACACTAATAGGGTGGAGGTCAATCAGACAACAGCATATCAGCTTGTCCACAATGGAAGCGGAATTTTCATGTCTGTCATTACTATGCACTGATTTGATTTTGTACAAACAGTTATTATTAGACATGGGTATAACTATAAAAGATTCCATTATTGTGTACGAGGATAACCAAGCAGCTATCCAGTTAGCTACTAGTATTGCTGTTAAAACTAGATCAAAGCATACTGATTTAAGATACTTAAATGTTAGAGAATCTGTAAAGAATGGGCTAATTAAATTGGAATACTGCATGACAGAAGAAAACATTGCAGACCAATTTACAAAAGCTCAAGGAGGAACTAAGTTTAAAGAGAGTTGTAACAAATATGATTTAAAGATGTAAATAGTTATATTATTATTTCCTAAAAGGGGAGAATGTTAGGGATAACATTGTTTTACCCTAACTGGTTTAGGTAAATAATAATATGTAATCATAATTTATAAGTTAAAGTGTCTGCAACTTTAACTGTGGGATAGTAATTAAGGGAGTGGTTGTGAAAGCACTTTAAAAGAAGCAATGCTGCAGCTTGCTCTCTCTCTGGCTTTGATGATTCCTGATTACTGCAAGGAAACAAGTCTGCATTGCTCGAATGGGAGAGAAAACAAAGGACTGACTTGTAAGTGAATTGACATAGGGTATTCAACACGGACTTTGCTAACTGAATATCCCTGAATGGACTGACTAAATGATACATGACTATTGGACTGTTATTTTGACTATGCTATGAACTCATAATGGAATAAACTATATATTTGATAGCACAAGCGTATCTGTCATTTTTACTGTATGTTAATAAACATACAAGCTTAGCTCACTCATTTATCTGTGTGCCTATCTGACTAAGCTGCACATTCTGTTTAGCTTGTATCCCTAACCCTGGTTGGGGAAACCAGGCTTAACAATTTGTTTTCTGGATATTAAGAACCTCTAACTACGTCAGTAAGACTATTCAAGTGGCAAATAAAATCTCTGCATTGAATTTGAATTAGAAATAGAAAAATGGATTGCACAATTTTCTAAAGAGGACAATGAAATCCAGACCACTTTTTCATAAAACTGTTAGTGCTTATAGAGAAGAAAGCATGTACTGGCAAACATTTGTTAAGTGATTCTTGGGTAAGGAGAGGACAGAGAACAGCACAAGCCAATCCACACTCACTTCCAAATAATTTCTGCAGGTATTAAGTGCACAGCTGGATTTAACAAGAAACGGGATATAAATTGTAAAATGCTTTATCCATTCTGATGCTATATTTGTCACAATCACTGTAACAGTTGAGTTTAAACAAACAAAGTTGGTGCTAGCAATCCAAGAATCCCCATGTCAACTATACTGCTTTAGCCTGATTCAATGACATCTAGCTGAATAGTTCCAGGCTGCTGAATCAGTTGAAAACATATAAGTTAAAAACAAACAAACCAAAACCCTACATTCTGTGTCCTGTTCAATAAAATATATTTCTGTTCTATGACAGCAGAAAAGAAAATATGAAATCAAAGCAAACCTTGAAGCAGGTAATATTTCCAGCATTTGAGAGAAAGAAGGAAGCTTGTTTATAATGTGACTGCATTAACATTTCATTATGATCAGAAAGCCTTTGGAAAATAAGGTCTTAAGAAGACTCTGCAATGGACTGCCAAGGTTGCCGACTTTCCAAAATCCTGGGTTCAGCACATTCAGTGACCATTCTCTCTGGATTTGGATTTCACTCCAAACTCCATTTGAATAAAAATAGAAAAGTAGCTGGGGAATTCTGAAGTGCAGTGTATCTTTATTAGTTCCCATCTGCAGTCTGAAATCAGCTCATGGCAACTCTGGCTAAATCCTGGTGTTCCTAAGTCCAAATCTGAATCATTTTAAATTACTTGATACAAAATTTGGGGTGCAAGACTTTCTTTTTTGTATAAACATTCTTCAAATAGAAGAGAAGGTATGTAGTTTAGGGCTGAATTGTGAAATTGTTGAGGCTCTCTAAGTTTGTTTGCTTCCAGATGTTTCATTACTTGACTAAGTTACTGTATCAAGATACCTGGTTGGGTAATGAAATATCTGGAAACAAAGAACCAAGCTCAGAGAGCACTGAGGACTAAACATTCTTATTATTCAGCACAGAAAAAATAAGCAGCCCTCCAACTAATCAATTTTTAAAAGGATGTACGAGGGCTATCCACAAAATAGATTACGTTTTCATCTGTAGCAAGAAAGGGCGGAGCTAGCATGGCCATCTTTGGTCTGTGCATCCGCCGCTCAGTCTGCATCTAGTTGTGCTAGTGGGAGGTTTGTATCGTTGCCCGTTATTTCACAGCAAACGTTTGAAATGCAAACGTTTTCAATTGAAAATCCCGCAAGTTGTGAAGTGCGATCAGTGATAAGGTTTTTGTTGGCAAAAAGCCATAAACCGATTGAAATTTTTTGGCAACTGTGTGAAGTGTACGGGGACAACATCATCACTAAAGGTGGAGTGTGCCAATGGTGCATTAAGTCTAAAAATGGCCGAACTACGGCACTCAAGAAGTCCTGAATGCTTTCAAGTGGGAGATTTTTCCTCATCCGCCCTATAGCCCCGATCTTGCACCAAGCGACTACCACTTGTTTCTGAGGATGAAGACCTGGCTTGGAACATAGCGCTTTGACGATGACTCGGAACTGCGAGTGGGCGTGACTGACTGGCTCAAATCTCAGGCGACTGAATTTTATGACAATGGAATTACAATGCTTGTTCACCGCTATGATAAGTACCTCAATTTGTTCGGTGAATATGTTGAAAAGTAGTATTTAAGTGTCACTTTCAAGTATATATAATAAAAAATTTTTCCTACACTTTGTTTTTTTTCTATCGCAAAACGTAATCTATTTTGTGGATAGCCCTCGTATATTACCATTTTAAATCAGTTTAGATGAAAGATGGGGAAAATGCATTATAGCATAGAGGTTAGTTTAAAAAAAACCTGTTAACTAAAGTGGGTCACTATCAGTTCTGCCTTAGAAGTCCAAGAATGTCTTAGAGAAGGAAAAAATATTTTCATCTATAACATGGAAAATCTAGAATTTAAATTATCTATTTTATTCAACCTGAATTTGGACACACCGGACTGTTCCCAATTACTATTACTAGTGGTAAAGAAAAGAGACATAAATAGGTGCTGGGAAATGATCCACAGCATGAAGCTGCATAATAGTCAGTATAACATGGGTTTACTTAAACCAAATTTAAATACAATACAAATAGGTCACAGTTTTGCTTGTAGCCCTTGTCTTCGCCTTGTGCTAAAGAAAATTTGATTTGCTTAGAACAATGTGTGAATCCAACCATGGTGGTTTGTCAGCTGGAGTTTATAGCTTACTATTTTGTATGAAGCAGACCACTATAAATATATAAAGCAAACTATTATAATTTGGTTCAGCTAGTCATGATTTTACCTTAGTGTTGACTGCATCCTGCACCATTTATATAAATTACAATTAGTCTACAATTAGCCATTGTATGTATTAAGTTAGCACAGCATGGAACTGTACCTAATAAGTGCAGTTTTCTAGTATGATGCAATACACATGAAACTGTTGAAGGCCATAAAAATATGGCATAGGTACATGGAAAGAATATGTCACTTTTTTTTTTTGCTTATATGGTGTTCTAATTAAAACTAGACCGAGTGATTATAAGTTTATTCTGGATCAGCTATTCCAGATGCCCATTTCCTTGTACTATTATGCTTTATTCACATTTTAAATCAACAGAGGAAAAAAATAAACTGAAGAAGAAGTTTGAGGTAGTCTGTTACTCCACAATCTTTTAATTGTCTGATGTTTACTGTTACATATAACTGATTCATATACTGAGCTATTAAATAATCATAAAAGTTTGATTTCAATTTGACTATATGATTTACACGTAACTCCCTGGGATCTCCAAATAAGATCCTTGTTTGAATCTTTTGACATTCACTGACATAGAATTAAGTCTCATTTAAATAAAAGACTTAAGAAATATCTCAAATATGGGAAAACTGAAATTTTCAGAACTATTACAATGGTTGATCTCATATCTAAATCCTTTGAGATACCAACCACTTCATACAGTTTGGGGAAACACATAACATAGTAGAGCCTACATGATTCTGTGCACTGCCACAGATAAGTAACTAAAGTAATATTCTTTCAGTTGATTGATACACATTTGTTCTCAAAATTTAGCGAACGAATTGGAGAATATAATCTTACATTACACTAACTCTCTATGAAACTGATTTTTTATATCTGTTCCAGTTCATCATTTTGTCATGCTCAGTAACCTGGGACAATAAGCAAGGCAGACATGAGAAGAGGGTCTAGAAATTAAAAATAACCTATAAAAAGCAGTCAGTATCAAGTAATGGTTTCCCTGCACTTTAAAAACACTTCCTTGCCATGCTCACTTTCTTATAAGGGGAAAACTGTTTTATCGTAACAGGTTTACATCTTCAAAAAAAGCTATTTACCACCATCTATTCATCCAGCCTGACTTTGAAATGGACTCACAGTTTTTACTACTCTGTTGTTTCTAAAACTGTAGATTCCTTTTCTAACTCCTTAAGATGTAAAGTCCTTCTGATCATATCTATGCAAGAGAAAACACAGCAGAAATTTTTTACACATAGTCCATTTCATCCTGGCATTAAAAGCTACTGCTATACAAGATCAGTTCCAATCCTCAAAACCCATTAACATCTTAAATGTTTGAAAACAGTGTTTGGATGCTGTGCTCTTTAAAGACACTATTCATGATTTATAACCAAAGTTAAAGACATACAATGCATTTAAAAATGTGCTTTAAGTTGTTGAAGTTGAAGTTGTTGCACTGAACATATGCCACCAAACCACAGGCCCCTAACTGTAAAACTATTTTTCACTGATGTGTAAAAATATATTGCATAGAAGAACACCCAGCTGTTGAGGGGATGGTGAGTCTGCACATTCAGACTCAAATACAGGATAGAAGTTACACAATTATCATCTTTCTTTCATATTTAGGCCTGTATATCTACATTAACACTGTTCTTAAATCAAAAATAAGGAATTAAACATTTTCCCCTCCACTTCCTTTTGCCCAGAGGTGGTATTTAACAGGGTCTGACCAGTTCTGAGAACCGGTAGCGGAAATTTTGAGTAGTTTGGAGAATCGGCAAATACCACCTCTGACTGGAGATTTTACAGTATCCTTCCCCTGCCATGGCCACCAAGCCACGCCCACAGAACCAGTAGTAAAAGAATTTGAATCCCACCACTGCTTCTGCGCCACCATCTTTGTGGGTGGTGCCTGCTGTTGGTGGAGCCCAGGACAGTTCACCTGCAGAAAGGCAGGTGTGCGCCAAGGAGAGTTCTAGCATGAAGGTCATGACAGCAACTCTCTGATGTATGTTCCTTCACCACCTGCTGCACCTAATTATTTTCCTCACTCCTTTGCTCATGTTTTCCTCACTTAGACATGCAGAATCCCCACCTTGACCAAGATATTGGAGGTTGAGGGAATTGTTTTGGTTAACTTTTGTTTTACATAAATCATTGTTGTGGCCTGTTGGCTGCCTGTCCCTCCAGCAGCTGAATCAAATGAGGAGAGGGTATGGGAGTCAGGGCCAGCATCAAAGTAACCTGAAAACTATGAGGGAGAAGAGGGAATGGAGCTGTCAGAGATAGAGGCAAAGGCAGAGCCCTCTGCCTTTGGAGACATCAGCCCTCAGATGGAGAATCAACAATCCCCAGGTCTGGAGGTGATGAGGAAGAGGAGGAACAGCTGGGTCCAGTGCCTGATGCATGGATGCGCAGAAGACAGAGAGGACAGGAGTGGATATCTATGGGCCAATCCTTGGATGGAAGAGCCACCGCTGCTGCTAGCGAAGACCTATCTTAGCTCTGGAGATAAAAAGCAAGGAGTGAAGATGAATAGGTTTGACAGACAACTATTCTTCTGCCTGACAGACAGACTTATTAGCCTGCTGTGCGTGTGAGAGAGACTTTTTGCCAGGGCTGCTGGCCCTTCTAATAAAGGAATCATACAGAGAGAGTTTGTCGTGTTTGGGAGCCAGGTCAGAACAATCATGATCTCCCAGGTAACCCCTAGTACTATGAAACCTCATTTGAGTAACTCTGTTCTAGACTTTAAACTAAATATATCATATAAAAAACAGGAAATATGGTTATGGTATGCATTAAATTTAATATTTTCATAAACCTTAAATATTTTATTATATCTGTATTTTATCAATATTCCTTCAGAATATATATAGCCACCCATCTCACATATATGATCCTGGACAGTTTACACAATTTTCTTAAACAATGTGTCTTTAATTATTGGCAGGCCTTATCCATTGAATTTTAGCTGTTAACCTTGGCTGAATCTGTGCAACACACCAAGCACATCTTATTATAACTTAAAACTAGGAATTAACCATAATAATAAGTAAGGTAGTTGAAATTTCAGGAACTAGTACATGGCACAAAATCTTTAAGCTTATTCTGCTTATACTGTCAATTTGTATATCAGAACACAAAATTGTCAATGTGCCTCAATGGAAGAATATGTTTACTCTTTTCTAGATTGATTGATATCTTTATGAGAAATGTGAGATAAGCTTGTATAGTGTGTGCCTCTGTATGTCTATATATTTATAGTGTCTTCAAGTCAGACTCCTGATAACTGCATGGACAAAACCTCAGCAAGATTTTTAGAAGCGGTTTTCCATTGCCTTTTTCCTAGGGCCAAAAGAAAGTGACTGGCCATGGTTGGCTTCATCCCTAAGGCTAGATTTAAAAGTCACAATCTTCCAGTTTGCAATTTGTTCACAATATATCCTATTACTATTTATAAATATTGAGAATCCTTTAATATTTTACTTCTCCTAATTCCGTTTTTCATTTCAATGGAAGATTGAAGAACTCCTAACCAACAAAAACATGCGTCAATTCAGAGTTTATTCAATGTAAATTGTGAGAACAAATGGAAACAAAGTTTGATGTGAGCAAGATCAAATGCAAAGCCTCAAAAAAAAAATGTGTAATATCTTAATCCAAATATATTTTTGGATGATTGCCAAGAAGTTAACTATAAATATGGTAGGCTTAGCAGAATGTAGCTTGAACTAAAAGTTTTCAGATTGAATAGGAAAAGCAGTTATAACTCCCTAATCAACATATATGAATAACAAAAAAGTATATCTCAAGTTTCCAGATTCCATGATGATATGTATAAATTTTATTTTGTTTTTATACTAGAAATGTGAGGTAGTACATTTGGACATTTACTTGATTATGAAGTTGACATTCAGTCAACTTCAAGATATCAGGAGAGAAAGTAAAAAAACAAATTATTCTTAGGAATGGAGAAAATTGCTATTTCAATAGCTTGAACTCAGAGCAATAATACTTGGTTTTCTTCTTCCCACATTGTCATATTTAATCAACAAATCCATAAACCATCAATTCATGTTTTTTTTTAATTTTCAGCAAAAAGGCTATAAGAATATTTCCAGTCTTCCAATAAAAGTACTTATAATAAAGTTCTTCTAGTTTACTTTATTGTCATTGCACCTTGTAAAATGAAATTAAATGCCATTCTTCAGCATATTTATTATATCTATAAAAATAAAACACAAACAAAACATCCTTCGCATTCTATACAATTGAACTGAAAATCCCTAAGATAGCATTAATATTGCACTATACAATAGAATTCAATATAGTTACTGCTCTGGGATAGAAGCTGTTTTTCAGCCTATTTGTCCTTGTTTTTCTTATCCTGTACTGTCTGCCAGATGGTAATAGTTCAAAAAAAGGGTGCCCAGGATGAGATGGATCTTTGAGAATGTTTTGAACTTTCTTAAGGCAACGGGAGCTATAAAGCTCTCCCAAAGAGGGGAGAGGGCAACCAATGATCTTCTGGGCAATTATGTTAACCCTCTGGTTAACCCCTGGTTAACAATTATGTTAACCCTCTTCTAAAATAGATGTCGTGAATAAGACTGCAACTACATATTCAGAGTGTCACAATCCTGATACCCTTAATCCAAATAAATTAGCAGGATGACTATGAAAACATTACAAATACTGATACAAATACTGACCTTTAACTCCTAGTAGGAAAAAATAACAAAAATATATTACTGAGTTTATTTCACATTTGACAGTTACTCTCATTCACTGGAGCAATAGCTGAAGTACTTAAAACTGGTAATTCTTATTGTAGTTGTTGGCGCTTACTCACAATGCACCTTTGAACTATTCCTGTATCCTGACCCTAAAATGCCTTAAGAAAATCTTGTACAGACTTAGTAACAGCTCACAAGGATTCATCTAAACCTCAGACTACCATTCCTTCCACTGGGCACAACTCCTCTGCTGCTGTGTAATCCTACAATTCTGTTTGAGGAAACTAAGATATTGATAGAATGAGATGGAGAGAGGGAGGGAGGGAAGGAGCAAGAGAGAGGTGTGTGTTTTGTGTTTGTACATACACATAGACATAGATATATAAACACAAAATATGTGCACATACGTGGACACATTGCACACAGTTAAATAGACATGTGGGTTTTAATTATTATTTTTCTTGCCCTGAGAACTAGCTTTATCCTTGTTTTATTTATTTATTGTCCAAGGATGCACTGTTTAATTATTTCTCCATTTACTTGAAGAACAAGAAGTAAAACAATTGTTTGGTTTAGCAGACTATATGGAAAATAAAATAGTTGACTGAAAGTATTTTAATCTGAACAACTATGATCTTACTGGAATTTACAAAGATCAAATATCAGAATGACTGAAATTTAGATTTAATTCTCCACTTAAAAAAGCACTATCTTGGTGTACCCAGGAACAAAACTAGTCCCACTAGGTCAAATTTTAGGCACAGTTTTGTCTAGCATCTTATGTTACCTTAAAGGCATACAAATGCATCCACACAGCATAAAGGAGAATGAGAAGACTTGTTAGATATACCCACCCTAGCAGAACGTGCAATGGCAGTCTAGCAGGCAGGCAAATGATTTGAGATAAACGTTGTTGTAGTTTACACTCAGTAAGTCAGATACACTGTGCCAGTTAAATAGTTTTTTATTCCAGCAAGAGTTATAGCATAGTCAAAAACAGTCCATATGTTATAAACTAGTTCAGTCCATCCATGGATTAATCAGTTGCAAAGTCCAGTGTTGAAAATAGAGGTCAATAAACTTACAAATAATCAGTCCAGCAATATATCTCTTTTGCAGTCAGAGATATGAAGAAAATCAAACCCCTTTTCTTCTCCCAGCAACAGCAGGGAAAACACGTAGTTATCACTATCAATCCAACACTGTCAGCTACTATAGTAAAAGCCAGCTAACAGTGAGCTCTCTTGCTCCCTCTTATGGTGATTTTACAACCGCACCCAAAATACATGTTTTGCAGTTAAAGTGATACTTACACTTAAACTCGCTAACATAGTTTATATATTACTTTTACCCAAACTAAGTTAGGTAACCAATGTTATCCCTATCAAGACTCTTCCACTAGTATTCCTAAAAAGTGGTATTTAAAACATATTGTCTCTGGTTATGGAAGTACTATTTATTCAACTATAGCACACTTTGTAATCCTCAGAATTAATGTCAAAAGCCCTATCTTACTAGCTCAACAGGATTGGAAAGTACTAGCCTTCAATAATACTCATTGGTATGTCTGTAATTCTGTTCAACCTCTAGACCTCTACCTGGGATGTTAATCATTCTTCTGTTTGATTGAATGCAAGTAAAGCTCTCTGAAGAGGGAACAAGTTTTAAGCCAAATTAGTACACTTCACCTTAAGACTACCAGTGGAATGGTATAAAGTCAGTGAGAATGAAATATGACTGCCTCTATGGGTCCTTTCTGTACCAAGCTTCTCCACACAATTCAATGCTGACCTGAACAGAATTTATGTCTTTCCCTTTAAATTTATGCCAAAAACTTTAAAACACCTTCCTTCTTTGGTAGGGAACTATGATTTTAACATAGACCATAGAACATATGGGTCAACACTTTAAATATAATCCCAAAACTCCTTTCTTAATAAGTCACAGACAACTGCAATTCTACTTTCTATACTTTGCGTATACATTTTTTCCCAAAATGCGTTATTTTGTACTAGCTTATACAGAATTTCATTTATCATTTACAGACCAAATTCTCCGCTTCTTCAGTAATGACCCCTTTCCCTAAAATCTATTTTCTGCGACTGTATAGTGCGGGTGCTACAATTCAATGCCTAAAAGTATTTTCCATAACTTCTATTTTTCAACTACTTCCAGTATTTATCTTAATTTCAAATTTGTTCCATGAAAGCTAGGAATACAACTCCATGCAATTTCTTCAAAAATGTAAGTTTATATTATTATATAATGTTAAATATTTTAGCTCAGCATCTGCTATAGCCAGATAGATTGGGATGACCTAATTAAAAAAAGAAGGATGTGTGAAAATTAAAATGAATGCAGATCAGCTATAATTCCTGGATATAAAGATCTGGTATCAATAAGAGATACCAGACTAGAGAGATATCATTGGAGATTTATTATGGAAAACATTGGTCTATAGAGCCTACAGAATTCAAAGGCCTTACCCACTGCTATACTATTTTAATTTTAGATTTTAAATTTAAACTTAAAGCTGTTTTTAAACAGAACTGTTATTAAAATATTTTTAAATAAAGCACAAAAAATCCCAGATGCCTACAGAAATCAATTTTTAAATCCCAAGAAACTATTCTGTAATTAATAAAAGTTATTTTATTCAATTATCTTTTTGTTATTACTTTATCCCAGATTCTTACATTCATACTCAAAGAGCCCATCTGCTCAGCTACACAAACTACTGTGAGTACATCAGGCTGGTCCTTCAGTTATTACACTACAGATATTGACACCAATTCAAGAACACTCTGTTTCTCTCTGTGTGTCTTCAAGGCATTCAGTGGTCTGAGTCCAAGTTATCTTACTGACTGCTTGAAACACCAAGATGAAGCACATGGTTGACAGGTTGTGTAGAGCTTATCCAACTTGGAATAAGGTTGCGAAATCAAATTGCACAAGCT
Source organism: Hydrophis major (assembly GCA_033807585.1). Taxonomy (NCBI): domain Eukaryota; kingdom Metazoa; phylum Chordata; class Lepidosauria; order Squamata; family Elapidae; genus Hydrophis; species Hydrophis major. Next base: position 111,291,290 of record CM066332.1, read on the forward strand.
TCAGAAAGCCACCTCACAATTCAACCATTTTTTCCCCTTCAACACAAAGCACATTTATTTGGACCTGGACTTAGTTAAAAGAATTCCCATATGGCAAGAAGCAAAACCCCCATTAAAATATTTTGTTTTTATTTCTTGGAAGAGTAGAGACAAGACAGTTAAGAAAATGAGCTATATACAGTATAACGCATACCAGTTTGGTGATATGATTATAGTAAACAGATAACATAGATCTGGGAGTATTAACATTTAATAAAACTAATAGGGCTGAAAATATATCTGTGATATCTATTAAGATACACATACCTACAAATCGGACTATAACAGTGCTATTATACTTTTAATACAATTGTGTTGTACTGAATGAAATCTATGAAATCATTCTATACACTGTCTTAAAAGTAACTTTCCTTCTGCTATTGTATTTCTAGATATGCTGTGAGGATATTGTATGCTATCAAGAAATTTCAGTTTAGTAAATATTTCATTCTTGTTCCATTTCAGTTCATGGCATGGAGAATTGAGCCTCTCTACTTTCGTTTCATGGGATATAGAATTGAGCTTCTGTAATTCATCCCACCTTATTTTTATGAAACATATGTGATTATTGTTTAGAAACATTTATCATATTTGTTGCTGTAATTCTTAGCACATAGTGGAGTTTCATACCAAAAACAAATGCAAATTAATGACTACAGAGTAAAGTTTGATAAAATTAAATTTCCTGCCAAAATTATTTCTTATATTTCCTAAATTTATTCTTACTAACTTTAAAAAATGCTAGTTGTTGCCTTATAAATACTGTGATAAAAGAGAATAGTTCAGCTTTGTTTTTAAAATGAACTTAATGTTATTAATTGAATTCATATAATTAATTAATTATAATACAAATTAAATGTCTGAGTAACTTGCTCTTGTTGTTGTATTTAGGCTATTTCTTACATTATTATTTAGTTGCTTCAGTTTGGTCTAGTGGGTAAGGCATCAGGCTAGGAAATGGGAGACAGTGAATTCTAGTCCAATCTTAACCATGAAAGCCAGCTGGATAACTTTGAGACAGTCACTCTCTCTCAGCCCAAATCACCCACAGGGTTGTTGTGGGGAAAGGAGGAGGAGGAAGGGTATGTTGAATGTGTTCACTGCATTGAGTTATTGTAAAATAATAAAGGCAGGATACAAATAGAAATAAATATTGACTTAGTGGCACATCTCCCTCTTCTGGTCACATAATTATCATTTGTCTTTGGCAATTGTTGGATTCTAGTGAATGGGGATTACATTTTTTGTACATTACAGCAGCAGTGAAAATAAAGTGATTACTCCAAGGCCAACTGGCTGGTTTTGTGCCTAAGGTAGGACTAAAACTCATGGACTTAAAGTTTATAACCAGATGTCTTTACCACTACATCAGATTGGTTATATAGTAAAATATATAAAAAAGAGAGAAGAAAAAAGATCAAAGTGAAGAAGCAACACAGTTAAAGAAAAAGATAGTTGAAGAAGCGGTTTTCAGTGTTCTTTATGACAACTACAAAAAAGTTATTCCTGCTCCCTCTTTCAAAGTACATTACAGAGATCCCATCTTTTCCATAGTCAACCCCTTTTTCAATCAGCAAATCCACAAACCACTGTTTTATTTTTTTTCCATTTTCAGCAAAAAAACCCACAAAAAAATTCCAGTTTTTATTAAAGTACTTATTGTTTTATTTTTTACCAAATAGCTCAGATTTTGTCATTTATGCTAATTATGTTTTCTTTACCATCCATTCTTCCATTATGGTTTTCCATCAGGCTTGTGATATCATAAGCATTCAGTTAGGATGCTGAGAAAAACAAACTATTCTTGTGAAATATAAGAAGGAAAGAGGCAAACGCAATTCTATTTACTATCTTCTTGAAGAAGAGTTAACTTTATCTTAATTTAATTAGCTTATTTTATATTGTGCTTCCATTATTTCAAAAGTTATCTTTAGTGCAGAAAGCAGCAAGTTGAAAAAAAAATTTTTTTTTAATTCTCGATAAAAAGGATAAAAAAAAAACCCAACCAAACTATAAGTCTACCATTCAGGCAGTATAAATTTTAATACTTTAAAAATCAAATATTTCTGATTAATTAAATTAAGATAAAGCTAACTCTGCTTCAAGAAGATGGTAAATAGAATTGTGTTGGCCTCTTTCCTTATATTTCACAAGAATAGTTTTTTTTTTCTCAGCATCCTAACTGAATGCTTATGATATCACAAGCCTGATGGAAAATGGAAAAATGGATGGTAAAGAAAACATAATTAGCATAAATTTAAACTACAGGCTAGATTAGATACTAGGAGAATATGAGTTCTAGTATTGTCGTAAGTATGAGTCCAGCTGGATGACCAAGCTTCCAGCCCTAAGGGGAAAGCAATGGAAAATCAGTTCTGAAAAATCTTGTCATAAAAATTACAAAGATTTGTCCAGGCAATCAGATGCCAACACTGACTTGAAGGACAAAAATATAACAATTATATTTCCAGGTTTGATCATGGTTCTGAAAATGTATTGAAGCAAAAATAAAAACTAGCAATGTAAGGATTTGTATTTCCTTATAATAGTGGGAATATTTGAAAAGAGGAAAAATGACAGCGTTCATTTTAAAAATTCTGCACTCCCAACATCTGTAAAAATAAGCAGGGGGGAATCTTATCTATTGAAATAAAGATGTATAAAATATTTAACATGGCATAACTAGAAAATTTCTTTAAAAACCAAATTTCCAAGTACTTCATAAAGCATATTAATTATAACATTTTGATTTTCCTTTCATTTCCTATAAGTACTCATCAATATCAAAATATAATTATTTTGTTAAAAAAGAGAAATGAGAAGATTAGCATAACAAAGAAAAATACTTTAATAATCAAAGGAAAAAATGGAAAAATTACAAAGTTTTCATGGTTTTTGATAATAATAATTATAATGGTATGTATTTCTAAGGTAATTTGTCAGGAAATTTCAAGTCATGTTACCTAGCTTAATGCTTGATTTGGAGCATATATTGCAATCTCCAACCAAAAGGCAGATGCTAAGGTGTTTCATGTTCATGAGCACGAAATTGTAAGGCATAGAAAGCCTCGTTCTATCTTAAATATTAGTCACACATGGCACATGCTACTCCCTTAAAAATTATAATTGCTTGTACTTGTTAAGAAAAGGAATGGAACCGCATTCAGCAAATGAAGCAAATTTTTGTTCATATTAAAAGACTTGCCATAAGGTTTAGACATGCCAAATCAGATTGAAACTTGATATGGATCAATCTGTTCACACAACAGACTGATGTGATAAAATAGATATTGTCTGTGGGTAGACACAGCATGCATTTACATTGCTGGTTTCTGGCAGAACCAGGATTGCAGTTTCAGATAGTTCTGGCAGCATCAATATCATAACTTTGTCCAACCTGTGTATTACAGTTGCCCTGGTAGGACCTGCTTCTTATTAATCTGTCTTTGTGACCCACAGATGGTTCGGTAGAGGGTTAATTGCTAATGGTATCCTAATTTTGGAACTCTCTGTGTGTATTAGCATGGTAAGTTCCCAAACTGTCTCATTAAGCACAGCAGTTTAAAATGTGATGATACCCTGGCATCTATAGGACAAACTTTTTCAAGTAAATGATAGTCATCTGACTACATATATATACTTAGTTTCCATATTTGTCAGTTTTAGAGAACTAGATGTACCTTTGTTTTATTTGTTTCTGTGATTTATTGCTTTATAATCCTACATTTCTTTATAGAAAACAAGTGATATATAAAGAGTAGTGCATAAATAATCAAACAATTGTAATAAGTGGTTAGTTTTGCTCTTTTTCTTTTACAAGACTACAGTGAAAGTTTCTAATCTAAATCTCCTCGGTTCCATTTGATGTCAATTTCCTTAACACCAATCAGCATGGCTATCACTAATTGGTCTTCATGGTTGAGTAGCATTTAAACTGGGTCTCCTTATTTCATACAGATGACTATATTCAGGAAACTAAAATTTTAAAAGCACAAAACATGAAGTCTACATATGTAGTTAACCAATTTCTTTCTCATAGAGCAAATAATATAAGGCACAGAAGAAGTTTTCCTGAAGCATCACAAAAGTCTGGTTTTTTTTCATTCAGTGTATATTTTCAAGTTTCATACAAATCCAGAAAACATGTCAACAATAATTTTATAAAAACCTGTCTCAGTTAACAAAAAATACTATTGTAAAGGTTACATCAATGGCAGGATTAAGACAAAAATAATTATCAATATGTCACTGACTATTGGATTGGGAACTTGTATTTGTCATTCAATCTTGAATTCTGCCTTAAAATAATAAAATAAAATCCAGCAATCTTGGCACACCTGACAGCAGGTAGGCAGGCAGAAAAGGTACCTTCTGAAATAAAGTGTTTACTCTTCTCACTGAAAAAAGCAGCATTACCTCTTTATTTACTATCCATATATAATGAATGACAAAAAAAACCCCCAACCATATACCAAAGAATCAACTTTAGTGTGCATTTTAATAAAATGATTGGTTCAGTGAATGGGCAGATAGCAAGTTACATTGCAGAGTATAAAAAAATAGTATACATTAAAATGCTCCTCTGACAACCTAAATGTCAGTCAAGAAGAGATTATTAATATAATTTTAAACGGATATGGAAAATATTACTAGACAGAATGTGTATAATTTACATGCAACTCTTCTGCTCTGTAAAAGTTTCTGTTACAATACTGCACTTTCAATTTTGATCAACACAAAGTCTTATTATTACACAATAAGTAAAGGCCTATTTGTAATTCCATAATGTACAGAAAATATTTAACTCAAGCAATTTAATAAATAGACACAAAAATATGTATAATTCCCAATAAATAACATATAATGCCAAAGTTTTTAGAATAATATATCAATAAACAATTCCTGATTAAGGTGACAAATTTAATTAAAAATTATTCCACCAAAAATATTGGACAAAATCATCATTATCAATCAATTCAACTGAGAATAAGCCCTTTGATTCATAGATAAATGTTGTGTGCATGAATGAGGTATCATTTTATAATCATTAAAATTACTAAGTAGAAACATTCCAAATTAGTTATATCCTTCCATTCACCTCTGAATTAAAAGAAAAGTGCTTAATTTAAGCTTACACAATTTATTTGGAAATAAAGCTTGATTAATTCTGATATGCTCAGTTTCCAATAAGCTAGATGAAAGTAGTAGGCAGAAAAGAATTATGCCCAATGTGTTTCCTAGAGACATTCTCAGAGATATTTTTTATTAGTTGTCTGCTACTGCATTGTGGATCAAAAAGAGAACCTTATGAGGAAGACCTTCAAGGAGAGCAGAAGAGAATAACAATTCAGCAAGAAAAGACTCCAAACCAAAGCAATGAAATTCTAAAGTTATAAGTGATAAAGACGCACATATAGAAGTAGCAGGCTTGGCAGCAAACTACCTAAGGCCCAACACTAGCAGCAATTGGGGTAAGCTAAAATAGAATCCAGGGACAATGGTTAGCAATAGTAGGAGGAATCCAAGCTCCATCACAATTGAAAAGTAATCATGAAATATATGAACTGTAAAATAGGTTAGAAAGTAAAGTTAGAATAAACTTTAAGGAAAGTCATTTCAGCTCACCACTAATAAAATCTACTTTAGCAGAAAGCTAACCATGAAGTAGTTTGTCAGCTGAAAGCCCAAGCAATCAGAATTTCTTACCTTACTAAAGTAAGTTAAACACTTAACTCATGCTTATTGCATTTTATTTTGGGGAACCAAATGTATAATTTAAGAAGCTATCTGCAACAACAATATAAATATTTTGCATTTTCTTTTTTTCTCTTATGCTCTCCATTTTTGTTACTGATAGTGATGCTAGTTTAAATTAAATGAAGAGGAAGCCATGCATAAAAAACTGCACTCAGCAGGTTCTATCAGTCAAAAGTCAAGGATATATGTCCATGTTTTATCATGCTTTTCATGGTGATTAGTCAAAATGCATTTTGCTTTCTTTAACATCACTCTGCGTTTCCTTTCCTTTTTGTTTTTTAACCTTTGATTCTTTTTCATGCATTACATTTACATATTTCTCATTCTTGTATATCATATTATGTTTTATTTATGAATACAGATCTTTCTGATTATATCTTTAATGTAAAAGAGACTGTAGTTACTGTGTCTGTCTTCAATTTAAACTATTCCCCAAGTCATATACAAAAAAAAAAAAAAAAAAAAGTAACAACTTACAATCAGTATTATATTTAATTAGGTTTAATGAGAGTTACTGATTCACTGTACTAATAATAAGTAGGAATGTAATTCCTAAATGACATTACCTCTCAATTTCATTTTGCTACCTTAATAATATTTTATAAGTGCCATTTTGATAAAACCTCTTCTGCTGAGATGGTGTAAAATCAACATAGTATCAAATAGCAGCATCCTTGCCTAGACAAGAAAACTTTTTTATTTAGCACATTTTCGTAAATAATATCAAGAAAACAAATGTCCTTCTAGTATGTATACATTCTTGGTAGGAATGTAACCTCACAATTAACTAAATATTACACCTACAATAAAACTTCTCACTTCTTTCTACTGTTAATTAGATAATTAAATAATTAGCTTATTTATACCTTGTTCATTCTCACACTGTTTACATATTTAAACAAATTATGAAAAATGAAAGCAACAACCAATCCAAGAAAAAAATGCATTAGATTTCCTCTTTGCTTTGTCTTCCATATTTTTCAGACTTATTTAGGACAATGGTTAATTTTCAATGTTTTAAAAGAATTGAAAACCAAAAATTCAATATTCTGACTAAAACCACTCACTTGTTGCAACTGTAACAACAATAACTCAGATAACTTAAAACAGACTTTAAAGCAAAATTTTGTCACATAATTCAACAAAATTATGTGCATATGTTGGAAGTTTCTCATATGCCTATGAACAACATTTTCAGCATACACTCCTTTAAAACTAATAGAGAGAAACCAGTTGTTGATCGTAACATTTTTATGTTATGCATCGAAAGACCAGACAGTGCAATGGATTTTAATCTGATACTTGAAAGGAAATGTCATACAGAGATGAGAGTGAAAAACTATTTAAATAATAAAAACACAGAAAGAAAGAGGAAAGATTTGCCTTCAGTTTACTAAGTGCTAAGAAAGATTTGTTTTATTCCTTTCACCAAAATATTTTTGCTTTGTTCACCTATATGTTAATGAAAGATGGGAGCAAAATCATGGTTTTAACTATCATATAACTCAAACTTATAATTTAACCAACTGTCCTGAGTTTGTTTGTTTTTTTGAAAACCAGTTTATGTATGCTCAGAACCAGGGAAGTGGTGGGTCACAGTATTTACTCAACATAGCTAAAACAAACAAAGTATTTACTTTCATAATGGATGCTAACGTTTTTAAGAAGTAAATAATACAATCATGACTATTTTATAAATAGATGAAGCAATTCAACACTGAGTATAAGAAGGCGGGCGTAGTCTTTTTGGAAAATCAACACAGGCCAACAACTGGTTTCTCTCTATTAGTTTTAAAGGAGTGTATGCTGAAAATGTTGTTCATAGGCATATGAGAAACTTCCAACATATGCACATAATTTTGTTGAATTATGTGACAAAAAAATGTAGTTGCCCACATTCTCTAGGCAATAATCAGGTTTGCAATTTTTTCCCTTTCCTTCAATGCCTGGGCATTCATGGCAGTAGAAGAACAGCAACCACAGCACAACACAGGTGGCTTCTTTCCATCAAGCAGTCCTGTTATTACTCATTCAGTGTGCATAAGAAAAAAGAATAAAACATGTTTCTGGTTTCAGATTATTTTGCCAGGAAAAGTAAAAGATAGATAACTTTCCCTGTCCCAGTTTGTCACAACAGAAATATTTTTTTCACTAAATAGTTCATTTAGTGACCGTTTGAAGTTACAATGGCACTGAAAAAAGAACTTATGACTGTTTTTCACTTATTAGCACTGTAGCATCATCAAGATCACATGATCAAAATTTGGTACTTGGAAACTGGTTCATATTTATGATAGTTTCAGTTCCCTGAGGTTATGTGATCATCTTTTGCAATGTTTTGACAGACAAGTCAATAGAAAAGCCAGATCCACTTAACAACTGTATTACTAATTTAACAATTTCAGTGATTCATTTAATAAATGAGGCAAGAAAAGTTGCAAACTTCACTTAACAAATGTCTTATTACAACAGGGTATGGGCTAATTGTGATCATAAATCAAGGACTACCAGTACCAGCTATCTGAAGTTTCCTCACAGTGATGCATCTGTATTCAGAACCAGTAAATTCAATACGTGAATATGTTGTTTCCACTCAAAGTAGTTTTCTTCTTAAAAGCCTCCAGTGATGAAGCACCCACAATTTCTGAAGACAAGCTGTTCTACTGTTTAATTGTTTTGTTAGGAAATTTCTTGTTACTTCTAGTTTGCTTCTCTCCTTGACTAGTTTCCACCCATTGTTTCTTGTCTTACCTTTTGCTACTTAGGAAAATAAGTTGATCCCCTTTTCTTTGTGGCAGCCCCACAAAATATTGGAATAGTGCTATCATGTCACCCCAGTACTTCTTTTCGCTAGACCATACAAACCCAATTTCTGCAACCATTCTTCATATGTTTTAGCCTCCATCCTTCTAAGCAACTTTGTTATTTTTTTCTGCATTCTTTCCAGAGTTTCTAAATCTTTTAATGTGGTGACTAAACAGGGATTCAGTATTCTAAATGTGATCTTATTAAGACTTTATAAAGCAGTACTAATACTTCATGTGATCTTCATTCTACCCCTCTTTAGTGCAACCTAAAATTGTGTTGGCATTTTTGGCTACTGCCAAACATGGCTGGATCATATTTAAGTGATTGTCCACTAGGACTCCAAGATCTCTCTCAGTTATTCCTATTGAGGAATACATAATCTGTACCCATACATTTGATTAACCCTAGTAGCCTTTCCTAGTAGCCTTCTACTTGCAAGATCCAGGTAAGATGAAAATAATTCCCAGTTTTCCAGAGCTCTCTAGTGACACCCCCATGCTCTATATTCTCATTTGTCTCACCATTTCCACTATTTAGTTCTGAGTGTAAATAGTAGAATAATGCAAGGTAGAATATACTTTTTCCAGAAACAGCAGAGACAAATTAGTGTATCTCATTCATTATGGTACTGAAAGACCAAGGAAACAGCTGTCAGTATTCATCCATCATTTCTTCAATAATTTTATTTGCAGAAGCAACATAAACTAAATCTAACTGGATGTCCTATCTACCTGAAGTTTCTATAGACTCTTTGGACTTAAAGAGGCAGAACCACAGGATGCAGTGGTGTATTGTCAATTTAATATTTTTTCCTAATAAATCTTAAACAATCAGAGCTCAGGGAATTTTTTCTTGGTTATTTCCAGTCCTGATTGTTGCTAAGGAGCTCTGACACTAGCTAACCTAGCAAGTTAACCGGTAGCTCCTACACCTCATCTGTTCTTTCAGCAGCTATTGCTCTGTGATAGTAAACCTTATTTAATTAATTACGTTACTCTATGTGAATTATCCTCTACTCTGAGACCTAAGGATATCCATCCATCCATTCAATTTGCATAGCCGTATATCTCAACAAGTGACTATGGGCTACGAACAATGGAAAACCAAATTAAAGACCATCCCAATCACAAATACAAAAATTAAAATACAGGTCCTGTTACAGAATAGTTCTTTATGAAAGGCAAGCAAAGTCAAGACCAACCTAATCTCCAGAGGGAGATTATTCCATAGGGTGGGTGCTACAACAGAAAAAGCATACCTACAGACCCTGACAAACATCCAACAGGACCTTGGCCAACAGGATCTGTAGTATGTCCATTCTGCTGACCCTATCAGTCTGGTAGAAACAATTGCACAAAGCAGCCCCCCTCTCCCAAAGTAACTTATTCTCCTATGGAGCAATCTGAGTTAGAGTTATAATTGGTCTAATACTGGACAAACGTAACACTTTTGTGAGTAACATCAAAAATATGAATGTCATGAAATCACTCAGTCTGACAGAATAAGCAACTTGTGAGAAGACTAGCACGTTTATAGGCCATCCCAGAGAATTTGTCTAAAATAATCTAGATCGCGCAATTTATGTAAGTTTTTTGTGCGTCATATAAAGAGTTCATAGCAAGATCCATGGTTTGTCTTGTGACACTTATTATTCTGTGAAACCTACAGAAACCTATAATGAACAAATTAACTGCCATCAGACTTGCTGTGGAGAGGGGGACATATCTACAACTAAAAGAAGATGCAGACATTTCCCAGGAGATGTGAATGGTATAAGTGCCTGTTAAAGAAAGAAAGACATTGATATACACTGCATTACTGTTATTTGATGTTAAGAAATGAAACAATGATCCAAAAGGATGGAAATTACAGTAATTCAACAAAATAAAATAATACCTTCCTATTCATCTTGAGAAAGATGAGAAAAAAAGGATGAAATAGACAGATAGATGTGATATAAGGAATTAAGCCAATGCGGTGACAATCAACAGTTTTCAAACTATACAGAAATGTAATGTAAAAAATACTCCCAATTTTAAGATGTGCAGAGAACAGCCAAATTTCTATTTCCTTAAAGAATTCTAAAGTTTTCTGTATATATATGCAGGTGTACAGTATAGCAAGAGCTATAGCTTTTATATACTCATGATTGTTATCTTGTCTGCAATAAATCAACCTATCTAGTTATATCTTCTCCTTGAGCGTCTGCTGCTAAAGTACCTACAGTGTTGAGATTTATTACCAAATCTAGCATTAAATCTCACAATTATTTTCCTGTTAGTTCTATGTCATCCTCTGATTTGATAAACATATATTTATTTCTATTCTTCTATGTAACCTATTTGTATAAATTGAGCAACACAGGGCCAAGACAGTATCTTCCAATATTCAACTTAAAACTTTTTTCTTCAGGCTGACAAATACTTGCTAATAGGCACTACAGTACAATGCTTAAATACAGTACAATGGAGTGGAGTTATAAAAAAATAGAAATTTATCATGTTTCAAATAACATAAAATACTTTCTTGAATTCAAGACTGATATTTCTACCACATCCCACAACCTCTATTCTGTTATTCTATTAACAAAGGAAGTAAGATTGAAGAACATGTCTTTTCCCATTTAGAGTTATTATTGCTCAATTCTAGTCTCTTGGCATGTCACAAAATTACGAAATAGTTAGGTTTCTTGATCAACTGCTATATTGTTGAAAAAGTATTGCTATATAAAATAAATTTATTCGTCTTTATCATCTATTAACAGTTGAAATTTTCTAACCAATTCTCTAAATATTCCTTTGCTGTACACTTATTAAATTTCATCTTGGGGTCATATTGTAGAAACAGATGAATAAATAATATTTTAGAGTATAGCAAATGATCCAAAAATCTATTTCTTGTTATTCTTCATTCATTTTAAGTCAAATGAAAATATCCTAAAATAATAGGTTGTTTTATTTAAAAAAAAAAACACAAATAATGGAAAATTCTAAACGAAATCTCTGTGCAACCTGTGTATATAAACTAGTTTTTAATGGATTTTTATGAGTCAAATTACTGTTACATGTTTCAGTTAAATACAGGTATTAAAATCAATTCAGTAGCAATATTAATGTAAATAAGATATGATCCAGCACCACTTTAATAGAGATTGTGACTGAGGAGAGTTTCAAGGAATATCCATGGATCTTCTCTTCAAACTGCAGTTGAAATGGCAAGACTGTGCTAGGAAAAGGAGGCTTGGGTGAATATGGTTCTTGAGAAACATTCATAGACCTTTCTGATGAAGACAATTAATATATAATTGGAAGATCCTACAGCAAAGAGATTAAATTCTCCTGGTTGAATGAAACATAAGAATATTATTGTTTTCAGCACATTCTTCTTATATGTAGATTTATAGATAATCAAGATTAGACAGTTCAAAATAAAACTTATTGGCTTTGCTGAACTGTATCTGCCTGGATATTACAGTTGCGGTCTACATTACAATAGAAAATTGGCAAGCTATTCTTCTAAATATTTTGACAGGATTACAAATATACACATTTTAAAAATCTAAAGCATAGCCATTTGGGTTTTCATTTAATTTTTAAAAAATTTCTTTAGGAACAATCTGCATTCTTTTAACAAGTACAAACGAAGCCATATTCCAAATTTTAAAATTAGTATATATAAATTATATATATGTATAACTACAGTATAACCAAAGTTGTAAAATCTCTAACCTAACTATTAGATTATTCTCATAAAAGTTCATTTGATTAACATCTTAAACAGAAAGTAAATTCCAGGGAAAAAATAAAAATAAAAAAAGATGAATTTGGGATTCACATTTTGCAACTCTGCAGACACTCACTGCTTGAAAATCAAAAAGGTGCCAGAAAAGTCTGGAAAACTAGAAACTTTCTTTAAGTGCTCACAACATCAGCTATATACAGCATGTAATGCAACTCCGTTTTATCCATGAATTAATAGTTTCCTAACATTTTTCTCCATCTTGTTTCTTTTATAAGCACAGAGGCTCACAAATCTCACAGTTACATTCCAAAAATTACAAAGGCATAACACAGAAGTGAAAAATATGAAAACAGGTTAAGTAGCTGTTCACCTGGTGCCAAACTTCTGAATCTTTAGATTTTCAGCACAGGTTGATATAGGAATTTTGGTAAAGGATTAGTATTCTATCCTTCAATACAAAGTGGTGTAAAATAATAAAAATAGCATTTTCTCCCAGTCCTCTATCTTCTTTCTTTGTTATAGTTCTGTTTCTCTTTAACAATGGATTTTTCACGAAGAAAACAAATGCAGTAATAAAAATAAAATAAATTCTAGCATTAAAAATAAATAAGTGCATATTTTGCCGGATCCTGAATACAAAAAACTTGTTTCTAAGTGGATCCACCTGGGAAAAGAATTACAAGAAGAAGAAAATTTCCTGAACAATCCCTCTAGTCATCAGTTGCCTCATCTTAATATATGGGTAAAGGGAAATAGCCACCACCATTCTTTCAAGTACTTGGGTCCCATGATGTTTTGGTTTGCAAAAGTATGCACTTTTTATTTATATTTAGCATTTCTTTAATTCTTATCACATTGAACACTTCATGAGAATTCATTCAATATTCTCTATGAATAATAAGCAGTACTTTTTATATTAATATGTTATTTTACATATTTCTAAGTTTAAAAATTGACAAATTGTTAAGAAGGTATTATTTTTACATAGTACTCAACAGCAGCAAACCAAAATCAACTAAGAAACCAAACAAGTTTTCATTGATTTCCTGTTTGCCCATAATGTCCTAAATTCAGATTCCAATTATATATCCCCATCCCATGGTGCTTCGGTATATTGCCTCTGGTGGTTCAGATTCAAAAGGATTAGCCAGCCAAAGGATTCACCATTGCCCAGGGGATTCCCCATGGGGGCTCCTTTTATGTCCCCATTAATGAGCCCATTGAAATGGTAACTATTTATGTACTCACATTTGCATGCTTCCAAACTGCTTGGTGAGTATGAGCTGGACTAAATGATGGGAGCTCATCCTCACACACAGCAACTTTGGGTCTTGAATGCAAGCTTATTAACTGTCAACCACTATTCTAACACGTGAGCCATTGTGCCCCTGTTCAATTGTATATGGTTATGAGAGGGGGGAAACAGGCAGGCAGGCAGGTAGACAGACACTTTTAGTGTTTATATTTAACAGTCATAAACCAATATGGAATATTTTTCACAATATTTTTGAAGTTCAGAACTCTAATCACATTCAAATTCAAAATTGTAATAATTTTTGAAATATCTAATGTATACAATACAACGATGGTTCATATATGTTCAAGGCTTTTTGATATTGATGAAAACTTACCACACTACAAAGATTGTTTCATTTTAAACTGTGCTATAAGAAGAATCTAGGAAGAATATATATTTGACAAAGTATATAACATAATAATGAGGAGGCAGGAATGTAGGGAAGGAGGGAGAGTGGAGGGAAGTGGATCATAGACAGATTTTTCAGGTTTTCTTCCATTTCATTACTCGAAAAGTTTTCTGCTACATCATTTCTTAACATAATAGGCCACTTTACAATATTAAGAAAAGATCTCAAATTTCTATGTTTAAGAAAGCTGGATCAACTCCCTGACCTATTTTAAAGGGATTTACTGAGATGACTCTTCACTCAAGGGATAAGTACTTACTAAAATATCTTTTTAAAATATTCTCAGTGGTCATATTAATACTACTCCTTTGGTTTCCAAAAGAGTTAAAGAGATTCCTAACACTTCATTTCTGCACTGCTGTAAAGAAAAGAAATATTTGTATTTAGGTATCTATTTAAACAACATATTTCGTTTTCATAACATTTGAAAGACTCGGCATTTAGCTGCCTTACTGTGTGTATATATATCAACATATAGCCATCTGTTTGAGTAAGACAAAACAAAACTACATTCAGTCATATTTATTGTGCAGGTGATAAATACGTATGCATGAAAAACTAGCGAAAACTCTGCCAGTTATATAACTGAGTTGGGGAAAAAAGACATAGAGAAATAGTGTCATATTATGGAGGCAGCAATAGACCACAGTTAAAACTATAACTTATTTATAATTACAGGAAGGCTTATATTTCTATTAGCTATGAAAGTAATTCCTTGTGATAATGAAGATTATACTACTCTCTCTAAAGATGCATTTATCAGAAATGTTACAAGTAAATACTTCAAATAGTTTAAAAGCTAAAATCACATATTTTAAAAATCTGAATAATAGCATCTAGAGCTTTTAAAACCTGTCTACAAAATGGTTTTGTATTGAGCAGTGATAGATACTTCATGAACATCTCAGATGCAAGTTTAGATGTTATTAGAAAGATTTTTTTTTCTTTCGTAAAGATGATTATTTTAAAAGCTCTCAAAAATACCAACCCAAAATTAAAAAGCTAAAATCATTTTTTGAAAGTTCCTTATTTTGTAATTTAGTCCCAAGAGAAAATGTATGCATTCCTAATAATATGTTCCATTTTGCAGCCAAAAACTTCAAAATCCTAAGAATTATTCAAAAACCAAGAACCAAGTATCTATTTTAGGTGAAACCAGGGTCTTACAAAGGCCGGGTAACTTCTTGGCATTTCTCTTTTGATTAGCAGTATTAACTGATGAAACTCTTCTCTTCCATAAGTTTATGACAAACAACAAAGGCAAAGCTGTTTGAAAAATACAAATCCAGACCTCACAGACAGTGGAACTGGGTTAAAGAGAGTTTTTAAAACTTTTTTAATATGATTGCATTGGACATATTTACTGTTTTAAACTTTTTTAATGTTCGCCATCCAGAGTAACTTCTTGTGAGATATGCGGCAATATATACATATATATTCCTTCCTAATAAGGTGACCAACCATCCTCCTTTAGGGAGGACAGTCCTCCTTTTGTAAGTTCTGTCCTCTCTCGAAAAGTGTCCTCCTACATATTCTCCTTTTTGATATTTGAAGACTAATCTGTAAATCTCCATATTTGATTGATGCTGAGCTGATCCATTATGTGTGATGTGACGTATTTCTTTTTGACATGACGATTCATCAAGGCTCGGTACAGTGCAGCGAGACACGATTATGAGATGCATGCACTTCATATAGAATTGTTTTGAGAGGGTGCGTTGCGCGCAAGAGTGCGCCGCGTAAAAGTGGCTTTGTTTTTTTCTTCAATTTATTTGTGTCCTTCTCATTGTAAAAAAAGTTGGTCACCTTATTCCTAAGGAATTAACAGATTCTTGCTTACTTTACAATAACCTTTCCATGCTAAACAAAAAAAAAAGAGTTCAATTGATCCTTAAAACAGTGTATGACCTCATTCAAAGCAGTAGCTAAATCCAAAAATAAAAAGTTAATGGGAGTATAGTCATGAAAAGTTTATTATGTTGCATTTTGCCATGAAGAATTTTCAGCTAACATAAATGACCATAATTGGGGCAACTTGTTGTGACTCAAGTATAAACTTATAAAGGCAGAATTTCAATGCAAAACTATCTTCCATCTATATATCCATAAAATTCATTTCATCAAAATAAATTATTATTTAAGAGTCTTGAAGCACTGAATTCAAAGTTTCTGAGGATGTCTGTCAATGGTATGTAAATATTAAATAGCACAAGGGATGTGACTCAGTCCAATATATTCTTCTAAGTGGAATCACCACAATAAACTGAAAATCACAGAATGCTTCCATGTCTGTCAGTACATCATATTTAGACTTCCAAGAAAATGGACAAATCATACTTTTCCTGACATCTAAAAGAAAACTGTTTCACATCCAGATGGTAGATTAGTAATTTTATCCGTATGAATACACAGTCAAAATTACACCCACTTCTAGGATATGACACAGAACATATAAACTTGAATGTGAAATAGCATAGTCAGATTCATCTTTAGAGATGACAGTTTTCTTTCTGTACCACTCATTTGAAAGCTTCTCTATCCAAGACTGGCTGAAAGACAAAACAATCATAAGAAATAATGACTCAAAAGCTACCTTAATACCTGACTTCAGCTGGAAAGTGGTATTCCCCAATATATTGACATATATGGGTTTTATATTTAAATTAAACATTGTTTAAATTGGCATGGATCTCATATCATTATGCATTTATTGTCTCATTTCATCATATATTGAACAATATATACTGTGCATTCAGAAAGTATTCATTTTTGTCAATTTTGTTTTTTTTAAATTTTTTATTGATTTTTTAAACACAGACAATAAACAAACAAAACATAAAAACATCAACCTTTCTTCCATGAATATAAAAGCAGTGTGTCGGTTGGTTTACAATTTTTTTGTGCATTCATTTCACAGTCATCAATTGCAATTACATAGTATAATAACTCATATTCTCAATCAGAGGTTAAATACCCTAGTATCATTATTATTCAATCATTTGACAATAATTTTATTCATTCATATTTTGCAAGATAACTATAATTTACTTGATATCATTTTGTAACAATTCATATAATCTTCCCAAATCTGTCCAAATTTTTTTTTAATAGATATAGTAAAAAAGAAAAAAAATACATCTTTATATATTTATTATTTTCTAATATTCTACATATTTCATTATTGTTTTTTATTATCTAACCATTGATAAAAAAAGGTCCCAAATTTTATAGAATTGTTTATCCTCTTACTCTCTAATTTCAAATGTCAATCTACTGGGGTTTTTTTTCTCAATTTTGTTATGCTGTGTCTAAAATTCAGTTTTTACTTTCTCGTTATGGAGTGCTTAGTGTAGATTAGCAAGAAAAAAATTGAATTTCAACAACTGTAGAATCAGGCTGCAGCATAACAAAACTGAAAGAAAGAAGAGGGTCTGAATACTTTCTGAACTCACTGTAAGATGGGAACTTGTTCCAGCATATTCTCCAAATATAAGAATGTACAATTCTAGATATATTGTTATCCAGATTTCAAACTAAGCTCTCATTTTCAGATTTAATCTATATGATACAGTTAATTATGAAGTTTAATTTGATATTATACTTATCCCTTCTTTATTATGTTGTCAGCTGTATTGAGAGTCTCATGAAGATATGTTCATCAGTTTAAAATATGTATTAAACTAATTAATAAGAAGCATTTTGCCATAGAGTAAAAATAGCTATCATCTACTGTAGATCTACCAAATCTACAATTTTTCTAACACAAATGAAACAAATGAGATAGAACAAAACTACTGTGGATGCCGCTTTATTTATATCTACATTCCTTTCTTTACTCTTCCTAGATCCTTGCTCTAGTAAAAAATAAGCTAAAGAAATAATTGAAATGTCATAATACATGAGAGTCATCACGACTTTAAAAAAATAAAGTGTTATTTTCTATCACTTTTACCAAGCGTTATTTAGTCTAATAGCATTATGTTTTGTACAGTGACGCTGTTGGAATACCTACTGATATATTTTTTTCAGAACTACTCTCAGAATGTATATAGCAGAATAAATTAGGTTCGATCTAATCGTTCAGAAAAAGAGCAAGCAGTACACCCTGCAAGAAACCAAGCTTCAGTTTATTAGGGCCATCCTAAAAAAAATAGGTACGAAGATTTTCTCTATCCAGTTGTATCCAACTCTAGGGTGTGGTGCTTATCTCTGTTTCTTGGCCAAAGGAACCAGAATTGTCCAAAGAATTTTCTTAGTCATATGGCCAGCATGACTATACCCCAAAATTGCAGGGAACGCTCTTACCTTCCTACCGAAGTGGTACCTATTAATCTATTTGCATTTGCATGTTTTTGAACTGCTAGATAAAGAGCTGGGGCAAGGAACGGAAGCTCACACCATTATAGGTCCCTCAGATTAACTTTCCAGCTGAGAAGCTCAGTGTCTAACTGCTGAGCCATAGTGTAATCTATGCTTGTCTAATAATACTATGGAATTTAGGGCACTTCCTAAAAGATTATGCACCAATAGAATCTTTCTTCTTCTAGCATTGGTACAACTAGTTCTAATTAAAGGAATTGAGTTCATGTAATTGTGGTTTAGCTACAACACAATCAAAACCAAAGTGTATCCAGTATTTTCTTTTGCAACACTTTGAAAACATGTGATACCAGACCATTTTCCTACTAGAGAGAACAAGTGTTATTCTGCTTCCCAGCTCCTGGACAAGCAGCCCTTGAAGTCTTTTATATTAAAAAAAAGTGGCTTAGCAGTTCAACCTATTCAGGTTTTTTTCAAGTGATTATATTAACATGCAAAATATAACATAAAACCCCAAAGAAGAAAGTGCTATTTATTTTACTTCCCTCTCCTATGGAAAAGGAATGAGGGGCTTTTACTCATGTAAATGTGGGAATAATTGTTTGACACTGTTTTTTGTGCTCAGTGAAATCATTGGAGGTTCTGTTGACTCTGAATCAGACTGTTTCTGAGGATTTGGGGAGCAAAAATTAGCAACATGGATTTAGTGGATTATATATATCTGGCATTCAGCTTTGTTCGGGTATTTTCCCACGTCATAATAGTGGTGCTTTTAAAGTTGTAGCAACGTTTCAGCAGAATCTCATCTGCCATCATCAGGCTTCTGTATGGTGTTTGTCTGTATATATATATATATGACCAAAACTTAGCCAAAGCGTTACCAATCTGGCCATGATTTCTTAAGCAAATATTAAGAATTAGAATTTTATTTTCACAAATGAAAGTGGTCCATGCAAGAATTATTTTTACCAAGACCTCAGCTCATTTGTGTGCTTCAAACTGATGACCTATCAATTCATGACTTGTTCCCATCGATGCTCAAATCAGCCTTATTAAAAGAGCAAATAGATGCCAATATCTTTAAAAGCCCCTTAAATGTGGCATTTGTTCGTTCCAGATAACACTCTTTGTTCTTCTTGTGTCATCTTTAAAAAATGCCTGAAAGCTTTTCGTATGCATGAGGTGCTTTCAAAAATTCATCATTAGTGACTCCCACTGTTTAATTAAAAAAAAAGAAACTCTGGTTCCTTCACCACCCCTCATCACCAGGCACCCTTTAAAATGCTTTCATACTGTTTATTTAATTGTTATATTATTTCTCTATAAAGGAGTCAAGCACATTTATAAATTTGGTAAACTACATAAATTTAATTATTATTCATTGTGCAGCAGTAGGTAGGCAGTACAAGAAAAAGAAAAGTGGGACTTCTTTACAGTTAGAAAGTTTGCAAAAGGAGTACAACTTTCTCTGTCCAATGCCTTTCTAACATTAGTTCACAAACTGTGCCTCCTCAAACCTTTGGGTCTCCCCCTTGTTTTCTTCAAGCATCCACTCGGGTGGGGGTACAAAATCAACACTGTGCACTATTCTAAATGGGATCAACTCTGTATTGCTGTGTATGGCGTTGTTGTATGCGACCTCCGCAAAAGGAATAAAATCCACCCAATCCCGCTACTGCAATTTCTAGACAATATTAACTGAAAGCCATCAAATTTTACACATCAAATTAATGTATGATTTATATACAAAGATCCCAAAGAGAATAAGCATAGCATGAGAACTAAGTATGCAAAACAATGCTATGCCAAATGGTCACATGCTTTTTTTTTTTTAATTTCACTCACTTATGCTATCAAAGCATCTTCAGAAATATATTCCTCTTCCTGTACTTTCTGAACACTTTAGTCCTAGAATATGCAGAACAAAACTGAAAAGATGTACTTTTCAATCTATAATAAGAGTAATTATTCCTGCTTCAAGTGAGAAAGTATCTTACTCATTTGTTATGCTACTGTTCAGTTTTTCTTCCTGGAGTCTTCATGCAATTTCTTGCATTCCTGACTCATGAAACTTGAACGTTTTAGTTTCAAATCTCAACATATATAGCACATTATATTATTTAGGTTAGTGGTCTTTTTACTTTAAAAAATTACAGATCATTGCCACTGATAAAATTTCATTTGAGATGTTCCCTTTCTGTTTTAAAGATAATTGATTATTACAGATTAAAGCAGTAACTTTCATATAACAAACCTTTTCGTGGGCAGTCGACACTTGCATTTAGATAAAGCATATTATTAAAAAAGGAAGGTAGATAATTTAAAAAAAAAAGTCTTTTGTGATCAGATTCAAAGGCAAAAATAGATTTTAACATTTATTTAACTGGGGAATGGTGGGCAATCACATTTCCATAATAAAATGACTTCTAAACTGGAGAGAGCTGTATTCCGTTCTTTATATAAGCCATTGCACTAAATCTCTCTTTTTCTTTCACAGAAGGAAGGAGCTTCATTAACTTAAGAATCAGGACACATGAACCAGAAATAAAATAAACCTACAAAATCTATAAAAAGTACACACAGAAATGTACTTAATTATTAACAGGTAAACACATCACATCCTGAATTATTTACTTAATCTTTTTCAACTACAAACCTCAGAGTTTTAGAGCATGAAATACGTGCTTCCTTAAGAATACAAAACAATTCCTTTAGAAAAGCTTTTTTTAAAATGTCTTTTATTAACTCCATGCTGCCATTGCTCATATTGTATTTCAGTATGTGTTAAAGTACAGTAGTGATCATTGTTTAAATGAAATGTATGCAAGGGCAATCTGGTCTATACCAAGGAACTTGTTTAGCAAGTGTATAATTCTTTTAGCAGTTCACTGTCAGATTTCTCCTGAATACAAAAATGTCTCTTCAAGAATGATTTCCCTAAGCAGCTAGACAAGAAGTAAGTTAGTAAATTGCAAAGATAGATGTGCAGAATAACAGCTTAAAGAAACATTAGTTGTGGTAAGGGAACACTGTTGTAATTATTCCAATAATTGTACACCTGGAAAAAGGTATAAGAAGTCTCACGGAAAGTGGAACTTTTTTGCTCTTAAAAACAATCCCGCATTTCTTGGACTTTTCTTTATAAGACTATTTTTTTCTTTAACTCTTGTATAATTCCCTTTTCAAAGGGGAAAAGAGCTTTTCAAGTTTCTCCCTTTTCCATAAAAAGAATCCCTCCTCACCCAGGCACATTCAAAAAACTGAAAAAACTTGATACATAACAAAAAGAGTTTCTGTAACAAAGAAACTGACCCTCTCTCTCTTTCAATCTACCAGACCAAGAGGTCTTAAGAAGGCTTCCTAGTTTTACTTGTAAGAGATATAACCTTTGGGGAAAAAAAGCAAGAAATTATAACACTGATTTCTAAAAAAGTCCACTTTTACTGAACTCATAACCTTGTTATTTTCCTTTGCCTTTTGTTGTCAGTTCATAACTTCTAAAGCAGAAAAAAGCTAGTTATTTCCAGAAAAAGGGTAAGGCTAAGACATTTCAACACACACACTTACATACAGACCTATATACACACCTATCTACCCACCCATATACACTGAGCATGCTAATAAAATACATTTACTTTTATCTTGAGATGAGTGACATGGAGATTAAATCCATCATTCTCTATCTTGTTTGATTTTCTAACCATGATCAGTCACAGCAAAGAAGCCAAGGCAAAGACAGGAACTGAAAAGTCAATCTTCAATGCAAAATAAGCCAATGCTGTTGGAGCAGATAGAATGGCTATATCAGAGAATAAACAATGGGTCACTTTCCCATTAAAGTACCTGTGCTGAAGTCTTTGTATGAATGGTGCACAAGAGAGGCAAGAATAGGAAAATACAAAATAAAATAGCGGAACTTGATATAACAAAATGAATTATAATTACTTCAGATTGTAAGATATTAACATATTTTTGAAATGAGTCCTCACATAAAGCATTCAATTTTATGCATAACCTAGCACATTAGGAAGTCTGCCTCAATCCTCACTAAATTTCTAAATTTCTACTTATAAAGTCTAAACATCTAAAAATAAAATGTATTGCACTGCTCCAGAATTCAAGAGAATGGAGGTGGAGGGAGATGAGTACAATACAGGATCCCTAGAACCAAGAATCAAAATTCTTTTATTAAACTAATTATTAATACCATTTTTAAAAGTTAGTTCATAATGGTTCTAATCAGTGATTGGACATTGGTAGAATTACCTGAGAACGCCCTTTCTATCTACGCTACGAGAGTCCAGGAATGGGATATGACTCCTCCTACTGACTCATAGAGCTGAGTCTGCAACTATAAAAACCATCAGCCTTGGCTGCTCGCCATCTTTTAGGTGAAGATTCTTGAGAGACGTAATGTATCTCTGGAAGATAAACAACTAATTATATCACCCCTCCCCCAAACATACCAGGGTGGGGCTGGACTCTCTCGCAGCGTAGATAGAAAGGGCATTCTCAGGTAATTCTACCAATGCCCATTCTCATCGTAGCTGCTACAAGACTCCAGGGATGGGACATACCAAAGACCTCATGTCCATGGGAGGGTCAATGTCTGGGTAGGTCCCTCTGACTGTGGAACCACCTGTTGAAGCACCCTCCTTCCAAATGAAGCATCCACTGAAGCAAAGGAGTCCAGCTGATAATGTCGTATGAAAGGCGACGGAGACACCCAGGTAGCTGCTCTGCAGATTTCGTCCAGCGACGCCTGAGTAGACCAGGCAGCAGAAGTAGCAGCACTCCTAGTGGAGTGGCCTGTGATGTTCCTGGAATGGACAAAGCTTGGTAGGCCTTGGAGATGCAAGTTCGAATCTACCTCCCAATTGTAGAAGGGGCCACCTTGGTCCCCAAGGAGGTGGGATGAAATGACACAAACATGGGCTCAGATTTCCAAAATTCAGCCATCCGTTTGATGTAGATCTTGAGGGCCCACCTTATGTCCAACTTATGCCACCTGTGCTCCAACTCATATTGTGGCCCGGGGCAGAAATTTGGTAACACAACCTCTTGCGCCCGGTGAAACAAGGAGTTTATCTTCGGAACAAATGTGGGGTCTAGCCTTAGCACTACCCTGTTCTCATGGAACACACAAAGATCTTGTCTAATGGAGAGAGCTGCTAACTCTGACACCCTCCTGGACTAAAGTGATGGCCACCAAAAACACCACTTTGATGGTCATGAATTGGAGAAACACTGATTGAAGAGGCTCAAAGGGAGGACCTATAAGGGCCTGCAGGGCTTTAGGGAGATCCCAAGTGGGAAACCTATGTACCATGGGAGGGCGGAGGTTAGGGCCCCCCCCATAGGAACCTGCGTACTGAGGGATGATGAGATAAGGAATCAAGTCCCTCCAAAGACAAAAGAGAGGAAAGAGTCACCACTTGATGGCAAAGAGTATTAGGAGCAAGGCCTTGATCAAGCCCATCCTGGAGAAACATTAACACCTCTTCAACTGATGCTGAAGATGGTACTAGAGCCGGCCTAGCAGACCAGGAACAGAAGACTCTCCAGGTAGTATCGTAGATATGTGTGGTGGAAGGTTTTCGGGAGGCCTGAATGGTGTCAATTACTTTATCCGGGAAATAGGCCTCTCTTATAGATTGCTGCTCAAGTGCCAAGCGGCTAAGCGGAACCACTGAGGGTCCAGGTATAGTAAGGCCCCCTGACATAAGGAGATCCTGTCGGCCGGGATCCTCCATGGATGGTCTACAGACAGATTCACCAGATCTGCAAACCAGGGTTTCCTGGGCCAATGAGGAGCCAGGAGAATTAGCTCTGCCTTTTCCTCCAACAACTTCCGGATTATGGCCAGAATGATCTGAAGAGGGGGAAAGGTGTAAAGGAGACCTGGAGGCCAGCAGCTCCGAAACGCATTGATCCCCTCTGCTGGGGGAGGAGAAGAATCTGCTTACCTGAGCATTGAGAGGAGTGGCAAAGAGATCCACTGCTGGGGTTCTGAACCTGTGCAACAAGGCCAGAAATAATGAAGGATGGAGACTCCATTCCGATAATGATCGACTGTGGACTGATTCAACCAGTTGCCCTGGACATTGTCGACTCTCAAGATGTGATCTGCCCTGATGGATAGAAGATGTCTCTCTGCCCATCTCTCCAGGCGTTCTGCCTCCCCCATGAGGGACCTGGACCTGGTCCCCCCTGCCTGTTGACATGAGCCATTGGGATGGCAGCAGGAACCACTTGAGTGCATGGGCATGGTGGCAGGCCCACGGGACGATGCCAATGCAGATCATCTTCCCCAGGAACTGAGACAGGAGAGACAGGGGAACGATGTGCTGGCGTTGAATCTGGAGTATAACGATGTTGAGGTGCTCTCTGTGGTCTGGGGAGAGAAAAATCTGGCAAAGGGAAGTATTGAAGATCGCCCTGAGATACAGCCACCTGGTTGTAGGGAAGAGGTGGCTTTTCTTTAGGTTGATTGAGAAGCCATGGTCCCACAGGCACTGTAGTGTGATGCGAAGGTCTCGATGGGCAGAGCCGACTGACTGTGACTGGATCAGGATGTCATCCAGATAGCATTGGACCCTCACTGGAATAGACTGAAACAAAGCCACCAGAGCTGCTAGTACCTTTGTAAAGACCCTGGGAGCCAATGAAAGGTCAAAGGGAAGGGTCCGGTACTGGAAATGGACATTCTGGTAACAGAAACGGAGAAACTGGTGGTGATGAGACCAGATGGGAATATGGAGGTAAGCCTCCGTGAGATCAATGGAGGAAAGGAGGTCGCCCTCCCAAACACTGTCTAGAATGGAATGCAGAGTCTGCATTTTAAAATGCCTGTATGGAATAGATTTGTTTAGAAGTTTAAGGTCAAGGATGGCCCTCCACCCCCTAGAGGCCTTCAGGATCACAAAGAGACAAGAGTAGAAACCCAGTCCTCATTGTTCCATTGGAACCGGCTTAATGGTCTGAATTTCGACCAGATGTTGAATGGCCGATTCCATGAGGACCCATCTAGAGCTGTCCCTCGATGTAGGACATCGAACAAAGAATTGGAGAGAGAAACTCCAGCTGAAGGCCAAACCTCACTGTTTTAAGCACCAAGGCATCTGATGTTGACTCCTCCCATCTGGAGGTGAAAAAAGCCAAACGCCCTCCAATGGAGGGGGGGAATAGGATCTTTACTTTGAGCATCAGAATGAATGACCTCCTCTCCCTCGAAAGGGCCATTTGCCAGGGGCCCTATTGTTTTCTAACTGAAGCCTAGGATGTTCATCTTGCCACTGAAGAAAAGATTTCTGGCCTGTGGAGAATCATGTTGTGGATTCAGACCTGAAGGAAGTGGGCCGATAGTACGGACTAGGATGATAATCAGAACTCTTCCCCAGCATAGAGAGGATCTTTCGCTTGTCCTTGGTTTTGACTAAGTAAGGCTCCAGGGACTCGCCGAACAGCCTATCTGCAGAGCATTCGGCCGATGCCAACTTCCATTTACGTCGTGCATTGGACTGCAAATTCCTCAGCCAAATGAGCTGTCTGGCCACTACAGATGAAGCCATGGCCCTTGAGGTGAACTTGGCAGAGTTCAAAGTAGCATCTGCCATAAATTCTGCAGCAGCAATTCTCTTGTTAAGATCTTGATGTGCCCTAAAATTGGTGGCCGGGAGTCTCTCTTGTAGTTGATGGAGCCATCGTAATGTTGTTGCCAAGATTGGACACCCCTGCTCTAGAGGCTCTTACCCGACCCCAAACAATCAGCGTTAGGAGAAATAGCTGCGAAGTGGCAAAATAAGCTCCAGAGTCAGCTGGGAAGCAGCAAGATAAGTGGCAGCACTATTATCGTCGGGGCTGCGTGGGAGGCTCAATGGAAAGCTCCCTCGGTCTGCAGCCCTTAACTGAAGCAGCGAGGCAGCTGCAGGAGAGCGGGTCCCCGCTCTCCTGTGGTGACTGCTTCCAAAAGCAAAAAGAAGCAGTAGAAACTTTTTAAAGGCAAAGATTCTGTTAAACTCTTTTTTTCTCAATTAACTTCTCCCAGAGACAAGGCTCAAAGACAAGAGCGGAGTCAAAAAGATGGCGAACAGCCAAGGCTGATGGTTTTTATAATAGCAGACTCAGCTCTATGACGTCAGTATGAGGAGTCATATCCCATTCCTGGACTCTCATAGCAGCTACAATAAGAACATTTTGACATTCTATTCATGTATTAGACTGCTGAAATTATTTTTAATAAAATCTATAGCTAATAATTTATTGGCTAGTTAAATCCAAGAGAGATTAAACTGGAAAGAAATGCATTGTCCATGCAAATTAATGAATACATTTGTCTAGAGAAAATACCAAATACCAGAACACATTTGTAAGTAATCCACAAACAGACTGGTTATTTTGTCAACAAAAACTATACATGCAGAATACACAAATGGCCATTTTGCTTCCATTTTAATCTTAACAACATAACTAAAAGTTTCCAGGCAAAATTCCCAGAATTCTGAGGAATATGTCACTGAGATTATGAAAACTTATTAAAGTTCGTTGCTCATCAATAAAATCCTTTTTGTTTTGGGCTTTAGCCACATCTAAGGTTACTATATTTTCGGCATGAATAATGAGGCAATTTACCAGGAAAACTGTTTACCACCAATACATGGTAATGGAGAAAATATACATTAATTTAGTAATTTCAATATAAGGAGATTTTGTTGGAGGCAAGACATGTTATTTATTTTGCAGTATATTCCACTTTTTATTATTTTATAAATAACTCAAGGCAGCAAAGGTACCTAACATTCCTTCCTCCTCCACTTTCCCCTCAACAACAACCCTGTGAGATGAGTTGGGTTGAGACAGGAGTGAAAGTCACCCTGGCTTTCATGTCTAAGATGGAACTAGAACTCTGTCTCCCAAATGTCCAGGAATATGCTGGAGTTGTCCCAATAGAAATAAAAATTATCTTTTCTAAATGTATCATAATGCTAACAGCAAGACAAAAGAAATGTTTTTTTCCAAGCATCTTAAAAAGGTTGTATATCCCCTGAATATATTACACAGCAGCCAACCCAGATGCAGAGTGCATACGCAGCTGGAAACCACAAATAGAACCGTGTGACACTGCAGACTTTATTTTATTTCTAGATGAACACCTAAGATGCTTTATCTGGCTCACAGGAAATATGTTTAGCAATTGGACCACGATAATGCCCTCTAAATTGAACTGCCTTTGAAGAGTATCCAAAATTGCAATTGAAGTTAGGCTATTGTCCAGGGCTGGTTAAAAGAAATACACGAGTCCCAGTTTCCATATTACATTAGTTTCATTAGCTACCTACCCCTTTTGGACACAATTCAAAGTGTCTTTTAATACAATAGTTTAGATTAGATTAGATTATCCTTATCTGAAAGATAGTGGTCAATCTTGCCCAGAGGTTTATCTGATGGGAAAACTGTTCTTTCTGACCAGCCAACATCAAAAATATTGGAGGTGGAAACTAAATAGTGGATTCCAAAATTAAGGGAATTGGCAGAGAGGGTAAAACAGACGGCTTTGATGAAAGATCAAAGCCTATCTAGTTTTGTTTAGAGATTACTTTTGGACTTTGGTTTGAGGAAGATAAAAATGAAATTTAGATTTTAGACCTAATGATTAAATCTGTTATTACCATGTTTCTCACATAAGGCCGGGCCTTTTTTTTTTTTTTTGACCCCCGAAAAAACGTCTAGGACGTCTTTTCGGGGGTGACTTAATCCCCCCCCGCATCCTCGGGTGGGTGGG
Source organism: Hydrophis major (assembly GCA_033807585.1). NCBI lineage: Eukaryota > Metazoa > Chordata > Lepidosauria > Squamata > Elapidae > Hydrophis > Hydrophis major. Next base: position 111,319,442 of record CM066332.1, read on the forward strand.
CGGGCGGCGACAGCTTGGATATTCGGGAGACCTTCGGGTTCGGGCCACCATTGCTTTCCCTTCTCCCTTGCTGCCGCGGCGTTAGGCATTTGGCATAGCCACGTGCGGTCAGTCAGGGCTCCTCCCTGCAACCGGAGCCCCGAGGAGACACTTGGCTTCAGGCGCTCCTGTCTTCCCTTTGCTTTCAAAGGTAAAGTGAATTATTTTACAAAGCCTCCCCTGCCCAAGAGGGCAGCCCAACCCCACGTGGGGAGGCTAATTTCCCAGGGCCTCTTCCATTCCTCCCCGACCTCCCTACACTGTGCGCCTCTGACACACCGGTCCCTTCAGCCCAGTGAGCTTTTCCACCTCAAAGAAAGGCCAGGTGGGCGGCTGCGGAGCAGCAGTGAGTCTGAGCCGCTCACAGCGGAAACAGCTACCACCCTTAGCAGGACGTGGGGAGAACGAGCAAGGTTAGAGCCCACCAGCCCGTCCTTCCTGCCTCCGCGGCTGTTTCCCCTACCGGTGGGTCCTTCTTTCATGCGGAGGGTGCCTTCCCATGTGGCTTCCCCCGCGTGGCTTCGGGGCAGCAGGAATTCGCGACCGTCCACGATTCCTGCTGTGCTTGCCACCGAGGTGCCCCCGATCCAAATGGATCCAGGAAATATGGCTGCCCTATAGAGGCAGCCGAAGAGAGAGGGGAGCCAGACAGGGGGTTGGGGGTGTCGCAGACCTCCTCCTCGTCTGGAAAAACCCCTTTTTCCTGAGGTGGTGGAGAGGCAGTCAGTAATGGCCACCATGAAGAAGCCTGCAACCGGGTAAGATTGTGCTGGAGGAAGCAGGAAAAGTGAAAGTGCTGGCTGAGCCAGGTTGATCAACATCTCTCAAACTCTCTGGAACTGAATTGTTTGAATTGCTGGAGGATACATTGTACCCCTAAGAAGACCGGAAAGCGGTGAAGAAAGCTGTTAAAGGGAAACTTTTTTTTTTTCTACACTCTCCCACCCCACAGAAACAGCAGATAAAGATTTGAAATTTATTTGGGCATTGAAGGTGCATTATTTTGAAAGTTAAAGGCAAGGGACAAAAGACTCTTTGGACATTGGACTTAATAATTTAAGAAATCGGAAAACCCTTATTGGAGGTATGGATTTCTGATCATTTAAAAATTGTTGCAAGTGGGAAGGGAGAGGAAAAAAATTGGAGCAGAAGTTGAAAAAGGAGGAGATTGCCTAGAATTCTAAAGAAAGATATATGGTAATTGGACCTCTTTGATTAAACAGTAACCCCAGAAAGAGAAGTAGAAGAAGGGGAAAAAAGCATTAACTTTTGGAAGTTTTTTTTTAATTATTCTTGATTAAAAATACTCTAAAAACACATATAAAGACCCAATCTTATGTACCTTCCAGAATCCCTTTTTAACTTTTGGAAGTTTTTTTTAAATTATTCTTGATTAAAAATACTTGGGTGGTTGTTTTGGGAAAAGTTTCTCTTTTTATGATGGCATCGCTTGTGGATGAATTAAAAACTGAATATCAAAAATATAAAAAGGAAGAACAAAATGGAAAAGATACTTTGGGCACTTTATTTCAATTTTTAGAAATGGCGTTATGCACTTATGAAAAGTTGACTACGCAGCAGAACGACTGGGACAAAGAAGAAGAGGAAGAAGAAGCCATCTTTGATGAACAAAGGGTTTTTTCTGGGGAGGAGGAGAAAGAGGACAAGAAAAAGGGGATTTTAAGGTTCGAAAAAACAACCAAAAAAGAGAAAAATGAGATGAAAGGTGGATGCAAGGTTAGAAAACAATGGAAAGGGAGTAAGAAAAGGGAGGAGGAGAGACAAAGGGGTAAAAAGGGCAAGGAGAAGAATAAGCAAGAGAGAAAGGCGGGGAGGAGAAGCCTGAATGGTGGGAAGCAAGATTTAAAGAAAAAAAGTTTATTTAGAGACAATGGGTGAATCTAATTGAAAAAAAAAGGGATTCTGGAAGATACATAAGATTGGGTCTTTATATGTGTTTTTAGAGTAAAATGCTTAAGATATAAATGAGTATTAATATAGACAATTAGTGTTTTTTTTTTAATGATATGGATAGTGCTTATATAGGATTTTATTTAGTTATTGCTGGGTCTTTACCTTTTTTATAAAATTTATTGTGTAATTTTAGAATGTACTAAACAGAATCCCAAGATAAATTAAGTGTTATATGAAGTAATTTTAAGTTAGGACAATGAGTTAAAGGCGTTACTCCAATCAGTGTGTAGGAGAAGTACCGCATATACTCGAGTATAAGTCGACCCGAATATAAGCCGAGGCACCTAATTTAACCACAAAAAATGGGAAAACTTATTGACTCGAGTATAAGCCGAGGGTGGGAAATGTAGCAGCTACTGATAAATTTCAAAAATAAAAATAGATACCAATAAAAACTTTCACTAGGACAGTTGAGAATAAGTTTGATGTTCACAATTTCCTCTTTGAAAGAGACCAGTAAATAGGGAACAAGAAGATGAAGAAAAAGAAGTTTGTTTTTTCACACTTTTCACACTGCAGTGAACAAAAATGGCATCATAGGAACAGGCTTATTCTCAGTCCAAAGGTTTGTTTCTGATTTCTTCCCTGATTTAAGGGAAATTTGGGAAACGATCTCACTATCATGAAAGGTTTAATTGATTCACTAACACAAAAGATGATGATGATGACAGTGGTAGGCAGGAGTCACTCTCTCCCTTGCAAGAAAAAAGCAAGAGCCGTTCTTATGATCTCTCCCTCTCTCTCTCTCTCCCCGTAATACAGTCAAGCCCTTTCCAGCACACGTGATCTGCCTTCGCCACTTTGCACCTTGCAAATGCAAAATCCTGGGGTTTTTGCATTTGCAAGGTGCAAAGTGGCGGGGGCGGATCCCGCGTGCTGGAAAGGGCTTGACTGTATTACGGGGAGAGAGAGAGGGAGAGATCATAAGAACGGCTCTTGCTTTTTTCTTGCAAGGGAGTGACTCCTGCCTCCCACTGTCATCAACATCTTCTTCTTTTGGGTTAGTGAATCAATTAATTTGGGAAATGATCTCACTATCAGAAAACAACGCGAGCCGCCACCACCACCTCCTCCTCCCCCTCCTCCCGAGTGGACTGAAAGCAGCTGGAGCTGAGGAAACGAAGCTGAGTGGAGCGACCTCAGCTCGCGTTGTTTTCTCAGCCTAGAGCTCAAAAAACAACGCGAGCCGCCACCACCACCTCCTCCCCCTCCTCCCAAGTGGACTGAAAGCAGCTGGAGCTGAGGAAACGAAGCTGAGTGGAGCCGAAGCAACCTCGGCTCGCGTTGTTTTCTCAGCCTAGAGAAAGGGGAAGGGGGCTCATCTGGACCAAGGGTGAGTCTCCCCTCAGTTTCCCCTGAAGGATCTTCCGTCGCTTTTGCCTTCTCCCTACATCTTCCCTCTGTTAAAATCCCCCCTACACACACACACACACTTATTTTCGGTTGGATAGATTTTGTGTCTGAGCATTCTCACATGGCGGTGGGTCTTCCCCCCCAAAAAAACAGTTAAAAAAAGAAAAAACAATATATCCTCAAGCAAGAACTTTTCTGCTTCCGATTACCCCCATGCTTAAAAGTTGCAAAGGAAACACGGAAGCAGGGAAGCGGTTGCCCAGCTTCGGAGCTCCACACCATTTTTTTTTCAGAAGGGAATCTGACTCGAGTATAAGCCGAAGGGTTTTTTTCAGCACAAAAAATGTGCTGAAAAACTCGGCTTATACTCGAGAATATACGGTATATTAAAAGAAAAAAGATGAATGGATAGTTGGAAATAGAACAGACAAAGAATGATATTGAAAATGATAATAAGATATGGAAGGATATATAAAGCGAATATGATGTTTGAATTTGTGTCTGTGTGAAGAGTTTCAACCCGAGTCAAGCAGCCTTCAGAAAAGATGTTTTAGATTTGGTTTTTTTTCCATGTTCTGTGTTTTGTATGTTTATGAAAGGCAATAAAATTTTAATAAGCAAGAAATATAATTTGGATAACTCGAATGAAAAGGAGAAGTCGGGATAAGATGTGAAGTTAAATAGATAATGTAAATATTGATATTACAATTTGGAATTATTTTGTATGTTCTGTTGGCTTTCTTCTTCTTTTTTTTTTTTTCAGAAAAGAATTTTCAAATTGTTATGCCTGGATTATTTGTGTATTGTTTTTGTAAAATTAATAAAATTTGTTATAAAAAAAAATTTAATGAAATGATTGGCCACCAATTAACAAACACTGTCTTGAATCTCAATTCCCCAGAATACTAGCTAGATCAATTTTCACACAAACTTCCTCACTAATTTCATTTTAGGAAATGAAATCCATGAATCAACTAGCTGATTATTTCATTGAATATGAATTTTTTCCTTTTTTTTTCTAGCCAGATACTTCAATTAGTTAAAAAACTAAAATTATGCAACTTTTTTCAGCTGAAGGTTTTATATTAATTGCTCAAATAGTAAGTAGGGCCAGAACAAATCTAAAATTAGTTTTTATTTCATTCTGATTTAAATTTAATCAATATATAATTATTATAATTAATAGTTATATTTCATAAATTCACCTTATATCATATTAAAATTACAATTACAACTTGTATGGCTCTTTTTGTTGTATCCAAGAGCTGATATGCTATAACTTTTAAGAACTACACTTCAACTAGACTAGTGTGATGACCCTGGGTAGGATACAAAACAAACACAGTCACAGAAAACAGGTGAAGCCCCTTTTATTCTTTCTTTGCTTCCAAGCTCCGAATATTCTTGACAGAAGACAAATACTCCTACACAAACAGTTACAAGAAGAAGGAAAAAAACAACACAAATCATCCAAGATAAGGCCTGGAAGACGTCCACAGATAACACACACTGGGAAGGACGCCAAACTCAGAGAGGAACCATAGAGATATTTCCATGCTTTGTTTCCTGTGTTCGCCCATACGTAAGTCCATCCTCTTATTCAGTTGTCACAGCTGCAGCCCATGAAGAGGATCAAGGCCCTCTCCTTCCAAGTAGACCACATCTCTCCCTTATCCTCTCCTCCCTGCGTGCCCTAGGATGGATAGGGGATGGGCCTGGGTCCTCCTCTGACTGCTCAACTGGCCTCTGCCCTTCACCAGCCTCCTCTACAAACTCTGGAGCCACACTTCCACTCCCTGCCGGCTGTTCCTTCTCTCCCTCAGCGTCTCCACCAGGGCATGACAACTAGAAAGATTCAGGTTCAAGTCTACAATCAGTCATGAATGTTCATTTGATAACTTGGGCCATTCCTCAGCAAGGTATAAATCAAATAATCAAAATCACTCAGTACTATTCTATATTAATCTTAGGTCCACCAGGTTGCCCAGATCTCTGGAATTCTAGTAGAAAATAGACAAGGAAAAATATTTACCCCGTTATTTTTTCCATCATTCTTTTTCATAGAAGACCCTAGGGAGCATATTTTGTATTAGAAAGCAAGAGACAAGAAAGAACTCTATGTGTGGATATCTGGACAACTCCCCTCCTCTTCTTTCTCAGAGAGACCACCATACTATCTGTAAAGGGAGCAGAAAAGCTCTCTGTTATGGACAGATCACTCTTCTGGGCACTTTAAACCAGCAACTACTATAAACATTTGCAATTTTGTTTAAAAACAAAATGATCTCACTTAGGACATGATGAATTTACACTGGGTGGTTTCCTGAATATGCTTCAGGAAATTGAATCTATTCATATTCTGTTCAATCTTTGGAACAAAAAGATGGCCTCGCTCTTTTTCCTTTGGCAGATCTCATTCATCACCTTGCTTTAGCTGAGAAGTATGAAACTGATAGCAGTACCTCATAAGTAGGATTGGATAAAATGCAAAGTGGTCCCTTTAAAAGACATATATGTAATCCTATTTCACAACAATGCATTCTGTTAAAGAGGCTAACTTTTCTTCTTCTGCTGGGCCTTTACAATTAGCATATCCTCCTTCAAATTTGGGCAGGTTATAGGGAAAGAAAATTTGGCAACTGCCAGTTCTTTTCATACGAATTTTTTTTTAATGTACTTATGTCAAGGAGACGAAAAGACTATATGCAGTAATCTGGACCACTTTGACTAACTCAATGATTGTCCTACTGGCTGATTTAATCAGTATGTAACTGATGAATAAAGGAGATTAGCACTCTCTCCTTAAACATGGGATCCATTTGCTTAATATGACAATTACAAGATCTCTATTGACCAAGTCCTTTCATCTTCTTTATAGTTATAAACTGCACAAACTAGTCTCAAATATTTCATTCTCAGGTAAAATTGCTAGCCCTCGGGTAACCCAAACAGGAAACATGACTAGATGAGCTAAATCTTCTTTATTGTAAGGTTACTATACCAGATTTTTGCAAATCTGAAGGTACAAACTTCCCACAAGATACTTCCCACCAGATATCTGAACAATTAAAGTGGATCCTTCCTAAGCTTCTTTTTATGATGGTTAAGTGAGTGTGTGGTCCTCCCTCTCATCAGATTTTTCCCCTGGCAGCATCTCTTCCCTTGTCCTTCAAGGTTATTCACACATTCCATTACAAAAATGATCAAGGAATTGATATCCTTGCAGCTCTATATGCAATTGGAAGTAACCAATTTACCTGAACTCATTTTAGTTTCATCTGGATATGGTACTGAGAAAACTTTGGTTGCCTTAGTGGTTGGCCTATGTAGAAGAAAATTAGATGGGGAAATATAAACTTGCTAGTTCTTCTAGATGTCTTGGGTTTTTGATACAATCAATCATGCCATCTTTCTGAAGTGTCTAATTCTGTTCCTTAATATTGGGACCTTTCCAGAAGGTGGTTCTGAGAACTATTAATCTTCTCACCACTCCTTATCACCCATCCCTTCTCACTTGTGACTTATGACTGTAACTTTGTCATTTGTATCCTTATGATTTATATTGACTATTTCCTAGTATGATTTGATTGCTTATTCTACCCCATGACTATCATTAAGTGTTGCACCTTATGATTCTTGACTCTTGACGAATGTATCTTTTCTTTTAGGTTTACTGAAAGCATTTGCACCAAGACAAATTCTTTGTGTGTTCAATCACACTTGGCCAATAAAGAATAGAATTCTATTCTATTCTATTCCTATTCTAGTCAACATCTAAATTGTTGATTATAGTGTTTTACAGGTTGTAACTTGTACTGATGAAAAGTACTTCTATGGCTCTCAACTCTCTTATTCCAAAGAAATAATCAGTATTCTTGAACTCTGCCCAAGATAAATAATGGGCCAGATGACAAAGAAGTTGAAATCAAATTCAGATCTAAAGAGATTCATTAGATAGGAGAGAAATACTGTGGTATTCAGGTAAAACTTTGTTCTAAATGGATAGCACTCTCCTAGGAAAAAAAAAGTCTCACAATTTGGGAGTACTCCTTGACCTCAGCTGTCAATGGATTTGTGGCTGGCAGCTATGGCATAGAACACTTTTTAATAACTACATTTACTATACCAGCTGTGGCCCTTTCTGAGCCAGTTGGATTGGCAACAGTTATCCTTTGCTTAGTTATTACCCATATTGACAAGTAAAACATTCAGGAATATATGTCAGACAGGTTTCTAAACAATGCAAGAAATTACATGCTTCTTATAAAAATCTAAACTGGCATTGACCAACACATTTGTTTTCACACTATAATGTGTAGTCTAAGAACGTTTTACCTTTTTCTGTCCAGTACCTACAATATAAAGAGGCATATACCACTGACCATTTTCTCACAATCAAGATAACTTCCATGGGGATATTTTCAATGCAGCAAGTAATTATTATTTTTAATAATCATCATGGCTGTAGAAGTCAGTCTGAGAAGATGTAAGATCTTCTTCTGTCTCTCGTAATAAACTTCTCCCACAAAATTATTATTTAGCATCTATGTATCCTAGCTTTCTCTTTATGGTAGTATACAATAGGTAGCATAGGTTAATTACAACAAATCATAATTTTAAAACTCCACCACCCCATGATGGATTATGGGGTCATTAAAAGAAGATGATAGTTTTAAAACTCCAACAGCAAAAATAAGTATGTCTATATATATAGGGGTATCTGTGGAGAAAAGTAAAAAAAAGTAAAATGGTGATTTTGATCTTGCAGTTACATCCATCATTTTTCTTTACCCTGCCTTCTTTGTGGATGCCCGAGCCAAATAGAGCTGTTTTAGTAATATTTTCAAAATTAAGAAAAAAAAATTGCCCTTGACTAATACCTAAAATACAGGTGCTTAATAATTCTCTGGCCATCTTAAAAAAAATTAAAATAGTTGTATAGAAATTCAATGGATTAATTTTAAATGTTCATTATATTTCTTAGAAAGGGCTTTCATTGAAAAGCTTTTTCTAAACTAGTAACTGAGTAGTTAATAAATAAACTTACAAGACAGTGTTTTCCAAATATGTAGACTTCAATTTCCAGAATTCAACGGCCAGCATGGCTATTACTGAGAATTCTGGAACTGAAGTTTACACATTTGAAGATTGGGAAGATTGGGAAAACCTGCTATAAAATACTACACCATTTAAATGAAAAATAGATGAATATATTACCGTATATACTCGAGTATAAGTCGAGTTTTTCAGCCCATTTTTTGTGCTGAAAAAACCGCCCTCGACTTATACTCGAGTCAGCCGCTAAGGCACCATGCCTAGCCTGTGCTGGCGTGGCTGCAACCGATCGCACCTCCAGGGCAGCATCGCCGCCGCGGCTGTCTACCCGCTGAGGGCCTCACAGGCGACCCCAAGTGGCCTCTCCTTCCCCATTAACGGGCGCCTGGGGCCCCCGCGAGCTCCAGCTTCGCCAACAAACTGCCAGGCTCAGGCAGCCTCCTCCGCCCCCTACCCTAGCAGCGAAGAGCTGCTCCGGGGGCTCCCGCCACGGCGCAGCCAGGCACTTTGTCTCGCTGCCCCCGGAGCAGCTCTTCGCTGCTAGGGGAGGGGGCGGAGGAGGCTGCCTGAGCCTGGCGGTTTCTTGGCGAAGCTGGAAGCGCGCCCGTTAATGGGGAAGGAGAGCCCGCAGCTCCGAAAGTCTTTTCACTGTTGGGGACTGAACAGGAGAATCGCAAACGCCGCACTCCCCAGGAAACAAACTGCCAGGCTCAGGCAGCCTCCTCCGCCCCCCCCCCCAGCAGCGAAGAGCTGCTCCGGGGGCAGCGAGACAAAGTGCCTGGCTGCGCCGTGGCGGGAGCCCCTGGAGCAGCTCTTCGCTGCTGGGGGGGGGAGGCTGCCTGAGCCTGGCGACCCCAAGTGGCCTCTTCTTCCCCATTAACGGGCGCCCGCGGTCCCCGCGAGCTCCTGTGTTGCGCGCTTCCAGCTTCGCAAAGAAACTGCCAGGCTCAGCCAGCCTCCCCCACCCCCTAGCCTAGCAGCGAAGAGCTGCTTCGGGGGCAGCGAGACAAAGTGCCTGGCTGCGCCGTGGTGGGAGCCCCCGGAGCAGCTCTTTGCTGCTGGGGGGGGAGGCTGCCTGAGCCTGGCGACCCCAAGCGGCCTCTTCTTCCCCATTAACGGGTGCCCGGGGCCCCCCGCGAGCTTCTGCGTTGCGCGCTTCCAGCTTCGCAAAGAAACTGCCAGGCTCAGCCAGCCTCCCCCACCCCCTAGCCTAGCAGCAAAGAGCTGCTTCGGGGGCAGCGAGACAAAGTGCCTGGCTGCGCCGTGGCGGGAGCCCCCGGAGCAGCTCTTCGCTGCTAGGGGAGGGGGCGGAGGAGGCTGCCTGAGCCTGGCGGTTTCTTGGCGAAGCTGGAAGCGCGCCCGTTAATGGGGAAGGAGAGCCCGCAGCTCCGAAAGTCTTTTCACTGTTGGGGACTGAACAGGAGAATCGCAAACGCCGCACTCCCCAGGAAACAAACTGCCAGGCTCAGGCAGCCTCCTCCGCCCCCCCCCCCCAGCAGCGAAGAGCTGCTCCGGGGGCAGCGAGACAAAGTGCCTGGCTGCGCCGTGGCGGGAGCCCCTGGAGCAGCTCTTCGCTGCTGGGGGGGGGAGGCTGCCTGAGCCTGGCGACCCCAAGTGGCCTCTTCTTCCCCATTAACGGGCGCCCGCGGTCCCCGCGAGCTCCTGTGTTGCGCGCTTCCAGCTTCGCAAAGAAACTGCCAGGCTCAGCCAGCCTCCCCCACCCCCTAGCCTAGCAGCGAAGAGCTGCTTCGGGGGCAGCGAGACAAAGTGCCTGGCTGCGCCGTGGTGGGAGCCCCCGGAGCAGCTCTTTGCTGCTGGGGGGGGAGGCTGCCTGAGCCTGGCGACCCCAAGCGGCCTCTTCTTCCCCATTAACGGGTGCCCGGGGCCCCCCGCGAGCTTCTGCGTTGCGCGCTTCCAGCTTCGCAAAGAAACTGCCAGGCTCAGCCAGCCTCCCCCACCCCCTAGCCTAGCAGCAAAGAGCTGCTTCGGGGGCAGCGAGACAAAGTGCCTGGCTGCGCCGTGGCGGGAGCCCCCGGAGCAGCTCTTCGCTGCTGGGGGGGGAGGCTGCCTGAGCCTAGCGACCCCAAGCGGCCTCTTCTTCCCCATTAACGGGCGCCCGGGGCCCCCGCGAGCTCCTGTGTTGCGCGCTTCCAGCTTCGCAAAGAAACTGCCAGGCTCAGCCAGCCTCCCCCACCCCCTAGCCTAGCAGCGAAAAGCTGCTTCGGGGGCAGCGAGACAAAGTGCCTGGCTGCGCCGTGGCGGGAGCCCCCGGAGCAGCTCTTCGCTGCTGGGGGGGAGGCTGCCTGAGCCTGGCGACCCCAAGCGGCCTCTCCTTCCCCATTAACGGGCGCCCGGGGCCCCCGCGAGCTCCTGCGTTGCGCTCTTCCAGCTTCACCAACAAACGGAGCTGCAAATCTGGTAATCGCTTGCGGAGCCTCGGCATGAACCCCCTTTCCCCACACTCCCCCCCTGCACTCCTCTGGCAGCAGCAGGCTGAGAAAGCCCCACTTCCCCCTGGCTTTGATAGCACGCGTGAGTTGGCTTCCCACTCTTTTTTTTTTTAACTCTCCTCCTCTTCCTCCTCCTCTCCTCTCCCCTTGTTGTCTGGTCTTCCCTAAGGAAACTCGAGGGCTCACACTTCCAAGTGTTTCTCCCTGTCTTTCTCCCTGTCAATGATCTTTTCTTCCCTTCCTCTCTCTCAGCCCCATCCTCCTTCACCTTTGTCACCACAATCCTGAACAGATGAAGTTTGTACTTCTCAAGAAAGGTTGGATGTTCCTTTTGAGGAGGGAACCTAGTGTGACATCTGTATGTTGACCTACTATTGAGCCATGGCATGTGTGCACATGCAATGGAGGCATGAGGGAGAGCTGTGAAAGAGATGGTGGCTCTCCAAAACAGGATGTACATGCAGCACATACACATGCTTTTTTCTTGCAAGGAAGAGAGTGACTCTGTTTGGACATACAGATGATGAGGAGGAATCCAGTTTTGAAGGATTTTAACTCTTGTGTTTTAGCTTGGTTGCTGATTGAGCTAAGGTTTTTGTACTTTTAAAGTTATTGTTGATACCATATTGGTTTTGTTGGCTCTCTTTTCCACTTACAGAGCTAGTTTACTGTTTTTCTTTGAAATAAATATTCAAAAACATTTAACCTACTGATGCCTCAATTCATGTAATTTTATTGGTATCTATTTTTATTTTTGAAATTTACCAGTAGCTGCTGCATTTCCCACCCTCGACTTATACTCGAGTCAATAAGTTTTCCCAGTTTTTTGTGGTAAAATTGGGTGCCTCGACTTATATTCGGGTCGACTTATACTCGAGTATATACGGTAATATGGGTAGATCACCTTAATACCTGTTAATAAAACAATAACTGTTATACAAAAAACACAAAATGAAGCTTTTTTGCCTGCATTATGTTTCCTCATCACCCATGGTAGCTATCTGCATGCCACATTTATCTCTTAAACAAATCATTTCAACCTATTTATGGCATTCATTACAATAATTATTTCTTTGTTTTTACTTGTATACTTTTTTCTTTTTTTTAATCAAAAGAAGATTATTTTTCTTGAAATCTTACTCAGACAAATCAATGTGGTATAACATATTTTAGTGGTCTTTCACATATGTTATAGGAAAAAGTTCACTGATGAACACACAGTGGTATACCTTAGCTTTTACTCACAATAGGCCATGTTCTTGCTTCTAATGGGATGTGTTTGTCCTTCTATACATGACTAAAATATTATTACTAAAGTACCAGACTCTGAGACCCACCTCTTCTCAACTGTTTGTATAAAACAATGGTTAGATTAGGTACATGCTCAAAAAATTCAAAGAAGGATTACAGAATAGCCACTGCTGCATTAACTTTATGTTTTTGTCACAATTCTGTTGGTACCTGGAGCCGAACAAGCTGATAGACATCTTTATTATTCTCTTTTGATGTACATTCCATTTATGGTTTGATACCGTAAGTTCTGCAGACATTTTTTTATCAAAGTGACATCAAAGGATTATCTCCAATATATATATATGGGAAGATTTCATCCATTTCTACCATCCATGGGACATCATTTATTCTTCACTGAATGTGTAAATCATACCACTACAAAAAGAATTACCTTTTGTATGGTATAAGAGAGAAATGTTTAATTAGGGCATCATATCAGTAAGCTATTCTGTTCCCAGCTACATACTCAATTATGTCATTTTTCTATGGATGAGCAGACGATGGAGGAGAAACATTTTGTGCAATTATATTTACAAAGGTGAATCTTGCATATATGTACATTTCTGTATGCCTTTGATTAAATTTTTTTTTAAATCCCTAATATAATTTTTTCCTCAGATTTGTAAAAGGTGGGTAAAAATAAATTGAATGAGCTGTGGTCATTATGATCTCATTGTCCAAATACTTTAACCAGAACAGCAGAAATTTTGCAAGTGAAATGGATTTCACTTTGCATAATTAATTCTGTTTATCATAACTTCTACAGTGAAATTCTGAGATTCACAGGCTACTGTCCATTTCCTTTAAAATAATTTTTCATGAAGCTTATTTGTTAAATGTTTCTTCTGCTCACAGTATCAATTTCCGTGTTTATGAAAGACAAATGATTAAAAAAAATACTTTTTTTAATACCTGGTTTCAGAAAGAAACTTTTATTTAAAGTCGTCTTAAGTTTACAAAATAATACATTTTTAGTAAAAAATATTTAAAGTACCTTCCTTTATAAAGAACTTTCCCCTTTTATGCAGTGATCAATTTTCTCCCTATTAAAAACAGTCCTCAAGAATCAGTTAAGTAGGCAACAGAGATAAATACAGATATTTCAATGTTTTGTGGATAAACTACATAGCAAATATAGTCAAAACACCCAGCTGAGGAAAGGTCCTTTTCTGTTCGTGCAAAATTTACATGGTAAAGTGTGCCACAAGCATGAGAAAAGATTGTTCTTTACAATGGGCTGTATATTTAAAAATGCAAGGAGACAAACAGGAGCAAGGAGGAAAAAAGAACACATCAATCATTTTTTGTCACCACAGATCAATATTAAAATGAGCATTTATTAACAGTCTATAGAAAATTGTTGGGGGGGGGGGGAAGAAGCACAAACTTATTTACTATATTTATATTATGACACTAAGTGAAATTAAAAATAACTTGCTTTATGCAGAGGAACCTATCCTTTATTAATAAAACTATATTGTTTAAAAGGGACATGTATAAAATCTCAGAACTCAAAGCATGAAAGAAAACCATTTAAAAACCCACTTAGCTGAAATATGGTTGTGATGTGGTTAAAAATCTTTTGTCAGAATTTAATGCTGTAATCATATATCTACATCTGGTCCCAGACACGCCAATTACTTAAGGATGTTAGTGAGATACTTACATGGATTATGAAATGCCCTTTTAGTAACAGAGGTGGATTCAGGACACTGCCACTTTTGAACTCTGCATATGCAATTGGACTCTGACATTTCGTTTGGATATTTTAAGCACTAGATGTCATTGTACTTTGTAGACCTATATTAGCATGTTTAATGTAACAGATGGGAACTTGTTTATTACAGTAAACAGGCAACAGAAAGCAGATTTGCAGAGAAACAGTGCTTTCTACTGGGACAAAAACAATATTTTCTTTGCCCCTTAAAATAATGAAATATATAACAGAGATACATGAAAAAAAAAAAACCATGATTGGCATTATAGTGATGAATCTCAGAAGATTCAGCTTCTTTAGAGAGCCCATGAATGCATATAGTTGCAGATGTGTGCTCTTTGTGTGCTCTCTTGTCCTTGGAGTAGAGTTATTCTCCATTTCTTCTTATCCACTTTACTTTTTACCAGATAAACAAAACTTTCCATAGTGAGTGCTTGCGCCAATCTATAATATTTTGGAAAAGAGGGAAACAATTGCTTTTCCATTCATGAAAAAGAATCCATATCACTCCTTTCAACTATGCAGTTTTACAGTTCTTCAGGTTCAGGTTCATGGCCCTTGCCACAAGAATTCAGAAGAATCACACTGAAAAACTTAGGGTTAGTAACAAGCTAACTGAAATATTTCTATTGGCCTGCCTATACTGATCTTTCCACATCTTTCTTTCCTGACATCCTCTTATCCAGCTGATATCCAATATCCAGCTGACCTGCTCACTGCAGAAAATTTCCAATGCATTCTCTTATTTCCCTCCTTAAGTAGGGAGAGAGTAGAGGTGGGCTTCACATAACAACCGGTTCACCTAGTGCAGAAACAACACACGATGATTTCATGTGCACGGCTTCCAGCACACCTTCTTGGGCAGCCACGGTAAGTAGAGCGGGCGAGGTGCAGAAATCAGCTGGGCTACATGGGCGGGGTGAGTGAGACAGAGAGTGAGATATATAGGATGGGATAGCACCAGGAATGGGTGGGCCGAACAGGCAGAAGCCCACCACTGGGAGAGAGCTTTTCTTCACCAAGGTTACAATATAACTATAATATCCTTGTGTCTATTTTTTCCACTGTTTTTAGTCCATTAAATCTGATTTTCACTGAATTGATGTCTACTCAATCAAAAAAAAAAAGATTCATGCTGAGATGGATAGCAAACATATTTAATAAATAAGTCAATCAATCAATAAATAAAATATGTGAATGGTATCAGGGATGATTAACATAAATGGATCTACTTAAGTCAAAAGAAACTCACCTTCCTTGTTAGCTTCTTTGAATACAATTTGGAGAGGAAAGTAGCATTGAAATATATTTTTAAATTATTTTCTCTGATTTCAAACTATGTGATGTTACTTGGGCTCTGATATACTGTAAAACTAATATGATTATTCATCTCTAATTTTCCAGAAACTAAACACTACATTCTGAATCAGATCAATTAAAAAAAACATCAAGGACGGCATAGTGGTTAGAATGCAATATTGCAAACTAAGTCTGCTCACTGCTAGGAATTCAGTCCTGACTGGCTCAACGTTGACTCAGCTTTTTATCCTTCGGAGGTCAATAAATGAGGATTCAGATTGTTGGGGAAAATATGCTGACTCTGTAAACCACTTAGAGAGGGCTGTAAAGCACTATGAAGCAGTATATAAGTCTAAGTGCGATTGCTTTTCATACATAACTTGCTTCATTCTACCACAGCTCATTTATGCTTCTCTCGTGTGTGTGTGTGTGTGTGTGTGTGTGAGAGAGAGAGAGAGAGAGAGAGAGGGAGAGGGAGAGAGAGAAGAGAGAGAGAGAGAGAGAGAGAGAGAGAGAGAGAGAGAGAGAGAGAGAGAGAGAGAGAGAGAGAGAGAGAGAGAGAGAGCGCCTTAATGTCAATGAATTTTTACTATTGATACTGGAATATATCTGCTTTAAGTTTATACAACAATTTTGTCCACTTCTCACCTTGCCAGCTTCAGTTCTTGCATGTTTTGTTTATTGCACTTGCTCTTTATGCAATATATAGGAGAATTTGATAGTGTCACAACATAATTATTTATTGCGCCAAGGAAAGATTATTTTTTTCAGTAACACATGCCATATTGCCTCAACATCATTTGCTTTAATACAGAACAGGACACTCCACCAAATACAGATAGAAACAATCTCCTTTTTGCTTACAGATCATTGTTACACAGATCTCCAAGCCTTAAAAAAAATTGCAAAGCTATTTTCACACATGTATATTACAAACTTCCAGAAAATTAGGAAAATGGATAACAAAATATGATTACTATATAGAATTGTCATACATCACTTTGCCTGGGTATAACAGTAGCAAGTTATCTTGCAGGACTGAAATAACTCCCAGCCTTTCAGACACCATGCTAATTTTTGCAACATCTATTGAGCAACAATGAATTTCATTGCCAGGTACCAGCAGGATAACTTTCTTAAATATTTGGAAACTCACAAAAATCCTCCATTTTTTAAAAAAAGGAGTCGATTTAAGACATTGCAAACTCATGATTTTGTTCTTTTCATTTTAGGTAGATACACTACTGTCTAATCACAATCTCTGTCTGGATTTCTAGTTTTTTTTTTTTTAAAAAGGGCCATATTTTTATCCAGGGAACATGGGGAAAGACACAGAACATGCTTCCATTGGATACTTTCTTTTCCAGAGCGTGTATATATCAATCATTACTAAAACCATTCAGAGGCTAAATACACAGAAAAGCAAGTTAAAAAGTTGACTAATGAATAGTAACAACTAATGTTGACTAATAGATAATAACAATAATAATGCCTCAGCATCTAGAGGTCCAGACTAGTTCTTTTTATAAATGAAAACAGGAAACCTGGTGCTACGACTTATCCAGGGCAAGCAAATATTTGCTTTAGTTTCCCTCCACCTTGCAAGTATCCATGTTCATCAGATTCACTAATGTTCAAGTAAGGCATGAGAATACTTATATCATGCATATTTTAGTCGCCCGATATTCTTGACCAACATATCAGCAGCCCATTTTTCTCTCCTCATTTAAAAAATGGCTGTAATATTTTTTTAAAGAAAAAGAAAAAGGGAAGGGGAATGAAAAATTGGATTGTAGAGTCTATGAGGCACCTAGAGTAAATCTACAGGCACATATACACATGATGTTGATTCAGCAATACGAGGATTATTTTTTCAGGAAAAGTTTTGTTTTTGGCAATGTGTAAATATTGCTATCTATAGGAAATCACTAATATAGGAATGTAGCATCAATAAAGTAATATAGTTTGAATAATTATACATACATTAATATCTCAATTTAACAGGGCATTTGGGAAAAAGAGGTGTCCATTAAATCCAATTTTTGTTAAATCCGAATCTATGTAATTTACATAATTTATTCCATTTATATAATTATTCAATTGATGTTTTACATCAATTGCATCAATTCATGTTATTTGTGTAATGATGTAACTGACATTTTACATAATGCAAATGACAAACTGACGCAAATGATGTAAAAATGACAATTATGTCATTATGCAAATGCTATAAATTATGCCAACTGTCTGGGCAGCCTGCAGAAACAGCAGACTTTTATATTATTTTGGGGATAAATTCCAAACACAGATTTAGTTTGTTGCATCCAAAGTCCATTAAAGAGATGACTGTTAAATTGAGGTATCACTGTATTTTAACATATAATTCTAACATTAACCACTCTCAAAGGTTTGCTATTTTCAGAGTAGTAAAAGAACTAAAATGAGAGAATGGCCAGTGCTGTATTAAAGGTTATTGTGATAACAGGCATATGCATGTTTTAATAAACAGCATTTATTTGAATTCAATTGGCTTTCCAGAGGTTAACGCTCCCATTGTCTACCCTACATACAGCGTGTTACATGTCAGAGTATGACATTATTAATTTTCATGACTATGGTAGCACTGATCAACTCACAACCTTCCCATCGAGCATGCTTTATTTTGGATTCCAAGTAGCTGGACTAGATGGCCTAAATGTACTCTTCAAATTATAATTCTATATTCATTTTTAAAGACGGTAGTATAAAAAAAGTATTTATTTAATTTATTTTATTTTTAAAAACTTACATGACCACTTATTTTATATACCATAATTCTGGGTAGCTCACAAAACAATTATAAACCTCAAAAAACCCTGTAAAACCATAACAAGAATTCCTTTTCTGCATGGTCAATCTTCTTTCACATAATAGGACTCCATTTTACTGGACCCCAACCTCACTCAACCCTAATGTTTGCAGAAAAATCAGCTCTTCAAGGCCTTCTGAAAGACTAAGTAAGAGGGTCTGCTGGGTGTGAGGAGGAAGTGTGTCCACAGGACAGGGACTACTATATAGAACACTTATATTTAAATATATTTAGGGAAACGTATATGGAGATTCTCAGTCATCCAGATCATAGCTGTCTCAAAGGTGCTTTTTCAAAAGGTGCAACTAGACTTTATTTTTCTTGTAGATGTTTTGCTTCTCAATCAAGACACTGTTTAAGTTCTAACTGAAGAAGCTTCTTAGATGAGAAGCGAAATGTCTGCAAAGAAAACAAAGTGAGCCTAGTTGCCTTTTGAAAAAGCACCTTTGGGATATATTTAGGGAACATTTTATACAGTTTTCCAAAATATAATTAAATATATTTTTTCAGTAAGTTTCTTACTACCAAACAAAAACAAGTTTATATGAACAAGTTGCTGAAGCAGCAAAAGGAAAAATACTTAGAAACCAAGTTTCTCTATCGATAAAAAGGAACTCTTGATGCTTTATAAAAGTCATTGACCTGAAATATACTTCAATAAATTATTTGCAAAAGAGGAAGACCAAAAATGTATTAACTACTGTCCCAAACTCTAAGCATAAAGGATTTAGCATTATGTTTCTTCTTTTCTTTTCAACTTGTTCTCTTTGCCATCATTGTTCCTTTGCCCTTGTACTTTTTTTGTAAGGTTTTTTTTTAATATTTTTTGTTTTTAAATGCTTTAAGAATTACAATCCACTCAGAGTTCCTAGGAGATGGCTAGCACCTACATTTACTGAATTATGACTATCTGTTCACAACAATGTGAAATCACAGCTGCTAATTATTTAACTGATGTTGGCCCTCATATGCATCTAGTTATTCCCAAGAATCTAAGGTGTCATATTGGCGTAGTACATGTACAGATTCAAGCAGTGTAGCCTTTTGCAATTGACAGATGGAAATTTCGTCAATGCACAGATTTTTTAAGTGCCATCCAAGATTTTTGGTATGGAACCTAGTGTGCTGATAACCACTGGGACCACCAAGAC
The DNA here is from genome assembly GCA_033807585.1 of Hydrophis major. NCBI lineage: Eukaryota > Metazoa > Chordata > Lepidosauria > Squamata > Elapidae > Hydrophis > Hydrophis major. Next base: position 111,338,621 of record CM066332.1, read on the forward strand.
TGGCTTATGCCATAATCTTTCAATTTCAATTTTCAGATCTTGATATATTTTCTTTGATAGTCTCTAATTCTTTGTTATCAACTCTACTGTTTCTTAATATTGCCAAATAAATTATCCATACTTTCTTCTTTTCAAAAGCAGGGTTCTAATCCTGCACTTCTGATTGGCCGATAATAGCGATATCGGATTGGTCCTTTTGGGAACATCTGATTGGCTGTTAACGGGCCAACTCTCATTGGTTCAAGGGTGTAACACTTCCATGTTTTTCATTGGCTAATAGGACATCAGCTAACCCTATAAAAGGGCTGCTGCTGCCCTAGGTGATTGCTCTGTTCAGTATGCTTAATAAAGAGTTGAAGTTCACTGTTCACTGCCTCGTCTCCGCTCCTTGCACCCATGCGCAGAACTTAACACTGGCGACGAGGATGGGACTCAGGGTTGTCTCTCTCGATGGTTTCCTGGACAGTTGGTTTTCTTAAACAGTTAATCCCTGCCGTCCGGCATCAGGACCTCAGAGCCCAAAGAATTGTACTCAATCCCGGTCATCGGCTCCAGCCAAGTCCAAGTATCATTCAAAAATCGTACTGCGTTGTTACCGCTGACCGTCGTCGATCGCGACCGGCCTAGTTTGTTAGGCCTTCAATGGTTCGCCCCACTCGGGATCGAGGTAGCCAGCATTCACCAAACCAGAAGCGACGACTGGGAGGAGGCCCTCGTCCAGGAATTCCAGGACATCTTTGCAGACAAACGAGGCAAGTACAAGGGGACCCCGATATCATTTAAACTTAACCCTGAAGTAGCCCCCATCCGCCTTAACCTTGTCGGGTACCTTTTGCCCTAAAACCAAAGATCGACGAGCAGCTCGATAAATTAATAGCCCAGGGTGTTTTAGAACCAACTGACCACGCCCGTTGGGAAACCCCAATCGTAACACCCATCAAACCGGATGGATCGTTAAGGATTTGTGGGGACTACCGGGCCACCCTCAATCACGCCCTTCAACAGAACGCTTACCCAGTGCCGGTGGTTCAACACCTTCTCCATTCCCTGGGGGGGGGAAGTCTTTGCTAAATTGGATTTAGCACAGGCATACCAACAACTGCCTGTAGATAAAAAAACCGCAGAATCACAGACGATCGTTACGCACCGAGGCGCTTTTAAATGCAATCAATTCCAATTCAGAGTGAGCGTGGCCCCAGGGATTTTTCAAAGTCTGATGGAGAGACTTTTGCAAGGGATCAAGGGGGTCGTGCCATATTTTGACGATGTTTTAATTGCGGCCCCGAATAGAGAAGTACTAGTGAGGCGTCTTAGAATCGTTCTCCAGAAATTTAAAGACTCCGGCCTAAAGGTTAAAAAAAATAAATGTCAACTGTGTACAGAGAAAAGAACTCTGTCCACAGATTTCCTGGGATACCTAATCGATAAGCAAGGCATTCACCCCACTAATAGCAAACTAAGAGCGATCAAAAATGCCCCAAGACTCAAGAATAGGACAGACCTCCAAGCTTTCCTGGGGCTCATTAACTTTTACAACATCTTCTTGCCCCAGAAGGTCACCGTAGCTGAGCCCCTACATAGACTTCTCGACAAAAAAGCCACCTGGGTCTGGGGACACCGAGAGGAGCACGCATTCTGACAAGTGAAAAACTTACTAACCTCCGATGCTGTTTTAATGCAGTATAACGAGACTTTGCCTTTAACCATTTCGTGTGACGCATCACCGTTTGGAGTAGGAGCCATTTTAAGTCATGTGTTACCAAATGGTAGAGAGGCCCCTATTGCCTATTTTTCAAGGACCTTATTGAGAGCTGAACGCAACTATAGCCAAATTGACAAAGAGGCTCTTGCTGTTGTATCTGCTGTGAATTCATTTATTTCATGAATATGTGTATGGACGAGCTTTTACTATTATTAGTGATCACAAGCCTTTGCTGGGGATTATAGCGGGGGACAAGCCAACCCCCTATATATTGTCACCAAGAATGACTTGATGGTCGGAGTTCTTAGCTGCGTACAATTATAAATTGCAACACTGCCCGGGGAAAGCCATTCCCCACGCTGATGCATTGAGCCATGCCCCACTTCCAGAAACCATCGGCAACCCAGCTCCAACCTTCACGACACTCCAGATTGAAACCCTACATTCACCGCCGCTAACAGCCAGAGACATCGCTATCGAAATGAAACGAGAGCCTGTCCTTGCGCGAGTTCTCAGCTGGGTCGAACGAGGATGGCCAGTAGAACAAATCCCTGACGACTTCACCTCTTTCAGAAACCAGCAAACAGAACTTTTCTCGCAGAAAGGCTGCATCCTATGGGGAGACAGAGTTGTTGTCCCAGAGTGGTTACAACGAGCAGTTTTGAAAGCATTGCATGACGGTCACCCCGGCATCGTGCATATGAAAGCACTCGCACGAAGCTACGCATGGTGGCCGGGCATCGATAAGCAGATCGAAGCCTGGGTAAAGACTTGTCTAAAGTGCCAAGAGCAGTGCCCCACCTAGAGCAACTCCAATGGAGTGGGAAACCCCCTGGGGGCCGTGGTCCCACATCTACATTGACTTTGCGGGACCTACTAAGGGACATACGTTCCTCCTAACAGTGGATGCCTATTCCAACTGGCTCAAAATCCACAAGATGAAGACTACTACAACCGATTCAGTCATCCGCAAATTAAATAAACTATTCGCAACACATGGACTGCCAGACGTTTTAGTCTCCGATAACAGACCCCAGTTCACGGCCCTGGCATTCGAACAATACTTAGCAGACCGGGGCATCCGCCATGCGCTAACCTCGCCGGCGTACCCTGCAGCCAATGGAAAGGCCGAGTGCATGGTCCAATTTCTTAAAAAAACTCTCCACAAGATGGACAATGGGGACATTGATGACAAACTGAACAGAATACTCCTACTCCAACACATCACCCCACACAGCGTAACCAAAAAAAACGCCAGTTGAATTGTTGATGGGACGCAGGCTCCGCTCCCACCTCGACCGTCTCTACCCAGCCTACACGCCAGAGAAACCCTGTGGATCTAGCGGAAAGTGCCGCGAATTCAAGGAAGGCGACTTAGTCTTCGCTAAAAATCTTTCCGGCGAACCGTTGTGGGTCGAAGCAACCGTAACCCAAGCCACCAGGCCCAGATCGTACCGTGTACAAACAAGGGATGGGAAAATATGGAAACGCCATATAGATCAGCTTCGCTCTAGGTTGCAACCCAGTTCCCACGACTCCTGTGACCCTCAAACTGAGGGGGGAAGGGATGTCGAGGGAACCGAATTCGAGATGCTGGATGACAAAATCGAAGGAAGTCAGCAGCCCGGCGCGTTACCTGAAGAAGAATCAGGAATGGGGGTTGCCTCGCCAAAGAGAAATACCTCAACGGAGGCGAGCCCGCAGAGACCGGAGGACAACAATGACAGAATCAGCGGCGCCAAGTCGTCCTGTGAGGATGCGAAACCGCCTGTACCAGATAAATCAAAAAACGTTCCACCGAAACCGGACTACAGACAGGAACCGGTGGGACAGCGCAAATCTAATAGACAGTTGAAACAACCTGCATATCTACGGGATTACGTCACCGCACCCCTCAAACGGAACCTAGGGGGAAGGGGTGCTATGAACTAATAAAGGCATTAATAAAGTTTTAACAACCTTAAGTAAAAAGCAGGGTTCTAATCCTGCACTTCTGATTGGCCGATAATAGCGACATCGGATTGGTCCTTTCGGGGACATCTGATTGGCTGTTAACGGGCCAACTCTCATTGGTTCAAGGGTGTAACACTTCCATGTTTTTCATTGGCTAATAGGACATCAGCCAACCCAATAAAAGGCTGCTGCTGCCCTAGGTGATTGCTCTGTTCAGTATGCTTAATAAAGAGTTGAAGTTCACTGCCTCATCTCCGCTCCTTGCACCCATGCGCAGAACTTAACAGTAATTCAATCAGATTATATCTTTAGCCAAGATCTTGAACTTATACTATTAGTTTAATTCAACATCCATCTTAAGCTATTTTTTTCAGCAAAATACAATGGAAATTTAAAGAAATTGTTTGGACTCAAAATTAACATATGTTAAACAACATTGTCCAATTACAAACAACTATAATTTTCCAAGTATTGTCTGAACAAACTGAAACAACTAAAACAAAGGGAAAAGAAAATGTGTGCCTATTTGGCAGTGTTGAAAGAACATTAAACTCTCCCACCCCATGGAAACAGCAGATATGTTTGGATATACTGGACATTGAAAGTGAATTGTTTTGAGAGTTGAAGCTAAGGGACAAAAGGGTTTTTGGACATTGAAAAACTTAAGAAATTGGAAAACCTTTGTTGGAGGTATGGATTTCTGATTATTTAAAATTGATATTGCAAGTGGGAAGGGAGAGGAAAAAAAATTGGAGCAGAAGCTGAAAAAGGAGGAGATTGCCTAGAATCCCAAAGAAAGGTATATGGTAATTGGACCTCTTTGATTAAACATTAACCCCAGAAAGAAAAAGAGAAGAAGGAAGAAAAGTATTAATTTTTGGAATTTTTTTTTTTTTGAATTATTCTTGATTAAAAATATTTGTGGTTGTTTTGGGAAAAGTTTCTTTTTTCATGATGGCATCGCTTGTGGATGAACTAAAGACTGAATATCAAAAATATAAAAAAGAAGATACTTTGGGCAGTTTGTTTCAATTCTTAGAAATGGCGTTATGTACTTATGAAAAGTTGATTACGCAGCAGAAGGACTGGGACAAAGAAGAAGAGGAAGAAGAAGCCATCTTTGATGAACAATGGGTCCTTTCCGGGGAGGAGGAGAAAAAGGATAAGAAAAAGGGGATTTTAAGAATTATAAAAACAACCAAAGAAGAGAAAAATGAGCGGAAAGGTGGAGGCAAGGTTAGGAAGCAAAGGAAAGGGAGTAAGAAAAGGGAGGAGGAAAGACAAAGGGGTAAAAAGAGCAAGGAGAAGAATAAGCAAGAGAGAAAGGGGGGGAGGAGAAGCCTCAATGAGGGGAAGCAAGATCTAAAGGAAAGAACATTAGTATGAGTGGGTGGATTTGAACAGGACTAAATCAACTGGTCAGGTTTCTTTCTAGTTCTGGTAATATTCCACTTTTCTGCAGATCACAATCTCACAATATGGAGCTTTTTGTTTAAAAAATTAAAGAAAAAAATTTGCAGCATATATCCAAAAGTAGATCAATTGCCTTTAAAATATAAAAAGTGCAAGGACAAAATGTTCTACCAGCAGATCAAATAAGGACCAAAGCCAAAAGAATGGAATACATTCACTATCAATTTACTGTAGTCACCTATAAAATATTATAAGAACATTATGTAATGGGGTTCAAGCCAGCAAGCTATTAAAGAGGCACTGGTGTCCTCACAACATGCTATTAAAGCATTAATACATCCCAAGGGTATTGCATTTATGATGGAGGAACCATCATCTAATCATATTTTTTTAAAAAATTAGCTTTTTCAAGAGGCTATGTGTCTTACTCTCTTTTCAAATGGATTCGTTTTCATTCTATATCTACAAAGATCATAATCTTTCATGTTTCTATTCAATTAAAACTGAGATACACATACAAAGACCCATACCTATATCTCTACATGAAGCTAACCAACATTCCTTCATAAATACAGGATGTAGTCATTTCCACTTTGCTTTCCATACTTATCTCTTTCTCTTTATCTCAACAAAGAATACATGAAATGTACCCAGTTTTTTTTAAAATGTTCAAAAGAGACATTTTGTACTGTCGGAAAGCAAAGGTGTACAATTTGTTTTAAAGTCCTGAAGAAGCTAGAGATAAGTATTTATTTTAACCAAGAACCTTCAATAACTATAATTATATCAGATGAAACTTACATGACAATTTGTTTGAACAGTTAGTTTTTACTTTAATAATCCCTCATTTGTTTTTTTTAAACATTTCAATAATAATGACCATCAATTAATGCTTTCAAATAATAAATCAATACCTTTACTTTTGGAAACAAATTGTTTCTTGAAATGGTATAGGCTATAAATGCAAACTTTTTGTTCTTAAGAACAACTTTCTCAAACTTTATGTTACAAGACAGAAAATAACAGCCAGCAACAATATGTTAAGTATTTGTTTGTTAGTTTCTGTCCTGCCTTATTCTTTTTACAAACAACTCAAGATGGCAAACATATCCAACACACTTTCTCTTCTTATTTTCCCCATAACAAAAACTCTATGAAGTGTGTTCAACTGAGACATAGTGACTGGTCCAAGTCACCCAGCTGTTTTTTGGCCTTACATGAATACATACATATGTATGTAGGTTGGTTGAGATGGACTAAATTAATGCTAAATATTCTCCTCCAATCCCCACCATATTTGACATTTCTACTGAATCCAAAGCAGGAAAATAATGGGCAATAGGAATATCTTGCCCAGAAAACATTCCTCAATTTTATGATGTTATCTTTAGAGTACAGAGGTTTACTTCCCAGAAACAAAGGGGGGGGGGGGGAGAGAATCACTTTCATTTAGAAAGTGAAGAAATTATTTTTTATACAATCACGTTTATGTTATAAAAATTAGCCAATATCTTTATTTAAAAATAACAGCATTTTTAAAAAATGCATATTTTGGACAAACTTCATTATGGGCTAAATAATTTTTATGGGATTTTTTAAAAAAATATTATTTCTATGTTTTTGCCAAGAGTTAAAATGGGATAATATTAATCTTGAAATGAACAACAATGATAATCTGAAACTAGTCACATCCCTGATAATTCTCATCAAGTTTACTGTTTTTTTCTATAATATATTAATAGAGATGTTCATCTATTATTAAATAGTCATGCTTATGCATTATTGTTGCATTATTTTATTTTGTATGTAATTAATAATATTCCCATCAAACATATTAAAAGCAATTAAGAACAATTTCTACCTGTACTACAATATAGAATATATGGGAGCCAATCTCCAGAATCTACCAGTAAATTCCTGTTCATGCTTTGCAAATGTTCAAAGAGGGAAGCTTTTATCTCAAATCATATCTATGCAGTCCCACATTTAAAATTCTAATAGCAACTGGACTTTTACATGCCCGAGATATTCTAAAGATATAGTCTTTTAGGTTTTTTTTCTCTTTTCTCTCTCTCTCTCTCTCTCTACACACATACACACACACACACGTGAAGCATTCCTTTTTTAAAAATCTGCAGAACTCATTTAAAATAGTATTCAGTTAAGAACAGAAGTGTTCATAAAAATAGAAAACAGACAAAAACACAAATCTTGCAACTCAGAATACTTTCAATATTAGGGTAAGTGAAATTCCTCTCCATCTGCTGCATATATAGGTCATTTCAATAAGTAACAAAGAGGTCTGAAAAATTCCTGCTATCAACAAAGTTATTTAGACATCTGTTAAGCAGCCTGACCTGTTACAACAGAAAAGAAACTGGAAAATGCACGGAATTTGTATTTGAATTAAAGCTGCCCTGTTTTTATTAGACTGTTTAAATAGGTATAACCATTAACACAAGCATTACATAAAATTAAGGCAGGTAAGAATACATAAAATAAAATAGATGTTTTGATATAATGAGAATGGGGTATGAGACTGGGAATGGGGAGAAAAATAATCTTGCTATAACAGCTCCATTTAAACTTTGGCAGGCAAGACGAAGTTGGCAGAATATGACATAGAAAGAGTAAATATGTTTTATGGCATACACATACTTGAACATTATTCAAATTCTTCAAATGAAAATGTCGATACCATCAAATCTTTGAATCTTGGTTAGATAAGATAGAAAACCGTAAATAAGGAAACTTAAATACTCCCCACTCTATTTCAAAAAAAATAAATAAATTTAAAAACTGAATTCGGCTAAACTAAATTGCCTCTAAAACTCTTTCTCAAACTCCACATTTGCAAATTATTTAAAAAAGATTATTATGCTAGGTCTCGGTTAACATTAAAATGTATCCTATCCCCACATTCTATTTCACTTTACTGTGAAATCAGTGATGGAAAAGAGGAAGCGCTTGAACTGAGCTCCACCTTAGGGCTACTCTGATGCTATTTGCTTGACTTCATTACAAAAATATTTTGCCAGGGACTTGTAGAATATTTTCTGATTTCTACTTTAGGAGTCCTTTAAAAAAATAAAAATAAAATAGGTATTATAAAATCCTGGATCAACTAGATATCTGTCTTAAAATGGTCTCCCAAGGAGAGGTAAGTTTGCTTTGTCTGCTTTTAAAAATGTAAGTCTAGAAAAATGGATAATAGGGCTCTGTAAAGCATTCCAAATAAAAACTTTGCAACATGCAGGAATACAAAGCTCCTCTCTTCAAAATTTTAAAGCAGCCACTTTTTCTGCAAGGTTCAGCAATGAATGCAGCGGGGAGGGGGGAGTAAAAAAACAGCTCTCAATGAAGCTAAAGATACCTTGCAAAAGATAAAGCTGCTAGAAGAATTCAGAGAGGCTGTTTTGCTCATGCTCACAAACCTTTTTAAAATGCACAGTGCTATCTTTAAAAAATAGATTAGAAATGCATAAACATCACTGAACAAACTGCAATAGCTTTCAGATTGGTTGACACAATCCTGTAAAGTCAAGCAGTTATATTCCCCATAAACTGTATTTACATTTTTAGTGTGATCTAGTATAGATGTCGGAATGATAGGAAAATTCAGTTCTCCTACCAGGAAATTTTATTGGCTGTACACCTCTGAATCATGTACGGTAACTTAACATACCAACACATTTCACTCAGAGAAATTACACCAGTGGTTTCAGTTGACAGCTGTAATTTAGATTTAGATAGCAAGAGCTTAAAATACTATCCACAATCTATCAAAAATCTAATCACTCAATAATTTCCTATAACTTCTGTGTATATAAACCTTTTCCTTCTATGCAATTCATCTACTTAATATTGGCTTGAATAGGACAACCAAAAACAAAGTAGAAGGAATAAGGATCTGTCCTCTATAGTTTACAAGCCACAAGTAAAAGAAGGGATGTAACTAGTTAGGTGCTCTAAAAGAGGTGTAATTTTTTTTAAAGTGCTCTATTTCTCCAGATAATCATTTGTTTTACCTCAAGAAAATACAATTTAAAGCAAAATCCTAGAATATTTCTACATCAACCTATATATGAGATACTTAAGGTTTACAAGAGCATTTTAAATTCATATATAAATCTTACCACATGTAGTTTACTGAGTAAAAGTCAATTGTTACTTTTTTCAATTGATAAAAGTATGCAGTTGAATTCATAAAGAATTGTCAAACTAAAGACCAATGTTCAGTAAAAGCATTTATCTGTACTTTCAATCTAAAAATAAGTAGCGAATTAAACAGAAACTTTTATTTATCTTACGCTGTGACCTAGATCAAGATGATCATATTCTCGGAAGTGTTGAACAGGAATATTAGAGAAGAAAGAAAAATAAAAGGAATGAAAATTAAAAAGGAGGAATATAAATTGGAAGCTTTTGCAGACGACCTGGTATTTATATTAGAAGACCCATTGGAAAGAGCACCCAAATTAATAGAAAAAATAGAAGAATATGGAAAAGTAGCAGGTTTAAGAATAAATAAAGACAAAACAAAGATATTAACAAAGAATATGTTAGCAAGACAAAAGAAAGAGTTGGAAGAAATTTTAAAAATACAGGTCACGAACAAGGTTAAATATTTAGGGATACATATTACACCAAGATGTAGTACATTGAAGGAAGATAACTATGTTATACTCAAACAGCAGATTGCAACAGATTTGATAAAATGGGAAAAACTGCAACTATCATTGATTGGGAGAATATCTACAATTAACATGAATATATTGCCTAGAGTTTTATATTTATTCCAGACAATTCCTATTCGACTAGGGAAAGAGTTTTTTGAAGATTTAAATAGAATTGTGTTGAAATATATTTGGCAGGGTAAAAAAGCTAGAATAAAATTAAAACTGTTACAAGATGCAAGAATAAGAGGAGGGTTTGCCTTGCCCAATTGGGAGCTATATTACCAGACGTCAAGTTTGATGTGGGTAAAGGAATGGATAACACTAAGGAACAGTAGATTACTGACTTTAGAAGGCCATGACTTGCTGTTAGGATGGCACGCCTTTCTTTGGTATAAGGGAACTAAAAGAGGCATTGGAACTTACCTGATACGCCCCTTCTCGGTGAGCTGCAACAAGCATCCAGAGAGTGGGAGGTGCTTAGTCTCTGCTTGGATAGGCTGGGCTTATTTGAATAGGACGCTGTTACTCCTCCCTGCCTTCTCCCTAGCATCCCCCAGTTTTGGCGAAGATGAGATGATGCAACCTCCATCCTCGACATTGGTCTGTTTGCGTGTTTTTTTTAAAACTTATATCCAGATTAGTCATTGGCCGGAACAGAACCCCACCAAATGGATATTGGGTGGGGCTGGATGCTCGTTGCAGCTCACCAAGAACGGGTGTATCAGGTAAGTACCAACGCCCCTTCTCCATTGAGCTGCTCTGAGCATCCAGAGAGTGGGACATACTAAAGCTTGGCTTGTCCTATGGGAGGGTCTCCATCTGGGTTGGAGTTCCCCACTGTCCAAGTAGACTCGTTGTAACACCCTCCTACCAAAGGAGGCTTCAGCAGAAGCAAATACATCAATTTTGTAATGCCTAATGAAAGGTGATGGGGAGACCCATGTTGCCGCTTTACATATTTCTGCAATAGGAGCTTGCGTGGCCCAGGCCACTGAAGTTGCCGTGCTCCCTGTTGAATGGCCCATAATGCCCCTAGGCACAGGCAGTGATTGAGTCTCGTATGCCTTGGCTATCGTAGCCTTCAGCCACTTGCCTATAGTTGAAGAAGAAACTTTCTGCCCCTGGGAGGTTGGCTGAAAGGATACGAAAAGAGCTTCAGTCTTTCTGAAAGGAGCCGTTCTATGTAAGTAATTACGGAGAGCTCTGCGGACATCCAGTTGGTGCCATTGATGCTCTAGGCCCTGAGAAAAGTTAGGAAGAACTAGTTCTTGTGACCTGTGGAAGGCAGAATTGACTTTAGGTGTGAATGTGGGGTCAGGTCAAAGCACCATTCTGTCAGCATGGAATATACAGAGGTCCTTTCATGCAGATAAGGCTGCGATTTCTGATATACAATGTGCTGATGTTATAGCCACGAGCAAATCAACCTTGTATGTGAGAAAATGGAGGCTAACGGTTTTCAGAGGTTCAAATGGACCCTTTGTGAGTGCTATGAGTACCTTGTTAAAGTCGCAGGTCGGGTAACGATGCACCACTGGTGGACATAAATTTGTAGCACCCCTAAGAAAACTCTTTATCTGTGGGTGATGAGAGATGGATGGTAGACCTTCCCTAGTCACCACTGAGGCAATGGCTGCCACTTGTTGTCTTAAAGTGTTTGGAGAGAGGCCGCTGTCGAGACCATCTTGGAGAAAATCTAAAACTTGTGCAATTGATGGCAAAAATGGCTTCATCCTGGATTTGGTGCACCATTTGAAGAAGATAGTCCATGTGGCATTATATATGCGACTCGCAGAAGGGTGCCAAGCCGCTTGAATGGTATTAATCACCCTGGCCGAAAAATTCTCCTTTCTTAGATGTTGCCGTTCAACCTCCAAATGGCTAGGTGGAGCCATTGAGGGTCCAGGTGCTGGATCGGTCCTTGGGTGAGCTGAATTTTGTGCAGTGGAATTTTCCACAGTTCTTCTGTGGACAGGCCTCTGAGATCCGCAAACCACGGTCTCCTGGGCCAATAGGGTGCCACCAAATCAGGTCCGCTTTCTCGTCCAGTAGTTCTTGTACTACTTTGGGTATCAAGGGGAGCAGGGGGAAGGCATATAGGAGATCCTGGGGCCACCAGCACCGGAAAGCGTTGATGTTCTCTGCCCCTGGGATGGGTATCATGAAAAGAATCTCGGGAGCTGCGAGTTCAGGGAAGAAGCGAACAGATCTATAACTGGCAGACCAAATCTCTGGACTGCCTCCTGAAACAGGTTTGGATGTAGATGCCACTCTGATTGGTCGATCGTGGCCCTGCTTAGCCAGTTGGCCTGTGTGTTTGTCAAGCTGGAAATATGCTCCACTCTGATAGAGGCTAAGTTCCTTTCCACCCAACGGCACAGTCTCTCTGCTTCCCACATAAGATGCTTTGAGTGGGTCCCCCCTTGTCTGTTGATATGTGCTTTTGTTGTGACGTTGTCTGTCAGTAAACTATGTGTCTCATTTCAATATGTGGGAGGAAACCGCAAAGGGCCAGGTGGACTGCCCTGAACTCCAACCAATCTATGCTGTTCGATTGCTCTGCAGTTGATCAATGCCCTTGAGCCGAGAGGGACTGGAAATGAGTTCCCCATCTGAACAGACTGGCATCCGTGGTTATGGTGAGTCTTTGGTGTTCTTTCAGCAGGCATCCCTTGTTGACTGCTGGAGTCATCCACCAGTGTAGAGATAGCTGGACTTTTGTAGGCACTAACACCCTGGTCCTGGAATTGCTTAGTCCCGATCTTTGGAATGGAAGCAGATAACATTGGCATGATCTAGTGTGGAATTGAGCCCAAGGAACAATAGAAATACAGGAGATCATTTTTCCCAGTAGTTTAGATAAATCGGCTAGAGGAACCCGTTTGAGGATTCTAAGGTTTTAATGCTCTCCTGTCTCTCAGAGGATAGAAACACTCTTCCTTCTCCTGGGTCTATTATCGAGCCCAGGTGAGATAAATGGGTTGAGGGAAACAAATGGCTCTTTGCCCAATGGAAAACCCATGTTGTTGAAAGGTTCGCAATGTAATTTGGGTATCCAATTCTGTCTGCCTGGATGAGGATGACAAAATCAAAATATCATCCAGGTAACACTGGAGTCTAACCGGAATGGCCCTAAGGTGTGCACCAGAGCTTCCAGAACCTTTGTAAAAGTCCTAGGGGCCAATGACAACCCAAAGGGCAGGTCAACGTATTCGAACTGTTGGTTGTTGTAGCAGAATCTGAGAAATTTTGAATGAGGTCTAATTGGTATGTGAAGATAAGCCTCTGTTAAATCGATGGAAGTCAAGAAAATAACCCTTTCTTATGCTAAGGAAAATGGATTGCAACGTCCTCATCTTGAATTTACAGTAGACTAGAGTACGATTGAGACATTTTAAATCTAGGATTGCCCTCCACCCCCTCCCCCGAACTTTTGGGAACTACAAATAGGAGAGAATAGAATCCTTGTCCATGTTGATCCTGGGTTACTGGTTGGATGGCCTTAATTTCTAGTAAGTGATTGATCGCTGTCTCCATCAGTTTCCTTTTAACCGGATCTCGGGAGATAGGACTATTCAAAGTTCAGGGGTGTGGAGGAGAACTCTAGACCCAGGCCAAATCTGATGGTGTCACGAACACATGAATCCGATGTGGAAGAGTCCCATCAGTCTGCAAAGAGCCTTAATCGTCCTCCAATGGGAGCAAGATCCCTGTATTTATCTTGGACGGCAAAAACCTCTCTTTCCAGTTCCCCTGAAAAATCACTTAGTTTGTCCACCCCTGCGAGGTCTGTCGGAGAATTCTGATCTATCTGACTGCTGGGCTCTACTATATGTTGGAGGTCTCTGGAATCTGGGAAAGAATGGACTTGATAATAGGGATGAAAGGAGCCTCTCTGAAAGAGCTGAAAAACTCTGCTGTCAGAGCGACAAAGAATGGAGGGGAGAATCTTTTTCTTGCTTCTAGTCTCAATTAGAAGTGGATCCAGAGCAGCACCAAACAATTTATCATCCGAAATTGGGGAAGAGGTGAGTTGCCATTTGTGTTTGATATCACCTTTCCAATGTCTAAGCCATAGCAATTGGTGGGCCGTAACCTGCGATGCCATGGCTCAAGCTAAAAACTTGAACAAATTCAATGTAGCATTTGCAGAAAACTCTGCGGCCGCAATTAATTTGGCAATGTCCTGGTGTGCCCTAACATTAGAATTTGTATGGTGTCCCTCAGGTGATGTAGCCATCTGAGTGAGGTTCTGGTGAAGAAGGATGCGGCTATTGCCGCCCTTATGGCCCATGCATCAGACTGATGCGCCTTTCGTAGTGCTATCTCGGCTTTCTTTTCCTCAGTTTGAAGGCCTCCTCCACTTCTGTGGGAATGGTAGAGGAGGATGCTAAGGTCACCACTGGCTCATTTACTTCAGGGATATTCAAGGAATTGGAAAATCCAGAAGCTAAATTCAATAATTTCTTATCAAAGCTAGTAGGGGCTGGATACACCACTGCTGGGTCCACTGTTTCTGGATTAGGTCTGAAAACATTTGCGGAACTGGAATAACCTCAACCTCGTTAATGGGTTGTGAGAAAATCAAATCCTCCAATTCGTCCTGAGGTTCTGATTGAAGAACGGAAGGAGACTTTTCAAGGCAAGCTGTGGTTTTGGCCTTGAAAAAAGATTTGAAAAGCTGTGGATGAAATAGCCCCGTAAAGGTGGGTTGGTCTGGCTTGAGGTCCTCGCCCTCGGACATGCCTCTTTCTAGGGGTTCCTCCTCCAAGGGGACTTCACTAGCTGGCACTGATACTGCATCTAATTGGGGCTCACCTTCTCCCTCCTCCTGTATGTCTGGATGCATATGTGAAATGAAAGAAGACTCCCCTTGAGGAGGTACCTGAGGATAATGTAGGTCAGTTCTGCATAGAGATCCTACTGACTGAGAGTCACATTCCAATACTGGTATCTGTCTGGTCATCTGTCTGGGCCCTGGCTGCGATTCCTCTGTGGATTACAAGCTCCATCCATGCTTTCATAGTTTCTGGTACCTCATCTGGCAGGAACTCCTCCTGTTGTAGGCCAGCCACTGTTGAGTGAAGGTCGCCTCGGGGGCTCGCCTCGGGATATTTACACTTGGTGAGGCCTGTATAAGGTGCTAGCCGGCCTATGTGGCATGGACAGATCTAAGGCTACTGGTGACTGTTGAGCCTGAGATATTTGAGCTGGGGGAGGAGGCTGGGAAGTTCTTTTAGCTTCCTTACAGTGTTTCTCAATTTGCTTTTCCAACGCCTTCTGGCGTCGGGTAGCATCTTTCTCTGCGGCCCTTGAGGGACCCTTAGGTTTCTTGGACTTATCTACGACCTCTGTTTGCCATTGCAATTCTGCAGTTGCTCTTAGTAGAGTAAGAATATATATATACATGTACACGTGAAAATCTATATGTATATGTGTACACGTGAAAACATATATGTATATGTGTGTGTGTGTTTTCTTAAGTTTTCACGGGTACTTACATGTATGGTATTCAGCTTTGTTCAGGTATTTTCCCCACGTCATTATAGTTGTGCTTTTAAAGCTGTAGCAATGTTTTGGCAGAATCTCATCTACCATCATCAGGCTTCTGTATTGTGTTCGTCTGTGAGTCAGACTTTCACAGCCGTTTCTGTTTTAAATTTGGGGCTAGCCTACTGCTGTGCCAGAATGGTTTTTTCTTCATCCTGATTGGTTGTCTTGGTGTCTTGGTCTGTGTTTATTAGTCTTGGAGTTTGCTGTGTTCTGCTTGATTGGTATTTCTAATATCTTCTGTCTGTTTTGTAGCTTTTTTGTCTTGATATATATGGACGGTTAGCACGTGCAGAGTCCTGCACCGCCACAGGGGCAAGAGACCCTATCTCTACTATCACTCCGCCCCTTTTTTAAATTATTTGATTTTTTTAATGGTTTTCATTTTTTTGCAAAAAAGTCAATAAAAAATTATTATTTACAAATGGTCTCATTTGATAATGCTCAATGCCAGGTCAATTCAAGAAAGAAACAACACAGACCTTCAACAGCTGACTGATCAGGCTGATGTGGCCTAGTACTGCTAAGTACAAATAAGATAGATAGATAGATAGATAGATAGATAGATAGATAGATAGATAGATAGACAGACAGTTTAGTGTGAGGGCAGCCAACAATTCTTTACTTATACCTCCCCAGCTGCAAATTATAATTCTCCTTATAAGCTGCATTAAGCTTTGAAGAAATTAAAGCCTCTCACAAGAAAAGTAAAATTCAGGAATATGGCCACAAGAAGCAACGTGGATAAAATGGCGAAGTCCTGTAAATTGCGTGTCAAAATGACCATTGCCCAACTCTAAACAGCTCCGGATGGTTGTTTTGTTTTGGCGCCAACACCACTACAACCTTAGTCGCACAATCGTTTAAAAAAGGGCACTAAAAAAAGATACTATGTGACTGAAACGATAAGGAGGGGACCAGAAGGGCTCCACTGCTCCCACCCCTGTAAATCCTAGGGGAGTAAATGCTGCCTATCACACCAAAGATTGAGCTAAAACTGAGGGATGCTAGGGAGGAGCCAGGGAGGAGTAACAGCGTCCTATTCAAATAAGCCCAGACTATCCAAGCAGAGACTAAGCACCTCCCACTCTTTGGATGCTTGGAGCAGCTCAATGGAGAACACAGGGGTATTTTAGAAGACAATATATTATATTATAGAAGGCATTGTTTTGAACTGGGAGAACATAAACAGACAATATTACTTAAAAATTCCAACATGGATATCAACTACTGAAGCTTTTTCCAATAATATATAAAAGGAACAAACATCTAACAGTGTCTCACCATATCTATATCTATGGTGAGACACTGAATGAAAAGGGTGAACTTAAATCTATGCAAGCGTTGGAAGAACAAGGTGTAAAATTGAACTGGTTTTCATATTTGCAAATACAATCTAGGTTTGATAAAGACTCTAAAGCAGAAGGTATTTATGATAAGTTGACTGATTTAGATAAAATTTTGACGGGTACTGATGAAATGTAATTAAAAAACTTTATGGACATCTATTATAATTTAAATTGGAGGAGGAACATGTTAAAGAAATGATGATTGATTGGGGGAAAAATTTTGGATATGGGATTGATTTAGAAAAATGTGGTCTCAAAATTATAAAATGACAATGTCAACTGCATATAAAGAAAATTTGTATAAGATGTTTTACAGGTGGCACCTACCCCCGATGAAACTTTAGAATTAGAATTAGAAGAACTTTATTGTCATTGTACAAGTACAACGAAACTGTGGATGCACCCTAGCAACTGTTCGTAATACAATAAAACCAAAGCACTTAAAAATGAAGATAAGAAAAATAGAGTACCCATGTCTCCATTTGCAATTTGAGAGTACAATATCTACGAATATACACATCCAACACTATCCTACAGCTTGAAATCTTGTCTTACTGAAATTAGATTTCTTCAGTAAGCCAAGATTTCAATCTGTAGGGTGATTTTCTTAAAAGTATATAGAATTAACTCTATTGACATAACATAAATATAACATATAACATAAATATAAATGTTTAGTGGCTAAAATTTTGAAAAGTAAATAATAATATGCTACTTGGTTCCATTAGAAAAATTGAAGGATCATGTAAGGAAATACAATAGTAGACTGGCACGATTTCATTCAGTAAACTAATGATGGTACTTGACCCTGTCAAAAATGAGTGGATCAAATGGAATCATTTTCAAATAAAAAGTACTGTGCAAATCTGTCAGTAAGTGTACCTGTTATACTGTGAAGGCATGTTTCAACAACCTTTTAAATAGCATACAGAATCAAACTATTATTTGTCTAAGTAGCAGTTAAGGGAGCGTTTTCTATTAAATGATCTTGGCTTGGGTCCAGTACTAAATTCTGACTATTCTGGCAGGTCTTCATCTTTTGTTGTTGTTTATTCTTTAGAATGTCTCTGTGCCAAATTAAAAATGCATAGTTTTAATTCTGCCAAATAATTTCCTTCTTTTCCTACTCAGAATCTATTAATTCTGTATTTACTCAGAAATATGGTATAATTTCAAAAGAAGCTTAAATAGTAGAATTCTCATAATATTTCATAGCATCATGTATAATACTGCGACAATTTAACAATGGTTCAATCATTAATTTATAGAAAGGTGTGACACAGAATCCAACAATAATAAACACTTTTCTTTTTTTATATCCCAAATCTGCATGAAATGGGCCTTTCTTCCTTTTAATGGAAGACTGGGCTAAAATATATTTCTGAGCAATCATGGTTCTCAACTTCTTTGTTGTATATATCCATAATGCTTCCACACCACAGTAAAATTATTCTGTCAGCAGTGTTCGATTAAATATTAATCAAACCCTATAAACAGTATATAGGCTAAGAAGTACAGATTATTGCTATCTACTAGGTTTGTGTAAATCATTCAAAGCCCTAGAACAGTGATTTAAGTTGCAAAGCCATTTAAACTTTGATAAGTCTGTTGTGCTTTGAGGGCCTCCTAATCATGCAAATGCACACATAGATGTTGGTTTCACCATAACAGTGGCTTCTACAAAAGACAGAAGTTCTCAATGCATTTACAATAGACCTTTGATAGCTACTTCACAGCTTCAAGAGCAGATTCTAAGGGCACTAGTGACCAATATTTTTTGTGTTAAATCATATCCTATGGCTCAAAAAAAATTAAAAGGTAAAAGATTACTTACAAGGGCAGAAAGATCAATGGGAGGATAATTTATACAGAATTATGCTTTATTCTGAGGTATGCAGAGTCACAAGATCCACAAATAACCTATACAGAGTATGCATTCATCTACCTATTACATCCTATCTTATTGTCTTGTGGAATATGCTATGGAATGAACAGAATACTTCATATCTTCAATGTCAAAATGGTGGAATTATTGCTATGAGAGACAATGACATAATCTCATAGAAGATGACCTTATGATTCAAAATCACCTCAGGCACAAAATTCCTCAGGCATAAACATTCACAAAATTCAGTTAAATGCTTGTCATAAGGCCATTGAAAAAGTCAACAACTTCTATATTTAGACTTCTAATAAACACTTTGACTTTACTGATTTATTCTTTGCTAAAGAAAGTATTTTTCCAAATATTAAAAACTATCTGATATTGAAAAATGCAGCATTGGCCTTATTTCCATAATAAACAAGAATATATTATTGTTTACTTACTTCACAGATCTTCCTTCCTGTATAATAGCTCTTACCTATATCTCTACTTTGTTATAGGAAAGATGGGAAAAAATTGTTTAAAAGTGGTATATGAAAAGATTAGATATTTCTTTATTTATAAATTAATTGTAATGTATTAAAATATTTTTGTGAGTACATCGACTGGATAAGAAGGCCTGTTTATACATAGAACTATGCAATTTTGTTAAGATTACTGTGGAGTAATGATCCCCTAGTTTCCCAGAGTAAACATTCTTGGAATCTTGTAGCTCATTTCAAGGCTAGAATTGAAGCAGCCATCTCTTTTAATCTCAATGACTGGACCTCCATGTCTTGGGGGATAATTCCAGTATAACTTGTCAATTCATGGACTGCCATGAATTGGTAACTGCACTCAATGTGTAGCCTTTAATGGAACTGCATCTACATGAAAGAAGAATGCAATGGGGTACCCCAAGGTTCCATCTTAATCCCAGTACTCTTCAATATCTTCATCAATGATTTAGATGAGGGGATAGAAGGGAAACTTATCAAATTTGCAGATGATGCCAGCATGACAGGAATAGCCAACAATCCAGAAGATGTGCTGCAGTTTCCAAAAAAGCCAACACAATCCTAGGCTGCGTTAACAGAGGAACAGAATCAAGATGATGTTAATATCATTTTATAATGCCTTCGTAAGACCATACTTAGAATATTGCATATTGGTTGTCACAATATTTAGACTCTAGAAAGAGTGCAGAGAAGAGAAACAAAGATGATTAGGAGACTGAAAGCTAAAACATTTCAAGAATGGTTGCTGGAATTGGGTATGTTTAATTTAATGAAAAGAAGGACTGGAGTGACATGATAGCAGTGTTCCAACATCTAAGAAGCTCCCACAATCAAGAGGGGGGCAACCTAGTCTCTAGAGTACCTGAAGATAGGCCAATGAATGGAAGCTATGAATGGAAGCAATGAATGGAAACTAATAAAAAAGAAATGAATGGAAACTAATCAAGGAGAAGTGCAACCTAGAACTAAGCAGAAATTTCCTGGCACTTTTAACATTTAATCAGTAGAACAACTTGCCTCCATAAGTGGTGGATCTCTTTAAGAAGAGATTGGACAACCATTTGTCTGAAATGGTATGTAGTTGAACAAGAAGATCTCCAAGGTCCATTTCATCTCTTATTATTCTGTTATTCTGTTAATAATGTACCACAAACACATTAATCTTTGATGTTTAAAATTATTAGAAATTTTAAAATCCATTTGTCATCTTTTGTTATTATAAAATATATGATTTGTGTTACCACCATATTTTAGCATCATATAGTGACTGTAGATGATTATAAGATCTATAACAAGATATAAAAATCAAGTTAAAAATATCGAACTAATTCTAGAGTTCTGAATAAAGGAATACATGAGTGAATGGTACTGGAATAAGGCTCCAAAGGACTAAATATGGCTAATCTAAGAATAAATTGTCATTTTAATTAATAACATTGTATATACTCCCAAAATTAAAGGGGAAGAATAAGACAAAACTGATTCTAAGCAATTGGATAATATTTACTTAACAATGGAGGAAAGCCTGAAAATTTAAACCAAATAGTATCAAAGGTACAGGTTGCAAAAATGCAACATTATTTTTATTACTTGAACATAGAGCATTAGAAGCACTTGTTTATAAGTTAAGAAAAAAGTGTACAGTACAAATTGATGGTCTGCTTTGAATCAATAACATTCTATGCAAGCTGGGAAGCACTGCAATCTTTTTTCAGTCTGCAGAAGCTTCTACAGAGTTAGAAATGCATAATCGCATTAAAACTAGAGTTAACTGGAATTCTGGATTGGTTCTCTCTTCCTTCCCTCCTTTACTGAAGTGAAATATTTCAAAAACTGCTCGTTTATTTTTAATGGAAAGTCTATTTTAATCCATAAATCAGAAAAATTATTTTAATTTTGAGACTAAGAATTAATTGAAGGTAAATACAGTAGTATTGCTGATATCTAAATGTTAAAACTACTATTATGAGGACTTAGCAATTTCCATGTGTAATAATCACCACATGGAAGTGCCCTCAAAATGTTGATAAGAGAAGCTTGTGAAATAGATATATTGGACATTACTTATATGGAAATGTAATTATTATGTTGTTATATTGATAAGAAGAGTACTAATTATTAATTGTAAGCACATGAAATATGTACCTAATCTACACACGATTGAAATGGAATGGATTTATTGTCCATAAAAAAAAAATTTAAAGTATTTTTTAAAAATGTTGTTTGGCCTAGCTCAGAAGCTTTGCTTTGCTAAAAAGACACATCTCAGATACTTTAGCTCAAGCTTGTCCAACCCACAACCCGTGGGCTGCATGAGACCCTGGGCAGCTAATGCAGTCTCATAAGATCATAATAAAAAATAAAAAACAAAGGAAGTTTATTATTAATATAGTATTAATAGTTTATTATTAACTATACTATACATTTTATATGCAGCACAAGAAAAATCCACTTCACTCAATGTGCCTCAAGCAAGCCAAAATGTTGGATATCCTGCTTTAGCTTATGTCATCCAGTTTTAAGGCACTAGGCTTAAATTCTTTAAGGTTTTTAGCAAGCCATATTGTGAATGTTCTAAAAAGTACATAATTATGATTTTCATATCGATCTCTCCTCAGGTGGTCAATGGAACATCTGCTTTAGGTGCCATTATTTTCATTGCCCATTAGGAGCAGTATCTATTCCATAATGTTTTCATGAATGAGTTTCTCCTTTCCATGGAGCGATACCAAATGTATTCACTTAAAAGATACTGAAGATTTTTTTAAAAAATCTTACAAAATTTAAAACGTATTTTTGTTTTCTAGTTTGGGGTCTGCTCATTAGAGTTATAAATAATAATAAAAAAAAATCCTTAAGTCTGTAATAAATTCTTTTTAAAATAATTATTTATCTGTTTTTTACTGTCCACTTTCCAAATTTTAATAAATACATAAAGAACTTTGCAAAACATAAAATGTAACTATTAATATTATTATTATATATTTTATTGGAAAGTGAAAAAGTATCCTAAATAAAGTTATAAAAATCAGGTATTCTCATTAGCATTTCCTATGCAATATTATAAAGAACATGGCACAACAGATTTAGCTCTGGATGTCATGCACAATTTAAATCATTTTGAATTGTTCAAGAAAAACCCCTGTAAAACATAATGAGATATAGCTATCTAATAAATCTCTCTCACATACTCAAACTTGTTTTGCTTGTTTTCTTTTCATTTCTAGAGATTTTGGCCACTAATGTGACAAATTCTGAGGTAATACAATATAGAGGGCTTATTCCATCTACCTATCTATCTCTGCCTATGATGAATCCAGAATGCTTATTGAAAATAACAATGACTGGTTTTGCAGAGCAATATTCTCCAAAACACATAAAGCGAATGTGTCAGACAAAGAGATAAAAAGAACCTTATTCTTCAGAATTTAGGTTACAGTTCCCATGCATGCCAGAGGGGTGTGACAGCAAATATGTCAAAAAAATTTGTTAAAAGAATGGTTGGAACACATAATTCAACATTATCCATTAATAAGAAATGTATTCTACTGAAACAATTGGAGAATATCTAGCTCTCCATAACATTAATTTACAAAAGTATAAGATACTTTTATCTTAAAGATACCCGGACAGAGCCACAAGTAAAATGCAACATATTCATAATTGATATGCTTTATTTCAGTCACAGTGTAAACAATATAAATCTAAACCACAAAGAGTATCTTAGCCAATTATAATAACTGATATTTTCATCCCAAAAGATATTTTGGTTCATTTTTTGCAGAAAAAACTATCTTCAACTATCTATTAGCTGGTATGTCCAGCACAGAATGTCAAAATAATGTTATTTTAGTCGTTTGGTTTCCTACAATCAATAAAAATAGTAAAATAATAATAGGTTGGGCATAATAGACATTATAAATTAATGGCAACATAATAACAGAATAACACAACAACTCCCTTGAAGAACATTTATTACAACATATGTTTCTGGTCAATATGATTTCAGAAAACATAAATGAAAAATGTCATAATTTACTAAGATGTAGGTTGACATTAGTAAGAACAAACAATATGTTGCCCACAATATCAAACTGGGAGACTGAAACTGGGGAATATATTGAAATTGCAAAATTGATAGGTGTGTCCATTATTGAAATTTAACTAAATTTAGGTAGCATTAGCTCTCTTATGGAAAATTTATATAGTAAATCTGGTGTATAATTTTTAAGTCTTAAATAGAGTTAAAGATGACTAACCTTCAATGTAAAATACAAATATTCAAATTATAGTAAGTGGTTGAGAATATAAATAGAAGGGAAAAGGACAATATTATCAGAAAGATTTTATTGATTATCTTTTTTTAACACACACCACACACCAACACCCACATATATAAATATACAGCAGTCTTTCTTTTCTTCTATTTTTTCTTAGTTTTTTTATTTCAACATTTTAACGTAAAATATACTAGAACTAAACAATATTTTATTAGATTTTGAGTTATTTTATATTATTTATTTATTTATTAAAACAATTTATATAGCTGCCCATCTTGCAATTCTTGTTATATTTGTAATTCTTGTTATATTTTTGTGATAGAAAATTTCTTTACTTCAACATTCAAATACAATTTATTTAATTATTATCTCTAGATTGCATTTTTGATATATTAAAAAAATGACATGGATTGAATGCCAGGGAAATGTAATTTTACCATAATATGATAAGCTATTTATAATTAACTGAAATCAGGCTTTATTTAGCAACATTCTCAATGAAACTCTCTCATGCTACAAGAGAGAATTATATGAGGATTGTCATGCAATTACTGTACAATTCTGAATTTTAAATCTTAGAAGCAAACTTCATTCAATTCAGTTAAACTTTGTCCACAGCTAGGTACTGCAATTAAAAGTTTAATTAATTAAACATGCATTTTATGATGCATGCATACATTATAGCACCATTATCTTAAATTTCCACTATATTTCTAAGACTATTAATATAAATACAATAAGGTTTAAACAGAGTATGAACAACTCAAAATACACACATATATGTATAAAGAATTATGTGTTTGTTAGTATGATTTGCTGGGTTAGGGATTTTCTTTCTTTCACTGTTAGGTATTGAGATGTATTGTGTTGGGGGGATGCACTAAGGGAGGCTCAGAAAATCTCATTGTACACATGTTGTACATTGACAATAAAGGTTTGAAATTTGAAATTGAAAAATATTATTCTATCAATAATAAGAAGACTGGTTATTTTTATTTTTTCTTCTCTGCTAATGTTCATGGTGTTCAAGAGATCAATAATTATTATGGGATGGAGGGGAAAGAGGGACTGGTTACAAAAAGTAACCCACAAATAGAAAAATATTCAACTTGTTAGTTGTAAATTTTTCATTGAGAATTCTGCTAGAGCCACTTAAACCTCTAATTTGCATTCAATGAAAAGTAGTGAACCCACATTTGATAATCAGAAATATTTTCATATGCTTATATACAGTTCACCATACCAAATTAACTCTCCCAATCTTCTGAAATAGAGAACTGGGCACGGAAACATTGAATTTGCAATATGGCAACATTTACACTATGAACTATCACCAAAAAGTTCAAATTTGAAAGAGGATCCGAATAGCTGTATTTCCTTTCCTTTTTAAAACTATAGGCTTATGCACACTATGGGATATGTTTTACCCAGTTTTATGTGGCAATCAGCCTTCATGTTTCTCTTCATTATACAGTGCAATCTGGATAGCATGACTATTTGCCTTATGGAAAAATTTGACATTTATTAAGTGTTTACAGAGTTTAAAATGGTAAGCCTTGAGAACTAAAATATTCTGGGCTTTGAAAGGCGAAAAGAAGTCTATGAACTTTTTCATCCAGATCAATAGCTGATTACTTTGGATTCTGCATAAATTTCCCCCCACTTTCCTTTTTAGAAATTATATACGCTAATTTTCATTAGACAGCACATTTGTGCTAGAGGAAAAAAGAAACTAAATGCTCTAATGTACACAAGAGGAAACAACTGGCTTTTATACTCTGAGTTCATAAATCTAAAACGTTACTTCTGTCATAAATTTGACTTTCAAGCCAGGGATTTTCTTTAAAAATCAGTTTGCAAAATGCATGGCACATGAATATTTGAATAACAGAAACAATAAATATTAATAATAATAAAGCTTCAGCAGCAAAGTAACAGAACTGGTTGCTTTGTGCCAACAAATGCAAGCCAAATCAGGATGTCATCTAGTACAGCAGGATAATTCACAGCCATTATTCAGAGGCAGCCAATACTGCTAGATATGTAGTCGTGGCACTAAGGAAAAACATTATGTGCCACAAAAATGAACAGAGGAAGAAAATGACAAAGGAAAAAAATGTAGAATTCTGTTAAAAAGTATTCATTCCCTTCAGTTTTCTAAATTTTTGTGTATCTTTTATACTTACTGGTATTAGGGCTTCATGTGAATCCAACTTAAGAAAATCTGAAATTTAACAAATTACATTGTTCCCTTTTTATAAAGAAAAGTAAATTAACATACATTTTTGTATGTGTTACTGGATGCCAGCATGAAAACCATTTAATAAATGATTGAATCATTTGTTAAGTACAATAACTGCAACCAAATGCTTCTTGTAAGAAGTAATCAATATCTCACAACAGTGTCTAGAAATTTTGACCCATTCTTTTTTCACTTATTTGTGTTCTTGAGAGTGATTTTGACTAAAGGTTTCTCATTAGTATTGTTCCATATTGTCATGCCCTTGTCAGTCTAAATCTGAGGAGGAAGACAAACAGCTGACAGGGAGTGAGAGTGTGGTTCCATTGGCTGTGGAGGAAGCTGGGGAAGGGCAAAGTCTGGCTGGGCAGAGCAGGGTTAGAACAAGGGAGAGAGAGTTCAAAGGAAGACTCAGGCTCAGCCCTTCTTCATCGTAGGGCACACAGGGAGGAACAAAGAAGAGAGCAGCATGGGTTGCATGGCTTACGGGGGAGGAAAGGACTCTGATTCCCTTCATTAGCCACACCTGGGAATGAAAGTTTAAAAGAACCGAATGCTGACTGCAACAGCTGCTGGGAGCAAACATGACTTTATCCTGTGTTGTCTTTGCTTATTTGTGTTCCTGGCATCTTCCCAATCATGTGAGTTTTGCCATGCCTTCACGTCTGGAATTCTTGCCCCTACCCTGCCAAACTAATTACCTCAGTTTGGCTTGATTGGACTTAAAGTTACAGTTTGTGTTGACCATGTTTTGGACTTAATTTTCTGCAGTCAAAGGCTGTTCCTGGGAGAGCTTTTCTCCAGCCAGAAGGTAACCTGGAAATTGGGGGCAAAGTTGGAACTGTTAAAGGGACTCTTATTAATTATCTGACTGTGTTGCCTTTGTGCCACACCCCGGTTCATCACACATTTCAAGATTATGTATCTAACTAATGGAAATCCAGATCTCTAGAAATCTGAAATTTTTTTTTGGAAATCTTAATATCTCAGTGGTATATGACATTTTTCTAGAATCTGTATAATGAAAATTTCATTGTAATGAGAGAAGCCAAAGAAGTATCAACACAATACCTCTGGTTATATGCAATTTTTTTACTCACAGACTTTTTCATTTCAGTTTTTACAAAACTTCTTTTTTCAAACCTCCCACTAGCATAAGTCCATCTTCTATGTCAAATCTAACATAATTCTATCCAATCTGTTCTAAGCAGTGTGCATATCCTCTTCTCTTATTTCCACTTTACATTCATTCTGTTCTTGATTATTTTATACCAATCAGAACGGTCAATACAGCACTTTACATAACCATTTTTTGTAAAACTGAAAAGATGTAGATTAGGTTGTCAATGTACTCATACCTGTTCCAACTGAAGCATTCCCTATCTCTTGAACAGTCAGATTTGGAATATGAAGACAGGATTCAGTTGGAAGCGTTGCACGCAGAAAAAGCAGTGCTATCTAGCAACCAGGAGAGGCAGCTATCACATGCCTCAAAAGACAAAGAGGATGACCTAACATCTGCCCTTATTGCAAAGAACTACTGTGAGAAGAAGAAAGGCACTCAGCAAGACTACTGAACAGAAAAAAAATTACCCCGTCAATAAGTGTCATGCAACCATATACAAGAGGACTCACATTCACCATCATGTTCTTCAACACCTTAGCTGCTTTCGTATTGATTCAACCTTTTTGCCATTAGGTTTTAAAACCTTTTTAGTAAAGATATAACACTCACTTTTGTGCCTTTGATTTCTGTGGGTCAGGACAGGACACCTTGACAAGGTACAGATATATTTTGATCGGTATACCATAAGCAAAATCAAACATCAGTTCTTCCCCAAACATGCCCATGTTCTTCTATTCAAGCTAGAATCTGTATTTAAAGTTTGTCTTGCAGAGCACTGTGATGTAGCCTATATCCCATCAAACAGGAGATGTATACAGTAGACTGACGCACATACTCTGGATATTTCTTTAATTTTAAAAATAGTAGCCAAAGTAATTACATTTTTTTAAGAAAACGAAATTCACAGATTCACAAAAATGCTCTAGAGATTGAAATAATTTATTCAAAAGCTGGTGCTACACTAATTACTTTAATTGTGGTCACTTGTACTCCAATCATGCTTTGTACTAATACTCAGTGATGCACACTATGTAATTAAGCAATTAAGCAGAATGAATTGGGTGGAGTATTATTTTCCAGTTCTCTAAAATAAACTTAATGCAAAGTTGTCTGACCAGATGATTTTCAGACATATTAGTTGAAAGAATTATAAGTTGATTTGTGTTAAAAAATTACAGATACATCCTTTTTCATTTGTTGTTTTTCTAACAATTTAACTGCTTTACTAACAAATGAACAAAACTACCAAGAAATACTACAATTTTTTGTTTCTGTGTGTATTTAAACCCAGAATGTTTCTATTACTTCAGAACTCTTCAGGTTTTTTTCTGAATGACCACAAAGAAAATGAAAGGCAAATATTGTATTCATATTAAATTGAACTGATTAGCTCGGTGATCAAGTCCTACAGTTTGTATGAGGTATTAAATACACATATACATACTTTCAGATCGGACACAACCAAAAAGGAAAGATACTGGTTTCTTTGACTCTTTAACACCTTCCACAAATAGATGTAAATGTTTTTAAAATATTCAAATTAATAACATAGCCAACATCTATTTTGCCGTATAATTAAAGTAAATGCAAGACAATTAACTGAGAATTATAAATACATAATTGGACAATTCTGTTTACTTTTTGTAATGAATACAGATTGTGGTTAAAAATTACAATTCTTTCTAGAACACTGGTTTAAAACATAAAACAAATATGCAAAACCAACGAGCCAAGCCTATCCTTGTATAAATACTATTTTACAAATTATAGAATTCTACATGGTTCTGTCTGATCAAGGGCTTGCCTATTTATTTGAATAATCATTCAAATGGCTAAACAGACCTCTAATTTGAAAATAAAAATAAACTAGTGCAATCACAAACAACTTCTAAAATTGCAGTTTATTAAAAAGAAAAATAAGGAAATCTTGTCTAATCTAAAACACGCTCACAGTTACCTTTTTCTAATCAGAGCATTCATTTCTTCTCATTATGATCTCACAAGCACATTAAAATCTTATTAACATTAATTACTTCTGAGCCTCTATGCATGAGCAGTTACAGGCTTGTGTATATGTATATGTGTGTGTGTGTCTGGATCATATCTACATTTATATACCTTGCTACACTCTGCTTATAAAACATGTGAAAATATTGCTGCTAACACCAATTAGCTAATTTCACACGTACACAGATAGTAACCCGATGTCTTGCTATACTGTTTAATGAAGACCAGCAGACAGATGGACACAAATGGAAAAAGCATCATGTTTTCTAATGTGGGAGGGGAGGGGAGGAGGAGAGGGAAGGGAAGGGACACATAAGTACCATATATACTCGAGTATAAGTTGACCCGAATATAAGCCGAGGCACCTAATTTAACCAAAAAAAACCTGGGAAAACTTATTGACTCAAGTATAAGTCGAGGGTGGGAAATGCAGTAGCTACTGGTAAATTTCAAAAATAAAAATAGATACCAATAAAAACTTTCACTAGGACAGTTGAGAATAAGTTTGATGTTCACAATTTCCTCTTTGAAAGAGACCAGTAAATAGGGAACAAGAAGATGAAGAAAAAGAAGTGTGTTTTTTCACACTTTTCACACTGAAGTGAACAAAAATGGCATCATAGGAACAAGCTTATTCTCAGCCCAAAGGTTTGTTTCTGATTTCTTCCCTGATTTAAGGGAAATTTGGGAAACGATCTCACTATCATGAAAGGTTTGATTGATTCACTAACCCAAAAGATGATGATGATGACAGTGGTAGGCAGGAGTCACTCTCTCCCTTGCAAGAAAAAACCAAGAGCCATTCTTATGATATCTCTCTCTCTCTCTCTCCCCCTCCTCCCCCTCCTCCCGAGTGGACTGAAAGCAGCTGGAGCTGAGGAAATGAAACTGAGTGGAGTGACCTCAGCTCGCGTTGCTTTCTCAGCCTAGAGCTCAGAAAAGCCTCCCCCTCCTCCTCCCCCTCCTCCTCCCCTTCCTCCCGAGTGGACTGAAAGCAGCTGGAGCTGAGGAAATGAAACTGAGTGGAGCAACCTCGGCTCGCGTTGCTTTTTCAGCCTAGAGCTCAGAAAAGCCTCCCCCTCCCATGCTTAAAAGTTGCAAAGGAAACACGGAAGCAGGGAAGCAGCTGCCCAGCTTCGGAGCTCCACACCATTTTTTTTTCAGAGGGGAATCTGATTCGAGTATAAGCCGAGGGGTTTTTTTTCAGCACAAAAAATGTGCTGAAAAACTCGGCTTATACTCGAGTATATACGGTAGTTTATTCTCCACACTACTCTTTCAAATATTTTTCAGGGCTCATCCTAAAGGCTTGATTTTTCCTATAAATCTCCCATCTAAGTTTTAACTATGTCCAAACCTGTTCAAAGTTTCAAGAAAATCTAAGGTTAGGTAGTGCTGTCATATGCTAACCAGCAGAAAATATACACATATATAACTGACTGGCACTCCATGTCAGTTTCTATTTCTCAATGTAAAAGAATCTGCTCATAACCTTTCCTTGAACTCTTAAGAACCATTTTTTCCTAAAATTAGCAATTCATACTTCTCAAAATCATTGAAACAAATTACAAAATAAAACTGTAAAAGTTCATACAATAAAAGGGATAAAATAGCATGATTCTATCTCTACCGTAAGTAGTGAAAGTCTACTTCTAAAATAATTATGACATGAACTAGAACCAGAGAATACAGCAGTTATGCATCTGTATATTTATTTGATTTATATGTCAACCAATGGTGGGATTCCAATTTTTTTTTTCTACTGGTTCTATGGGCATGGCTTGGTGGTTGTGGCATGGCTTGGTGGCAGTGTCAGGGGAAGGATACTGTAAAATCCCCATTCCTACCCCACTCCTGGGGAACAAGACTAAAATCTCCATTCCCTCCCCACTCTTGGGGGAAGGTTACTGCAAAATCCCCATTCCCTCCCCACTCCTGGGAGAAAGTTACTGCAAAATCCCATTTCTCTTCCACCCCACTAACCTGCTTTCTAGCTCCATTCTCCTGTGCAGGGCAACAAAAGAAGACCAGCCAATCAGCTGGGACTCGGGAGGCAGAGAATAGATATGGGCGGGGCCAGTCAGAGGTTCTATTTGCCAGTAGACATGGTCATCCAATGATCTGCCCACAGAGGATAAACCAGGTTTTCAGATCTTTAAAGAAGGCCATTAGAGCCAGGTCAAACCAAACCTCAGAGACAATGTTGTCCACAAGACAGATATTGCAATATAGAAGGTTTTCATTAAAAAAAATAACTGTTTTATAAAAGGGACTCAAAACAGGACCACCCTTGTTGGACCTCATGGAACAAGCAAAGGTAACTGGATATAGAAAGTCCCACACATAAATCAGTCTATATTATAAAGGGATTTATATAATTAACATATTGAACTAACACAATGAATGGCACACATAAATCTTTCTTTGGCTTTGCAAAATGGAGACGCTATATACACATGACTATATGTGCAACTATTTTCTGGCCAATTACAACAAACAAATACTTTTGAGACAAGCTTCATGTAGAGCACATTGCAATAAACCAATTATGAGCGACCAGAACATGAAGAGTATATGGGCAGGGAGAAGGCGGAGCTTCGTTTCGGTGATACAGCTGCGATCTCGGGGCTCTGAGATCGCAGCCGATATTTTCGCCCCTGGTCGGTCCCAACGGACCTAAACCATCCCGTAGAGACGGGGATTGGGAAGGGCACTGTCCCAGGATCCCAGAGATATCGCAAAATCTCTGGTTTGATCCGGGAGAAGCCCTTTTGCTGGCGGCGGAGAGGCAGCCCCCATAGCTGCTGAAGTCGGGACAGCTCCGGAAAGAAAGTGGCTGGAAAGAAAGTGTGTCGGCTGGGTGAGAAACTTCTTTTGTGTTGTAAATTCGCTGAGGTTTGAAAGGGCATCCTGAACAAAGAAGAAACCTGTGAGATTTTTTTTTTTTAAACCAAAACTGTTTGAACTGCGTTTTTTAAAGTGATGTCAAATTGAGGCTTCGATTTTTTTTTCTTTTTCTTACTTTTTTTCTGGGGACTTTAGTGTGATTTTATAGGTAACCAGCTTGAATTTTCTCCTATATATATTTTTATGCTCCTTTTGATTTTTTAATTTTCTTTAGGATAGAGGCTCCTTTTGGCTATTTTTTTTTCTTTTTTTTGTATACATTACTCCTTTTTTCTGGCTGGGGGGAAGAGCATTAAGAAACTTTGCAACACTGCCAACTAGAGGCTTGAAAATACTTTATTTGAATGGGAGAGAACTGTAAAAAGACTCCTTCTCAAGGACATTTCAACGTGATAAGATAGAGGGAGAACACAGCAAAATATTATTACAGGTGTTTTCCTGGACTCTTATCAATATTTCAACACTTGAGGCTTGGCTTTGAAGCTGCTGGAGAAGAGAGTCATAATAAGAGCCTTGGATAAATAAATAAAGTGCAGTGTGCTTATATATACAAAGCTGAATGCCAGACATATATATATTTACTTGTGATATCCCTACTCACCAGCCTTTTTGTAAATTTCAATTTTAGTAATATTCTTATTTTTGCTTTTTATTTTAAAGGGAAAGCCTCAGAGTTTTTTCTTTATTTTTCTTTTTTTCTCCTTATTTTTATTGGGACTTCTTTGCTCTTCCTATCCACGTTTTTGGACCACTTTGTTTTTCTTTTTTGATTATTGAGACTTCTCAACTGGATTAAGGTGTGAAGAACCTGAAGGAATTTCTTCTTTTCTGTTTGCTTTTTTTTTTTTGCTCTTAATCAATTTTTGGGTTTGTTTGTTTGTTTTTCCTTCCTATTTTTCCTTTTTTATGGTGGACTACTTCCTAATTGGATTAGGGTCTAGAAGAACCTGAAGATATTTCTTCTTCCTTTTTCTTCTTTGGTTTTGGGCCTTTTACTATTGGATTTTTCCATTTTGGATTAAAATTGGCTACTCTACCAGTTGGATTAAAAGTTAAAAAGAATTTGAAGCTTTGGAAGCATTAAAATGAGCAGGAAACCAATACCATCTGGCATTTCTACTTCTACCTCTGCTTCCCCACCAGCTGGAGGACAACGTTTAATTCAGACAATGTTAAAGCAAGATAAAGAACAAGAAAAAGTAATTTTACATATGATTATGCAAGGAATCCAAGATCTCAAGACAAAATCAGACACCATTGAACAAAGAATAGAGAACAATGAACAAAGAACAGAGAAGCCTGATGAAAAAGTGGAAAATATTAAACAAATGATGGGGAAGTATGAGGTGAGGAGAGATTCCAAAAAATTGAGGAAGAAGGAAAAAAAAGAGAGAAGATTGGAAATATTGACAGTAGACTAACAGTGGTTGAACAAGAAAAAAGTGGGATGTTGAAGTGGGAGATGGAAAGGTCAGAATTTTATCTCAGATTTCAAAATATAGAAGAGGAAAAAGGAGAAAATTTGGCTGCGATAATGATAGAAATTTTGGCAGATGCTTTGGAAATTACAGAGGAAAAGATGATGGATGGAGTAGATGAGGTATATCGAGTTTATACAAGATATGCGATGAGAAATAAATTACCAAAGGAAGTTCATATTAGATTTACCAAAAAATCCATTAAAACACAAATATTACAAGTGGTAAGAGAGAAAACATTGAAATACAAAGGTAAAGAGATTGTGGTTATAAAACAAATACCCAGAAGAGTGAGAGAGATGAGAAGAGAATATCGATTTCTGACCAAAATGCGACTGGAAAACGAAGTGAATTATAGATGGCTGATTCCAGAAGGATTAATGTTTACATGGCAAGACCAGAGACATAGAATTGATTCAATTGAGAAAGCAGAACTTTTCCATGCAGAATTTTTGGAGGAAGAAGAGAGGAGGCAGAGAAAGAGGTCTCATTAATTGAGTTTCAAGAGGAACAACTGGAGACTGAAAAAGAGAAAGGAGCTGTAGGTGGACAGGTGGATAGTAAAGAACAACGTGAAGTGAGATCCACGAGAGCTGTTAGACCTAAATATAAAGCATAATCATGGAAGAAAAAAAACTGATTACAATGAATATAAATGGACTTAATTCAGCTGTTAAAAGAAGGAAAATTTTTCATAAATTAGAGAAATTAAAATTTGATATAATTTGTCTACAAGAAGTTCATATTTAAAAACAACATGAACAATTGTTAGTACAGCCAAAATTGGGGAAAATATTTACTTCTTTGACTCAGTGTAAGAAAAGAGGAGTGGTTCTATACATTAAAGAGGCTATCCCAGCAAAACTGATCTACACGGATGAAGACGGAAGAGTATTAATGGTGGAAATATAATGGACAATAATATAAAAATACTCTTGATTGCAATTTATGCTCCGAATGATAAAAAGAAGAGTTTTATAAAAAGCTACACATGAAAATAATTGGACTGGACTATGTTAATATAATTATGATGGGAGACTTTAATGGAATTGTGGACAATAAATTGGACTACATAGCAACAACAACAAAGCAAAATAGAAAGGTTCTCCCTAAATCTTTTTTTAAAATGACAGACGAACTAACTTTAAAAGATATTTGGAGAGAAAGAAATGTTAAAGCTAAGCAATATACTTTTTATTCAAACAGACATTTATCATGGTCCAGATTAGATATGATTTGGATCTCAACAGAATTAATATCCAATATTCAAGAAACAAATATTGAAACAAGTACTTGGGCAGATCATAGCCCAATGACAATTAAATGGAAGGGCCAAAAATAAAGATCGAGATGGACATTAAATAATACTATTTTAAAGGAGAAAGATTTTATACAATGGATGAAGAAGGAATTGGCTTTTTTCTTCAGAGAAGATAAAAAAGAAGATACTTCAACGCAGAATGTTTGAGATACAATGAAGGCATATGCTAGAGGTCTGATAATAGATTATACAAGAAAAAAGAATATTAGGAAAAGGCAAGCTTCTAAGGCCTTGGAAGACGAGTATAAAAGACGTGAAAAAGAATTACAGAAAAGGCCACAGAAAAAGGATATTAAATTGAAGCTGGATGTAATTAAACATAAAATGGAATTAATAGAGAAAGAAGAATTGGCACAGAAAATCAGAAATTCTAAACAGAATTACTTTGAAGATGCAAATAAACCAGGTAGATGGCTAGCATATAAATTGAGAAAGGAGAAGGAATCAAGAAAAATATTGAAGCTAATAGATGATCAAGGCCAAGTTTGTTATGGTAATAAGGAGAAAAAGGAAATTATTCGAGATTTTTATGGGCAACTATATAAACAAGAGAATATTGATGAGGAAAAAGTCAAACAGTATTTACAGAATGCTAATTTACCGAAGATACCGAAAGAGACTGAAGAAATGCTAGAAAGCAATATAACAATGATGGAATTAAATGAAGCATTTAAGAGACAAAACAATGGGAAAGCACCGAGTCCAGATGGGCTTCCGGCAGAATTCTATAAAACATTTCAAGAATCATTGAGCATCCCATTGTTAGAAGTCATGAATGAAGTTATGTTAAAGAAGATGATACCCAAAACATGGTCAGAGGCTTATGTCACACTTATTCCAAAAGAAGAGGCTGACTCACTGCAAATTAAGAATTATAGACCTATTTCCTTATTGAATGCAGACTATAAAATCTTTGCTTCAATTTTAGCAGAAAGACTTAAAAAATATTTAAATAATTTTATTCACCCAGATCAAAATGGATTTCTGCCAAAGAGTCAAATTAGAGACAATATGAGAGTAATTTTAGATACTTTGGAATACTATGAGGCTTATCCTGAAAAGCAAATGGCTTTGATATTTCTAGATGCTCAAAAGGCATTTGACAACGTGAACTGGAGATTTATGTTATTACTATTGGAACAGATGGGTTTTGCTAAAAAAATTTACTCAAGCAATAGAAGCTATATATAATAAACAGACAGCAAAGGTAATGATGGAGGGGGAACTTACAGATCTTATTAATATAAGAAAAGGCACAAGACAAGGGTGTTCCCTATCTCCTTTGCTATTTGTGTTGACCTTGGAAGTGTTGAATAGAAATATTAGGGATGATAAAAGCATAAAAGGAATGAAAATTAAGAAGGAAAAATTTAAACTACAAGCTTTTGCTGATAATTTAGCTTTTATTCTGGAAGATCCATTAGAAACAGCTCCAAGGTTATTGGAAAAGATAGAGACATATGGTGAGATGGCTGGTTTGAAAATAAATAAAGATAAAACAAAGATTTTGACAAAGAACATGCTATTGAGACAGAAAGAAGAACTGGTAGATCTTTTGAAAATCCAAGTTACAAATAAGGTTAAGTATCTGGGGATATATTTGACATCAAGATGTAGCACATTAAAAGAGAATAATTATATTAAACTCAAACAACAGATAACTGCAGATTTGAAGAAATGGGAAAACTTGCAATTGTCATTAATAGGGAGAATTTCAACAATCAAGATGAATATTTTACCCAGAATTTTATTTTTGTTCAAACAATACCAATTAGGCTTGGAAAAGACTATTTTGAAGATTTAAATAAAATCATGCTGAAGTTTATATGGCAAGGTAAAAAAGCAAGAATAAAGCTAAAGCTTTTGCAAGACGCTAGAATTAGAGGAGGTTTTGGCCTGCCTAATTGGGAATTGTATTATCAAGCTTCAAGTTTGATGTGGGTCAAAGAATGAATAACATTAAGAAAGCATAGATTGTTGACATTAGAAGAGCATGATCTGCTGTTGGGCTGGCATGCTTTTTTATGGTATAAGGGAACTAAAACACAGGGTTATTTTAGAAGACATTATATACGGGAGTCTTTGTGGTTAAACTGGGAGAAGATAAAAAGACAATGTTATTTGAAAATTCCAGTTTGGTTATCGACTATTGAAGCATTTTCCTATCCTATAATTTACAAGAAGGAACAAACAGATATGGGGAACTATTGGATGAAAAGGGTGAACTTAAATCGATCCAAAACTTAGAGGTACAAGGTATAAGGATGAATTGGTTTTCATATGCGCAAATACATTCAAGGTATGATGAAGATTCTAAAACGGAGGGATTCTATGATAAATAGACTGATTTAGATAAGATCTTGATGGGTACTGATGAGAAGGTGATTAAAAAATTATATGGTTATTTACTGGGAATTAAATTAGAGGAAGAACAAGTCAAAGAAACTATGATTGCTTGGGGGAAGAATTTTCGATATGGGATTGATCTAGAGAAATGGCAAAAATTGTGGTCTCAAAATTATAAAATGACAATGTCAACAGCATATAAAGAAAACTTGTATAAGATGTTTTTTCCCCCGACAAGAATAGCAAGAATGTTCAAGAACAAATCTGAAAAATGCTGGAAATGTCATCAGATACCCGGCTCGTATTACCATATGTGGTGGACTTGTGAGGACGCTAGAAAATATTGGACTAAAATTCGCATGTGGTTGGAAAAAATGACAAAGAAACACATAGACTTGAAACCAGAGATCTTCTTATTGGGAATTTTACCTGATATATATAGTAAAGATTTGAAATACCTGATTGCGAATGTATTGACAGCGGCTAGGATTGTATTTGCTAAAAATTGGAAGAATGAGAAAATACCGTTACAGGAGGAAATTATTAAGAAAATATTGGAATGTGCTGAGATGAGTAGATTGACATTTGAAATTAGAGAGCAAGAGGATGAACAATTTTATGAAATTTGGGATCTTTTTTATCAATGGCTAGATGATAAAATACGATAATAGAATATTTAGAATGCTAGACAGTAAGGAATATCCTATTTTGCTATTTTGTTATTACTTTGTTATTTGACATTATATTTATAAAGGGTTTTTTAGGATTGATTTGGTATGATTATATGATTTGTTACAGAATAAACTGGTTAAAGTATTGTTATCTCATAAAGCATGAATGATTAAAAGTATAGTCAAAAATTTCTTTTTTCTTAGTGATATTAGTATATATAAGTTCGGAATGACAATATGAGTTGTTATGTAACATAATTGTAATTGAGACTACAAAAGGAATGCACAAAACTGATGAACCAACTGACACACTGGATGTACATATGAGAGTTGATGTTTTAATGTTTTGTTGGTCTTGTTTGTTTGTAGAAAATTAATAAAATCTCTTTCAAAAAAAGAAAAGAGTATATGGGCAGGATCTCCTGCTTCAGGAATAGTCACAATCTATGTACAATATCTTCAATTTGTTTCAGTTCCAAATTGACTATCCATGTCTATCTTGAATTATATCTTTGCTTTTGTTGTTGTTGTTGTTCTGATATAGATTTGAATTATTATTATGGTTTTCCCCTTGATGTTCTATGTGTCCTTTGAAATGAAGGCAGGATACAAGTACTGTAGATGAATGAGTAATTTGGAAATGTTTTGATTAATACAGTATATATTTTAGGCAGAATGGCACTTCCATAAATTACCCTTAAGGCTAATTCTTGATGACTTATTAAAACTAATTTTAAAAGAATTTTGTACTGTAGAGAAATCGGGTAATTTAAATCTGCAGGTTGACCAATTATTTAAATTTCAAATCCTTTCCCCATATTTTTAAGACTTTCAATAGAGTCTGCTGTATATGAAGTTTATATACAATCTTATTTTTAAATTATTTATAAATATCAATGGATGGACTATATTCAAAATACTGCAAACAATTCGTTTTGGAAAACTAAAATCATTCCAGATCAGCAATTTCACTATGTCAGGGGAAGAAAAAGTAAACATTTTGTTGATCCTCATTTTGTATATAACCAATGATATACATCAATCTTCAGACATAATGTTCCTGATATGCAAAGTCTTATTAGATTAAGGAAAATCAATACTTCTTTCTCATTTTCAAACCAGGTTGGAATTTGTGTCAAAAATATTCAAAGTATTCTCAAGAAAAGTACACTTCCCAATCATAAAGATATTTGCAAGCCTCTAAAGTCCTTTATGTTCCAATCTTTGAGCTGATGATATGAATCAATATGGTAACTGTGTAATCAAACAAGATATCATGATACAAATAATGCACAAGATCCAGGATAATATTATGTAAATTGCATACATTACCACAACTGACATCATCTGCAATTTAATGAAATTCAGGAGTCCATTAAGTTGAAATATTACTGAATGAAACAAAATGGATATAGTGCTAACTAACGTTAAGTCTACACAGAAGTTCTTCTGGTTCATCAAAAACAGAAACAAAAACAACCTCCCTTAAATTTACCCTTGAATCCAAGAGTGAGTCTTACGGTTAGAAAAGTTAAAGCAAAAACAAAAATCTGATTTTTTTAAAAAAATCTTTCCCTAAGCTATTTCAAATAGTATTTCAAAAAACTTAATTATTTACTTGATATACTGTATTATTTCACCAAATTCTGTCACATTCTTCTGATCAAAGTTGGAAAAATATTCCATACACTTTTTAAAACGACGTGTCTAGAATCACCAGTCTGAAAAAGTCTTTAAAAAGGCAGACCTGTCAAGCCTAACTTCTCTTCCATGTAAATTATTGTATTATTAAACATTATTTTTTATTTGTAAGTGGAAGTAAGCATAATTACTTTTGAGAAACCTATAAAAACAAGTTGGGAAAAAAATCAGTGTAATTTCTATAATGCAGGCTTTTCACCAATGATTCAGAATTCACTGTGACTTGAATTTATAGTATGCAATTGTACTCTACAGTTCAAATGTATCAATTGTATTAAAAAATAAAATGGGTTCTATGGGATCTACTTCCAAACATTTCATCATAATGTACTTGGGTGGTATTTAAAAAGGTAAGCAGGATTAGGCCTGGTTAGTAGATGAATGGGATACCACCCTCAGTAAAATTTAACATTTTGGGACAACAAAATTTTTTATTGCCTATGACTATAAAATCAGCACTGTAAAAATGTCTGGG
The DNA here is from genome assembly GCA_033807585.1 of Hydrophis major. Taxonomy (NCBI): domain Eukaryota; kingdom Metazoa; phylum Chordata; class Lepidosauria; order Squamata; family Elapidae; genus Hydrophis; species Hydrophis major. The sequence goes on from CM066332.1 coordinate 111,378,200, forward strand.
TAGTGACAACAGTAATTAATTTTAATCCCAAAGACATCTGACCAACTGTGTTAGAGCACTTACATTCCCTTTGTGTAAGATTTCTTGATGTTGATCAATATCAAGAATGTGAAACTATAAACTTACAAAAATTACAGGAGAATATGGATATTGGTAACTAATCTGAATAGTTTAATTTTGCAGTTTGCCTATAATTCTATTTAATTACAACATTCAAATAATTTATTAGTGAAAAAATAATACGAAGACTGAATAGCCAGTTAGTTAACTCTATTTTTCTTTGTTTTTATAGCTTTTAAAACAGAGTCACGAGATCCTGTTAACACTTAGCAGGAACAAATTCAAAACAAATCATGTTTAATAGTCCCATTTATTAAACTATATCAGAAATAAAACCTTTCTTCAAGGTTAGTAACCAAACAAAATATAGGTTATTTCAATAAATACTTCTTTTAAAAAGTGGAAAGTTGTTTCATTTTCACTGCAAAACATTAACATAGATTCCTAGATTTCATCTACTCATTTTAGAAATTTTCAGTTTTATTTTAGTGTTTCTAATTCGTACAACCTAGAACTGGAAGAACAGTACTGATTCCTAAATAGCAATCTTCAATCTCAAGTAGAAAAATTTCAGGCATTTAAAGAATTATTCCTAGTTATTAAGATTACTACTATAGCATTTAAAAGCCCTATCTTTCTCCTGTATATCTTTATGATCCCAATTATTACATTTACAGGAAGCTACTATACAGTTTTTGAAAGAAAAAATTGCAATCTCCATATTTGCAGCATATATTGTTGTGCTCAAATGTAAGAATGCATATTTCTAGTGAATTCCAATAAAATAAATCAAGCCTCACTACTATATAAATCATTGATTAAACTATCTGATGAACAAAGGAATATCCTCCCACCATTTTATATATATAAAAAATCAGATCAAACAAAATTAAACCCTATGGCAAGAAAACAAAAAAATTAACTGGGAACAAGCTAAAAGAAAACTTAATAAAGTCCTTACATTGGTAAGGAAAAACTAGACTTTTACATAATAGTTATGACTCAGCTGAACATACTGTGGAAAAAACACTACAGACTTCTGAACAAGACAGGAGCAGCTTGCCTTCACAGCAGTTAAACATTTTAGGCCAAACTGTACTGGTTCATAGGACAAATCATTCGAAGTCTGTATGTTAGAGAAAGAACCAGCTTATTTAGGAATCTTTAGTACCTTAAAAATCTGAACAAAACAGATACTACACTTTATGTCAAATTGAACCAAGCTCTGAAGCATTATGAAGCTGCCAGGAAAACAAAAGAGAAAAAAGACAAAAATATATAGATACAGTACAAACGAAATGCTGGAAGTTGCAAAACAAATTACTTGGACTTCAACCATTATTTTTTTTTAAAAAAAGAGTAATCTATTGCTTCCAAAAATTACTACATATTGTACACTACATATTCTAGGTCAAAAGGCCTACACATTATCAAAACCTCCGCTTTCAAGAGACAGAATGGGTGTTGGTAGAAGTTACCGTGAACGCCCTTTCTATCTATGCTGCGAGAGAGCCCAGGATGGGTTGACTCCTTCCTATGACATCATAGCTGAATCTGTACTAAGATATAAAAGCCAGTCCCCAGAAGAGACCCCAGCTTTGGCGAAGATACTTGACAGACTGAAAGGTGTCTCTGAAAGCCCAAAATAAATACAGAAATATGTCTTATCCTCTCCGGAAGCATCAAGGGAGGCGCTGGGCTCTCTCACAGCATAGATAGAAAGGGCGTTCACAGTAACTTCTACCAACTCCCATTCTCCTCCATGCTGCATCGAGAGCCCAGGATGAGACATACCAAAGCTTGCATGTCCACGGGCAGGTCCTCGTCTGTCTCATCACACCAACTGTGGAACCACTCGTTGAAGCACCTGTCTGCCGAAGGCTGCATTCGCCGAGGCAAAAGCATCCAGACGGTAGTGTCTGATGAAAGGAGACAGGGATGTCCACGTGGTCGCACGACAAATCTCCTCCAAGGATACTTGGGTCGCCCAAGCAGCAGAAGTAGCCGCGCTTCTGATAGATTGCACATCAGACCTCGGGGAACCGGAAATGCTGCAGCTTTGTAGGCCTGCTCAATGCAAGACTTGACCCACCTGCTAATAGTAGAAGAGGCCTTGTGCCCCATGTGAGAAGGGAAAAAGGAAACAAACATGGCTTCCGACTTCCTGAAGGAGGAAGTGCGCTTAATGTATATTCTTAGAGCCCTTCTTACGTCTAGCGTGTGCCACTGCCGCTCTAAGTCATGGTGCGGGAGAGGACAGAAGTCAGGCAAAACAATGTCCTGGGACCTGTTAAACCAGGTGTTAACTTTCGGAATAATGAGGGGTCCAGATGAATAACAACCCTATCATCATGAAAGGAACAAAGGTCCTGTCTGATGGAAAGAGCAGCAAGCTCAGAAACCCTCCTGGCAGAAGTGATGGCAACAAGGAACTACCTTCAGAGTCAGAAAACAGAGAGACACTGTTCTAAGGGGTTCAAAGGGGGGCTTTGTAAGGGCATTAAGGACAAAATGAAGGTCCCAGGAAGGATACCTGTGAACCATCGTAGGGTGCAGTTTGGAAGCCCCTTTCAAAAACCTCCTGATTGAAGTGTGATGGGATAAGGAAGGAAGTGAACCCCATGAAAGGACTGAGGAGAGGGCTGCAACCTGCCTGCGTAAGGTGTTTGGGGGCCAAACCTTTCTCCAGCCCATGCTGAAGAAAGCTAAGAACTTCTGCCAACTAGGCTGAAGTAGGAGAAAGACCTTCCCTGAGGCACCATCGGGAAAAAGCCTTCCAGGTGGCATCATAGATGCACCTTGTAGAAGGTTTGCAAGAAGCCAGGATAGTGAGGATGACCCTTTCTGGAAGATCAGCCTCCTCTAGCCGCTGCCGCTCAAGCGCCACACGGTCAGCTTGAACCACTGGGGCTCTGGGTGGAGCAGGGCTTCCTGGTGAAGGGAGATTAGATGGGCAAGGATTCTCCCAGGAGAAGCCACCGATAGGTTGACCAGGTCCGCAAACCAGGGCCTCCTTGGCCAATAGGGTGCCAGGAGGAGGCGCTCCACATGTTCCTCCAATGTCTTCCAAATTACTGCCGGAGTGATGGGAAACGGGGGAAAGGCATAGAGGAGACCCTTGGGCCATCTGCACCAAAGAGTATTGGTCCTCTCCGCTCCCTGGCAAGGAACCTGGTGAAGAATCTGGTGACTTGGGCATTTTGAGGAGTGGAGAAAAGATCCACCTCCAGTGTTCCGAATTTGAGGAAAAGATCCCTGAATAGAGACGGAGGAATGGACCATTCTGCCTGGTCGACTAGGCTCCTGCTGAGATGTGGTCCGCTGAGATCGATAACAGGTGTTTCTCTGCCATAACCCCAGCCGTAGAGCCTCTCACATGAGGGCTTTGGACATTGTCCCCCCTTGCCGGTTGACATGAGCCTTTGCGGCCATGTTGTCCGTAAGGACTAGAACATGAGAGCTGGTCATTGATTGCCTGAAATGCTTGAGAGCCAGAAAAATGGCTCTGAAATCTAGCCAATTTATGGGAAGAGTCTGTTCCGATCTGGACCAAATGCCCTGAGCTATCTGGCCCTGCATATGGGAATCCCCAACCCAGGAGGCTGGCATCAGTGGTTATCACTAGCCTGTCTGGGTCCCTGAACAGGAGTCCCCTCCAGATAGATGGGGAATGCCACCAATTGAGAGATCTCCGGATTTGTGGCCAGAGTGGGACCTTGATGGATGAGTGGCTGGTTCCTGCTCTTTGGTCAGGAAGCAGGAACCATTGGAGGGCTCGGGAGTGGAGCTGAGCCCACAGAATGATGCCAATACAAGAAACCATCTTTCCCAGGAGTTTGGACAGCAGCGACAGGGGGACAATTTGATGTTGCTGGATCTGGCCGATGATCTCTGCAAGGCTCTTTCCACGAGCTGGGGACAGGAAAACCTGGAACCATGGTATCGATGACTGCTCCCAAGTGTTGCAATTTGGTTGTAGGAGAGAGCTGGCTCTTTTTGGTGTTGGAAAATCCGTGGCTCTGGAGACATGACGATAATTCGCAGATCCCGATGGGCCGCAAGGATGGAAGAGGAAAGCATCAAAATGTTGTCCAAGTAGCATTGGATCCGCACTGGAATAGAACGCAGAGATGCCACCAATGCTGCCAGAACCTTTGTGAAGACCCTTGGAGCCAATGAGAGGCTGAAGGGAAGGGCTCGATACTGGTAATGGGTATTCTGATAAAAGAAACGGAGAAACTGGCGATGATGAGGCCAAATTAGGATGTGGAGATAAGCCTCAGTGAGATCAATGGAAGAGGGGAGGTCGCCCTCCCGAACGCTCTCTAAAATAGAATGCAGAGTCTGCATTTTAAATTGCCTGTATTTTACAAATTGGGGGGGAAGCTCTGCCAGAGCCTTATCTTGCTCCATTTGTAAAATAAAGGCTGCTCAGCCCAGGGACACTCTATAAGATATTCAGCATAATAAAAGAGAGGACTGCAAACTGACAAGATGACCTCGCCCAGTGGCCTCATGAAGGGTGAAAGCATCAAGTTTTGAAGCACCTGAGATGAAAATCTGTCTTAATTTATACTTTTCCAAAAAAAGTGACTGAACCTGACCAAAGAGAAACAAGAACCAACAAGATATCAACCAACAAAAAAATCAGTCTGGAGGGCCTAGCCCCACAGACCCTCCAGACTGATAAGATAATGAATTGTACCCAAAGCCACTGAGTGATCAAGGAAAACCAGGACTAAGGAGAACACCATCCCTGTTAAGCCTGGGTTCCCCAACCAGAGTTAAGGAGACAAACTAAACAGAATGTGCAGCATTAGTCAGATAGGCACACAGATAAATGAGTGATATAAGTTTGTATGTTTATTAACATACAGTAAAAATAACAGATACGCTTGTGCTATCAAGAATATAGTTTATTCCATTTATAGCATAGTCAAAATAACAGTCCATTAGTCATGTATCATTTAGTCAGTCCATTCAAGGATATTCAGTTAGCAAAGTCCGTGAATATCCTATGTCAGTTCACTTACAAATCAGTCCTTTGTCTCTCTCCTGTTCGAGTAACGCAGTCTTGAGTCCATGCAGTAATTAGGGATCATCAAAGCCAGAGAGAGCAAGCTGACGTTCCTTGCTTCTTTTATGGTGCTTTCACAACCACTCCCCCAATTACATTCCTACAGTTAAAGTTGCAGACACTTTAACAAATAAACTATGATAACATATTTATTATTTTACCTAAACCAGTTAGGGTAAACAATGTTATCCCTAACAATCCCCATTCTGGCTCTGGCAAATGGTATCAAGTGCAACTAATGATCTTTCAATAATATTTTCTGACCTGAAACCTCAGAGAAAAGAATTTAGATCATCCATATCCTCCAATACATATTTCTTTCTTTTTTTTTTTAAACAAATTTTATTGATTTTAAAGACAAACAAACCATCATTAACCATTAAATACATAAAACCTCTTTCCATTATTAATTTTACAAGTCAAGTGAAATATTATTTTATACAACATAATTCTGTTTTACACCATTTCAATATAAACATATAGATATCTCTTAACAAATTTCTCATTATTTTTCTTTTCGTATTCAATTTCATTGTTATTATTATTATTTTCTATATTTATCCAGTTTATAATCATCATCTTCATTCCCCTCTGACTTGATTATCATTATTCTCATCCAACATTCCTCCAAGGTTTTATTAATTCTCAAACAAAACATAGACACACAAAACACAAAAATATAAAACTTCTTTTAAGAAAGTAGTTTGGCCCCAGATTACCTCTCTTTGTATGGACTTCAATTAAATTCGTGCTCATTTTGTATACCATTACCTATCTTATTTACCATTCTATATCTTCTATATAACTTCTCCCCACTTTTCGTTCTTCTTATTTCTATTTTATTTAATTCATTTTAATTTAAATCATTATATTTGTATTTTTTGTCCATTCTTTCCAGATTATCCATTTATCTCATTCCCTATAGTAAAAAAAGAAGAAGAATTTATCCTGAAATCACTGATCAGAGTATGATGCCTTTCTATCCTCCCCTTAAATTAATATTTAAAATAACACCTGATACCCAATCTGATTCTGCTTAGTACATTCTACCTACTAACCTTTAAAGAGAAAAAATAATAAATTCATAATAATTAATATAATTAGATAATAAATCTAAATATTAAATCTTATAACATTCCAATTGTCTATTTCAAAAAACAAGTGCTACAATTTTATTAAATTTTAAAATCTATCATTACTAAACATTTCAATATTTTAATCTTTTATTAATTCTTATAACATTCTAGTTTTCTATTTCTAATACATAATACCATCTTATGTATCTTGCAGAATCTTCTTTTTTAAAGAAATTATACCTTACCCTTTATCCCTAAAAAAAAATCCTTTTTTCCCATCTTGTTTCATACCTTTGTGGCTTTTCCCTTCCTTTCTTATCCCCTCTGGCCTTTTTACACCCCCCCCCTCTACTAACCTCCCCCTTTTTAGCTTTCCCTCTCTGTTGTAATCCTTTCTCCTTTTGCTCAGTAACATTGCGTTGGTTTTGCATCTTATTGTTTCCTTTCTTAAGTGTTTTTTTAAGTCTTAAGTCCTTCATTTTCCTTCCTTTCTTTCTCCTTTCTCTCTTAGTTAATTTTTTAAATTCACTGAAGATGGCGTCTTCTTCTTCTTTTTCTTCTTCTCTTTCTATTTCCTCCATCTGTTGTTGTGTTTGCTGATAAATAGCAAGCGCCATTTCTAAAGAAAGGAAAGCTTCTTTCACAGCGTCCTTACTTTCTTGATATTCCTTTCTAAGTTCATCATCAGATAAAGCCATTCTTTGTTCTTCTTAGAGCAACCAAAATGTTTCAAAAGTTAAAACAATTCCTCAAAGTCCCAGAGACATCAATCAATCCAAACAACGCACAAAGTTCTCACTTTCTCTTCCTGGGGTGGTATCAATAAAAGGGAAAAGAAAAAAAGCCCAGTCTGTATTTTACAGCCTTGTTGCAATCAATTTCTAGTCTCAAGATCTTCAAGGCATCTCCTCCAGCAAAATCTTAATGTATTTTTTTTTGTCCTCTCCCTTCCCACTTATAACAAGAAGCCAAGTTTTTACCTTTTATAAAAAACAACAGGTTTCTCAATGGCCATTTGTTGATTCCATAGGGAAGGAGAGTAAACTTTCCTTTCAGCACCTCAATTTTGCCGCTTGAAATCCTCCTCTGGAAACCAAGTATTTTTCAAAAAGTCATAGTTCTCAGAATTAAACGCCTCTTAAAATCCTGGATCAGCCAAAAAACTTTCTCTTGAAAACTTTCTCCCCTCTTCCTCCTGCTCAGTCTTACCCAGCTGCCGGCTTCTTTGTGGCGGCCATTACAGACCGCCACTTGACCGCCTTGAGAAAAGGGGGTTTTGCCGGCTGGGGAGGGGGTCTGCAACACCCCCAAACCCCTCACCAGCTCCCCCCTATCTTCGGCTGCCTCTGCGGGGCAGCCTTAGCCTCCAAACCCATCCAGATAGGAGGCACCAAAACGGCTAGCGCGACAGGGATCGCGCAGGATCGCGGAACCCTGCTGCTGGCAAAGCTGACAAACCGGAAGTTCCCCCCTCCAATACATATTTCTGAAGCCATTATTCAGCTACCTTTCATCAATAATCCACTAAAAGAGAAGGGGATAGACTGCAAAAAATTATCCAGAACAATTAGTTCCAGCAAAGAGTAATGGGAGTAAGAGGGCATGCTACTAACCTCTTTCAAGGCAGGAACTCCAACAATACCAATTGCACATCACACACTCCCAGCTTTTTTGCCAGTAAGAGGCATGAATTAAATACAAAGGTGACTAAGTTAATTATCTCAAGGAATTTGTTCATTTCTTTAGAAGTTATAGGCTCTAATTCTAGCAGGAACCAATGAAAAGGTTGAATGATAATACCCATTCCCAGGTCATACTGCAACTGCCCCAAAACATCACCCAGATCTACCATATAACACTCCCTGTCTCAGATTGTATCTGGTCCTGATAATTTGATATATGCCTATGGTTGCTTTGAAGTCCAAATTCCAGACCAGCAGTGGACAAATTGAAGTGCCCAGAACAATAAGCCTTGAGGATTCCATTGCCAATCCTGCTACAGAATCTAACACCTAATGTAGATGTGCTGCTGCAATATCAAAAGGACTAGTATGTCAGCAACAAGTTCAACTGCTCAGCTGATAAAGACCCACATCAGCCAAGGGTCTCATATACAATTATCTGTGGAGCAGAGCTTCTAGAAGCCATTACAATATCAAAGATTACAATTGGCACCCTGCCATAAGGTAGTAGCTGGTGCCAAGCTCAGAAGTCAGGTTGACAAATCTGTAAAGACAAATTCCTTCCACTAGGCCCAACCAGATCTTTATTATACAAGCTAGACCAACTGCTTTTTCTACAATCCAATCATTGATGAAAATTGGACCATTATAAACAAACTTGACATTCAGTATAAGTCAGAGTACAAGGCCATCAATAATAATACAAAAATCTGACTTTGTGGATGAATCTTAAGAGCTGGAGGGTAAGGTGGAATTAAATCACTGGTCCTATCAACTCCATGAGCAGCCTCCTATTTCCTGCCATATCTTCTTCTACTCTTCTAACCTTAATGAAACCACTTACTCTAACAACTTCTTCAATCTCTTCCTCATTCACACTGTCCTTCTCCAGATCATAGCTTCCAATTACTGAAAACTGCATCAGTACTCACACACATAGCAATCTCCTCAGTTTTCCTGAACATAGGCATTTGGCAGCATGGGGTTAAACCACTGCCATAGGTCACTTTGAACAGCTTTTTTTTTTTAAAAGCAACCCCTAAATATATCAAAGCTGTAGATTTCTCCTTTATTTTGCAATTAATAGCATTTTAGGGGTAAAATATGACAATTTAGTTTTCTTTAAAATAGTTAAAACCTAGTACAAGTAAAATTTTATTTTTAAAAAGGAATTAAAATTTCATTTTGAAAGTAAGAGTTCTGTACAGTGAGGTACAGAATGTTTCCTCTTCAACTTAAGAGCTAACTCTGCATGAAACAAGGAGGCCAGGAGGCATAAAGGCCAAGGGAAGCACTGGGAGGCCTTGTGCAGACTGCTCGTGAGTTGAAAGAGATCAAAGAAGAAGTCTTGGGAGGCCTGGAACAGTAAATGAGTAGATTTAGGGAAGCTTGAAATGTTGGGGAGTCCAGTGCAGCTGCATGCAACTCAAGGGAGGCTGGGGAAGACTCCAGGTAAAAGCATCATAGCAATGAAATGTGTGACTTTTCCTGCCAAGTTCTCCATTGACTTTGCTTGTGGAAAGCTGGCAAAGGAAATGTAGTGGTACTGACATTGCTACCTCTTTCTGAGAAATCATGATTATGAGCCAGATACCACAGTACCCAAATTGCAGCCACGTATTTGGTAGCATTGTGGAAAATGGGAGGGTGAACTTTTCATTGATTATTTGACCTCTGGGATTGTAGAGTCTACAAACAGTGATACAGTGACACTATCAGGCCTATTTGTTTATTTAAAAAGGAATTAGTTAAATGAGAGATTTTAATTTATAATCATTTTCAATGCCTAGAGGGCATGCTGGGGTTTTCCATCCTTGGGTTACATCATCCATAGATGAAAGTTTCTGTTATCAAATCAGTCAAAATCACAGTCCAATAGGCCAACATTAATATGAAAAAGATCAACAAATAATATAATCACTATTTATGCTATACAAATATCTCAAAGTAAAAAGTAAGTGTTCTCCACAAGTAATCACAATATAATATTATGCATTTGAAAGTAAAGGCTACTGAATTCATTGCAGTTGGCATTACAAATCAAATCCAGAACATAAATGTCCGCATCATTCCTCCACATTTTCATTCTAATAACCCAGATCTAAAAATAATATCTGTCATGACTATAGTAACATAACCATTCAAGAACCATGAATTATCTTGCCCTAAAAAGGAGTTACTCACCAGAGGTAAGACTATTTAAAACAAATAAAACATATAGGGAATTATGAGATTGTTATCCAAAGCAGCAACAGATTGGGGGAAGTACCCCAAAAGCAAATGCATTGGCCATTCATCAAAATAACCTTTAAATTTTCTCATAGTAATCATATACAAATATTTTACTTTAACATAGCATATTACAGTTCTAATATACCGCAATATGTTTATATTTAAGTGTAATATTAGACTTCATTACAACTCTATAATTAAATACTGTTTTAAATGCTAGGAAGAATAAAAAGGTAAAATGGGAGGGTAACATCTTGGCTATTCTGACAAGCAAGGGACTTGGACTCAAAATTTCTTTCTCTGTTCAAATTATACTAATTACATATTAGTACAAAATTTGGGAGCTATCTGTGACTCTCTTCTCATAATCAGATCATGCTTCAGTAACCACAAGATCCTCTGGACTTCCCCCAATCCCAATTAGATTGGTTCACCACCACTGACTGATGGATCTACAAAGGGTTCTGGAGAGATCTGAGGGCTGTTCCTGAGAGTCTGCTATATCGTCTGACAAAGGCATTTGTTTCCTCTTGGAAAGAGAGGGCATCTGTGGCCTTGAATGAGACTGCAAGCTATGCAACCTCACCTTCCCCATGAATCCTGTTGCTCTCTGTGATTTACAAATGAAATGGGAGAAGAGACATCTACAGAATAGATGAAGGTCAGTGAAGGATGAACTGCACCGAATACTGTAATATGTACTGTAATGTGTACTGTAATTCCTATTAAGGCCTACCTTTTGACAATAAGGGCTACAAAGCTGCAATACTCCCACTCACTTTGAGCATCTAGATTGCTGTCCAAAAGCCTAGTTTCAGATTACCTATGCCTTTTGAGACAAGAGAAATTTGTAGATTCATCTGCAAAGCCAGACAGAAAACGTTTTACAGTGTCTGTAAGGCAAAAATCAGTTAAATCCATTCCCAGTTACAGGTCCAGTGGAGATGGCTGAAAAAGAGTTTTGCCCTGTTATATGGTAACAGTTGATAAGCCATAGGAAGTAGATATGGCCCTATGACTCTGAGTTCAGCTCAGTCCTTAGATTTATGGACATCTGGGGGGGGGGGATCATAAATGGCTATTTGTCCCATCAAATTTGGAAAGAGAGACATGTGTGAGTCTTCATCTGAGAAAAATCTGATGGAACCTAGAAAGTAAACATTTTCTTCTGTGCCACCTGCTCTCTGGAACATTATCCCTCCCAAGATAAGGCTAGCCTCAATCTTTATTACTTTCTGGAAAGCCCTTAAAACATGCTTTTTCCCCAAGAAATCTGAGACTCCCTGGTAATAGGGATCCTGTAGGGCTGTATTAAATGTATTCTAGGATTTGTGGTTTTGTTTTTAATCTATGTTTAAATTGCTTACAATTGGGGTTTGTGTAGTGCTTTAATAGTAGATTTTACTGTGTATTGCCCAGAGTCACTTGATATGAGATGGCTAGCCACATAATTTTAAAGATGGATGGATGGATGGATGGACAGATGATAGAAAGATAGATAGATAGATAGATAGACAGATAGATAGATAGATAGACAGATATAGACCTGAAACCGTATATATGAAACATCAGACCAAAATAATTCTTTGCAAATAAACGTTGACATATTCATTCAGGAAAAAAGTTAAGATTTCTTTTACTACATGTAAAATGTAGAATTTAGCAAAAACAACCAAAAATACTCCACACTGACTAGAATGGGCGTTGGTTCTTACCTGATATGCCTCTTCTCGTTGAACTGTGCAGAGCATCCAGAGAGTGGGAGGTGCTCCAGTCTCATGTCATACAGGCTGAGCTATAATTGAAGGAACGCCCTCCTCCTCCACATGACTCCTGCAGGCGTTCCCCCAGTTTTACGAAGACGAGAGGACAGCAACAATCCTCTAACAGAACTGGAAAAAACAACTCTCAACAACCATAAACAGTATCATTGGCCGAAACAGAATGCCTACCAGATGGAATAAAAAGGGTGGGGCTGGATGCTCTACGCAGTTCAACGAGAAGAGGCGTATCAGGTAAGAACCAACGCCCATTCTCCATCGAACTGCTGCGAGCATCCAGAGAGTGGGACATACCAAAGCATGTTGTCCTAGGGCGGGACTCCGTCTGGGTCAGAATTTCCTCTGGCTCTCTCGACACCTGTTGAAGGACTTGCCTACCAAAGGAAGCCTCAGCGGAGGCATAAGTGTCAATTCTATAGTGTCGTATAAATGGAGATGGAGAGGCCCAAGTGGCCGCCCTACAGATGTCATGAATGGAAGCTTGAGTAGCCCAGGCTACCGAAGTAGCTGCACTCCTGGGAGAGTGAGCGGTTACCCCACTAGGAACCGGTAGGGCTTGAGCCAGATAGGCCTTAGAAATGGTAGCCCTAATCCAGCGACCTACAGTAGACGGGGAGACTTTGCATCCCATTGTCTTTGGCTGAAAAGAGAGGAAAAGAGACTCAGACTTTCTGATAGGTTGAGTTCGATGGATGTATACACGGAGAGCTCTGCGCACATCGAGGGTGTGCCACTGCCGTTCCTTCTCCCGCACGGGCTTTGGACAAAAATTAGGCAGGACCAATTTCTGTGCTCTGTGAAAGGCCAAATTGATTTTAGGCATAAAGACAGGATAAGGCCGTAAAATCACTCGATCAGGATGGAAAACGCACAGGTCCTTTCTGACAGATAGAGCTGCAATTTCAGATATCCTTCTAGCTGAAGTTATTGCTAGGAGAAAGACCACTTTAAGGGTGAGATACTGAAGCGAAGTTTCCCTGAGAGGCTCGAAGGGAGATTTAGTCAGTGCCGAAAGGACCTTATTAAGGTCCCAAGTCGGGTATCTGTGAACCATCGGAGGGCACAGGTTAGAAGCCCCCCTGAGAAAGGCTCTGATACGAGGATGGTGGGATAGTGGTGCAGACGAGTCACCGGAAACCACCGTTGAAAGAGCCGAAACCTGTCTTCTCAGAGTGTTAGGGGAAAGACCCCCGTCTAGGCCATCTTGCAGGAAAGCCAGAACCTGCGCAACGGAAGGGGAGAGCGGGTCGATAGAAGATTGACGACACCATTTGGAAAAACAGTCCCAGGTTGCATTATAAATGCGAGTGGTGGAAGGGCGTCTCACTGCCATGATGGTAGTGATGACCTGGGCCGATAGACCCTCCGATCTTAGCTTTTCCCGCTCAACCTCCAGATGGCCAACTGAAGCCACTGCGGATCCGCATGGATGAGAAGGCCCTGGGACAGGGAGATCTTGTCCCGTGGAATCCTCCATGGTGGGGCCACCGACAAATCGCAAAGGTCTGCGAACCACGGTCTCCTGGGCCAATACGGAGCCACTAGGAGAATCTCTGCCCTCTCTAGAACCAGTTTCTGAATCACCCTTGGGATCAAAGGGAGAGGAGGAAAGGCATACAGAAGACCGGAAGGCCAAGGGCAACGCAGGGCATCGTAATTCTCCGCTCTGTTGGTGGGGTAGCGAGAGAAAAATCTTGGTGTCTGGGCATTGTGCGGAGATGCGAATAGCTCTACCAGAGGCAGGCCGAAGATCGTTGCTGCCTGCTTCAACAGAAGAGGATGAAGGCGCCATTCCGCTTGGTCCAACGCGGCTCTGCTGAGCCAATCTGTGCGAACATTGGAGGCTCCCGAAATGTGTTCCGCTCTGATGGATAGAAGGTGTGTTTCTGACCATCGACATAGCCGCTCGGCCTCTCGCATGAGACGAAGAGAATGAGTGCCCCCTTGGCGATTGATATGCGCCTTGGTTGTGGTGTTGTCGGTTAGAACCAGTATGTGATTCCTTTGTACCTGAGGGAGGAAAGCCTTCAGGGCCAAGTACACTGCGTGGAGCTCCAGCCAATTGATGCTGCAACACCGCTCGGCAGCCGACCAAACACCCTGGGCTGAAAGGGAGTGCAGATGGGCTCCCCATCCGGAGAGACTTGCATCTGTAGTGAGCGTGACTCTTGGAGGATCCTTGAACAGATGGCCCCTGTTGATAGAAGGTCTTGTCCACCATAGAAGAGAGGCGAGGACTCTTGGAGGGACCTTCACCACGATGTTGGAGTTGCTCTGACCGGAGCGTTGATATGGCAGAAGGAACCACTGCAACGATCTAGAATGCAAACGTGCCGATGGAATAATAGATATACAGGAAACTAGTTTCCCCAGTAGCTTGGATAAATCAAGTAAAGAGGCTTTACCAGACCGCCTAATGGACTTGACAGAAGTCTGTATGCTGACGAATCTGTCGTGGGAAAGGAAAACCTTCTCCATCACCGAATCAATGACAGCTCCTAAATGGGCTATATGGGTGGAAGGGATAAGTTGACTCTTTTCCCAGTTAACAAGGAAACCGTGAGCCTGCAGCACCGAAAGGGTGGTGGCAGTGTCACGTGTAGCCTGAGTTTGGTTGGGTGAAACAATCAAAATGTCATCAAGGTAACAATGAAGCCGAATTGGAAAATGCCTGAGGTGAGCCACTAGAGCTGCTAGCACCTTAGTAAATGTCCTTGGGGCTGAAACAAGGCCAAAGGGAAGGGCCACATACTGAAAATGCTGATTATTATAACAAAACCTCAAGTATTTGGAATGCGAGGGGAGGATAGGGATATGGAGATAAGCCTTGGATAGATCTACTGAAGTCATCCAGTCTCCCTTTCTGATGCTCTGCAAAATGGATTGAAGGGTATGCATTTCAAATCTATGTCGGACAATATACCGATTAAGCCTCTTCAAATCCAAAATGGGCCTCCAGCCTCCAGAATGCTTAGGGACTAGAAAGAGGAGGGAGTAGAACCCCTCTTCCCGCTGTGGGGCAGGTACGGGCTGGATCGCCCTAATATCTGCGAGATGTTTGATAGCTGATGACATGAGTTCCCGCTTGGTCGGGTCCCTGGAGAGGGGAGAAACCATGAAATGTTCCGGTGGTGAAGAATGAAACTGGAGAGAAAGACCAAATCTAACGATGTCTCTGACCCAAATATCCGAAGTGGATGTTTCCCATTGGTCAGCAAAACATCTAAGGCGACCGCCAATGGGATAGGGGGCGGGAGATCTATCTGGGTCTCCGGGACGCCCTATTTCCTGAACCTCTGAAGGGCCTCCTGTAGCTTCCTCCCCTCCTGCCTCTATCACCTGAGTCACTTCTGTCTTGATAGGCCGGCCGAAAGGACGACGAGGCCTGATATCTAGGGGAGAAGGAATGTTGGACGAAGGGACGGAAGGAGCCCCTCCGAAATGGCTGGGACCCTCTGGCTGCTGGTTTACGAAAAAGGGACGGTAGAAATTTCTTCTTATTACGCGTCTCCATTAATAATGGTTCTAAGGGAAGGCCGAAAAGCTTCCCTCCCGATATGGGAGCTGAGGCTAGCTTGGATTTATTTCTGACATCTGCATGCCATTGTCGGAGCCAGAGCAGCCAACGGGCAGCCACGTGTGAGGATATGGCCCGGGCCAAGAACTTCACGGAGTGAAAAGTGTCATTGGCCGCAAATTCAGCCGCGGCCGTGAGCTTGGCGATGTCCTGCAGGGCTCTGGTGTTGGAAGCGGGGACATGTTGCTTTAGTTGTTTAAGCCACCTTATGGAAGAGCGGATAAAAAAGGAGGCAGCTGTGGCCGACTTTATGGCCCACGCATCTGATTGATGTGCCCGCCGGAGCGCCAATTCCATACACTTATCTTCAGGTTTAAGTGCCTCCAGAGCATCAGTGGGATTGGAAGAAGAAGAAGCCAATCTCCGGAGTAGCCAGCAAGGCTGAGAATTCCGGATCGAGATTGAACAGCCTCTTATCCTGGTTAGAAGGGGCAGGAGAGGGGCCTGTCGATGCCAGTTGTCTTGCCACGAGATCGGAGAATATTGGAGGGGGTAGGAATTACCTCAGTCTCAATGACTGGATGAGTGAATATGGAGTCTTCTTGACCCCCCAGGGCAGCTGGAGGCGGCTCAGAAGCAGACAGAGAAAGAAGACCTGAAATGTTTTTTGCTTTAAAAAATAAAGATTTAAACAACTGAGGTTTGAACAGGCCCACCATAGCTGGTTGCTCAGGGGAAATGCCTTCGTCTTCAGACATTTCCTCCTCCATGGGATCCAGTGCAAATAGGGGCTCTGAATAATGCAGTGACCTTCTATTGGAACCTTCCTCTTCCCCTACAGACTGAAAGTCCCTTTCCTCCTCCACCAGGGCCTCCACACCCTCCAAACATGGAACTTCCAATTGGAGAGGTATCTGTCCCGGCTGGGAAGCCGACCCGGCGATAGGTCTAGTAGACACGGATGTAATTCCAGGTGCCATCCCCTGAGGCTCCGTCCTTGAGAGTTGCTGCATGCCTTCAGCGATCCCTTGACAGATGGCAAGTTGCATCCACTCCTTGATATTGTCTGGGATAATAGAAGAAGCCAGGTCTTGGCGTAGGCCCGCTGCGGTTGGTATAAAAGTTGCCTCGGGGGCGCGAGGGAAATGGAGACTCCGTGTTGAACTACACCTGGAGGGGGAAGACTGTCTGGGCAGGGGGGAATGCACAGAGAGGGAGGAGCAAGAGCTACAGAAGGCAAGTCCTTTGAACATTTGCTAAATTCTTTCTCCAGAGCCTTATGACGCCTCAAGGCATCCCTTTGGGAGGCACTGGAGGAATCCTTGTCCTTTGCATGCAAATAGTGGGTCTTGGACTTGGCCTTTAAGGAAGGCCCACTCGGATTTCCCTCTGCCATGATACAAAGAATATAGGAGAGGCAGTTGGTGCACCAAGGAGTTCGGCCTATCGCTCTAGCCAGTTTTCCTAAGGTTGGGCCACGTCCCCCTTTTGGAAAGGAAAAGGGAAAATTCCCTTAACTATCTACCTACTAGTAACAGCTCAAGAATAATCAAAACAATTTTTTATTCTAGTATTTATTATATTTTTTTAATTTTTTTTTATTTATATATATATAAAGGTGGGCGGAGCCCGAAGATAATCAAATTGAAAGGAAACTCAATAAACAACTAGCTAAACAACAACTGCAAGAGGGGAAGCCAAATCCAACGCTGAGGCCAGAAAAAAACAACAATAACCCCTATATATAAATATAAGTGTAATATCCACAGACAAAAACAGGGGTTTGAGAAGGCCTCCTAAGGCAGCCTCCCAGCGAACTTGGAAGGTACGTGCCTGCGTCTCTGGGTAAATTGCGGGCAATCAATAACGGGACCAACAAGGCACAGGAAGGCAACGGAGAATAACAGGGCCCGGAGCCACGGTATTCTCAATAAAATCAGGCTCCACGCGTCCTTTCACGCTGAGGGCCTACCAGCAACCACGCAACTTAAACTGATCAGTCAAAATGGCGCCAACCATGAGGCGCGCCTAAAATGGCCGCCCGTAGTGGCGCTAATAGTCCAGAGACGCACTAGCCCTTAAACAGAGGGAAAAGGCAAAAATAAAGAGCTGGGAGAAGAAGCAGAGCTTCCTCTGACTGCGTTGGTGGGGGGAAGACGCAACGAATGATAAATAAAGCTGAACGAAAGGGCTGCTCCTGGGAGCGCAATTTAAAGGCTGGCAGAGGGAGAAGGAAGGGGGGGCAAAGGCTCCGACTCCCCCTAATTCCCCCCTAAAGGTGAAAACCTCGCTTGACAGAAATTTGGGACCACACAATTAAGGCAAGGAACAAGGATTAAAAGAAAAGCAAACTTGATACAAGAATTCTAAGCAAGAAATCTGAAACGGCCAAGACACGAATACAGCTGCCTGTCTGTCGAAGGCTGACCTGAAACTGGGGGAACACCTGCAGGAGTCACGTGGAGGAGGAGGGTGTTCCTTCAATTATAGCTCAGCCTGTATGACATGAGACTGGAGCACCTCCCACTCTCTGGATGCTCGCAGCAGACAGACAGATATAGACCTGAAACCGTATATATGAAACATCAGACCAAAATAATTCTTTGCAAATAAACGTTGACATATTCATTCAGGAAAAAAGTTAAGATTCCTTTTACTACATGTAAAATGTAGAATTTAGCAAAAACAACCAAAAATACCCCACACTGACTAGAATGCAAATAATTTTCTGTCACAGATGTATGTGTCATCTTGCCTAGCCTTAGTATATATCCAAAACATATGATTCCAGTGATACATTCTTTCCATTCAGATATAAGCTCCCAATGTCTAAAGAACAGAAGCTTATTCTTCTCATTTTATCAAATTTCTATTTGATTGCATGGTATTCTATAAACAAGGTTTCATGTTAATAGTACTAACTATAATGCAGACAAGCCAATTACAGTTGCTTCAAATGATTTGACACCATGTTTGGGGAATCCTATTATCTGACTATAGTCATAATTAACACTAACTTATAAGAACAGAAATTCATTACATGAAAGAGAAAAGCAGAGGGAGATTTGCATGAAGGTAAGAAGGATATCCTTACAAAAGGATAAACCCTACAACTATACTATTACAAAATTATGTTCCAGAGATTGAATAACTCATTTAAATTTACTGGTTAAATTAGATTCTATATACTATCTTCACACATGTTAATCCTTCAAGCATGATTAAGTAATTCATTGCAACAGTAGTAATCCCATAATACATATAGTCCTCGATTTACAACCTTTCGTTTAGTGACTGTTAGAAGTTACAACATCACTGCAAAAAGTAATTTATGTTTTTTTCCAGTTACAATTGTTGCAGCATCCCCATGGTCACATGATCTAAATTCAGACACTTGGCAATTGGCTTATATTTGTTACATTGCAATATTGTGTCAATGGATTATGGGATCACCTTTTGTGACCTTCTGACAAACAAAGTGGTTGTGGTTGTAAGTCGAGGACTGCCTGTATGCTAAATCAAACCAACAAACTACATTATGATTTAATATCGTGACTTACTTCCTCATATGCTAAACCATAATGTGTTTTGTTTTGTTTCAGATTAGCAACTACTGTATGGTAAATATGAAATTAATTCCTTATTATATTGAATTCAGTCTTACATTGTTTACAATTTGAAGAAAATTACAGCAGATTTTCCAAAACTTGAATTAAATTAGAGATCAAGAGGCAAAGGTAAAAACCCATTTCATCACATTTTCAAACATACACACTGCAATAAAGTACTTTTAGAACATAAAATATAGTATTACAGAATTGAAAATAACAAAGATAAAAGCAACAAAACAATCTTCCCGTTTTAAAGAAATATGGTTAACATTTATGTGACAGCCAATCCAAAATAAAAATGACAACATAAAACAGAATCTCTCCCCTAATTCTACCCTCATTCTTGAATGCAATCTAGATGAAAGATAATTCATAAGAGCCTATTCCAATGACACAGACTAGTATAATTATATTTTGAAGTAACGCATACTAAAAGCATCAGGTTAGATGTTATTCATAATTGTGCCTAATGAAATTTATCCATTCTTTTATTGCTATATCTATTCTAAACCAAATTTATAGTTAAAATTAGTTCCACAAAATTCTTCACTTTAGTCTGAATCCTGATTTTATAAAAACAATTCCTATCAAGAGACCAAGACATGGTTACAGTGAAAAATAGTTTGTGGCATTGTTTATTTATACTCATATTTCATATTTATACTATATATCATATTATTGATATTGTTGTTTGCAGCAGTACTACTATATTGATATCATATTAGTATGAAACTTCTAAAGTTTGAGTAACAAATACTTGTGCACATTGGAATCTGGCCCAAACTCAAAAAGAAACTTTTGCTGATATAAATTGGTAAAACGTGGCATAAACAATTTAATTCAGCAACACAGTTCTCCAAGAAAACTTTGGTTTACTAGTGATGAAATACTTTTTAAAACTGTTTTCATTTGTTTAATCTCTTACTGCTTGAGCTGGATAAGCATTTTAGCTGAAATCAGTTTCACTTTTGTTACTATTGTTTCTCTCTAGCTGCAGCAGCTGTACTGCCAAGTACAGAGAGAACATGCTAGTTACAAGAAAATACTGTCCAATTAAATATTTTTAAAATAACAAAACCTTCACTTTTGAAAAAAACAACTGAATAATTTTGTATAAAATATGAATTATTCATATGCTGAAGCTTCTTACCATTAGAATATCTTTGTCACAATATATAATAATTCTATATCATCATATAAGTATAACTTTCATCAAGGCAACTCATTTAAATATATTTTATTCTAGACAAAACGTTGGTTAAAACCATTTTTCTTGCAAACTATAATACCTTAAGGGATGGAGATGTAGTAATTTTAAAATAATTTAAAATTCTAACATGGAGATTGTCATTTTTATTACTGTTGCACAGTTATTTACTTGGAAGTTAAAGCTGAAATGGGATAGAAATATGAAAGAAATATTTGCAGTAATTTTATAGAGCCATTCCCAAAAAGTTCAACTTCATCAAAATAAACAGGCTTTATTTTTTTTTTAAATGTTAACCAAAATCTAAAGACATCAATAAACTGTATTTATGCCAAATCCAGCCAAAATTCCTGAAAAAAATTTTTTTGTTGACTAAATCTTACCATTTGGCATCTCTATATTCTGACCTTACTAAAAAATACACAGAACCAAACTCTCAAATTTAAGAAGAATGTGAACATATATGTACATGTACATATACATATATTTTAGCCACAGGGCATGGCAAGGCATGAAATAACTACTTCAGAGCACTTCCTCATTATGTGGGTGTGTTAGATAACTGTCAGTTCCAATGCTAAAATAAAGCATGCTGTGACTGAACCAATCGTACCATAGGATGCTCTAATCTTAAATGGGAAGGGACTTCAAAGAGTTTCTTGGTGCATAATTCATTATATCCAACTTGGTTATTTGGAGTTACTGCTATACTGCTCATAACAAAACATTCTTCATTTCTTTGTATAAATAATCAAACTTAATATATCTTATTAGTTTATACACACACACACACACACAAGTCTTTTACAAAGTTAAATGATAAACATAGAAAAAATAAAATACATTAAAAACTGTTAAGAACAATTAAAATCAAAGGAAAAGAAAAAAATAAAAATAATCTTTTTTAAAGCAAGTATAAGCATACCTAAAATTACAATCTTCTTTAAAGCAAGTGTAGGCATAATTGAAATCCTTTTCACTTCTAAATTTCATAACATGTTTCTCTTTTTCCTATACCAATAGCCTTATTAATTGGTCAATCTGGAAATCCTCCATTCATTTTTATCCATTTTCAGCACAAAGATTACAAAGGATTTTTAATCTTTTACAAAAATACCTCTTTCCCCCAATAAAACAATTTAGCAATTCCTGCAAGTTCTTCACAATCCAATTCTCTAATTACAAATTTTTGAAGAATATTTTGGATAAAATGTCAGTATTTTATTGGCAAATTCACTTTTTATAATGGCAAGTTTTTTTAAAAGTTGTAACTGAGAAAATATTATAATTTTCAAATACAACTTTGCTCTCTCTAATGAAATAATTCCTCATCTGAGGCTTGCAGTAAAATAATATATTTTACTTTTTAATGGGCTGTAAAAGGTAGTTCATTTGGCATTTCTTACATATAGCAAAAAAAAAAAAAAATTAAACACAAGAATCCCTACAAGTAAAAAAGCTAATCCCAAAGAAGTAGACATACCGATATCGGTTAAATTATTTTTTGCTATTGGGATATTGGACTTCTAATCACTGCTAAAACTTACCAAGTAGTCCAACTTCAACGACACTAAATGAATGCATCAGAGCTCTCTTAATAACATCATATCTGATCAACATTATAAGATTTGAAATTCAGAGTAGAATTGCACATGTATACATAACTTAGTTAATATATACTTCAATTTTAGAATATTTGTAGGCAACTGTTGATGTGCTCATAAAGTATAGGAAGAATAAGGTTGGAAGGTCATGTTGTATTATCAAATCAAGTAATATATTATGGGGATGGCAAATGCTACAGAATTGTACCAATAATCCCAGTCCTAAAATCTTTAAACTAAATGGAGTAAGACAGCAAAAACTCCCTCAAAGTACGCTTATATCAAAGCAAGAAAGAGCTCTGTTTTCCAAGAAATATTCTGGATTATTTGTCATGCTGGAAGAAGTAGCAACTTCAGTAAAGGTGAAAATTTTATCTATTTTTTTTCCTGAAACCTTGCAATGCTTTTATTTTTAAGACCATCAAACACTTATTTTGAAAAAAAGTACATGGATGATGGAAATAAAGTTGAGTTAGCTTTCAGGCCTCTGAAATCAAGAAAGGCCTAATACAATTAAAAATATAAACTTTCTTTTTATTTATTTTTGTTGTTAATGGATTATCACTGTTGAAAAATAAGGAGTTTTTCCACTGCATTTAAATATAAGCACAGCCAAATTAAAAATACTAAGTATTAAAAACTTAACTTCTACTGATTAACATTTATTTCCAAAGCATAGTAATTACTCATGGTTTTTCAGAATCTTTTACACAATCCCCTTGTAGTTTTTCTTGTTGTTTTTAAAGAGCCAGGAAAGTAGAAGTTTTATTCTGTGGCAGCCCTGACACAAATTCAAGCTTAAAAGGCCATTAAATGGTTCAGTTTAAACAAACTTAAAAACAGGAGGGGGCGGAAGTTCATATGAAAAGCTGCTCAAAAAACAATTAAATAGGGTATACACATACTTCATCTTTTTTGATAGAATAAAAATAACAACCATCTTCAGCTCCTGAAGAATATGTAGCTTATCAGATGAATTTTAAAAATTATATAAGATATACTGGGACACTGTAAAAGATATCACTTTTCAGTAACACAGATCAAAACACACAGTGAAGGCTAGAAGGGAGAGAATCAGCTGAGAAGAGTCCTGTATATTAAGGAGGGGGCTGGAAAGGAAGAAACCAAGGTCCGTAGCTCCCCTTTTAAAAGTTTAAATTCTTACATGCTCTTTCATATAATAAATAAACAAAATTAAGAACCTTTTTTCTGTATAACAAATTGAAAGTAATGTATTTTTAAACATATCATCAGAGAGAAATACATATACAACAATGCATTCAGTCCCAAAATATGAATTGCATTGTATTTTATTTCTTTAAAAAATCTTTCTGAATAGTAAAGCCTACATACCAGGCTGAAATTTGTTTTTATATATAGTAAATATGGACTTTAAACTTACATACACCAAACAAAGAGCAGTCACTGTATTCTCTGGTTGCCGGCATTACAGTAAAACTCATTTACAAATACTAACAAAAAAAAACAACCCTCCAGAAACATGCAACAGTAAACAAGGAGTATATGATATATGGACAGACAGATGGAACTGCATAAACAGAAAGGGAGGGGAAGCAGAAACCCCACTAACATACGGAGAAGGTTGTTTTAAAGGAGTGAAAGATAATGATTTACTTGGAACTAGTGTTGGAAAAACAAACATATTTGTTTCCTTCACTGATTTAAAATAAAAAGTAATTAAAGTGAATTATAAAAAAGCATATCTTTGAAAAAGTGAGAAGGGGGTATGCATTTATGGAGAAGCAGGCCTATATATATTCCAAAATCTAAGCCCACTAACAGGTCTTGCAAACTTACATCACTAAAATATAAACAAAAAAGCAACACGAGATGAGCTAACAGAGAAGTATCAAGAAGAAAGGGGTGTTGTGGGGGAGGAAGGAAATTTCTCTCTCTTTTTCTTTCTTTTCATTTTTTTTTATAAAAGTTGGCTGGCCTACCTTGCTCCCCAGTCCTCAGTCTGTCTCCTCATAGTCGCTGTCTCCCTGGAAGTGCAGTGTGAATGGTAATGACTGCCTGTCTCCCTAATGAGTCCATTTTCCTGCTCTTGATGTTGTGTATATACACACACTGCAACCTACCTTACAAAACATAGAAACGGGAAAGGGAGAGGGAGAGGGAGAGAGTGAGGGAGGGAGAGAGAGAAAAAGAGCAAGCGAGAGTGTGAGAGACAGAGTGAAAAAAAAAAAAAAGAGAGAGAGAGAGAGACAAAGCCCTCCTACCAGACAGCAGACAAGCCTCCTTCCCTATCCAGCAAAATACAACTCGGCTAATGCAGCAACAGGTTCAGCGCTGCCAGACTGAGACAGTGTAACAGAAAGGATATATATAGTGGAGATCAAGATTGCTGGCAAACATATCGTTTAATGTCAGCTGGCCCCACCTTCCTTATTTATGTTACAGGATGTTGGAATGCATTGTTCCAGGCAGTCCATGTAATTACCATAGATGCATTTTTTGTGCATATTAGTAGGAAGGACTGAACTGCATCAGCCACTCTGCTTTGTAACCTGATAGCTTTAACACATGCATGGAAGGTGTAAACATATCTCTTTTGATAGGCAAACTACACAAAGCTCACAGACACTGGGCATGAGATCTTTTAAGAAAACAACTACTGAAGATAGATTTCCCAAGACAATAGTGAAGCATGGAAAACTGATCTTATTTGAAATGAAAGCTCCAAAAGATGCTGTCAGTGCAAATTTTAAAAAGGCCATTATCCCAGCATTTCCTCCCACTATGTGTGTGCGTGTGGTGTGTGTGTGTGTGTTATATGTTTGTGCATGTGTGGGTAATACTGTATATAATAATGTATATAATCACAGCCTCTATTTCTTACCAAAGAGGTGCAAACTTACTACAGTTTGTAGTGCAGGACATAGTATAAAAAGGCAGAAATAAACACTGTTGTAAGCACTAGGATTTTGTGGTGCTATGCAAATGCAAAAACTAATGCGTATTTTTTCCCAATCATAAGCTATTGCAGAACCCTTAGAGAATTCTACAGAACTCTAAAATTCCAAATAAATCCAAATGAGAAAAGTTAGTCTAATATTACAAAGAAACTCAGCGTCACCAGTCTGACAGCGATCAGCCATTGTACTGTATCTCTTGATGAGATTCCCTCCAAGGTTCATTTGTCTGCTCACAGACAGGCGCAAGAAGTGAGAAGTAAAGATGAATCAGTCTTATAAGCTACTGCTCATGATATAGACAAGTCCGACAACGTACAAAGGATAAACCCACATCTCCACCAGACTGTCACTTATCTGGAAGTCTACACTCACAAACAAAAAAATCTCCACACCACAAGCCAGGCAAACACCTGGGTACAAACAGATCCCCCCTGATACCTCCAGCTCAAACACACCCCAACTAGGCACCCAGATGAAACCCAGCTTCCTAACTAATGATAGCCATCCATTTACCCGAAGCCAAGCTGCACTAAAGGCCTCCAATAAAGTAATACAATGTTGCCAGCCAATCAAGATACAAAAAGAGCCAAAAAAACCAGACAGAAGATATTAGAAGCAGAACACAGCAAACTCCAAGACCAATAAACACAGACCAAGACTCTCAACCAATCAGGATGAAGAAAAAACCATTCTGGCACAGCAATAGGCTGCCCCAAATTTAAATCTGAAACCACTGTAAAAGTCTAACTCACACACGAACACTATACAGAAGCCTGATGATGGCAGATGAGATTCTGCTGAAATGTTGCTACAACTTTAAAAGCACCACTACTATGACGTCAGAAAATACCCTAACAAAGCTGAATGCCATACATGTAAGTACCCACGAAAACTTAAGAAAACATATATATATTGAGAGTATCTTGGCGATGTTTCGACAAGGTCCCACTCGCCATCTTCAGGCTGGTGCTTTTGGCTTCGTACTTGTGCGAGCAAAGCGTAATCGGAGCTGCCGTCTCTCTATAAATACTGGTGGGGAGGTTTGCTGTGTTGTTAGGGTTTGGCACTGACCAAAAAATAGCCAACATCCTAAGAAACTCCAAGGACAAGATCCAGCTAGAAAACCAAGGAGTTTATGAAATACCATGCAACAATTGCCCAGCCACATACATTGGACAGACTAACAGGAAAATAAGTGCATGCATCGCAGAACACAAGAACGCAGTCAGAAAGGAAGAAAATACTTCTTCCCTTTTCCAGCACCTTAAAGCCACAGACATGAAATTAATTTTGAGGGAATCAAATTAATCTTCAATACGAACACTTCAACAAGAGAATAATCAGGGAAGCCATTGAAATAGAAAAACACCCCCATAACATGAATAAATAGGATGACACCTCCCGCCTACCAGACATCTGGAAACTAGCCCTTATCAACAAACAAGTCCCATCCACGAAAACCAACACCAGACCCAAAACAACACATGACGCCACTATCAATCTCCCTCACCAGACTCAAATCCAAACCCATCCCATAGACTAAAGGCAACCACTGTCCAGAAACCAGACCATGGCTGCATCACCAGCTGCCACACCTCCTGACCCCCAAACCAAGCAAACTGACACACGCCATGAACACATAGCCAAGCCTCAAACTCAGAGCCAAACCAAAACCCGGAACGTCACATCACAGCCACCCGCTCAGGACATCACTTCACGAAACTCACTTCACAAAACCTCAGGATGTTACAACACAGCCAACAACCCAGGAGATTACGGCACAAGACCCAGGATGTCACAACAATAGAACTCAGAAGGTCATCACACAGCTCATTACCCAGGTCATTACAACACAGGAGGCTGATAGACACACAGCCAATACCTCAGCCACACATGTTCTTACGAAAAAGCCAACCTATCTACAAACATCAATTCCATCAACCAATCAAGAAATAACAACACAGCCAACCTCCCCACCAGTATTTATAGAGACGGCAGCTCCGATTACGCTTTGCTCGCACAAGCATGAAGCCGAAAGCACCAGCCTGAAGATGGCGCACACACGCACACACACACATAAATCCAGTTTGTATTTCAACTTATCACTTTGTCTAAGAAATAAAACAAAAGAAACCTCTTCCCATTTATAAACAGAACTTTAAAACTTTGTCATTCTGTCCTAATCAAATTCCATTAGTAGCTATTTAAGTTTTACATTTGTTTTAAACCTAGACAAACAAGTTTACTTTATATTTCTTCTGTTTAATTCTTAAAAGCTTGATCTGTAATCCTGTCAAATGTTCCACAAATTGATTTCTTATTATTTTTCTTTGTCTCTTTTCAGGAAGAACTTTGGTAGTTTAATGTATCCCATTTGTAAATTCAAGATAAGGTGGCTTTCCAAATCATTCATCATATATATTATCTGTACATTTTATTTAGTTATTAAGACATCAGCCAGTTCAAATGCAAATACATTGTAGCATCTTTTTCCATATCATTCTTGTAATCTGACATTTCAAAATCCATTTTAAATCCATAGTATCTTCTTCTTTATCACTCTTGTAGTCTAGGATTTTTTTAAAATCCATTTTCAAATCCACATTCAAATCGACCTGTCTCTGTTTTATCCAGTAAAATCTGTTCTTTTATATTGTCTGTTAAATTTGTTTTTATCGTATTATGCAATCTTGTAAGCAATTTCTGAGTACATTATTTCAAACAATATTAATTTCTTCTTTAGTCAAATAGTACTGTTCCTTTTATCAATGGTCTCTTCCCCTTTAATTGTAAGCCTTAGTGCTGTCTGGTCAACTTCAAAGTCTCTTATCATATTTCTTTTCCAATCAACAAAACTTTCCCATAGGAGAATTTTTTTAAATTTCAAGGTCTTCATATATTCTTTTATAAAATGTTAAACATTCCGCAGGACATATTCTTTCAAGTCCACCTAGCCCTTTAACTTTCCAAAATCAACATTCTAGTTCACCTTTTGGTTTTTTTCAACAATCAAAGTTGTTCTTTGTAATACTTAAACTTGCTTAAAACATATTTGATCCAGAGTAGGACATTTTCCTGGTATGATAAAACATGCCTTTGAGAAGGTTCTTAACATCCATAAAATAATTAATAAGCATGAAGAGGCTAATGAAGCTTCTTGGATGAGAAGTGAAACATTTTCAAGGAAAAAAGAAACTCCAGTTGCCATTTTGAACAGCACCTTTGGGATAAATAATAAGCAATTTTTTTAAAGTAGTTAAGAGAAGAAGTTTCAGTTGGAAGATACTGAATTTCAATGGCTTAGATGCAACAATTTTTTTTATCAGCTCCCAGAGTTAACATGCTCGTTATCACTATTTTATTATCTCTTTGTGCGCAGACTCTCTGTATGGAGCAAAACTGTGGGTGATGCTAGCCCCCTCCTTTTCCTGGAAAAAGTTCTGAGGATCTGATCTATTCACTGATTTCCTTGTATTATCATGACCATTTATTCCACTCCCACAAAATTTATCTTTAATCCACCATTGCTTCCTCAGATGTCCACCAAGTGCAATAAAGGTAAATTTACCTTCAAGCTGCACTTCTGGGATTCAAAAAAAAACCTCAGTTTAGTCTACAACCCTAATATTCCCCAGCTATGTCACATCCAAACACCAACCAAGGCTAATCTTCCTTATTTCTGAGCTGAAAAGGTCAACCAGATGCTGCCATCTGCTGTCTACCTTTTCAGGTAAACCAGATAGAAGACCCAACTACATGAATTAATTCTACTTTATTGTAAGATGACATTAATAGATTATTGCAAGTCTGCAAGTACAAACTTCCCATTATCTCTCTTAACTGCTTGATCCATTAGGGTGGGTCCTTCCTAAGTTTCTTTTTCTGATTGTTAAGCCACTGGGAACTCCTTCCTCTCATCTCATTGTTTCCTAGGCATCGTATCTTCCTCTTATTCCCCAAGGTCATCCACATATTCCATTTGCTTAGGCATTGCAATAATATGCAAACACATATATACCAGCAGTCCTATTTCCTTTGCTATGTTTAAGTAATTTAAATAATTGATTTATACAATTTCTATTTCATCAACTTGAAAGAACTTGAGCAACTTACCAGCGACATAATAAAATTTAATGTTCCCTGCCTTAGAAATGCAAATTGTTATGTCTTAAGATTTCAAATCTCCTCCCAGCTATCCATTCTTCTGTGGTAGTGTAAAGGAAGGAGAAAAATAGTCTCTCACCTTTCTAATGAGAGAGGTGAGAGACTCATTCTAGTGTACAATCAAGCACCAGGAACACTGGGAAATATCTTTTTTCCTAGGTCTGATAGAGCAACAATACAAGGAGTATTTTTGTTCTGTTTACAGCCATTAACAGCAACCAGCCAAATAAGCAGATGTTTAGAAGTAGGTGTGCAATCTCAATCCAAATAGCCTGGATTAAAATGAAACTTTATTAAAATCAAAAATCCCACAATATTAAGTGCAAGGCATACATAAAGCAAAGATAATACTTGAACAGCAACTATACTTAGACCTGTAATTGAATTCTCAAATTTTGCAGTAATGTTACCATGTGCCTTCTGTTATCTCTTGTTGCGTTTTGCGTATTACTGTACAGATTGTGGCTGCACTATATATAATGCCTAGAGCAAAAGGGTGGCATAATCTGTTTGGCCAGGAAAATAATTTATTCTGATTGTCCCTATAACAGTAAAATAAGCCATGGATAGCTCTTCTCACTACATATGATCTATTGCAGGGATCTCCAACCTTGGCAATTTGAAGACTTGTGGACTTCAACTCCAGTATTCCTCAGCCAGCTTTGCTGGATGCTTTGCCGGCTGAGGAATTATGGGAGTTGAAGTCCACAAGTCTTCAAGTTGCCAAGGTTGAAGACCTATATGGACACATTCATGTCTTATATAGAATCTTATTAAATTAGCTTTCTTGCAAGGCCAATGCAATAAAAACCCAAGAGATGAATTGCATCTAGGTAACTATAAGGTATTAAGAGAGTCAGTCAGCTTCACACTAATATTCAGTCTCCAAAACCTATAGTTATTAGACCTTTGCATCATTTGCAATTCTTGTTTGACCATGATTTGTTTAGAATCCCTAGCTTGATTATATTTCATGGTTACAATCATGAAAACCATATGATGACAATTTGTTAAATGAAGCTTCTTTCCAGTCAGACTGATACTTGTCATGGATTGTTAAAGCAACCAAACCTACTGGGCAAAAGTTGAATTTTAGCCAGAAATGGAAAATTTCCTGACAAGCACAAGCCTGCACTGTATTTTGCTCTTCTTTTGGTTGCAGAATGCATTCAGTAAAACATCTTGGGATCTGGAACACATCTCCAAATTGTTGACCGAGCTGCTCCAGCAAAATGTAGCTGGAATATGGACCAACTGAACTCCAAAAAGGAATGATACCAAAGGCACAGTCACAAATAATTTTATACAATGGAAGCAAACTCTTTTGATTTAAAAAAATCACTTCTTTGAACTATCAGCACTGTGGATTCAATCTGAAACTTTCTCTTGCCTGAGGCACAAATAACATGTATAGGTAGTTAGAACTTTCCGATGATATTATTACTCTTTGTTATTTGCCATTTGCTTATTCTACATCTCTTGGCAAATCCTGTAATCACTGTTTTCTAATAAATAATCTGATGATGATTATCAGAGTAATATTTGGACAGATCTCTTCACATTCTCCTAAAACAAATTGAGATTGGGATAAAACCACTGTATGAACATATAGCTGTTACAATGACCAACAAGTTTGGATAGATGATTATCTAGTTTGAGAAGATGCTTGATTGAGCTGATGCTTGACTCTGTTCAGTTATGACAGAGATTTTTAAAGGATGCAGTATAAATCCATACTTAGCTGCTTTCTCTATAGCAGGGTTGTCAAACCACTGGCCCACGGGCCAGAATGCGTCACGTGCTGGCCACGCCCTGTTTAACAAAGAGGGAAAGTCCCGATACATCATGTGACACTGCCATGATTACTTGAGTTTGACACCCTTGCTCTATAGGAACAGTTCGAAAACAATCCCTGTGGGATTCTTCCTAAAGGCATGCTTATTTTTTACACAATGTATAAATGTGACTTTTTCTAGTTAAAGGTTTCAGTTTATTTATTTATATTCCACCTTTATTATTTTCACAAATAACTCAAGGGTTAGGTTTGGTGAACATACCCAACACACCTTCCTCCTTCTATTTTCTCCACAACAACAACCCTGTGAGGTGAGTTGGGCTGAGAGTGAGTGACTGGTCCAAGGTCACCCAGCTGGCTTCATGGCTCACCCAGGATTTCTTTGCAGTTGGAAGTAAAAGTACATGTGAAGTCAGCAACGTATCATAGACAGATGTGGAGGGTTATGTCCACCATATGCAATACTAGTTCTTTATTATATCCCAATTTCTGATCTTGAAAAAAAGATTTAAATTTTAAAACTCAATTCTGAACTGGATAAATTTACCCCATTGCTTCAATTTGAAGTATACTGATAGACAAACATTCTGGCCAGAAAGATAGATTGTATCATAAATATGTTCCAATCCTATGTACCAGTATATCGCTAGCCTTGTTGCAGCCAATCTACTGACTAACTTAAAATTCAGGACTGCTGCTTAAGTACAATCTTTTGCTTGTAAAGGAAGACAAAAGCCGGCTCTTTCTTTTCTTTTCCCCATTAGTTCTCCCAAGGAATTGCTAAAAGCTGAAGTCATTTCGCTTTCTTTTAATGAATTAGAAAATAATCCACCAGCCCAAGAGAAAGAAATAACAGGCCAGAGAAAGTGGGAAATGAAACTTATTTCTTCAGCAACAACTGAGGAAATGATTCACCTGGACTGCTCACCTCACTGTGTTTTTTGGAAGGTCAAGGCAGGCAGCTCTGGAATAAATTCCATACATTCTTGCATTTAGTCTAATATCAGCTCCAAAACAACACGTTTCATGCAGTTCTCACAATTTTAACTAAATCATGCCCATACTTTCTCCTCATACTTGTACCAATCGTGCCATGGAACTGACAGAGTTAGCAGTGCCTTTAAATAATGGTTCAGTTGAAATACAAATAATTGTGTATGTGTATATTGGGTTGAATGGTGTATACTGAGTTCTTTAGGAATTTTTGGATGGATGCAATCTTACCTCCCTTATAACCAAAGATTGCAGAACATTTCCTATGTTTAGCATGTCTTTTACATCTAACATAAGCTAAGAGTTTCTTTCTTATATATGTACATTTTAATTATTTTTAATGGTTTCAATGATTACAATTCTATTTTTTATTTTAGTTTTATCCAGAATTTAACAGAAAAATAATTTTAGACACTAAACTTATCTTGAACTTTCAATGATTCTAGATCATTGAAAATATTAATTCAAAAACTTCCATTGTGAATCTGATCAGTTCTTTAACCTGATTGTGTGTTTAAATAGCATCTAACTTGTTTGCTTGCGCTAAATAATTATCAGCTCCTCAACTACATATTAGTAATTTTAATAGCCAAACAGTCTAGGATAATTAGCTAAGTATACTCCCCAAACCTCTACCTCAAAGTATAAAATATTATTGTTAATAGAAAGAATCACCTTGGAGTTTAGTGCTGATTGAAAAGGTATCTTAGGAGTCTTTTTCCACATGAAAGTATATTGAACCTTTCATTCAACTCTCATAGCATTTACTAATTTGGACTGTTTCAAGTTAACAGCATTCCTAAGCATGGCAACACACTGATGTAACCAAGTAGTTTTGTTTTGGGCTAATAATTAGATGTTCATTTTTTAAAAAAAACAAGGAAAACCAATAAGGCCGATAGTGCATCTATTTGACCATTTGCTTCCAAACTACCAAAACTTAAAATGAATGTAAACATTACAAACATTCTACAGGATAATAATTACTAACATACATTCTCTTTACTCTGGCCTCTGGCCTTATGGTCTCCAGCTTCCCTTTAGGTTAAATTGATGCCATATTTATCCCACAATTGCAAACTTCGAATGCATGAAATGTCATTAAAATGTAAGGAAAAGGTCTTGCCAACCTGCATGCTTTTTTAATAACTTATATCTGGGGTCTGCAACCTGCGGCTTTGGAGCCACATGCGGCTCTTTTGGCCCTCTACTATGGCTCCCTGTTGGCTGATCCCACCACTGGCTGGCCCCTTTCTTCCCTGCCACTCCTCGCCTGGCCTGAGAAGGTAAGGATGATGGCAGGAGATGGAGACTTGATCCATATTCCAGAGCAGGAGGTGACAGGGTGGGAGTGAGTGACATTGAGTTGGCCACGCGAATCCAGTCACACCGGTTGTTAAATTATTGGCTCCCAGTGTTTTCTTTTCTGTGGGAAACAGGTCCAAATGGCTCTTTGAGTTGCAGATCCCTGACTTATATAAAGTACTTACATCAAATATCAATCTAAGGTTGAGCTACAACATTTTCTGTGAAGGTGCATTTTATATCTTCTCATGGTCTGCATACCATCCGGTCTGCATTATACCATCTTAGGTTCCATGCACATAAAATTGGGATATAAATAGGAATTGGATATACTTTAATATAAAACTATTTGGGCCAACTTACTGGGAAATTTTATTTACATGCAAGCATTTAATATAATATTTTAATACCAGCCTCAAATAAATGCATAAAATTAAAATGACTAGCTGACAGAAGAGAAAAAAGCATATAAGAGACTCAAATTCCAAAAAGAATTTCGCCAACTTTATAGAAAATGGTAGTTTAAATCAAAATTTTACAGACTATTTTCCTGGTTCTGAAATATTAAAGCTAGTCCCGATAGGTAGAAAGAGCCAAATGCTATTCAAGTTAGTTCGTTAGTTTTGACCTACAAAAGCTTTACAAGTCTTGGAACAATGAAACTTCAAAAGAGATTTGAATGTTACTGTACTTCACAATATAAATTCTGCCAGAGAGGTCTTCAGTTATTTTAAAATCCAGCTTAGTGCAATCTGCTTTGGTATGCTTGATAACATGTTGTTTCAAGCAGTTTTATTTACTATGTATAGATATTTTTTATCTTGATAAATATTTTAATGCGCTAAGAATGTGCGTAGTGATGTATTATTAAACTTGATGCCTTTTCAGGGGACAAAAGGCTGTAATTGATCTTGACCCTATTTGTCACTTTCCAACAACTAATATAAAGCAAATGACAATTAGAGATGGGGTAGTGACACTGTCTTTGAAACTCTTCAAAGAGATGAAGCTGATATTAAATTTAATTTGTTTTAAAATAAATATACACCAACCTTATTTAAATTTTCTTTACATTTCAGAGGTTAATTTTAATTATTAGTTCTTTCTTAACTGACCCTTGTAATTTTGACTGATAATTTGTTATACAGGCAGTCCTTGACTTACTTGAGCCCAATATCTGTTGCTACATGAGACATTTGGTAAAGGAATTTTGCTCCATTTTAAGACTTTTATTCCCATAATTGTTACGTGAATCATTCCAGTTGTTAAGTTAGTAACATGGTTATTAAAATAAATCTTGTTTCTCCATTGGCTTTGCTTGTAAGGTCACAAAGGCAGTTACATGATCCTGGGACTATTGTAAGTCGACAACTACCTGTATTTTATGTAAGCCACTATGGGAATTGCCTTCTAATAAAAGGAAGAACTTAACCTGCTGTTGGAAGGATAAAGAAAACCTGCTTTCTTGTGGGTAATGTACTGAGTTTCACAGCCACAACTGAAAAGATCTGTGTTTTGCACCTTCTAATACAGTTTTTATGTAAGATCCACTGGAAAGTGGTTCTTAAGGAAAATAACTCTTGATCCCCAAGCCCAGTAACAAAATAAACATTTTAAAGCGGTTTTAAAAGGCCAACAGGATTAGGGACATTTTGATCTTCCAGGAATGATGCCCCAATTGGAAAGCACCACATTCCTGTTCTGCCAGACCTAATAGGACAAGTTGACATAATCCAGAAAAGCTGATTCCTCAAATATCATGGACCCCATGTCATAAATGGCTTTATAGGTTACAACCAACTTGAATTGAACCTGGAAGCAAACTAGCAGTCAAGACAGTTTGCAGAGCAGAGGTTTAACATAACTAATCAAAAAGCACATGTAACTGTCTGCACTTCTATATTTTGTACCAGTTGTAATTTCTGGATGCTTTTTCAATGGCAGACATATGTAGAGTGTATTTTTCCAAGGCAGACACATGTAAGTGCTTTTTTCAAAGTACAGATACATGTAGTTACATTTGGGATGTAGCTAAAGCATGAGTGACTATGAGCAGGGTCTCATAAATCAGTAGAGGACACAACTAATGCACAATGCTAAGTTTTACAAAGATTTCTCTGATCACACCAAACAGGAGTTATGAATCTAAGATGACTTCCAGATTGTACATTGACTATGTTGGAAAAAGTACAGCCCCGCCCAGAATTAAAGATGGAAAATCTCCACAAGGGGACCTGAAAAGAGCCATGGTGGCACAATAGTTAGAATGCAGTACTGCAGGGCTAACTCACTGCTGACTCCAGGAATTCAATTCTGAGCAGTTCAAAGTTGACTCAGTCTTCAATCCTCCCGAGGTCAGTAAAATGTGGACCCAGATTGTTGGGGGCAATAGGTTGACTCTGTAAACCGCTTAAAGAGGGCTGTAAAGCACTATGAAGCAGTATGTAAGTCTAAGTGCAATTACTATTAATACCTAAAGCTACTAAAACTTGATAGGTTTAACCCAAAGCCTGTTCTCTACCCAAACTCCTCCAGGCACAGGCTACTGCATCATTTAGGCAGTATAAAGCTGAGTGCCAATGGATAACATCATTCAGAGCCTTCATGTAGGAAAGAGAACTGATCCCAGTAGTATCCCAGAAAGCAGAGACTGTGGGCTTGATTTCTCCTTCCCAATCAATACCAACTGGAACCAACCATAGAGAAAGGAAGAGCCAGCACAATACAGTACTATATACTCCCAGTTCCCAAAGCTGATCCAGAAGAATACCATGACTAATGGTATCACAAGCTGTGATGGTATCACAGAGAGGTCAGGAACAAAGATGGATGCACCATTCATAAGCGCAATCAGTGCTGTTTCAGTCCCTTATCCAAGACTGAATCCTTACCTGAAAATGGTCCAGATAATCACAACCTTCCCCAAAAAGGAAAGGTTGCAAATTGGGTAAAATAGTATAGCATTGTAGGGTGCAGGACAGTTCACAAGGAGTAGTATACTCCAACTGCTGCGTACATAAACAAAAACATACCTATTACTAGAAATATATGACAACTCTGGGAAGATACAGAGTTTCACATGAAATAATTATGACTTAAAAACAGATACCAAATAGTTAAGGCATCTCAGGGAGTTGCGGCATTAAAGGAAAGTCAAAATTTGGCACACAGTTATGTTAGGGATAACATTGTTTACCCTAACTGGTTTAGGTAAAATAATAAATATGTTATCATAGTTTGTTAGTTAAAGTGTCTGCAACTTTAACTGTAGGAATGTAATTAAGGGAGTGGTTGTGAAAGCACCATAAAAGAAGCAAGGAACGTCAGCTTGCTCTCTCTGGCTTGATAATCCCTAATTACTGGATGAAGACTGCGTTTTTCCCCTACTGGAAAGGAGAGAGAAAGGATTGATTTGTAAGTGAACTGACATTGGATATTCTACACGGACTTTGCTAATTGAATATCCTTGAATGGACTGACTAAACGATACATGACTAATGGACTGTTATTTTGACTATGCTATAAACTCTAAATGGAATAAACTATATTTTTGATAGCACAAGCGTATCTGTTATTTTTACTGTATGTTAACAAACATACAAACTTATCTCATTCATTTATCTGTGTGCCTATCTGACTAACGCTGCACATTCTGTTTAGCTTGTCTCCTTAACCCTGGTTGGGGAACACAGGCTTAACAAGTTTAACCAATCTGCTGTGATTATGAAACATCTGAAAGTGGAGTATTTTGACTGTTAGCAAATATTTGCTGTCAGCAAAATACAGAATCTGCAGTTTATCCAAATTCCAATAATGGAGACCAGAACAGACTATGCTAATATTTTAAGAAAACAGCAATTTTACCTGTTTTTCAGGATACTAAATTAGAGCCTCCACAGAGAGAAAATCCTTCCTTCTACCACACTTATTCCTTAACACTTGAGGGGTTGAGAAGATCTATGTAGTCTTAGAAGTAGGATAAACAGGCCACTTTGTGCAGTATAGCAGCTAGAATGAGTTTTCAATGCAATCTGCTAGTTCTAAGGATCCGTAAAGTTGCAATCAGATGGCAGACCAGGCAGAGAGAATCCCTAATCCGCAAATAATGATGAACTATAACTGGCATCCCTGTCCATTGACCAATTCTGGCAGAGGTTGTTGGAGATTGTCCCAGAAAGTGTGTGTTCCTGTCAATCTTGGTAAAAAAAAATAAAGTCAGTCTGAAGTTCTGCCACATAAAAGTTCTATATACGTTGGCAGACAAATACAATTTGCACAATACCCAGACATAAAACTGGCTGTCTATAAAATTATCAATGCCACATACCATGTATGGAATCAGTCATGACAAGTAGTTTCTAAGAATTATGTATCCTCTCATAAAGCAGGGGTGTGGAAGAGACACTTTAAAAAAATCTATCTGATCCCAGCTTTAACTTGGCTGCATCTCACCATCCCGTTTCCAGAGTGACAGCCTTAACTATTCAGTTGTCTCTAGTGGTATCCTGCAGGGCATGTGCAAGTCCATTCAAATGTGATCAGAAAGATACCAATTAAACAAGCATAAGAGCCCTGCAGTTTGCTAGTCTGATTCAAATTAGATACCTGTATGAACAGATTAAAATTGGGGTTTTTATCCCCAACAAATAAAAAGAGGACAGTATATTTGATTTCTAACAGCAGAGGCCAACAAAAGCATAAAAGTATAATGCAAATGTAAAATATCCACATGGAATGTCTAGTTAGGACAAAATGAGAATTAAACAAGAGAAATAAAAGGAACATGCCACATTTCACAATAAATCCTATTTCAAATAAGTAGCATTTCACTCATTTTAGAAGGACATTCTAAAGACTCCAAAATTTATGCAAGAGGTTTTTTTTTAAAGAATCGGATATCAATAGAAAAACTTCTGACAAACAGGCTTAGGTAACAGAAACCAGTTAAGTTGAATTAGGGCTATCAAGAAATCATCCAAACTCACGTCTACGAGGATATAAAATCCTTTTGTGAATATTTAATTTGGATTTAGAAAATGTATATGATTTAACACATTCATCAAGACATAAGTTAATTCCATTTTGAATATACTTAACAGCACATTAATATCTTTAAATCATTTTGGAGGCGTTATTTTTAAAATGTAAAACATACCTCCAACATTTTTTAAAAGAGCTTGGACTCTTGATATGGCCAAAAGAAAATCCCAACTCTTAATTTTATTATAAATTATCCATATTCATTTAGTAAAATTCTTTAATTGTTCATAGAACTGAATATTTAATCTATAAATATATTTTAAAAAATATGGATTTCTGAGGCATCCAATTTATGTCATTCAAAAAGAAAATATAATAACACTAAAATTTGAATATACTGACACCCATAAGTTTGGAACATTTTATATTCTGTTTCTGTCCTTTCAAAGTTTTAATGAAAAGAAATGATTGATCAAGGGTAATAATCCTATTTTCAACCCAAATTCTCTCCCAAAACATTTTTAAATGGATTTATAAACTGCAGTTTAATAATTAGTTAACTGTTTTTTTTAATTATCATCCATTAAAATACATTTTGAAACATTTTTAAAAATATTTTCCAATCAACAAAATGATTAATGCATTTTTTCCTAATGTCACATTCTGTTGCTATACTGTATTAATTTAGATAACACATTGAGGTTCAAATATTTTTTATGATTGTGAATAGGATAAAAGATTTCTGTGGAACTGAAGAAAAGACTGCCACAAGTATCCCGAAAAAGTCCAAGTCACCAGAACTATTTATTTGTGCATTGTGAGGGCAAGAAGCCAGTTTACATACAGAATTGACTAAAACCCAAACCTTATTTGTCCTGTAGTCAATTTTGCATCTAAACTGTTTTCTTGCCCATGCAATGTATAGAAATACACAAATAAATAGTTCCGGTAACTTGGACTTTTTCAGGATACTTGTGGCAATCTTTTCTTCAATTACACAGAACTATTTTATATTGATCACAATCACAAAAAAAGTTGTTTGTACTTCAAAGTGGGTTGCTCTTCCTCTTTGTTATCCAAATAAGCAAGAGACACGTTATATGAAGGAAAGCAGCATTTGCATGTGATAATTGGTCTGAAGATAACTCCAGATTTTTGTAATTTACACAACTGCCTCCACAGGAAGGTGTGTCTAAACAGGCAAGATGGAGTCATGGCATCATATCCAAAGCCCTTTAGACCTTTCCCCCAATTAAATTACAACATTAAACATTTAATAATAGAAAGCTGGAACACCAAATTCATCAACTCCATATAAGACATAGGCAGGCATTTTAATAAATTATTGATGACTCTCCTAAGACACAGCTTTACATACAGCACAAGAGGAAGAATGTAATAATCCAGTGCTAAAATTTATGCCATGAGTTTCTATAAACAAAAAGACACTACAAACGAAATATAATTTAGACCCAACTTATTGTTGATTCAGCATTGTTAGTAAGAAATGATTACAGTGCTTACGCAACTGTCATGTACTGTAAAAATGACCAAAGTTTCTGTATACTCCACTCCAATGTATTTGATGGAATGTATAGTTCACTCAAGATGTAAGATGTATACACCAACACAAAAATAAGTTGTCTTGGCATACAATTAAACTGTGCATATATTGTAGAAAAATATGCATGTGGAACAATCAACATGTGTTGTAAATGAACAAGTCAAGCTCTTGGAGCATTCAACATATTTTAGAGGCATGGGGGGGGGGGGAGATGCAGCCTCAGCCATGAGTAAAAACAAGGCTGCTAATGCTCTCTGAAAAGCTTGACTAATTAGTGTTCATAAAGCTCTTATAGGTCTTCATGAAAAAAAAAAACATCAGAGGAAAACATTAACCTCAAATGTTAAAAAGGCTCCAGCTCTTGCATCACAAGAGCACTAAAATACCTGTAGTTTCCATGACAGTCAATATCCCCAACATAATTTACAAATGATGGGAGTTATCCAAATAAAATAAATGTCTGCTCAGCAGAGTAAACAGAGACAGCTTTACCAGTCCCAATTTAAATGGCTGAGATGATCAATATGAGAATAGTAGTGGCCACAATGAAGACTGTATTAATTATGAAGAGAGATTATGAAAGAAATTCATCATTATTATGGGGATCACTGGAGTAATTTAATAGACTTGGCCAGTTCTACACAACACTTAGGATATTTGGGGTCAAATATGCTGAGTCCAAAATAAACTTTAGTGTTAGGTAAACAGAGCATTGTCTCTTTCAGAAATTCTAAATTTGTGTGCTAATCAAAAGCTTATATTACTTTTCATAAGCAAATTAATCCATGTTTATTTATTCAGAAGCTACATGCCACCCATTCTCATTTTTAAGCTATAGCAGCTTATGTGTTCATATTCAATAAAATTGAAAAAGCATTAAAATTCAGCAATATAAAAAACCTCTAATAAACTATGAGAAATCTGAAAGAGTTTGGTAAAATGAGATATGTCTCAAAATGTTTGCAGACCTGTCCTGAATTGTATCACAAGACGGCTAGATTTAATTTGATATTGGAATCAATATCAGGCACTACCATATAAAAGTTTAATAACTTTTGTTATTAAATATGTCACCAATGGAACTTGTTAAAGTTGCCTTATTGAATATGAGTTTACAAATCTGGAACCAATCAAGTAAAATTTTACTCAACTAATTTTTAAATAAATAAATGCATTACTTAAACAAATTTATGGCATAATAGATTATTTCAATTGTATATTTATCTTTTTATAGTGATATTGTTTCTAACCTAAAAAATCTCAACAAGGATATGTAGGCTAAATCATATTGTGAATAATCAGCATTTTTAAAAAACAAATTAATAGGAAAGTACATAATCCATTACTACAAGAAATGGAGCTATTCAGAATGTCTTGGTAATACTGCAAACCTCATTAATCTGGACTATCATTCTGTATAGAATATCTAACTTGACTATCAATACCTTATTGGAACCTTATAAAAATAAGAATTTAAAATACTGTAGACCAGCTGAATTGACACACTTTATGTCTAAATATCCCAACAACTTCCTTAAAAATACCCAAGAGATTCTAAAGACAACCATTAAATATAAGGAAATAAGACTATTTTAAAATGAAACTGAGTATGTGTTTATATCTTTAATTTTCTTTAAATTCTTAAGCAGCATGACTTGAATGTTAATTTAAAAATTAATTTCATAACAGGACATGGATATTTAGTGCATAAAACAGATATTTAATGCATTTTTGCATTCATTTAAAAAAGAAATTAGGAGAGACCTAATGAACAACAGTGGGAAAATCTCCATGGTTCTAATAAATTTACACAAACAAATGTAGATGCAGTTCTTATTAAAATATATACATTTTCTAATACAGACGTTTACTTTTGTGCCAGATAAAAAAAATCTGCATAGCTGTATAATTAGTGCATAATGTTGTTATTCATATATTATACTGTTTGGTGTTGTTATGTGGGTGTGGTAAGTGAAGAAAAGTTATGTAAATTGATGGATGTGCATTATATGATAGTGCTTTTGCAACAGGAATATTAATTTGAAAGATGGTGAAAGTCTACCAATGAGTAAGATGGGATAGGAGGAAGATGATCATGCTGACAAAGAATGAACTATTGAAATAAGCTAATGCATTTCATCCTATTGATAATGATTGCCTAAATCAGGGCTGTCAAACTGCTGACCCACAGGCCAGATGCATCACACACTGGCCACGGCCACGCCCGATTTAACAAAAGGAGGAAAAGTCCTGATATGTCACATGACGCTGCCATGACGACGCGAGTTTGACACCCCGGCCCAGATCTAAAGTAAACAAAATCTGTAAGAAGGGAGATACCACCCAACATTACTTAACCCCTGAATAAATGTATTTCATGTCCACAAATCACCTGGCATGTTTTATTTTATGAACTGGAGGAAAAGAAGATATCATTCTGACAAGCCCAACAAGAAAATATCTGACAAGATCATTCTGAAAATAGCTACCAAAGTTATGGGCCAATCAAAAAGTAAAGTGGGAAACGTTTCAAAAGCAATAAATGAGTTGAACAACAAAATTCTTCATGGGATTGTGGTTATGGCCCATGGCAATTGGTGGAGCTCTCTTTAGCAAGAAAGAAGGGCTAAACTGCATAGGATAGTACCAGTGCTGTCTCTTCAGCAACTTCAAAGACAACCGTAGTAAAGTTATTGCATCCCATAAGTAATGGCAGGATTAGGACAGGAACATTAGAAACTGTGAGTTTCCTCAGTTTCTTTTGATGGCTCATGAACTGGATTGCAGAAGAAAATAGATTGTGTGTCCTTCAGAAAAGGATCCAGTGACTATTTACAACCAGAACATGTCTTAAGCACATTCTAATGTTGAACATATTTGTGCAAATCAGATGTCAATAATATGAACAATTAACTAGGTACATTACATATGTATATAGTATGTGCATATGTTTATATGCATACATATACACCAGTGGTGGGATTCCATTTTTTTTACTATCGATTCTATGGTCGTGGTTTGGTGGGTGTGGCAGGGGAAGGTGCGGTATCTGCCATCCCGCATCTGATGGGCGGCTCATGAAAGGGAGCGAAGGGAAGAGAAACAACAGGAAGCAAAGTTTCCTCTTGATGAGCGCGCCCCGAATGTCTTGGCACACGCTCTTTTATTGTGCTTTTTTATAAGAAAATGATTTAATCAAAAAACTCAAGTCAAACATGGTAATCTCATCAGGATGTGCATGTTTACAAAGCTGCATACCGGACAGATCATTTACAATGTGGATAAGCTTATTAACAAACGTCTAGCTCCTTGTCTCTTGTACGTGCCTTGCAAAGGTCACTGAAGAGACAGAAGTTAATGATTACA
Source organism: Hydrophis major (assembly GCA_033807585.1). Lineage (NCBI taxonomy): Eukaryota > Metazoa > Chordata > Lepidosauria > Squamata > Elapidae > Hydrophis > Hydrophis major. The sequence goes on from CM066332.1 coordinate 111,421,153, forward strand.
CGTGAATGATACAATGTTGCAAACGCATGAATGATACATCGTTGCAATGATACATAGTTGCAAACACATGAATGATACATAGTTACAACATCTCCTCTGTTTTTATTATTTATGACGAGTCTTCTTCCTCGTCCGAGAAGACAGGAACCATTTTTCTGAAATGTTCGCCATCCCCGTCATCTAGGCAAGAGTGCGACCCGTCAGCGTCAGGGTTGTCCAAGGAGCGGTAACTCAGCAATGACATTTTTTCGTCCGGTGTTGAGAATATAACATCAGCTTGCAATAGCACATTAACATCAGCAGAGGATAATTGATTTTTAAAAATTGCAATATTCTATAAAAACAACAAGGTCCTATAATACATATCAATATAATGATTATTAATGATCCTGCCAATGCAGTTAAAAAGGTTGTAAACCATGGCAAAATAGAAAACGAACCACCACCACCCCCGCTATCAGCATAAAGACAACATTCTTCTTTAAGCATAGCACACAATCCCCTTGTTTTAAAAAATAACAGATCTAAATCTTTATGATTTTGCAAAAGGGGGTATTCCATGTAGGGATATAAAATCATCAGAGTTATACACACAAGCCATACTTGAATGCAAAATGATTTGGATTTAACAATTTCATCCCCGTGGATACATGCCATGAAACCGGTGGAACAAGTCCAAACAAAATTATTGCCAGGGATAAAATACATTCCTTTCAGGCGTGATGTTAAAGTTCCTCCTGAAGTGGTGTAGATTGCAGGATATCCCCTGGTTGTGTGGGTGCATCTGCCAAATCGAATTGAAGTGGTGGGTAAAAGTCTTCTATGCGAGAAAAATTGGTTGTAGAACTTAAACGAACTCCTTGAAAGTCAGTTATAGTCCAAGCAATATTATATCTTCTATGAAGCTTCTGCGGATCGTCATGGACAGTTCTTTTGAAGCGTCGTTTGTTGACAGGATCAGAGTTCGGGTATATAAAAACATGACAAGTAGGAGAGAGGGCTTATGGACAAGTTAGTTGTAGAACATTTGCGAAATGAGGAGGGAATTCAATTAGTAGAAAAAGGATAATAATTACAATAATGACAATAAAGATTAATTTGGTAATTCATCAAGGATGTTAGTTGGGGTGGGGAAACCCATAATACAATATAAAGACATTTAGGTCCCCCTATGTTTTAGATTGAATAGAGGAAAAGATTTTAAGGTTCCTTTCCATAGGAAGAGTAAAGAAGGAACAAAAGAGCGAGTGGTAGAGTGTTCTTTAAACAAAACAGAAGTGACAGAGTGAAAACTACGGGTAGCATTTTCATGACGTACCCACATGGAGCAAGTATAATAGCCTTCTGTTAATGAAATGGTTTTAACACGAATAGTCTTTTGACAGGAAGCATAGGTTTTGTTGAAGTAAGGTAGAAATTGCAAAGAAGATCAGGAAGAGTTTTAAGATAAAGATGTAGCAGAGGAATTCCCATGATAGGGTCTAACCGCCCTACCAGGGATCCAGCAAGTGGTTTTGTCTGGCAGTAAGATTGCAGCGTAGCCTCGTCCCCAAGTGAGAAGCTCAGCGGGAACCTGCCAGGCAGGATCTGGCAATCTGCGATAATATACCAGAGGCCTGTTAGGCGGGGGTGAGGGGGAGGAAAAATGACACGAAGCAGCAGAAGTGGGAGGAATGCCAGTCAGATTAAGAAAGTTTAAAGTGTAAAGACAAATGTTAAGATAATTTTGCAATGCTCGGAGGTTCGGGGGGTTTTCCCGCAACGAATATCGATCAAGAGCACGTTTCAGAGATAAGTTCGCTCGTTCCACAATAGCCTGCCCCTGGCTGTTGCAGGGAATCCCAAACTTGTGGGTTACATCCCATCTGTTACAGAAGTCCTGGAAAGCAGAACTTGTATAGGCAGATCCATTGTCTGTTTTGATTTCTTTTGGACGTCCCAGCGAGGCAAAGGTACGAATTGAATGATTGATGACATGTTTTACAGTTTCTCCCCTTTGAGGAGTAGCCAGAATAAACCCTGAATATGTATCTATGGAAACGTGCAAATATTTCCAAGGGGCAAAAGGTGGATACTGAGTTACATCCATTTGCCAAATTTCACAAGCTTTTAATCCTCTAGGATTTATTCCTATGGGAATGGAATGTCCTTGCTTACTACATGTGGGGCATTGTTGAATAATGGCAGCAGCTTCTGCCTGAGTTAGAGCAAATTGAAAAGTTATCATAACTTGGCGGGGGAGATTCAAACACACTCCCTGCTTCTATTTTATAATGGACTTTTAAAGCCTCCATAATTTTCCTCCAAGTGACCAAAATGCCAATAGGTGCACGAGGAGGACTATGGAGATGTTCACCAATTTTTTGCCAAGTGGAAATTTTTAAGGACCCTTCCTCTGAATAATTGGGACAATGTTGCCACACATAAGCCAATAATGTAGCAATAGGTTTCATTTTTACAGGCGAGCCCTTTAAATTAGCAGAATATTTAGAAGAAGCGACTAACTCCCTCAATTCCTTCAGGTGCTGCGTCTGTTGTTGAGAAAAGTTTCCACCCATACTTACGAAAGTCGAGACCGTGTTTCAGATCCGATGATGTGCAATTCGCTTCAGGCCTGGCGATGCACAGCTCCCATCGAGCTGATAAGATATGGGCGCGTTGCAACGTATCCCCCTTAGGGAATCACGTCGGGGTCACCAGAATGCGGTATCTGCCATCCCGCATCTGATGGGCGGCTCATGAAAGGGAGCGAAGAGAAGAGAAACGACAGGAAGCGAAGTTTCCTCTTTATGAGCGCGCCCCGAATGTCTTGGCACACGCTCTTTTATTGTGCTTTTTTACAAGAAAATGATTTAATCAAAAAGCTCAAGTCAAACATGGTAATCTCATCAGGATGTGCATGTTTACAAAGCTACATACCGGACAGATCATTTACAATGTGGATAAGCTTATTAACAAACGTCTAGCTCCTTGTCTCTTGTACGTGCCTTGCAAAGGTCACTGAAGAGACAGAAGTTAATGATTACACGTGAATGATACAATGTTGCAAACGCATGAATGATACATAGTTGCAATGATACATAGTTGCAAACACATGAATGATACATAGTTACAACAGGAAGGATACTGTAAAATCTCCATTTCCTCCCCTCCCCATCCCACTAACCTGCTTTCCAGTTCCGTTCTCCTGTGCAGGGTAACAAAAGAAGACCCAGCCAATCATCAGGGACTTAGGAGGCAGAGAATAGATGGGGGAAGGGCCAGTCAGAGGTGGTATTCCGAACTACTCAAAATTTCTGCTACCGGTTCTCCCAACTACTCAAAATTTCCACTACCAATTCTCCAAAACTGGTCAAACCTCCTGAATACCACCTCTGATACACACACACACACACACACACACACACACACACACACACACACATGCTTAACTACCCATCTCCCTCATATAGGAAGTAAACTACATTAAATAGTATTCTCACAATAAAACTTTAACAATAGCACTTAGACTTATATACAACTTCATAATGCGTTACAAAATCAGTTTACATAAGCAGTTTACAAAATCAACATAATGCCCTCAAAACAACCAGGGTCTTCATTTTACTGACCTTGGAAGGAGGAAAGGCTCAATCAACCTTGAGCCAGTCAGGATTAAACTCCTGCAATGGACAGAATTAGTCTTCAATACTAACTGCGCCACCAGATCAAACCTTGCACAAAGTAAACAAGGATGCAACAGAAAACATTATCCAATGCAAATTTATGTATGCATGCATGCATGCATGAATGTATGTCTTTCTGGCTGTGCCTGTTTAGAAATAAGCCTTTCCTAAAACTTACCTTCAACTTTAATGATAAAATGTTAAAATATATGCAAATACGTGCTTACTTAATTATTGATACATGACTGGTGATTAAAAATATCATCAGATTTTCATATCTCCTCTTTGATAAATCGAATTGTATTTACTTATTTAATTCACAGTGAAAATTAAGGAACATTTTCTATGAAAATAGTCTGAAGGAGTTCAGGCGTGTTGCATTTCCTGCATTATTCCACTTGTAAAGAGATAACAGGCCAAATTTGAAAAAAACATTATGATATAAAATATAAGGCTTATCTAACTTCCTTAAATGGAAGTTTCCTAAGATGATTGACAAATACATAGAAACTTACGCTAGGTAGGAGAATGAATGAATATAATAATCTGTTGTATTATATAAGTTTTCCTAGGAAAGTTTATATAATACAACAGATTATCCTTAGCATTGATTTGACAAAATCAGATGAACCCAAATATCAGCTTTATTATGCTCTAGTATTACATGTGTATGATATGTCATTTTCAAGAATTTAAGAAAGGAAAGAACATATCCTGAAATCTAAAGAAAGCTTTCTTACAATAATCATTACAAAGAGCTGTCATATAAAGCTACAGTTTTAAATCCATTTATCATGGATTCCCAAATTTGTAATCAGCAGGATGAGCCTAAGCTAAAAGTTTGAAGAGATCAACATGAGAAAACTGTTCTTGTATATACCATTTCTCACTACTAACAACTGTTCTGTAGTGAACAATAACGACCGCTACTGCCCCACAATAGTTCTGCTCTATAATTTCTTTAATTTATGAGATGTAACATGGTCTATCACAGATGCTTGTAAAAATGTAGAGCAAGGAGTTTTGATTTCTGTAAGGAAATAATTGCTGACTTCCAAATTAATTGTTACACTATAATTTGCCCTAGATAATTCTGGTCAAGCATCTGTTCTCAAAAACTTTGAATATTAGTTTAATTTCACATAACTTTAAGAAGAAGAAAAAACCAAGCTAAAAATTAGGGCTATACTAAAGCCAGGACCTTTTAACATGTTCTTCATTTTTGTTTGTTCCACAGAAACAAACACAATCTGGTTAAAAATAAAGCTGAACTACAGTATCAATGATAGAACGGACAGTACAGTATTCTTATCTTACTTTAAAATTAACAAACATGTTAAACTTTAAACTGTAAATTTCATGGTATTGTTTTTATGATCTAAGAGTGGATGGGTTTTTTTTAAGTACAAGAAGATAACATGCTTATTAGCCATTACTTTTAATAATCAATCTACATTGTTTGATAATATAATTTGCAACATTTTGCTTGCTTTTTCAGTAAAAGTCCAGATTCTTTGTGTATTATTATTTTAAAAACAAATTATCATTTTTGTTCAGTTATTATGCAAAAACAAGATCGAGCCCTATCCCAAACAGCTGCACCATGTTCTGCCTTCAACATTAGACAAATTGCTCTGAAATTCTGATTTTTCAATACACAAAAGCTTAACCTACCACTTACAAGCCTGCTTTTAAAGATACGTATTTAGAAGTGCCAGTCACAAATTACTTCCATAATAGTGTATTTAGAATTGCAGCCATAGGATCCCAAAATTTCTCTTTTAAAATTCTAATGACTCACTCTTTTCTTTACATCTTAATTATTCTTTAGTACGATGAAAATAAAATATTCAAGCATCCTGTCACACATTTTACTGGCACTTCAAACCAGACCAGACCTGCTCTGAAAAGTGAAATATATATAGCCCAATAAAAACGGGAAAAATAATAAGAATTAGCCCTTCCTTAAAGATCTGTCTTTAAAGATGTTACTTTGGCCAATTAAAAAAAAAAAAAAATCTTTATGGGCCTCAACTGTACTGGTGTAATTATCATGGGTCATAACACATGAGAGTAGAATGTTGTGTCAGTTTTTTGAATGTAGAAGTTGACCATTAATGCAAGCATCTGCCTGTGTGCCATATTTCTGTAAGGACATTTGAAATATTCAAGAAATAGAGTGAGAGACAATACTATTTTAAATGTTCTGAAAGCCACTGAATAAGATCACACCTAATTGGGGATTTTTAGAAGTGCTATATGTAAGAACTACAAAAGATAGTGTGATTCAGCATATTCTCCACACAATACTGTAAAACAAATACATCATTCTCAAGCAAATTTGCACTTGCATACATACTCACATATATGCAAACGGTTCAGGTAGAAAGCTCTGTAAGTTTAGATATATGGATAAAGAACTGTAGTTTAAAATCTGCATTTTGCTTATTTTGCAAAATATGCATTTCAATATTTGAAAATAGGTCAAGGATCATGACAGCCCATTGATGTAGCAAATTCTTTATTCCTTCTTTATACCTCAACAGGGCAATATCTCTGAAAAGTGTAAGAAGGGCTACTATTTAGTCTTTTTCCTATCTTGCTTTAAACTTTGTTTAAATCTTTCTTTCTTTGTAAACTATGTAATTTACAGGTCTTCCTCACTTAACAACTACAATTAGGATTAGCAATTCCATCACGAAGCACTGCGGTCACTAACAAGAAAATCAGATGACCGTGACCGACTTATGTCACTTCCCATTTGGTCATTAAGCAAGACATCACATAAGCATGAGTTGCACTTTTACTGCCACATTCCCACAAGTAGCAATCATGTGATCACTGGACACTATGACAGTTGTAAATGTGAGGACTGGTGACAGAACTTGTTTGTTTACGCTGTCATAATTTTGAATGGTCATCAATCAATTTCAATCAGAATAGAGCTAGAAGGGACCTTGGAGGTCTTCTAGTACAACCTTCTGCTCAAGCAGAACCTATAGCAGTGATGGCTAACCTTTTCCACGTCGCATGCTGAAAGTGTGTGTCTGTGTGTGTGAGCGCATGCCTGCACCAATGATGCAAGTGTGTGACACCCCCTGCACATGCGCATGTGACCCCCCCTACATGCCATACCCCCTACACATGCACAGCAGATACCTGACAATCATCTGGCTGGTGGGGGGGCCTGTGCACATGTGCAGTGGGCTCTTCTGGGCGATCTCTTGCGTGCTGGCAGAAATGGCTCTGCATGCCACTTCCAGAAACACGTGCCATTGGTTTACCTTCACGGACCTATACCATTTCAGACAAATGACTCTCTAATCTCTTCTTAAAAACATCCAGTGATGAAGCACCCACTTCTGATGGCAAGCTGTTCCATTGGTTAATTGTCCTTACTGTTAGATGAGGCAGTCAGTGAGGAGTACTTGTGTTGTCAACCAGCAGTCCCCAATCTTTGTGGCTTGTCGGTCTGCCTGGGGAGCGGTAAGGGGAACCAGGCCATGCAAGCAGTGGGCCAGCACATGCACGTGACCAGTTCAACTTGCGCAAGATGAGCAGCATGTGTTCCAAATAGGCCATGGCTCAATAGGGTTGAAATCCCTGTTGTAAACCACTTTGAAATTGTGTAATAGGACATTATATATGTAACACAGAGAAGTTCTAAATAAATATATAAAATAAATATATCTCGCTACACTTCGTATTAATATACAAACCCAGACACATATTTCTACACATACACATATAGAAGAAAATGCTATTTCCTTAGAATACCAAGCAGGACAACTAGAAATATCAATCCTGAAGACTTTCCTCACATACATGATAATTTTAACAACTCCTAGTATCTATGGATACAATAGCAATGTAATATATTACAGTAACAATGATAATAATTAATAATTATTCCTTCCAAACAAAATATTGATTCCAAATTCAAAAGCAAATATTTCCCATCTTGTCCTATATCCCTATTTTTAGAGTATTTTAACTTACAAGCAGTAAAAGAAGCCTGTGAATTTCTTATTAATTAATTAGGAAAACCAGACCATTTAAAACTTGTTCTCAAGTATAGAAAGTGAGTTTGAGAATAAAAGAATATAAAACTTGGGTTAAAACATTCTCTGTAGCATTCTCTAAACATCACTTCCAATGATATAACTTAGGCTACATGTCCCATCGGAGAACAGCAAAGTAAATGCATTAGTTAGAGCTTAATGGTAGTTTAGTGTTCAATACCTTGAAATATTAAATATGTTTTTCCCAAAGTAAACTGCAATTCAGTTTTAATGAAGACATTAACTTGCTTGATTTGTAAACTCTTGTGGAAAGCCAGTCTAAAATGTTGTCACAAGAAGTAAGCAGAAGTAGCAAGAGCTGCTGCAGACAAAAAATATATTTTATAAAACAATTCGAGAGCAAGCATGAATGTGTACTCATTTTCCTTTTCCTTTGGTTAATGTGATTTGAGCCTAATATAACTAGAAGTGCACCTGTACATGGCTTGCAACTGTATTTAAAAGCAATGACACGTTCAACATTTCTAGATGTCCATTTTCCAGGATCACAGTTTATCAGAAGCATTCAAGGGAAAAGTCCAAAGTAGATTTTCCCAGTAACTCAGAAGGATGTACTTGACAAAAGGCTTTTTATGAATGGCACTGATTTAAGAGACAGAAGTGAAAATGAACAAAAATCACTCTGCAGCATGACTTTGCAATATTTCAGGCAGGTTAGTGTTCTATACTAGAGTACATATTTGCAGCAAACACAGGCTTATAGCAGTGCCTTTAAAAAAAAAAAAAGTAAGTATGCACATTTCACTTATAAGACAGTGTGAAGAATTACCTGACAAAACAAGAGGCACAATTTGAGAAAAATCATAGAAGCAAGCCACCACTAAGAAAAGCCACTATATGTGGTTGCCATATTATACACTGCTAAATCTCTGGACTGCAACTGTTTTGGTACAAAGATGCTGTCATATTTAAGTTCTCTGAAAACTCCATACAAACACATTTGAAAAAAATCATATTATTAAAAAGCACATGGAAGACATTACTATGTTTCATAAAGAGTATAATGTTCACATGCCATCTGCAAATAAATGTTAACAAATATATTTTTGACTCTAATAAATCTTGCTGTAATATTTTTTAATAATGACCAAGATAATTAGATGGGAACATCCTCTTTCCATTTTCCTGTAAAAACAAAATCAGGTAGTTTACAGAGAAAAATATAAAATCACAAAGAAAGTATAAGCAATGCATATAAGCATTTTGTAGTGATACATCTGTTCTTATTTACTGAGAAACCTTTCTGAAGGATTTACTCCATAGTAAAGTGAATGTAAGATTGCAGCTAAGATTTGCTGCAGGCCATTGAAAAACTTTCAGACATATAATCATTATATTCAAATTTTCCACAAATTTGTTACATTAAAAACCACAGAGGTAAAAGACTAGACATCAAAATTACAACTTCTCCCATTCATGCTCTCCAAAAATTTTCTATGTGTCAGAAATCTTGAATTTTTGCAGCTATAAATTCAATTATTAAATTTAGGATAATGCTACAATCTTTCTTTCTGCATTACAAATGGCCCATTAAATCAGTGAAATGCCAATCAAGTGCTTTTGTGTGCTGAAAAATGGTTTAACAAAAAGCATTTTTGCAGGCCTCTCCTTACACTATAGTCAGTGTCACCTATATATGATAATTGCAATGTATTTTTTATATCAGCTCGAAATGGAAAGAATAGGATTCTTACCCCCTCCTTAAAAAAAAAGTCATAATCCTACATATTTGGAGTTTTATTAAGGTGTCTAAGGATATTTAATATGCCTAAGCAACCCTTTGTATAAAATTTCTGTTGTAACAGGAGGAAATAATGTGTTTAACAATCCCAATAGAAAAAATGACACCTTGAGCTTTGGATTCACTTCCCTGTTGTACAATTTAATCATACCCTTGTTCAGTCTCACACTGCTGACTGCTGGAGGATAGCCCTCCCTCTCAAATGAATAATTCTTCCACAGCTGAAATCTAATCTGCCACACATTTCGCTTCACATTTTGCCTTGTGATTTTATATGTACTGTTTAAAAAAACAGGACATACAGAGTTTGTTCTTTCTGCACTTTACATTTGTTTTCTTCATGTGATTTTTCCTTTCTTAGAAAAGGTACATACAAAAGCGATTGGTTTTTTTTTGTAACCACTTATTATTGCTATCTTGCTATCAAATTACTTCCTGAAAGCATCTTTCTGCTTTACCGGAGCTTCTTTAGCAAAAGATATTGTATTAAAAAATCTATATAGATCACTACTATATGAGTACTAGCAAATCACAGAAATTATGAATGCTGAATTAAAAGACCGGTCATATTTTAAGAGCTATCACACAAAACAGTCCATCAATGTGGATATGGAAAAGGCCACAATTTAAAACAGGGCTGCCAACCTTGAGTGATAGTTCGGAGTGAGACACTGCAAGGGAGCGAAGCGACCGAGGGGGGGATGGTGTGGAAGGGGGGTGTCCCCCCTTCCACGGTAGGGAGCTTTGACAATTTTACATTTTAAATGGTGCAATCTGATGCATACTTTAGTCATGATTTGGACATATACATACATACATACATGCAAGCAGCACCAATGTACTTGAACCGGATTTGTAAGATATTAATAATGCAGTTCACTGACCATCTTGGCCGGAAAGGGTCCACATTCTTGGGCCTCTGCCCATCTGCTCCGTCCCTTTGGGCTGCTCCGGCTCTCCTCCTCCTCCAGGGTCCCTGGCTGAGAGGGGCGTCCCAAGTGCCTGGGATCCGGCCCCTCCAGGCTGCCTCTTCAGGGCCACAGAAGCCTCCCTCACATGGCCCCGGGGGTGGAGGGGGCCTTGCCAGGGTTCCCGGCCTTGGAGCTGGGCAGAAACGGCCCTTCCCAGCCCTCTTCCACCCTCTGGGCCTCCCACCTGCGGAGGGGAGGGGGATCCAGGCTGAGTCTTGGACCCACCAGCTTCACAGTCCAGCTGAAGGGTTGGAAAGGGCCAGGCAGGCAGATGGACACACACACACACACACACACAGAATGGGGGGGGAGGCTGGTGTCCTTCACTCCCCAAACGCCCCCCTCCCAGTCTGTGCATGGGACCCCCAGCAATGCTGCCATCAGCTGCTCCCCTGCAGGGAAGTCCTGGATTGTCTGGGGGAGGAGAGGAGAGGACAGTGGCCACTCCCCCCCCTTTGCTTGGCATTTGTGGGGAGACCCCTCAAGGCGAGATTCCTTCCCAGGGGCTCCCAAAGAGCATCCAAACGTTCCTGGCATCAAGTGGGGAAAGAAGCCTAAAAAGAGAGAAACTCCTGCACCGGCTGCGATTGGGGCTCGGAGGGGACAGGAACCCCCCCTCCTTGCGAGCCCCCCCGCCCCGCTCCAGCCTGCCCTCTGGTGGGACCCCCTTCCTGGAGAGGCTCCTCCCTGCCAGACCCTCTTGCAGCCTCTTGGACCCAGGGGAGGCTGGGGGGGGCACATATCTAGGTGCAAAGGGCGGGGGGAGGGACACAATGTACCCGGGAAGGAGCCCTCCCCCCCTCTTCCCCCTCCCTCTCCAGGGACTTCCCATCAGGCTGGGGAACGAGAGAAGCCGAGGCGCGCAAGAGGCCAGCCACGGCAGCTCCCCTTGCGAGAGGGAGGCCGGAGAGGGACGCGCCTTTGCGCCCCAATCCCAGCAGCCTTGAGACCAGATGGGTGCGGGGAGGGGATGATGGGAGCTCAGCTCTCGAGAAAGGCCCAGGGATGCCCTGTAGTCGTACTTCATGGGGGATAGAGAGTTCGTCTCTCTCATCTCCGCCTGCCAGAGCAGAGTGCAGCGCAAGGGTTAAGCCCAGAGAGTTGTGACATCCTAGAGCGGAAAGGAGCAACCGCTTCCTGCAGCGTGGAATTCTCTCCTCACCCCAGTACAGAAATCAATGCGGGCAACGTCCTCTCGCACATGCTCTGTTCGCCCTCTGAAGCCGCCCAGGATCGGAGGCTTCACTTCTCGAAACTTTGGGCTTGGGCATATCGATATTTGGAATATCAGAGAATGTAGAGATATATTTATTTTTGTACATTCCATTTTGGGGGTTTCGCGTGAGATTTCGTTTATCAGAGTGAGACAGTCAAAATTGGTTGAATTGCGGGAGTCTCACGCTCATTGCGTGAGAGTTGGCAGCCATGTTTAAAGAGATAACATATACACATACCAGAATGAAATTATGCTTCAGGATTTGCTGTAATGTGGTATGTAGGAACTTTCCAAAATGTTGATACATTCATGATTTAGTCATATTTTTAAAAAGTGAACAAAGTAAACAAGCATTACACGGTCATTTGCTAAGATGGCTGTAAAAATTGAATAAAAAAATTAACTGAATCATATCCTTTGTTTTAAATGTATGTGTTTCAATGGAAATTTATTTATTTATATTTATTTGGTTTTTTATATAAATTTATGTCTTACAAATTTTAAGAATTATATCATTTTAATGTACTACATCTGTCCCAAATCATCGCTACTGAACTAATCATCTTATTTGTTCAGATGGGAAATTAATAGAAACCAAATTTCCTTGAACATGAGCTGATCCAAGGAATAGGACCTCAGATACCAAGCTACCTTACTTAAATTTAGTTTCTATATGTATCTATATGTATTTCTATATATACCTTTAACAATAAATCACAAGTTTGGAAGAGGCAGAAGCCAGTTTGAATGACCCATTTTATATTTGTTTCCAAAGTTGCCTCTAGACTTCTACATAAAGGTCCGACATACATTCTTAGAAAATAGAAATGGTTGGTGGCTGCAGCAATACTTTATTTGGAAAATGTGCCACCTATATAAAAAAGACAAAGTAAACTAGCATTCTGAATGGCTAGGAAGAATTACAAGAAACAATTTACCAAGTTTCTTTCTTTAAAAAAAAAAAAAGAATGCTTTTGTATTGGCTATGCCCACACATAACAGCCATTTTATGAGTCTTATCATAAAGCCATTCTGACGCGGCACAAGATACTTTCAATATACCAAATGTGCTCATTGGCCTATTTCTAATAAATTTACTATCATGGAACAATAGTTTGACAATCTTACTACCAAAGCTTTGTATGTTGCATTTGTAGAATATATTTGTACAATGTCTTCCCAATTTTCATCAACAATCATGATACCTTCGCCAACAAACACTGGTAATGATCTACCATTTACAAATAAGATGTTTTGATTGGGAGTAAGAGACAATGTGTTAGCTTACAGATACATTTCTTTGAAGCTTTTTCAGAGGATGATTTGATCGCTTCCTGTCTCAACTGTTCATTCTTTTGACTCCTATAATTCTTGCAACTTCTATAGCTGTTTCATATATTTATATAGGAAATATAAATATATATATATGTATATACGTATATATGTATGTATGTATATATGTATATATGTATATATGTAAAACTTAAGAAAAACTTAAGAAAACAAATATGTATATATGTATATATACATACCGTGTTTCTCCAACAATATGGCCTCCACCAACAGGAAGGCCCAGCATGATTTCTAGGCATGCGGTGAAATTAAGCCCCACCCCTAAAATTTAGGCCTATTTAAACCATGCGTTTCCCCACCATTTCTCACATCATTCGTTAGAACTACACAAAGTGGAGAGAAATGGGAAGGGAAACGGGGGGGGGGGGGGAAACTTGCCTTTAGGAGTACCATGAAGGTAGCCTAGGCTAGAATATCCTGATCTACTATCGATAGAACATTGGCTGATAGAAGCTCCCCGAAGGCAGAGTCACCAGCTGCTTCTATAGAAGCGGCTGGTTACTCTGCCTTTGGGGAGCTTCCATCGGCCGATAGAAACAGCCTCGTGGTGAGGGGAGCATGCATTAGTTGTCTTTGAATCTACCAGCAGGGCAGGAGAAAAAGCACATGCATATCTGTGTCTGGATAAAAATTGTGAGATTGCGACAGAGGGAATGGAAGAAAAGGCCTTAGCTCAAATGTGTTCCTGTTTTGCTTTCCTGCCCATTCTCTAATCAATCTCTCCGGGACAGCTTTTGGCCTAAAATCACCCAGGTCTCCCTCAGCTAAAGGAGAGGAGAGGCCTCCAATGACCGTCCCCAACCTCCGCCATTTGAGAGGAACGAACTCATTGCTCTCAAAGTTAGACCCACAAGTTTTTCAAAAGTTCTTCTGAACGCCTCAGACGTCCAATTAAATCCAGAAATGTCTCATTATTGAACTCAATCAAAAAAAGAAAAAAAAAAGAACCTGCACCTCGTCGCCAAGTCCCTGGTTTTACGGCTCCTCCCTCATCCCGAATTATGCCGAAATAAGGGAGTCCGAGGCTGGTGTTGGTTAATTGGTTAATAACAGGCGCTCTTTCAGGTGCTCAGAGAGAGAGAGAAAAGGAGGCATTGCTGAAGTTCTCAGACTCCCCCCAACTGTTAGCAATGCCACCCATGAGCTGTGGCAGGATTGCCTCGGATCATGTGCAGAGTGCCTTCACCGTTCAACTCCCCCCCACAACTCAAGGTTCATACTAAAATTAGGCCTTTCCAACCAGCCCCTGCAAATATTCGGCCTTCACCAGAGCAGGACGGTTTAGCTTCTCCACGGCCCTTCTTCACTCCAGCTCCCTCCTGCCCTCTTGTGCCACTGCAGTGACCCTTTCACACTCACCCTGCTTCCCCACCGCATTCCCACGATCGCTCCCACATCTCCTTTCGGGAGCCCGCCCGATCACCCTTCTAAGTAGCTGAGCTCTGCTGCCTCCTCTTCCCTCTCCGGTAGCCCCCCTGCTCCCCAAGCCAGTGGTGGCAGCAGGTAAAGGGGGGTTGGCTGCCCTGGGACTTTGGCAGTGTGCCCGGAAAAGGTCTGGCCTGGGGAGGGGAGGGCGGCGGTGGGAACCCGCAGATGCTGAGACCTTCCCTCGCTGGAAGGGCTTGGCTGACTCGTTGCAGGGACGAGGGCTAGCAGGGGTGGTGTGTGTGTGTGTGTGTATGTGTGTTTAAGAGAGAGAAACTCAGCTTGCTTCTCTTCTGCTAAGAAAAGGTTGCAGCCGCTTTCCCATGCGCACTCCCCTTGCCACAAAGCCGTTTCTATTGGCCAATGGAAGCGGCTGGTGACTATCTTTTGGGAGCTTCCATTGGCCAATAGAAACGGCGTCGAGGAGAGTGCACGTGGGGCACTTCTCTCAGGAGTGCCCTGCGGGCAGCCATGCCTTACTCCAAAGTGGCTGGTGACTCTGCCTTTGGGGAGCTTCCATCGGCTGATAGAAACAGCTTCATGGCGAGGTGAGTGTGCGTGGGTGCTTGCCCCGAGGCCTCTTCTACCAGCCAATAGAAGCGGCTGGTGACTCTACCTTTGGGGAGCTTCCAGTGGCGGCCTCATGGACAGGTGAGTGCACAAGGGGCACTCTAGGTGGAGGTGTACATGGGGGAAGAAATTAAGTCACCCCTGAAAAGACGTCCTAGTCGTTTTTTCGGGGCTCAAAAAAAAATAAGACACGGCCTTATTTTATGAGAAACATAGTATATATGTAGGTCTAGGTGTGTTCAGGTCTTTTCCCGTGTAAGATTAAGAGTATCTTGGCAACATTTCGGCAAGGTCCCACCCGCCATCCTCAGGCTGGTGTTTTCGGCTTCATGCCACTGTGGCACCAAGCCGAAAGCACCAGCCTGAGGATGGCGAGTGGGACCTCACCGAAATGTCACCAAGATACTCTTAATCTTACACGGGAAAAGACCCGAACACACCTTGACCTACATACCTGTACCTGTGAAAATCTACGAAAAAAATATATATACGTATGTATGTATGTATGGCATTCAGCTTTGTTCAGGTATTTTCCCACATCATTGTAGTTGTGCTTTTAAAGTTGTAGCAACGTTTCGGCAGAATCTCATCTGCCATCGTCAGGCTTCTGTATTGTGTTAAGAAAATATATATATATATATATATATATATATATATATATATATATATATATATATATATATATATATTTTCTTAAGTTTTTTATATATATACACCGTGTTTCTCCAACAATATGGCCTCCACCAATAGGAAGGCCCAGCATGTTTTTGGGGCATAAAATCAAATTAAGCCCCTTCCCCCAAATTTAGGCCTATCTTAAAATATGCAAAACAAGGGGGAAAGGCGGGAGATTTGCCGTTAGGAGCGCCCAGCGGGCAGGAATTCCTCGCCACCAGCCGCTCCTAATGGGTGATCATGGCGAAGCGCGGAGAGCTCCCTACTCCCACCAAACACCTTTGCTGCAGACACCTTTGGCACCCACCGCTGTTGCTTTCCCTTCTGCCCATTCCACCACCACATTTGGAGCTGCCGCTTCCGTGTTTGGAGTGCCGCCGCCATTTGGAGCTCCAAACGCGGAAGTGGCAGCTCCAAACATGACGGCGGGCGATCTTTTTATTTTGGTCCGTGCGAAGTTCAGAGCAAGCAAGAGAGGGAGACTGCAATGCCTCCATCCGAGATGGCAACCTCACTAGTGGATCACAACGTGGCTGGAAGCCCGAATCGGCGGGATACGATGGCAATCTTTTTGGAGCGAGAGGAAAGGGAGAGAAGAGTTGCGAGGCGTAATTTGCAGGAGGAAGTGAGTGTACCCCACGGCAGGGAGCCCAAGGAAGAAGGGCCGGTAGGCAACGGAGAGTGTCCCATAACTCCGGAAGCAGCCTAGAGATGCGCCCGGGAAGAGGCGCAGATGCTGCCTTGTAGTCCCCAAACCAACTGCGTGCGCCGCCTTTAGTTATGTGCGCACTGCTCTTTGGCCATCTCCGTGTGACCGTGACCCTGTCCTTTCCACCCTTGCTGCTTTCTGGCTCTTTAGCGACCGGCTTTGCGTTTGGAACACGTTCGCACCAACTCCAAACGCGAACGTGTTCCAAATGCAAAGCCAGTTTCTAAAGAGCCAGAAAGCAGCAAGGGCGTCAGGTGGAAAGGACAGGGTCACGATCACACAGAGATGGCCAAAGAGCAGAGCGTACATAACTAAAGGCGGCGCACGCAGTTGGTTTGGGGACTACAAGGCAGCATCTGCACTTCTTCCCGGGCGCGTCTCTAGGCTGCTTCCGGAGCTACTGGACACTCTCCGTTGCCTACCGGCCCTTCTTCCTTGGGCTCCCTGCCGTGGGGTACACCCACTTCCTCCTGCAAATTACGCCTCGCAACTCTTCTCTCCCTTTCCTCTCGCTCCAAAAAGATTGCCATCGTATCATGCTGATTCGGGCTTCCAGCCATGTTGTGATCCACTAGTGAGGTTGCCATCTCGGATGGAGGCATCGCAGGCTCCCTCTCTTGCTCTCTCTGAACTTCGCGCGGACCAAAATAAAAAGATCGCCCGCCGTCATGTTTGGAGCTGCCACTTCCGTGTTTGGAACTCCAAATGGCAGCGGCACTCCAAACACAGAAGCGGCAGCTCCAAACGTGGCGGCGGAATGGGCAGAAGGGAAAGCAACAGTGGGGGGTGCCAAAGGTGTCTGCAGCAAAGGTGGGAGTAGGGAGCTCTCTGCGCTTCGCCATGATCACCCGTTAGGAGCGGCTGATGGCGAGGATGCAAGGGGGGGAATTAAGTCACCCCCAAAAAAGACGGCCGTTTTTTCGGGGCTCAAAAAAAAATAAGGCCCAGCCTTATTATATGAGAACCATGGTATATATATATATATATATATATATATATATATATATATATATATATATATATATATGCACACTGTATATTATTTCCTGATAAATATAGGCAGTCCTCAATTTAGGATCACAATTAAGCCCAGAATTTTAGTTACTAAGTGATGTGGTCATTAAGTAAATTGTCTGATTTTATGACTTTTTTGCTGCAGTCATTAAGCAAATCATGCAGTCATTAAATGAATCCAGTTTCTTCTATTGACTGTTTGTCAGAAGGCTGTAGATCAGGGGTGTCAAAGTCACGTCATCATGGCAATGTCACGTGATTGTATCATGGCTTTTTTCCCCTTCACTAAACCTGGCCTGGGTGTGGCCAGCTTGTGATGCATCCAGCCTATGGCTGTGAGTTTGACAGCCCTGTTGTAGATGATAATTATGTAACCCAAAGATACCGCAACTGTCATATATTGATGCTGGTTGCCAAATGCCCAAATTCTGATTACCTGACCGCAGAGGTGCTGCAATGTTTATACGTGTGAAAACTATTTTAAATCATTTTTTGAACTACCATCATAACTTCAAACAGCCATAAGTCAAGGAATACCTGTGACCTAAAATGTTCTCCATACAAGTCCTAAAACTAGATAAAGAGAACCCAATTAAATGAATAAATCTTCATTGATTTAGTGAGAAAAATGATTGAGAGCTCATCTTTGTATATGGCAAAAGTATATGGAGAAGGGCACACCAATTGCTGAAAGTGAAATTTCTTTTTTTTCTTTTTTCTTTTAACCAAATTTAATTATGTAGCCTTGGAAATTTTTGTCTCAAAAAAAATCAATTAACAAGTATAATGTTTTTGACCTACTGGTTTAATTGGGTTGCCTAGATGTAGAACTTTGTGGAAATCAGATCACATTTTAGGTGATATTTATGCAAAAATTCGAAAGCATTCAAAAAAAATTTAAGCATCTCTCTAGAAAATGTTTTCATTTCAATGTATACAGAATTTCTCAGCCAATCCAATTCATGAGACACACAAAGCAATTTTATTGGAATCACCTAAAAGAAACACATTTTTAAAAACCTCAATTCTAATTTTAAAGAAAGTGGGATATTGACTAATTCAGGAATACCCTGGTGAATGCCTAATAACCAGAAACTCATTAACATACTAATTACTAATACGGATTGTAAGAATATCTATACTAAGAACTAAAACTCTTGTTCCCATAATCTTAAATTCAGTGAAATGGTGCATAATAGCCAATACCTTTTGAACCAAGATACCTCAAATGGCTAACTTATAGAATGTGTCAAAAATCCAAAACTCACAACTCCTGTGTCATTAAAATTTGGCAAATTTTACAAAACACTTTATGACACAAGAAATACCAACATGTCTAAGGCAATACTAGAACTTAGTCTCCTGGTCTAGGCCAGAACCTGAACCACTACCTCAAACTGGCTCTCTTTTCCACTCTTAGAATAACATTCTAAATCATCTAATGGAATGTTGGCTCTAAGAACCATTGGAATCAGTAAGCAAATTCATTTAGGGCTATGATGAGACAAAGTGCAATCCAAAGTTTTCTTGTCTGTCTTGATCTAGTTTAAATTCAACACTATCATTCTTACTCATACCAGACATTTGCAAAAGAAAAACAATTTCCTATTGTTAAATTGATCCTTATGTCAAAGATGTACTTTTTAGGGAAGATGTAAGATGCTAATTATAACAAATTGAAGTGTGCAAGAAATTTCGTATCAACATATTTTCATTTTAAGGGTATTTGTTGACTCCATTTACAGAATATGATTTGTCAATATGTGGCATTATTTCTCATTAACCTTACCTCCAAGTTTCAAAGAACAAAGTTTTGCAGACAATAGTGCTATTAACCTTTCAGTAGTTTCATTATCTATTGAAAATGAGCATATTTTCCAGTACAAGGGACTAAATTGTCTTACTAATGTTTGCAAAACTGAACCCCAGAAACATGAATTGCTGTTTAAATGCAGAGTGTTACTCTGTTGATTTTATGTATAAAATGCATTTTAAAATCACCTAAATGTGTTTAAAGCCAGGCTCCAAAAATCAAGAAAGATGTGTTGAAGTTCTAAGTAGTTTCCTTTAATTTTCCTTACTTACGGACAAAAATCTTGCCAAACTAAAGCAGACTATTTGCACCATAAAACACAGATTCTGGGAAAGTATTAGGGAGGACCTGTTTTCACCCTCTTTCTTCTACAGAACTTTGTTGTCTTTCACCCCTCTGGAATGCACTCCCTTCCTCCTGGGAATAGGGACTACATTCCATAACAGTTAACTCTATTATAAATAATCCATTTTAAAATAAAGTTTTGGGTTTTAAAAAAAGATTTTAGGGCTTTTTAAATCAGGTCTATTTTATCAGATCACAATTCTTATTATGTCTAGAAATGCTGATATTGTTCCAGTGTTTTTACAAAAGAAAATAGCATAATATTACAAGAATTGTTTTCATCACATTTCATTTTATATAAACACAAAAGTTTGCCTACTCTTGAATTTAAACCACAAGTAATGTATACATACTAAATATAGTAAATTTAAATATACACATTAAGTATACACATACAGTTTAATATATCTTACTTCCAGGAATCTGGGTACAGAACCCAACTTTGAAAACTAAATGCCTAATTAGAAGTATAACAAACTGATTGAGAAGATGGAGGGATAGATTAAAAAAAAAAGTAGGGATAGTGTAACATCTCCACCCCATGAGTTGGATAGGGTTTATGTTAATTATTGCATACTAGGAAAGAGGGATATTTTTAAATTGAAAAACACTGGGAAATCATACAATTTTCAAAATCCAGTAGTACAATTTGTGAAGGATCTGAGTACTCTATATAAAACTAAGAGTTTCTGGTAACCATGCAGACTCCTTATCACTGCTGGTGTCTATCAATAAAAGAGAAGTTACATGACATCCCACTTCTCCCCTAAATGATCTTCTAACTTTCTTATAAGGTCAAAGTCTTTAAAATGCCAGCCTATGGTCTCAAACCCGCTTTATAGCTCCTGAAGGCTTAGGTAATATCTTAAAAGCATTGCTGCAAAACTGAAATATTTAATATAATGGAAAGGGAACATTATTAATTATATGTGATGTGGTTACCTCCACTCTCCCTCAATAGAAATGTGTCAATCAAAAAGCAGATACACCTCTTAGCCTGAAAGAAGGACAAGTGAATACTGGAATGATGCAAGGTAATTAGAAGACATTCTCAAGAATACTTTGTAAAAATGTTACATTCTTGTAGCAAACTATCTACAAATCTCCTGTCCTTCACAGACATAAAACTGCAACATGTACTATAGTTGCACTGCTGGGAATTAGTCCAGCACAGTGGAGAAAATGGTTTATATGCATTCCAAAGCCTATTGCATAATACCAACATTTTTCAAATACATTACTTTTATAAAATGGGTGGATCATAATTGCCAGTCCTTTAATATGTAGCTATTTGCTAAAAGAATAGACATACATAATCTACATCTGGAAATTGACTAAGACACTAATACTTACCCTAAACGTATAGTACAAAAATAATTTAGAACACATATTTAAAACTCCAAATTATTAATGTATTTAAAGCTTCCAAGGTAGGTGACATCCCAACACACACACACACACACACACGAAGTTTGCAGCAACTCCAGATATGTACAAGAACATTAAAGTTTCTCCTTATTAATTTATTTACAATGTATTTATTACAATTCATTCTACAAGATAATAAAATTGTTTTTGAGAAACCCACAGACAAGATTTCATCTTTTTAAAGATATTACTGAACTGAACTACTACCTTAACTGCAGGCCCACAGATGTTTTTTTTACTACAAGGAGAATGGGAAGTCTAGTCCCTTTTTCAGGGATCCTGAACCATATCAGGATGGGGTGTGGGGCACGTAGCTTCATTTATTTCTATGATCTGTTTTCGAATTGCAGGAGAGCCAGAAATTTCTAGTTGTTTGCTAACAGGGAAAGCAGAAGCATAAGGAAAACAATAGATAAAATTCCATACTAAATACAAATCAAAGGCACAATAGCAACCACAACAGTTGAAATAGCTGTATTTGCTGTTTTTTGGAAAAATAATTTACTGAAGTTCAAACCTATTTTTTATATTGTAGAAACTTTCAAATCTAATCCAGGAAGTAAATAGATTTAGAACACTACTGATAAATGTTTATTTGATAAGTGAAGGAAAAAAATCCTGTATTAATTAAAGAAGGTTCTCCAATATGGATAAAATAAGACTTAAAATATGTATTTAATTACTTGTTTATTTAGAAAGTAATCCATTGAGTTCAAGGATACTTAATTCTAATATGAAGGGATTTCATTTGTTAGTAGAAAATCAAATTGTTTCTAATCTATATTAATCATTATATTATTAGTGCAAAAATGTCTATTTCTAGTAATAACATTAACCTGCTTTTTTGTGTAACATTATTAAGTTAACTTTTCAGGTTGCAAAATAAGGTAGTAACCACATTTAATGAAATTTATTTGGAAGTATACATACAATTTGTATCAATCACTTTAGGACTGATCCTGTTCTACTTTTTTAAATAAAATAAAAAATATGAAAACATACATCAGGCAGATCCTTCGTTCATAGTACATCTTTGCTTACCCCACATCCAAAGTTCAAACAAGGGTAACTTCACACTTTTTCTTCAATGGGCATAGCTTTGGTTGCAATTTAGCATTCTGGTCCCCACTCAGCTTACCATTTTTTTTGTCCGTAACTCAACACTGGTTTATTTTGCTTCCTTACATTCCTGGATCTCTTTCCTCCAACATGCAGAATTGAATATTTGAGTTAGGGATGGAGAGAAGAAGCTGGAGCAAGGCCTATTCTTTCCTAGTCTATCAAGACGCAAAATGAAGTGAAGCAGATCTTAGCTAATGGAAGAATAAAGCTAGAAACGGAGAGCAAGCCACAAACTGCATCCATCCAATTAACCCACTTCAAGCCCAGTTTCAAAGAGAAACTGATTTTGTTATCCAAGCAGATTAACTTTAGATCGGAAATAATAAATCTAGGCTCCAGTGGAAACCCAGTAGAAAGTATGCCCGGGTGGATCAGATGACTACCTGTTCTAATTCTCCTTATCAAGACCCGAAATTAAAGATTTGATCACCAGCAGGTTTTTTATATGAATGAGTGTCTCCACATTCATTATTGCCCTATTCTCTAGCCAGAGGCACGTTAACCTCGGCTGAATTTTATGAGCACTGAGTATATATAAATTAAGTTTACTGTAAAATAAAATAAAAAATACTCATTGAAAGCACTCAAATTTAATCCTAAACTTTCTAAATTACTTTTCTCCAAGTTACATTACTATTTTAAACCCATCATTTAGGAAGCATCTTTATTAAGTCAGCTGACCCCTTACGAAAGCATTCCAGATCCGAAGAATTCTTATTGAGGAAGGTGGTAAAAAAAAAAACCAACTAGATTAATAGCGTGGGTGAGGGAAAAAATGTGGCTGGTAGTAAAGCCAATGTTCCAAGATGGAGAATAGGAGTCGGCTGCGAACAGGCGAATTTGTTTTAACTCCTGGGTTCAGTACTGTAAACTCCCCCAGATTTGGGGGGGGGAAAAGACTCTTGTCTGAACAAGCATGCATTGGATTCGGTTCGGTTAATGCCAAGTTTGTCCTGCAAGATCTATGTAGCTTTCTTACGATCCACAGTTTACAACCCGGGCACACCGCTCAGATATGAATATAGAGCATTTTTTTTTTTAATAGAGGAGAAAAGTGCGCGCCTTGAAATCAGCCCGACCCAAGAAAATTTGGAGGGAGGAAGCGCGATCCATCACTGCATTTCACGACTAACTTGTCTAACCCGAGAACGATCACCATCCGGGAACGTCACCCGACTTTTATTCGGATAAAATGCAAAAGAAAGGATTCCCCTCCCCCCCCGCCCCCGTTTTGTTTTGTTTCAAGAGTCCCACCACTTATCGCTTCTGCCCGAGTCCGAGCGCGGATCCGTAGGCATGGAAGAAGCGTTACTGGGCACGGGACGAGAAAGGCTCTCCCGCAGGCAAAGTTGCGAGATATAACCTGAAGCGGGATTCCTAAGGCAAACTCCCAAACTCGACATTCCCGAAGAAGTGCGCGTACAGCTGCAAGCTTTACCTCACTCGCTTCCCCCCGTTCCCAAGGATCGAGTAATGAATGTATGTGTAAGGCTTACAAGGGCAGCGCGCGCTTCCCCGAAAGGAAATCCTAATTAAACTCGGCGGGGCTTATTCCCGATCCAACACACAGGCAGCTCGCGGCAGTCGAACACTTTCTCGGGAGTAAACTTCCCCGAAGGCAGGGAGAGGTTGACTTCCCACGAGATTCGCAAGGCTTTCAACTTGCACTCGAGTCTTTCGGAGCTTTTATTTTGTTTTATTTTTAATTTCTTTTTACACATAAGCCCTAATTGCTTTCCCCTCTCACTGCCTTCGGAGAGGGCGGAGTCTCAACCAACCACACCTCCTCACCCCCCACTGACCCCGGAAGAGTGATACCTCTCTCTTCTTCTGTCAGCCTCCCGCGTCAATTCAACTCTTTAATGTAGAACCGCCACCACCCTCCCTTCAGGCGAACCTCTCATTGGCCCTTAGCCCCGCCCACTCGGTCCGCTCAACTTTTCGATTAGCTGGCGCCCCCGTCACTCCGGAGTGAGCTCCGCTTCCACACACCCCGCCCAACAACCATACAATCCTTCCCTCTCATCCGCCTGTTATTTACTGCCTTCTCATTGGAGTGGTTCCAGGCTTTAAGAAAATAAATCTCCGTTATGTCCCTGGTGTATTGGCCTTGACGTTTGTCAATCAGACATCAGTGATGCTTATCATTGGAGGATATACATATGATTAAGGCTGACCTTTTTAATAACTCGTGTTTCATTTGCCCGGGCTAGCTGCCAAAGGGACCCAAGCTTGCAAATGATTGGCTCTAAATGATCTTTTTCACGCTGCCTAGCATGTTAGGTTGCGAACCTTCGCCCGCTCCCCCTTTCTTTTTTCTACGCATTTCTATTTCTTCCTTCTTTATTTATTTATTTCATAAACTTAAATGACCTCTGTAGGGAGGGGGAAGGGAGGCTTGCTGTTATACGGTGACCAATAGCAGAAAGGACAGAGGAGGAGCCTAGAAGGCTTTCACCAACCATAATAGGATATTACCTGCGTACTTAGCAAGTTGTTAGCCAATCAAGTTTTGAAGTTGCCGGCACCAGAGGCTGGCGGCGACGGGCGTTAATCACTGTCTGGATTTGACGAGAAACTGGGCGAAACCATTAGTAGGTACAAAGGTGGGGGCAGGAGAGAGACGGAAAGTGAGTGAGGAAGGGAAGCAGCAGAATATTCACTTTTCAAATGGTTGGGGAATGAGAGAGAGGTTTTTTCCGTTTCTTTTCTTTTTTTAAGGGGAAAATATAATCCGAAGAGGTGTGATTAATTTCGTCTGCCTTACATCCGAAAGAGAAGCTGCAATCTATTGCGCCTTTGAATTCAATGAAACTTATTTCATACTATAACCCCGTCACTATTTCATATGTTAATAATTTTCTAATTGTTAATAATTTTCTAATTGTGATAAAAAGAGAATCCACAAAAATCTGTTTTCTTCCAAGAAACACTTGAATTCCGTTTAGTTTCAACTCTGTTAAATAATGTTTCAGTCCCAACTTATTATCACAAGTATTACTTGTGACAATATTGTATGGTAAAAAATACTTGCTTATTTTTACCATATAAGAATATAACTCGATCTCTGTATCAATATACAATGTTTCTCTTTTTCTTGGTCAAAATATGAAGTAATTCTATTTTGAATAAATCATCAAGACACTGTTTAATGTATTTGATTTTTATTATTTTTATGCTGTAATAGTTAACATTTTTAAACATTTTTAAACAATAGGTAAATATGCAGTTTCTGTTATGTTAAATAAGCAGATGTTTCCTAATCTTGTACCCAACATACCAGTTTTAGGATTACAATTACCAGAAATCCCACCTTCAAACTTTAGGCTATATTGGTTGCAAATTCTTTGTGTTTGTATCTCAGTGTATCTGGGAGTCTAAAAGATTTAAAATAGAGAGCATTTAAACTAATGCTTAGTGCAAAATATGTTTTGTGTTCTTGCTATCTATTATACACCACACCATCCTGAAATTCAATAAACTGCAGACATCTTGTCTGAAATGGAGCTGGTTACTGTTAATGGAACACTAAATAAAATCTGCATGACAGTCACAGTATATAGATGGAAACTCACCAGCAACTTTTTTTTGAGTTGGAAGAGTGACAACCATGCTATCAATTTAAAATGTGCAGATGTCCTAGGCATTACAGATGTATGATTGAGACAAACAGCCATATTAGGATGTATCTGTAGTTTAAAAACTTCTAAGGAACAGTATCTAAACTAGATTTAAGTCATTGATGCAAAGGAAAAGATACTCTTTTAACAGATATATTTTCATATACATGACTGACTAAATCTCTGAGATAACTACAGAATGAATCTATTTTGATAAAAATTAGCAAAATGTTTTCAGAGAGATCTGTCACTTGGGACATATACAGTGTGTAATGTCTTGGTTCTGAACACCTATGACATATATCACCTTCTTACCAAGTTCTCTTTATAAAATTGTATTATTTTCTATCTAATTGCCCGTAAATATATTTTCTTTTACAGTATGTTGTATGCCAATAAATGTTGCAATTATTTAGGCAGTATATTGCATTCAGTTTGATTTGTCTGAAGCACTATATGAAAACCACCCTTTACATTTCAAAACTTGGTCAAAACGGTAACATTGTCATTTAGCTTCAAAAATGCATTTTTAAGATTCATCTTTGTTTGAAAACACTGTACTTTAGTTATGAACACAGAGGTAATAGTGGCCATAAAGAAATAAGGCAAGTTTTAACCTGAACAGAATGGCTTTATCTATCTAGCTGCCCCATCTCCACTAGTATAAAGGTGCATTTGCAACCAGCCATGTTCACATTCCTCTGCATGTAGGCTGGCCTGAAGTTGAAGCACCTGGCAACATCTTCAAGTTTGCCATCAAAGTGTGTCTTATTGGAAAGAGTTACGATATAATGTCAATGTGTGGCACTTAAATGCACATTGGGGCAGTTTCTGAACATGACATGTTCTCCATTGCAGTAAATATAGACTGTAGCATCCTCCTATAGGTTCCATAACTATGTCTGGGACCTCTCAGCTCTGTGATGTGCTCATTCAGGGTTTGCCTGCATGAGACTTAGGTTACAGAATTACTTCTCCAAAACTTGCTTGTTTCCTTTTGGACGACACTTTTAGCTTGACTAGTTCATCATATGTTGGGACCATGAAAACACAATGCAACTATATGTATTTCTTGTTCATTACAATTCATTGATAACATTCCTGCTAAACTGCTGTTTTATCACTTGGCAAACAAGTCATCCCCTTTCATAGCAATAGCACTAACGCTTAGACTTATAAACCGCTTCATAGTGCTTTACAGCATTCTCTAAGTGGTTTACAGAGTCGTGAGTGAATATACTATTTTCTTCAGCGTTTTGTTCTAACAAGGAAATATCTCAAGTGTTCCAAAATGATCACTACAGATGCTAAGCATAAATCATGCTGGATTGTAGACAAGTGATACTGTGAGTATGCTTTGGGGACAGATGTGCAGTACATACTTTGTTCATTGAATTTGAATTGTGAGGGTACTTTTATGTAGGGCATCCAACTTGGGTGCATTTTATAGGGTGGTGTGATGTTCCTATGGTTATCAGGAACTTTTATTGGGTGTTGTGGATCATGTGGAAGAGTATGTGGGGAAGAGTCAACATGGAGTATATGACATCCCACCATTTCTTTATAGAATTCTGAAGACATGGTCAAAATACTTGAATTCTTCAATTTTATTTTGTAATGTGCAATTTCTGGCTCAATGTCTCATAGAAGAAAACCCCAATCTACCTGCTTTCTTTGCTGCCTCAACTTTTATTTTCCCCGTGCTTGATCATGTTTAGTCAGAATGTAGTATAATTATGGCTGATGAATCACAGAACCCTTAAGTGCCAGTACAGGACCATATGGTATGTGGGGGGGGGGGGTAGTTGTAAACATTACATTCCTGGAGCAAAAACAAGTTCAGAAGGAACTTCAGTCATTATAACATCAATGTAGCCATAAAGATAGCATCAGATATGTGTACCAGGGAATTCAGAGTCCAGAGTCATTCTTACCAAATTACAAGCAGATGATAGCCATGATCTGTCAGCAGGTTTCAGGCGTCATAATATCCTTCTGAACCAGCTTAGAAAGTTGTGACCGGAAAGCAGTTCAGTGGCTCTTTCTTCCTCCATTGCTGTTTCCAGTCAGATTTTTTAAAATGTGAAGGAAAAAGATTCAGTCCAAAGCTGTTATGTGGGGTGCCACAAAGCTCAACTCCTTCCTTTCTGAGTAAGGTTATCCATCAACATGGGGTAAAGTTTCATCAATATGCTGATGGTACATCTCTGACCTGGGTTGTTGAAGTGATGTTGCCCAAGTACTTCCCCAATGCCTGGAGAGTGTTGGGGTTTAGAAGGGGAGAAACTGGGTTTTACTGAAACTTGACAAGACTGGGTCACTGTGTTTTAGGGCCACCCATATGGAGTGATTTTTCCATCTTTAATTCTGAATGAGATACACTTCAACAGGTAGAAAATATGTGGAACCTGGGGTTTCCCAGAGCTCCCAGCTCCTCCTCAAGAACCAGGGGACTGCTATAGTTTGTAGGGATTTTGTACAAATGCATCTTGCACAAAAGTTGTATCCATTCCAAATCAGGTTGTACTACTTACAGTCACTCATGACTTAGTCACTTCCCTGTTGGACAGTTGCAATGTGCTCTTGATAAACCGTTGGAAGTTTCAACTGTTCCAAAATGCAGTATTGGGTGTCCCATGGTAGACCCACATAACACTAATGGAACATGACTTGCATTGCATCACCATAGGCCAGTAGGCACAATTCAAGGTGCTGTTATCTTTAAAGCATTGGGTCATGTTACTTACAGAACCCTTTCCCAGTGGTTTCTTCCTATCTCATCATAAGAATGAGCATGCTTTAGGGCTTCTTGCTGGTGGCTCCTAAGAAGTGGGACTTCTGTGTCATGGCATCTAGTTTATGGGACAGCCTCACCGATTCAGATAAAATTTAACTGGCCTTTAGGAAAGCTGTGAAAATGCCTGGCTGTTCCCCATGGGCAGGGATGTCAACTCACATCATCACGTGAGATAACGTGATTTTTTTTCCCTTCGCTAAAACAGTGTAGGAATGGCCAATGTGTGATGCATCCAGCCTGTGGGCCGCAAGTTTGACAATCTCTGCCTTAGGGCCAGGCTGTTAGTCTGAGAACTCTGCTGAAGGAGCACAACATAGATGTTTTTTGTTTCTAATAAGAGGGTCTGAACTCATACTTTGATTTTATTATTACTGATGTTTTATATCATATGCTTATCACCCAGCATTTAATTAGACAATTAAGCAGTCTTCCAAAATATATAAGCAATGATGATAGGACTTAGAATATCTTAAAGCAGTATTGTTTCAAAGAGAATGGTTGAGAGTAGGGCTGTCAAACTCCCAGCCTGTGGGCTGGATGCGTCACACACTGGCCATGCCCACAACCGGTTTAGCAAAGGGGGAAAAAATCCCAATGCATCATGTGATGCTACCGTGATGACATGAGTTTGACACCCCTGGTGTAGAGCATCCCATGGCAACAGCCACCCAACCCTTTCCTATCTTTTAGAGCAGTGATTATCTCTATGTGGGGGAAAAGTGCACCATGAAGGAGACAGCTTCCACAAGAACACACACACAGAAATGTTCCCAGGTACTGAAAACATAGTTCAACTAAAATAAGAAGGATTCCATGTGGCTGCACTGTACCTCTGTGCATTGTGATCCCTATTTCTGGGTCCTTTGATTTCACAGGGATCACTGCCATACACAATCATAGTATTTAGATATGTCATGTAATTCCCTGGTGTTGCTGATCATAGAGAATTTACATTCAGTTGCATTTAATGACCTTGCAAATCAGTTTGGCGAATTATAGAATGGAAGTTACCAAGATAACTTAATCTTACTTTTCAAATTGTTTGACTTCAGCACTTAGAAGATGCTCAATGGAATTCTGGGTGATACGCATATAATACAGGTCTATAACTGATCAGATATTTCTAAATACCTTCCTGCATTAGCCAATAGGCTCTAAATAGGAAATCAACCAAGGTAGCTTAATCACTAAAAACATGGCAATGAAGAACCAAGCTGAATCTCTGTTGTTCCCAAGTTGTATATTAAACAGCACATTGCTGGCATATGAGTGTTGGGAAATCTCAGTAGTTCAGTTAAACTAGCTTCCAGAATGGCTGCTCAAATGTTATATGCATGTTCTGAATCCTTCTTTTGTCAGTGGTTCTGCTACTTGCCCCATTTACATTTCTACCCATAAAATTCTAGATGCCTGTTTTATCATGAAAAGGCACTGGAATGAAGCAGGGGAAAGCAATAGGAAATTAATCAATATGTAAATGGAACACAAGAGTCACTTCCCTCCCTCTCTCTTCCTCTTATTTCCATAACATTTTGTGAGAATTCAAGCACTGTATGCTTCAATGCATCCATCATATGGTCTGAACTATTTCATAAAGCATGCACTTAAGATACTTTCTTCTGAACATAATACCCAGAATGCATTAATATGTGCCATGAGTAGTTGTGGCATGAATTACATGATGCTACATGGAGGGGAAAAATGAAAACTACAGAGGGTAAGAACAAGTGCAGATGATTTAAGGATGATTAAAGATGATCAAAGAAAAAGGACAGCTGACAAACAGACTGACTGCCATCCAGTCAAAGTGGCAGGTGTATAACCAACCAACGCGGAACCTAGTGATGGTCCACAGTGACACTGATATGGTTGACAATGAGTGTTGGCTTGCCAACTTCTGCACCACCACGGTCCCCCCGTGGCCTGTTTTTGTTCCCAGGAGGCTGCAGGGAGGCCTACTAGGCGCAAAATGGGGAGTGAGGGGGCGGGGTTGTGCACGCCTGCAAAGGGGGCCTGGGGGAAGCGCAGGGGGTAACACATGCATGCGCATGTGGGGGTGGGGCAAGCATGGGTGATCACATGCACATTGCATTATGCGTGTGTGCACCCACATACACTTTTGGCATGTGACGACAAAAAGATTAGCCATCACTGACCTAAGCCATGTAGAGTGCCTGTTTATTAACTGGCTGCAAGGTTCATACAGCATGGCAAATAGTGTATCCATGATATCTCTATTTTATTTCCCAGAGATTGAACAGCTGCAAGGAGGTACAGTTCATATACCTTTTTAGTACTGCCAATGGCTACTGTACTCCAGTTAATGAACCCTATAAATAAAATTCCTTGCTTTGAAGCATTATGGAGGTTGGTATGTTCCCTGGAGACTCCACAGTTACCTATAGGATATATCCATTCTGTTCCGAACTAGCAGGCTCGTAATCCTGCAAACTTGATTGGCCATCAATAGCAGACTCGTAATCCTGCAATCCTGATTGGTCTGTCAACAGCGGGTCGTGATTGGTCACTCCAGACTGATCCGATTGGCTAGTTAATGGGCTGCTGCGATTGGACGTTCTAAGCACGGCAAGCTTGAATCATTGTCATTGGACGCTTTGGCAGCAGCCAGCTCTATAAAAGGAGCTGCTGCTGCCAGGCTCATTGCTCTGTTCTGAAGTCACTAAAAAAGAGTTGAAGTTACTATCTGATGTCTCGTCTCAGTTATTACGGCCCATCCTCCAAGATATTACACTGGCGATGAGGATGGGATGCGGAGACGATAGAGGTGACTGAGCACTCGCAGAATTGACAGAGCATGTGGCTGAACGCGCATAGATATCGGCAGAATGGCCAGCAGCGCTATATCACCCGCCTCATTTGATCCAGCATGCGAAGATTGGGACTCGTATATAGACAGGTTTCAAATGTTCCTGGAATCAAATAATCTGAAGGATGCCACATCAAGCAAAAAATGTGCGGTTTTCCTAACGCATTGCGGACCCGCTGTTTTCAGAATGGCAAAGGCACTTGCAAAACTGGCTGAAGTCAAAACGATGGACTGGGATACCCTTGCTCCCATCCTTCGGGCTCATTACGCTCCAGCAGTTCCTACCCTTATTAGAAGACATGAATTTTACCAGAGGGACCAACGCGAAGGTGAGAACATCGGGGATTTTGTAGCTGATCTAAGAAATTTGGATGGACTGTGTGGCTTCATAAATCTAGAAGAAGCCATGAGAGATCGGATTGTCCTTGGCCTAAGAGACCCCACTGTCCAAAGCAAGATTATGGCAAAGGGAGACATCACCCTCTCAGATGCCATAGCAGATGCCACTGCAGCGGAAGCTATTCGCAAATCAGCAGCCCGAATGCACCGAATGAATGGAGCCAGCCGCCAACCCACCAGCGACACAGCAATACCTTCAGAAAGACACACAGCATCCATCCACCATGAAGACATCGAGTCCTCATTGGATAGTGAGGAAGAAGAAGTCAACAGACTCAGGTCAGAGCGTGTGCAGCGAGACCAGCGGGGTTGTAAATCCAATTTCCAATCCGCCGGATGCGGGGGAAACCACCCATGATCAGACTGCAGGTTCCAAGACGCCATCTGTTGTTCCTGTGATAAAAGGGGCCACATTGCTAAAGTGTGCCGGAACAAAAGAGGATCCAGCCCCAAGAGGAAGGAAAATAACTTCTGACAAGCATTAGGCACCCCACCAACAAACCAGGACCGCCCAAACAACCAGTGGAGCCAGTACAACAGAAACTGAATGTTTACTGGCGCAACCAGACGGGAAAAGGCACATCAGACCATCACCATCAGCCACGCTTCATCCTTGAACGTGAAAAAAATCTGGGTAAAGGTCATCATTGAAAATCGGCCATGCATCATGGAAGTGGACTCTGGGTCTTCCCTATCCATGGTCTCCTGGAATACCATCAAGCAGCTGATCCCTGACATCCGCCGCCAGGATCTCAGCACTCAGAGACTTATATTAAAGGACTACCAAGGCAATCGAATCCCGGTTGCTGGTTCCAGTCATGTCCAGGTCTCTCTTTAGGACTACACCGCAATACTACCTCTCACCATTGTTGACAGAGACCAACCCAGCTTATTGGGTTTGCAGTGGTTCACGCCATTAGGAATCGAAATGGCAGGCATCAACCAGACTGTAGACGAAGACTGGGAGGCAGCCCTCGTCCGTGACTTTCAAGAAGTCTTCACTGAACAATTAGGCAAGTACAAAGGGTCCCCCATCTCGTTCAATCTCTGCCCTGATATCACACCCATTCATCTAAAGCCACGCCGAGTCCCTTTTGCCCTCAAACCAAAAATTGACAAGCAATTGGACAAATTAATTGCACAAGGCATGTTAGAACCCATCGACCACACCTGATGGGAGACCCCAATTGTAACCCCCATAAAACCTGATGGATCTTTGAGAATCTGTGGGGACTACAAGGCTACCTTAAACCACGCGTTACAGCAAAGCGCCTATCCAGTACCCATGGTCCAACATCTCCTTCACTCACTCGGGGGCAGAAAGGTATTCGCAAAGCTTGACCTAGCCCAAGCTTATCAACAGCTACCAGTAGACGCAGCAACCACAGAAGCCCAAACCATAGTTACGCACAGGGGTGCATTCAAATGTAACAGACTCCAGTTCAGAGTAAGTGTAGCACCTGGCATTTTTCAAAGTTTGATGGAAAGGTTGTTACAGGGCATAAAAGGGGTTGTGCCCTATTTCGATGACGTATTAATAGCCGCCCCTACAAGAAGTCAGTTAGAGAAATGCCTGAGAACTGTCCTACAAAGTTTCCAAGACCCCACCGAAAGCACCACCAGCTGAATGGGAAATGCCCAGGGGCCCATGGTCCCGCATCCACATCGATTTTGCGGGACCTACAAAGGGACATACTTTCCTGATAACAGTAGATGCCTACTCGAATTGGCTCGAGGTTAACAAGATGAAGACGACCACCACAGAGGCAGTCATCAAAAAATTGAACAGACTGTTTGCAACTCATGGGCTACCAGATGTCTTGGTTTCTGACAATGGCCCCCAATTTACCGCCTTGGCGTTTGAACAATACCTAGCAGACCGGGGAATACACCACGCCTTGACATCACCTGCTCACCCGGCGGCCAATGGCAGGGCTGAACGAATGGTCCAGTTCACCAAAA
Source organism: Hydrophis major (assembly GCA_033807585.1). Taxonomy (NCBI): domain Eukaryota; kingdom Metazoa; phylum Chordata; class Lepidosauria; order Squamata; family Elapidae; genus Hydrophis; species Hydrophis major. Next base: position 111,454,887 of record CM066332.1, read on the forward strand.
AAACTTTACAAAAAATGGAACAGGGAAACATCCACGACAAAGTCACCAGGATGCTCCTTCTCCAGCATATTACACCAAACAGCACCACAAACAAAAGCCCAGCCGAGCTTCTGATGGGCAGGAAACTCAGATTGCATCTAGACCGCCTACATTCTGCATACACCCCGGAAAAGCCCCTGGGTTCCAGCAGCAAACACCATACATTCAAGGTAGGAGACCCCATATTTGCAAAGAACTTTACAGGTGACCCATTGTGGATCCCTGCCAAAATAACGCAAATTACGGGCCCCCGTTCCTACCGGTTAGAAACCACAGATGGGAGACTGTGGAAACGCCACATCGACCAGCTGCGCTCAAGGTTGACCACAACACCCATCACAAACCCTGATCTCAAAGCCAGAGGGAGAAGAGAAACCGAGGGTTTTGAAACTGAACCAACATCTGACTCAGAAAACATAACCCCACAACCAGCACAGCTAAGCCCACTATATTCACCAACTGAAGAAGAATCGTGGCAGATGGTCATCTCTCTAGGTAACAGCAGCCGTACAGGGTCAGCGAATCCAAAGAATCCAGACAACAGGAATGAAGGAAGCGTTGCAGGTATCCCTGAATCACCTCCAAGGATACCCAGCATAGAAGCCAGGTCACCAATACAACCAAGTCCAGTAAGCAGCCCGTCAGAACCAGAAACCGAGCAAAAACATTTTGAACAACGCAAATCAGGTAGACAGGTGTGAAGACCCTCCTACCTGCGCGAATACATCACCCCACCCCTGAGACGGAACCTAGAGGGGAGGGGTGTTCTGAACTAGCAGGCTCGTAATCCTGCAAACCTGATTGGCCATCAATAGCAAACTCGTAATCCTGCAAACCTGATTGGTCAACAGCAGGTCATGATTGGTCACTCCAGACTGATCTGATTGGCTAGTTAAGGGGCTGCTGTGATTGGACGTTCCAAGCGCGGCAAGCTTGAATCATTGTCATTGGACGCTTTGGTAGCAGCCAGCTCTATAAAAGGAACTGCTGCTGCCAGGCTCATTGCTCTGTTCTGAAGTCACTAATAAAGAGTTGAAGTTACTATCCGATGTCTCGTCTCCGTTATTACGCCCATCCTCCAAGATATTACACATTCCACTATCATCAGTCTATAACAGATATAGCATTAACTGATGAAATCCTTCCCAGACTGCCTAGACAGCAGCTTTTAATAAATGCATCTTCAAGCATTGCCAAAACATTGAATGACTAAAGGCTCATTAGTGCCTTTTTGGCGTGTGGCAGGTTGCAGAGAAGAAAGCCTCATTCCTTCTTGTGTTGTCATGAGCAACATTTCCAAGAACAAGGGCTATCTCATACCTCCCTTCAGCACAGAAGTATCTGATCTAGCAAAACCACAGAGAGACCTTTACTGTCCATGCCACGAGTGCCTTGTGATAAAAGGCTGGTCAATACTGAGTGCCTTTTCATGTCTGACTTGGGTGATCTCTTAAAATCAACATCTTCTTTGCTGTATAGTAATATTATCTGATTCTGCTCATTATTTATTGTTGCCAAACATTGTCAATAATAGTGGACAGCATGGTTGGCTTATTGCCCAACACGAAGTCCATGAAAACATACAATGCCAAGTAATATTTCATTAAGTGATATAAAACTGTTGCTCCTGGATGCATTGGCAACTGTATCTGCTCAATGTGATCCATGGAGGCTATATCCAGTGCCCTGCCATTCTAGGAAAACCAGAATGCATTTATTTCTATCTTGGATTCTCTGATAGGTCATGACCCCTGCTTGTATGGCCACACAATGCAATGCCAACCTTTGCCAGAATGATAATATGTCCTTGTGGCAATTCCATCAAGAGAATTGTTGTTGTTCCAGCTTCAGCAATCTAGAGCCCAGTTCAGAGTCCCAAATGCCTGAATTCTCTGAACCCATACCACTCTGCTGAATCATGGGTAAACATATGGTATGAAATACTGTGGCACAGGTCAGAGACAACAGCAGATAAAATGAAGTAATGAAACAACAGTGTATTAACAGAAAAGGTTGGTATTAATGTAAAGTGTGGGACTGGGAGACGCTGGACAATGTTCTTGATTGTTACTCATAGTTCACATCAAATTTTATCTTCCAGTTGTCAAGGAAACCCACATAATCGAAGTTGTTACCTGTGCAGTCACCTTCATTTCCTGGATGTTGAACTCTTTAACAGAAAAATGCTCCTGTAGTAAATGTACTAAAAAAATGGAAACTGTGATCTTGTTCACAAGCATCTGCATGCCAGCAAGTATCTGTGTGGGGATGGGACAGGAGGATAAAGTAATGTTTTCTTACACACAAACACACAAAGAGAGAGAGAGAGGAGGGGGAGGGAGAGAGTTGGATATCAACACCATACTGATGACTTTTCTCCAAGTCCACCCAGTGACTTCATGTACGTGTTAAACAATTAGAACCAGGGGTGGGATTCTACTGGTTCTGTCCGGCTCTGTAGAACCGGTAGCTCAGAAGAGCAGCAGACATAGAACTGGTAGTTCTACGTACATCATCAAACTGGTAGTTACACCAGTCGGATCCCACCCCTGATTAGAACTAACTGTAGATGGGAGGCAAACCACTCAATCCTATACCATCCACTCTCAATCTCCTTAGTTTATCCAGACAGATCAAATGATCGATAAGTATTGAACATTGCTGAGATATTAAAGAGAATAAGGATTGTTGCACAATCCCATCCCATCTTCTACAGAGGTCATCAATAAGTGTGGTTGTTATCTCAGTTCTATGGTCTTGCTGGAAGCACAACTTAAAAATGCTCTGTGAAGCTGCAGCCTAACCATCTTTTAACAATCTTCCCAAAAAGGAGAGATGGACACTACACAAATTTTCCAGGACTTTGGATTTGACAATAGCCTCTTGAGAGAATACACCACAGCTTCCTTTAAGAAAGGTGAAACCAGGGGTGGGATTCTACCAGTTCTCACCTATTCACTAGAACCAGTTGTTAACTTTCTAAGCAGTCTGGAGAACCGGTTGCTTGAAGAAATTACTGGCCTAATCCTGCAAGGAAGGCAGGAAGGAAACATTCTGGTGTTGCTTACAGAAACTGCCTCTCCGTTAACCCTTATTACATTCTTGGCAGGACTATACTTCATGTCTCAGGAACTTCTCTAGAGTTTTTTTCCTCTCCTTTGCTGGTACTTTGCTTGTGTGGAATGATCATTCAAAGTTACAATGGCACTGAAAAAAGTGACTTATGACCATTTTTCACACTTAAGACTGTTGCAGCATCCCCGCTGTCATGAGAGGCCAGGCGATGAGAAGCGCCCATTGACGTGACTGAAGTCAAGTTGGCCACGCCCACCCAATCACATGATCACCAAGCCACGCCCACCAACTAAACCACGCCCACAGAACTGGTTGTTAAAACAATTGAATCCCACCCCTGGGTGAAACTACTCCTTCCCTCACAGAGAAAGTCACCAGTCTCTGCCTCCCAAGTCCCAGCCGATTGGCTGGGTCTTCTTTTGTTGCCCTGCACAGGAGAATGGAGCTGGAAAGCAGGTTAGTGGGTTGAGGAGGGAATGGGGATTTTACAGTATATCCTTCCCCAGGCGTGGGGTGGTAATGGAGATTTTACGGTATCCTTCCCCTGCCACACCCACCAAGCCACACTCACCAAGCCACGCCATGCCCACTAAGCCACACCCACAGAACCGGTAGTAAAAAATTTTGAATCCCACCACTGGCTTCAACCATACTGTATGTTAGTCCTTAGGAAGCCTTCATTAAGGAGAGGCCTGGTCTAACAGGTGGCAAGGTTAACAGTCCAAGGACTTTTTCTATTTCTTAAGGATTTCCAGGATCAAACTCTTTCCAGGTAACTGATCAACACTGTTCCTCAGTGATCTCAGTCCAACTATGAACCTAAAGTCCAAACCATCCCTTATATAAAGCAGTCCTGTCATTGTCCTCCCCAGTAAAGAAATTGCTACCTTAAAGGGGGCTGTTTCTTATCTATGTAGATGCAGTTAGATTGCAAATAAAGTACAAATAGATGTTTTTCTGCTCTTATCATTATGATGAAGCTCTAATGTGGACTTTTATTTATACTGAATTGGTTTCAATCATTGTCTTGACAGATATTTCTCTTGGTGATGGAGTTGAGCTGCTTAAGTGGGGAGGCTGGTATAGAACAGAACAGAACAGAACAGAATAGAATAGAATAGAATTCTTTATTGGCCAAATGTGATTGGACACACAAGGAATTTGTCTTGATGCAAATGCTCTCAGAATACATAAAAGAAAAGATACAGTCATCAAGAGTCAAGAATCATAAACACTTAATGATAGTCAAGGGATACAATAAGCAATCAAATCAACTTCTGCTTGGAGCTCAGCTTCAACCACAGGATTTCTCATATCTAACCATCTGCAGCACAAAGCCCCTGAAAGCCATTAGGTCTTTATTAAATTATAAGCTTCTACCCTTATTATGGGGTCATGACTGATGTCAGACTCAAAATCTAGGTGGGTATATCTCTGGTAGGAGAAGCCACTCTCTGGGCCCACCCAGGTCCCAGTTACCCATGCCAAGTGAAATGCCTTATTCAAATAACACAGTCACTGACAAAGTATAATAGATAGATATTAGGAACTACTTTCCCCATTTATGGCCTGCTCCCAGATTACCCCTGTAGACTCTCAGAAAAAAACATATAGAAAGAGCATATCAGAATAACAGATTAACAGAGTTGGAAGGGATCTTGGAGGTCTTCTAATCCAACTTCCTGCTCAAGGAGAAACCCTAGACCATTTCAGACAAGTGGTTGCCTATTTCTTCTTGAAAACCTCCAGTGTTGGAGCACCCACAACTTCTGGGAGCAATTTGTTCCACTGATTAATTGTTCTAATTGTCAAGAGATTTCTTCTTAGTTCTAGGTTGGTTCTCTTTGTAATTAGTTTCCATCCATTGCTTCTTGTCCTGCTTTTAGGTGCTTTGGAAAACCAATTGACCCCCTCTTCTTTGTGGCAGCCTCTTAGAAAATGCTATCATGTCACCTCTCATCCTTCTCTTCATTAAACTATACATACCCAATTCTTCCAACTGTTCTTCATATAATTACTTTTAGCTAATTGTATTTAAGCGTACATGTCTTTGATATGTGTTGGATAACCAGGCATTATGTGAATCCAAACATTCTAATTGATTTATGTGGCCATTAATGGCATCTACTGAAAAATAATTTATTTTTTATTTCTATATTCCTTTTTTATTGCAATTAAAAGGATGTTCTGGATCAGTAAAACTTTTATACTTTGTACTTTAGGTGAATATATCCTGTACTTTATTTTTTTTCTTTGTGTGCTTGGATGAAATAGTAGTTAATTAGCATTCTATGCTCTGAAGAAGGAGGTGGTTGTGTTAATATCTGACAGAGGGTAGAAATTAACAGTGATCAACACCAAAACTGGAAGTGGAATTGGAAGCTAATGCCAGCTGTATGCACAGAAGTTTTAAAGATGATGTAAAGGTACAGCCAATTTTTTTCCTGAAATGTAAAATAAATTTGACTATTAATTAGCAATTAATGGGCAAACTATATGTCAAGCACATTTTTTTCTTACAGTGTTTTACTACCACCTCTGAGCACTTGCTGCCTAAGATAACTGCTTATATTAGCCTCATGGTAAACCTGTTTTTGAGGGAGACTTTCAGGGAGCAGCAGCAACAAAAAACAATATTTATAAGTATGTTGCCTGTGATATTAGAAAGAATTTATTTGCTGGCAAGTAATACCCCAATACTGCAGGACTGGAATTACTAGTGCTGAATGAAATAAAACTAGAAAGAAATATCACTTTAAAATGAGAAAGAAGGAAATATTACTTTGAAATGAGAAAGCTAAGATCAGATCCAATTTATCGAGTCCTTGCAATTCAAGTAAATTCATTGGTTTATGGCAGGTCTTTTCTAACCTAGTGTCACCAGATGTGTTTGCTGGGAATTCTCAATGACCATGCTAGTATATTGTGCTGGTACAGCATTAAGAATCAGAGGCAGAAGATTAGAATGGCTTATTTACAAATGCATGAAGATTTTTCCTCCCCTAAAGAACATGGTTGGCTTTTGTGTCACTTTCCTTTGTACATCACTCATGTTAACTCTAGTATTTAAAGAGTCCCTGCTCACCAATCAGTGCAGCAACTGAAATATGCAGCTGCACTCCAAAATAGCTTCAAGCTCTAGGCAATGTTGAATTTCTGAATTTCTAAATCATATTGGAAAAAGGATGTTGTTACTTTAACTTGCTACAAGTTGTCAGCTAAAAAAAATGATGCTCTTTGCAACTGAGGCTTATGTGAAAAACAGTACCTTGAAATATATAAGACCTACAATGCTGAAGGCTTCAAAATATAAAGGACAAATTTTTTAATTCAAAGTGAGAGAAAAAATGATGGCTTGGTTTGTGCCAAAGACTGCATGAAGCCAAGCCGTGGCTCATAGCACTTGCCAGCCATTGGCTAAGCTGATGCCTATTTTTTTCACAGAGTGACGGTCAAGATTCCAGGAAATTTGTGGACAGGAAAGATACATAATTGTTTCCTTCTTTAAGAAGGGCAGCATGACACACTAAAACTCAGGCTATGAACTCATCTCTAATTTTATTACACTGTGTGCTCTGTGCTGCAAGTTTCAATAAAAAAAGAGTGAAAAAGAAACTTTCTCTGCCTAGAAGCTGATCTGCAAATGTGCCACCACTTCACAATAACAGCCTCATAAGTTCAACATGCCTCAGTGTATTTTTAAAAAGTTATCTTATTTATATTGCATATAGAACAATCTTATTCAAGAAGCATAATATTTTCTCTAAATATTTAGAATATAATAGAACTATCCCATGTAATAAAAACAAAGTGCAAATATGGAGTGCCCAAATTAGTTTGCAGAAAACAGGAGACCCGGTAGAGTAGGAAGAGGACAGACTCCAGAAGAACAAAGAATGAATATATCTAATGAAACAAACTCATTAGCACAAGCAGGAGATTTTTTTCAGCAAAAAAGTTGAAGAGGAAAACAAAACTAGACTGAGCCAAAATAACTTGGATTCTTCCTCCCAATACATAAATATGATAATTAGAAGTGTAATTTGAGGTAGGGCAGAAAAGAAAGGACTGCCTTCTCATAAAAAAGAGCATGTGATCTCCAACAAGCTCTCTACATCTGTTAGGTTCTTGTTTCTGCTGCATCTTTTTTTACAACAAATTATTCTCATTTAGATTTGTAAATGCAACAGTTATACATGCTCTTTTATAGCAGTATAGGATACAGTTTCACATGCAATACAAAACACTTGACAGTTGAATCTTCTTTTTGTAGCTGTGTAAATGAATCAATCCAATTTCTGAATGTCCATGTAATCAATTCTTGGGGTGTTTTCAGACACAATTCCTATGATTTTCCCCTCCCTCACTCTGGTATTTCATAATTAGAAAGAACAAATAATGGAAAAAAGCAGTTACCAAATAAACATGACAACATCTGAATTTCTCCACATACAGTTCTGTTAATGAGCCAGAATGTTCACATTATCTTTGTCTGAAAATATTCTTTGGAGTGACTCACAATCTCTTTAAAAAGTTTTCAACAGCCTTGTTTTTTTTGTAAAGTGAGGCAACAACTTATGCTAGTAGAAGGACCTTGTAACTATTAATAATGCAAACAAGTATAACACTTCAGACATTATTATAATGCCTTTAGCTGTTTCCTAACCTTCATTTTAGTTGAGTCAGAATTTAAAGTACTGTGATTCTACAAGAAAATATCCTACTTTTTTATCTGGGTTGTCCATCAACAATGAATAGAATTTCAACTCCTCCAGCACTGCATTCAGACAAAGTAATGAAACAAAGATAATTGCACAGAGCGTGAATTTGTTCTTTTCAGATTGCCTTTTCCTACTCTTCTTATTAGCTAAAGCAATACACAAGACTTTTTATTCTACCAGCAGTTCGCATAGGTTGAGATCACAGATAGCATTTGGCACAAAAAGAAGAAAAGCATTGCAAAAATATGAGGAAACTTTGCCCCATTCCTATCTTGACTTTTAATGATGAAAAAGAATTTCAAGCAACCTGGCCACACTTGGTCTATAAGATGTACTTTGTGGGTTTGCATTATAACAGAGATGGATGAATGCAAATTCCAACTATGTTAGAGAATAACAGAGTTTAAGTAAATTATTAAAACCTCAAAAAGGAAATGTATAACAGCTACATGTTTTACTTTCTTCATTAGAAAAAAAGGCTGAAGAATTGTGTATCTGAAATACATCACCTTTTAGCACATGATTGCAACAATACCTGATTGCAACCACTTCAAATTATAAGAGCTTTCTGAAAATCAATCCCAGGTTTGTTAATGTTAATTGAAATGTTGCAAAACCCTCTCTGTGAATGGAAATCAGTGTAAATGGAGACTTTGCTGGTAGAAGTCAGTCCTGACAGCATTGTGATTCATCTTTGCATTTTCCTTCTCTGCCAAAGAGCAAATTTCTATATAGTTCTATTACTAAGGGACACACAACTGACAACATCCAAGATCTGACTGAAGAGTTAGTTTTCAGAGGCACTATGGAAAATGAAGTCATGGAACAGATGGCTAGAATACTGTTAGAGAAAGATAAAGAGCAAGTCTAACAGAGCATAGATAAGAGCCTGTATTAAGGTCTACCTGGTAACAAGGGCTGAGAAACATGCTTATTTCTTCATCTCTGTTGCAACTACAATCTGTGCCATGTAATCCTGCTTCAGACCAATTGGTTGATTCTGGGAAATAAGGGGGCAGAGATTATAATGATATATTGGAATGACAGGAGACAGGAGGAAGAGCAGCAGAGTAGACAATAGTTAGATAAGGGGCAGTTGAGTCCATAAAGAAATGGTGACATGGCCAGCTTCTCAGAAGACACCCTGTCTAGTTTCTTGGACTGTAAAGAGCAAGGAGAGAGAGTACTATGGGACTTGCAATATTATGTTAAACAATAAAATTAGCCCTATTTACTCCTGAGGGTGTTTCCTGTTTGGACTACCTTGCAAAGCGGACAAAGGGTCCCTAGCAGGCTTGATGTGAGGATTATGATCAGGATCTGATGGTTGCTCAGATCTACTTGGAGTTGGATTCCATCTGAGATGGCCTCATGGAGATAACTATGACTCTGTCTTGGCTAATTATCTGGGCTGAGCTCAATCTAATCACTCCCAAGAAAATGGAGATGGTACATCATGCTTCTGGATCATCTCTGGCAGGCTCAGAATGAAGGCAGTGGATCCATTCTAGCCTTCTTAATCATAATATTCAATTCAAGCTCAGGGGCTTGGGACTGGGAGGCACAGTTCTTCAATGATCTTTTTCCAAGGTTGTTTCCTGTCACTGTTGATAGGAGGGAGAGGTCCAGCCTTGGCATCTGTTGTGTAGGGTACCACCCTTACTCCTATTTAACATCTACAAAATACCTCTGAAAAAAAGATTATCTGATGGAACTGGGTATGCTGAGGGCACACAGTTGTATACTTCTGCCCTGAGCTGACCAAGTGCTTTCCTAGTACCCAGAAACTATGTGGGCATAGATGGGGAGGAGCTGTCTTCTACTCAACCCTGACAAGTGACTGTGGGTTTTTGGACAACCCATTTCCATTGTTAACTCTAAATGGGGTTAAACTTCTTCAGGCAGACTTGTTGTATAATCTGGAAGTTCACCTGCATTCATGGATACCATTCAATGGTCAGAGGGCAGACAGAGTCAGAAATTTGTAGAAATATATCTTATGCACCAGTTGTACTAATCAAGACTCTGCAGTCACTAATGCCTAAATTATGTCCTGACTACCTTGAGTTAAGATGGGTGCAGGGGTGGGATGCTACAAGTTCTGCCCGGCTCTAGAGAAGGTAGCTCTGAAGAGCATTAAAACCTAATTACCGAACTGGTAGTAATGCCGGTTGAATCCCACCCTTGGATGGGTGGCCTATAAATTTTATAAATAAATAAATTATAATACACCCTACATGGGTTGTCCTTGAAAAGCATTTGGAACCTTCAGCTGGTCTATAATTTGACAGCACACGAAGCATTGGGCATACCCTATTACATTTACGTAACACCACTTCTTCTGTGAGCTGCAGTGGCTCTTGGTAGGCAATACAATTAAAAGTGATAATTATTCACCTTTAAAGCTATGCATTGTATGGGGAAAGATGAGTTACAGGTAGTCCTTGACTCACAACAGTTCATTTAGTGACTGTTCAAAGTGATAACATCACTGAAGAAAGTGATCTATGACTGTTTTTCACACTTACAACTGTTGTAGCATCCCCATGGTCATGTGATTTACATTCGGATGCTTGACAACTGACTCACATTTATGACAATTGCAGTGTCCAGGAGTAATGTAGTAGCCTTTTGTGATCATCTGACAAGCAAAGTCAATGAGGAAACCAGATTCACTTAACCATGTTATTAATTTAGCAACTGCAGTGATTCACTTAACAAATGTGGCCAAAATAATGTAAAATGGAGCAAAACTCACTTAACAAATTTCTCACAACAACATAAATTTTGGGCTCAATTGTGGTCGTAAGTTGAGGACTTGACTACCTGTATTTTTCTGCCCAACCCATATGTTGGGGATCCCAGATCCTCTAGGTGGGAGAATATCAAGGTGAACCCTAAAAAGTAGGCTTTCTCTATAATGGCATCTTCCCTAGGAAACAGCTTCTCCTCAGAAATACAGGCAATATCAACCTTACTGGTCTTTCCAAAGGCTGCAAAAACCTAGTAGTTCCTCTAGGCCAGGGGTGTCAAGTTCAAGGCCCAGGGCCCAGATCCAGCCCATGGGGTGCTTAGATCTGTTCCACGGAGCCACCCTAGAAACAGCAAAGGACCAGGCCATGGTGCCTCTGCCAGTTAAAATGGAGCTTGGGAAAATTGACCCCCCCCCAGGCTCCATTTTCAGATGTGATGGCCTTCTGCCACCCTCTTCCAGTGAAAATGCACACCCCCCCTGAGCTCCATTTTCACTGGCAGAGGGTGTCAGGAGGTCATCGCAGCTGAAAATGGAAGCCCATTTTCACTGGCAGAGCACTCAGGCCACCACAGATGCCCCCAACACAAGTGACATCACACCCACTCTGGTGATGCCACCCCAGCACATGAGATCAAACACAACCCTGATGCGGCCCACAATTAAATTGAGCTTGATACCCCTGCCCTAGGCATTGGGACCACATTAGTTTGGGAGCTCCAGTACAGAGGTATGGTACATTTTAAAACTATTTAATGGGAGGGTCTCAGCTGTCCTCTCTGTGTGTTTCCATTTTATTATTATTGGTGATTTTTATATGGTATGTGCACTACCCAGCTATTTATCAGGTAGATATCTGGCTTTACAAATTTGTTTAATAAATAAATAATTAATACATGACCCCTGTGAGGTAATTCATTTTACCAAATGTATTGATGTGAAATCTATTTGTTTCCCTCCATTTTAGTGAAATGCATTTGTTGTTGTTTGTTTGAACATCACAAGCAAATTAAGAAGAAACATATAATTTTGTCTGTTGAAGAGAGCAAATGGAAGCCAATTTCTCAATTTTGAGCAGAAAGGAAACCGGAGGGCTCCACCTGCTGGATAAAACTCATAATGGACAAACAAATCTTTCCAAACTTGCCAAATCAATATACAGAATGAAAGAATTTGCTATTTTACACAGTAATAGTTTTATTGCTCACTTTTTACTTAAAGTTATCATGTGACAATTTCCAACCTACTACTTGTAGTGTTTCCCAGCAATAGCTGTAGCAATTAATTTTAAAAAGTTTTCATTTCTTTCTTAATTATTAGACATACATCTATGCTCCCCAAATCATATCACTTTAAATAGTTTACAGGCAGTGGTGGGATTCAAATTTTTTTACTACTTGTTCTGTGGGTGTGGTTTGGTGGGAGTGGCAGGGGAAGGATACTGTAAAATCTCCAGTCAGAGGTGGTATTTGCTTGTTCTCTGTACTACTCAAATTTTCTGCTACCGATTCTCCAGAACTGGTCAGAGCCTGCTGAATACCACCTCTGTTTACAAGATGATATACAAGTAGTACTTGACTTAGGTTCACAATTTGGATCAAAATTTCTGTTGCTGAACAAAGCAGTTGTTAAATGATTCATGCCTAAAAGTTATGACTTTTGTCATGGTTCTTAAGAGAATCATTGCAGGTGTTAATGAATCACCTAGTTTGATAAATTAATCTGGCTTCCTCCACTGACTTTGCTTGTCAAAAGATGGCTGTAAAAATTGCAAATGGCAATCACATGACCACATGTAACCATTGTAAATCCAAGCTGGTTGCCAAATGCCCAAAATTTGATAACATGAGCCATGTACATGACCATATGGATGCTGTGATGGTCATTAGTAATGGACCTGTTGTAAATCCTGTTTTTTTTCAATGCTGTTGAAACTTTGAACAGTTGCTAAATAAAGGGTTGTAAGCAAGGGTAGGATTCTACCAGTTCCCACCTATTCACTAGAACCGGTTGTTAACATTCTAAATAGCCCAGAGAAATGGTTGTTAAAAGAAATTACTGGCATAATCCTGTAAGGAAGGCAGGAAGGAAACATTCTGGTGTTGCTTACAGAAACTGCCTCTCCGTTAACCCTTATTACATTTTTGGCAGGACTAGACTTCCTGTCTCAGGAACTTCTCTGGAGTTTTTTCCCCCTCCTTTGCTGGTACTTTGCTTTTGTGGAGTGACCATTCAAAGTTACAATGGCACTGAAAAAAGTGACTTATGACCATTTTTCACACCTGTTGCAGCATCCTCACAGTCATGAGAAGCCAGGTGAGGAGATGTGTGCCTTGATATGAGTGATATTGACTTGGCCACGCCCAGCCAATAACATGCCTGCCAAGCCATGCCCAACCCTGGTTGTAAGCTGAGATTATTGTACAATATATCACATATTAAAATAGTTAATAAAAATTATTAAACATGTCGATATATTGCCATAGTATTAATTATGTGATATTATAAATATCTAGGATAAAAAAATCAGTTATAGCTATATAGCCACTTATGCATTCCGTCTGCCAGAAAAGAGAAATGAGGAGTCCTTGGTGCTCTCTGAGCTTGCTGGTTTTCTTGCAAACTTTTCGTTATCCAAACTAGGTAACATCATCAGTGCTGGCGATGTGCTAGACTAGCACTTTTGAGCTTACCTTGAGTGGATAATGAAATGTCTGCAAGAAAACAAGCAAGCTCAAAGATCACCAAGGATCCCTTATATCAACCCTGAGTTACCAATATTCTCCTTTATTAGAAAAGAGAAAAACAGAAAATTCTGGTCCCATTTGTGGTCATAAGGTGACAACTACCTGTGGTTCAGATTTTAAAACAAAAAATAGAAATTTTGTTAATAAAGGGTGTTACTTTAATAATACTTATTCATTTTTGGGCTCTGTTGCAATTATAGTTACTGCTTTTAGTTGCCAGCTAACGTTGCTGTTAAATTGGCAAGTTCTTCTGTTCCTAGGATGCTGATGCTAGATATTCTGTGTTGGCATATCAGCTCCCAGTTTGTCTTCTAGGAAATCTATTTTCATTTCTGACATCAGTACTGTTATCTATTTTCAGGCCACAAGAACAAACAGGAATTCTAAGAATCATGCAGATTTAATTTCCATAGAAGAGAACTATGTGTTTCTGCAATATAAAATTGTATAATATAAACAAAAGTTCAGAATCCATTGCTCTTACATTTTTCTGTTTCCTGTTCCCTTAGAAATCCTAGGAGAATTACATTGTGGCAGGGTGATTTACAAACTTTCTGCCTCAATACCAACTAGATGCTAATTCAGCAGACTTCTTTGTTCTTATTCTAGACTTAATTAGTCCATTAGAGAACTATACATTAAATGTTAAACTTGAGAAACCAGTTTGATCTGTTCCAGTATTTGCTTCTTACAGCTACAAAAGCTGTAAAAAAGATCTCAAGTATAATTTTGTACATTTTACATGATTACTTTTGCACATAACACTAGATGGCATTGTTCCCTTTGAACAAGTTGCTAGTAATCTGATTATGTTCAAGGCCTTCTAAGATTTCAGCAATCTTGAAATAACAGGTAAAACATGGGGCTTTCTTCAGTGTTGACCTTTGAGCTAAATATTAAAGATAAATGATCATTGCTTAATCCTTGATTAACTATCCATGTGTAAAATACTCATAGAGTTTCTAAATATAATTCAATATATATTTTTCTTTAAAAATATTATTGATCTTTAACTGACTTGCTAAAGAAACACAACATTTCTCCTCAGAGAAAGTCATATTTGAGTAATCAGAGACTGGTATTTACACTTCAGTTTGTAATTCAGTCCTGATATTTGTGATTCAGAGTTAAACAAATATAAGTTTGAACTAAATACATGCAGCTAAATTATTTTCTGAAAGCATAGTTTATGAATTATTATTATTGCACTTCTTCTGTCTTTTCCCAGGCATGAATGACATGTTCTGAATTTGATATCAATGCTCCAAGTGGCTGTTTATGAATTAAGAAATTGTCCAGTTAAAGGAACATAAACTATTGATAGAATATTGGATACATAATCTACCACATTCCTAACAGAAAAAAGATATTTTATATGCTGGTAGACTTTAAATCTTCAACATTGCCATTTACTGACTTAAAGTGGGTGGATGATAAGACCAGCCATTCTAAAAAGGAAACTGGAGTTACAAATAACTTTTGTACTCATTTTTGCTTATGATGCTCCCTGCATCCCAATAGAACAATGAGATGTGGAATTACCCCAACTTTCAGGATAGCATCAATATTTCTATTGATGTGCTTGATAAGCAGCTGCAATTCAGTGGAATAATATACAGTTAATTATACCAGTCTTCACAATAGTATTGCTAGCTGGGAATGACTTGAGTTGTAGGAGTTAGGACCAAATTTAGGCTCAAAATCAATTTTTCTCCCAGTTCTCATGCAGATAATGATAGGTTATGGAACAGAAGCAGAGTTTTGGCATCTGGCCATTGAATCTCTCTACATAGGATAATTCATTCTAGAATCTACTGTCATTTTATTTGGACTATTAAATTCTAGTGTTTTATGAAAATGTAAAAAATGTTATCTTTTCCACTGTTATGCTGTGAATGGTTTTATATACATTGATCTTGTCTACTCCCATTCACCGTTATCTCCAAATTCTAATCTTGTTTGGTTGTAACATGTCCAAAGGGATGTCTTAAAAAAAATCACAGAATAATGTGCTACTGCTGGTGGCTAAAAATGGACATGGATGACATGGATGAGTACAATCTGTTCCAAGAAATAATGTTTAAAATGTTTAAAAAGCCTATGGAAAGGGTTGTGGTCACAGAAAGAAGTTTAGTGATGCCTAAGAAACATACATGATAGGAATACTCCCTCAGCTGAATTAGTGGTTCAGTTTTGTAGATCTCTAATAATTTTTTGAGGTTTTTTTTTTTTCAATGCTACTGTAATAGCATGATAGTTACATTTCCTTAACATATAAATGATTGCAGAAATAATTTGTTTTAATTATTATTATTTTCCTTTCGTTTTGCTTTTTTTTTTTGTCTGCCGGGCTTTGTATAAATAATTACTCCATCAGTTCACATAACTCCCAAAAACTCAAATGACTGAACAAACAAAACAGGGTTTCCTACAGACTGATTAGAGGAGTAAAGGTCTGTAGAAAAATGGGAAATTCACGGAAAGAAAATTGTTGTTTAAAAACCTCACTTGTGTGGAGCTTTAAGACAATAATCTTCTATATATTAGGAAAGTGTTATAACTGTTAAGTCCTAGGCATGGGCAAGGAACGGAGACGAGACATCGAACGGTGACTTCAACTCTTTATTGACAAAAAAGAACAGATCAAAATACTTGGGCAGCAGAAGCTCTTTTATAGAGCTGGCTGCTGTCAAAACAACCAATGAATTGAGTTTACCGCTTTCACAAGCGTCCAATCAGGGGCCCCCGTCAACAGCCAATCAGACTGGCCAAAAACGACCAATCATGACTTGCTATCTACGGACCAATGAGAAGTGCAGGATTACAAGCCTGCTGTAAAGTAAAGTTGTTGAGGATTGTATCGCTGCGTTGGCTTAGTCCATAACACCCCTCCCCCCTAGGTTCCGTCTGAGGGGTGGGGTGATGTATTCTCATAAATAGGCAGGTCGCTTCACCTGTCTGCTTGACCTGCGCTGTTCCACCGGTTTCTGTCCTGGTTCTGGTTCTGGTGGGCTGCTAGCTGGGTTGGATGGCGAAGATTGTGGCCCTGGGCTGCTTTCCCTGCTTACGTCAGTGCTGTCTTCCGGGTTCCCTGGATCCGCTTCCATCGCAGTGCTGTCACGCGGTAAGGCCACTCCCTGGCTTGGTTCTCTTTCGGATGGTGAGTATCCCCTGGTTGGTTGTGTAGGCTGTTGGGTTTTGATTATCATTTCTTCTTCAGCCTCCTCAATGTTCCTCCCCCCCCCCCAGCTAGAGGTTCTGGTGCTAATCTGGAACGGAGTTGGTTTATGTGGCGTTTCCACATCTTACCATCTGCAGTTTGTAGGCGATAGGATCGGGGTCCCGTAAGTTGTGTTATTGTCACGGGGACCCACAATGGGTCGCCTAAGAAGTTTTTTGCAAACACGAGGTCACCTTCCTGGAATGCCCGACACTTGCTGCTGGATCCTGGGGTTGTTCCGGCGTGTAGTTTGGGTGGAGGTGATCGAGATGCGAGCGAAGTTTCCGGCCCATCAGGAGTTCAGCTGGGGTTTTGTTCATGGTACTGTTTGGGGTTATGTGCTGGAGAAGAAGCATCCGGTTTATTTTGTCGTCAATGTCGCCATGGTCCATTTTGTGCAAGGTCTGTTTTACAAATTGAACCATTCGCTCAGCCCTACCATTGGCCGCAGGGTGAGCTGGCGATGTTAAAGCATGGCGGATGCCCCGATCTGCCAGGTACTGTTCGAATGGCAGGGCAGTGAATTGGGGGCCATTATCGGAGACCAGGACATCTGGAAGTCCGTGGGCAGCGAATAGTTTATTCAGTGTTTTAGTGACTGCGTCTGTGGTGGTGCTTTTCATCTTGTGGACCTTGAGCCAGTTTGAATAGGCATCCACTGTTAGGAGGAAAGTGTGTCCTCTTGTGGGTCCCGCAAAATCAATGTGGATACAGGACCAAGGACCTCGAGGCGTTTCCCACTGAGTTTCCCACTGGGGGAGTCTTTGGAGGAGTGGAGCGAGTCTCTTGACATTTGCTGCATTTTGCTACCCAGGTCTCTATCTGTTTATCTAAGCCAGGCCACCATGTGTAACTCCTGGCCAATGCCTTCATCCGCATGATGCCTGGATGTCCATCGTGCAGCATTTTCAATACCCTATATTGTAATTTCTCCGGGACTATGACTCTGTCTCCCCACACTATGCAGACTTTCTGGGAGAATAGCTCTGTTTGACGATTCCTAAATGGCTTGAATGTGTCATTGGTTGCGCTGACCGGCCAACCCCATTCTACCCAGCTGAGGACTCGTGCCAAAACAGGGTCCTTTTTTGTCTCTAAGGCAATGTCTCGAGCGGTCAGCGGCGGTGATTTGAGGGTTTCAATTTGCAATACGGCTAAGGTTGGAGCAGGGTCCTCTATGATGTTTGGTAGTGGAGAGTGGCTCAAAGCGTCAGCGTGGGGAATGGTTTTCCCCGGGTGGTGTTGCAATCGGTAATCGTAGGCGGCTAAAAATTCTGACCAACATGTCATTCTTGGTGATAATATATGGGGAGTTGGTTTGTTTCCCACCAAAATACCAAGTAGCGGCTTGTGGTCTGTAATTATGGTAAAGGGTCTCCCATATACATATTCACAGAAACGTTTAATTGCAGATACAATAGTGAGAGCCTCTTTATCAAGTTGACTATAGTTCCTTTCGGTTTTAGACAAAGTTTTTGAAAAGAACGCAATAGGTGCCTCATTTCCATTTGGTAGGACATGGCTTAAGATGGCTCCCACTCCAAATGGTGAGGCATCACAGGTCACCGTCAAAGGTAGAGTCTCGTTGTATTGCATTAACACAGCATCCGAGGTTAAGAGGTCTTTTACCTCTTGGAACGCTTTCTCTTCACGCCATCCCCAGACCCAGGAAGCCTTTTTGTTGAGAAGTCTATGTAGGGGCTCAGCTACGGTTGCCTTCTGGGGCAAGAAGATGTTATAAAAGTTAATGAGTCCCAGGAAAGCTTGGAGGTCTGTCTTATTCCTAGGTCTTGGGGCATTTTTGATTGCGGTTAGTTTTTTTTTCGGTGGGGTGGATTCCCTGTCTGTCGAGAAGGTATCCCAGGAATTCCACTCTCTCCGTACAAAGTTGACACTTGTCCCTTTTTACCTTCAGGCCAGCGTCTTTAAATTTCTGAAGAACTCTTCTGAGTCGTTGTACTAATAACTCTTTAGTGGGGGCAGCTATTAGGACGTTGTCAAAATAAGACACAACGCCTTTTATGCTTGTAATAGTCTCTCCATTAAACTTTGGAAAATGTCCGGCGCCACACTTACTCCGAATTGGAGTCTATTGCACTTGAAAGCGCCTCTATGTGTAACTATTGTCTGGGCTTCTGCAGTTGTCACGTCTACAGGTAGTTGCTGGTACGCCTGAGCTAAGTCCAATTTCGCAAATATTTTTCCGCCACCCAGGGAATGAAGAAGGTGTTGAACCACCAGTACTGGGTAAGCGCTCTGTTGAAGAGCATGATTTAGGGTGGCCCGGTAATCCCCACAAATTCTTAATGAACCCTCTGGCTTCATGGGCGTTACTATCAGGGTTTCCCAGTGGGCATGGTCAATCGGTTCCAATATGCCCTGGCTGCTCGTCTAGCTGCTCGTCGATCTTCAGTTTTAAGGCAAAAGGTACCCGACGAGGCTTAAGCCGAATGGGAGCTACATCAGGGCTGAGATTAAATGATATAGGGGTCCCTTTGTACTTGCCTAATGTTCCTGTGAACACATCCTGAAATTCCTGGATGAGAGCCTCTTCCCAGTCATCGCTTCTGGTTTGGTGTATGCTGGCTAGTTCAATCCCGATTGGGACGAACCACTGTAACCCTAACAAGCTGGGTCGGTCACGATCGACGACAGTCAGGGGAAGCCTCTCTGTGCAGTCCTTAAAGGATACTTGGACGTGGCTGGAACCGACAACTGGAATTCTATTTCCCTGGTAGTCTTTCAGGATGATTCGTTGTGTGCTGAGGTCCTGGCGGCAGATGGCAGGGATCAGCTGTTTGAGGGTTTTCCAGGATACCATTGATAGGGATGATCCCGAATCAACTTCCATCACACACGGTCGATTCTCAATAGTAACCCTTACGCGGATCTTTCTTGCATCGAATGATGAAGCGTGGCCGATAATAATGGTTTGGTGGGCCTCTTCTCGTCTCGATGAAGAGGCAGGTGCTTGGTTTCTGTAGTAGTAGTGGTTGTTCCGTTGGTGGTTCAGACGGTCCCGGTTCTCAGGAGGTTTGCCTATCTCCCGACGCAGGTTGTTCTCCCTTCGGCTGGGACTGGACTCTCGTCTGCTTCTGCAGACCTTCGCGATGTGGCCTCTTTTTCCGCAAGTATGGCAGAGTGCATCGAGGAATTTGCAGTCTGATCGCGGGTGGTTTGCCCCACAACCAGCACATTGGCATGGATGTCTCTGGTTCCTTTGCTCTCGTTCCGAGCGGAGCCGGTTGACCTCCTCTTCCTCACTGTCTGAGGATGACTCAAGATCTTCGTGATGGGTAGTGGTAGCGTGCTTCTCAGTGGCGAGTGGGCTCTCGTTGGCGAGTTGGTGAAGCGGTGCGTTCGCTCGCCGCATTCGAGCAGCTGACTTCCTGGTTGCTTCTGCGGCAGTAGCGTCGGCGATGACATCTGTAAGGCTGATGTCGCCTTTCGCCATCAGCTTACTCTGCACATGGGGTGCATTTAATCCCAGAACTATGCGGTCTCTTACGGCTTCCTTTAAGTTTGCAAAACCACAAAGGCCTCCTAGGTTCTAGAGGTCAGCTATGAAATTTCCAACGCTCTCGTTCTTCCGTTGGTCCCTCTGATAAAATTTGTGTCTTCATATCAGTATAGGTACTGCGGGTGCATAATGGGCCCAGAGGATTGGGGCGAGGGTATCCCAATCCATGGTCTTCACTTCCACTGGTTTTGCTAGTGCTTTAGCCATTTTGAAAACGGCGGGGCCGCAATGAGTCAGGAACACCGCTCGTTTCTTGCCAGGTGTAGCATCTTTTAAATTGTTGGTTTCCAGGAACATCTGGAAGCGATCTATATACGAGACCCAGTCTTCGGTTGCTGGGTCGAATGGAGCAGGTGGTATGGCGCCGCTGGTCATCTTGCCATTTGTTGCGTGCGCTCTTTTGCCATGTGCTCTGTCTTGTTCGATGCGTACTCTATCATCTCTGCATCCCACCTTCGTCGCCAGTGTTAAGTCCTGGGCATGGGTGCAAGGAACGGAGATGAGACATCGAACGGTGACTTCAACTCTTTATTGACAAGAAAGAACAGAGCAAAATACTTGGGCAGCAGAAGCTCTTTTATAGAGCTGGCTGCTGTCAAAACAACCAATGAATTGAGTTTACCGCTTTCACAAGCGTCCAATCAGGAGGCCCCGTTAACAGCCAATCAGACTGGCCAAAAACGACCAATCACGACTTGCTATCTACAGGCCAATGAGAAGTGCAGGATTACAAGCCTGCTGTAAAGTAAAGTTGTTGAGGGTTGTATCGCTGCGTTGGCTTAGTCCATAACAATAACCATTATACCAATCACTGCTTCAGAAGAGATGAAAGACTAAAGAATGATAGGAAAGGATCTTCTATTTAAAACTGGTTATAGTTATGGTATATATGTTCAGTAAGATCTCCCACAGTAAGAAAGTAACTGTAAATTGCTTTCCTACAATGGAAAATTGGGAGGGAACAGCAGAAGGGCAATTGTCCAATGAGAGTGCGGGAGGATGTAGGAAATCTGCAGTCTGGACTAAATATCTGCAAACTGAAAATCCCACTTCATCATGTCAACAACAACATTGATTGAATGTTCAGTGCTATTAACAAAGAGTTGCAAAATTTTACCTTTGCTAAAATGTATATTTATCTCTTGCTTGCAGATTCACTTGCAATCTGCTTTAGGAATATACAGATTTTACCCTATGCAAAATTCATATGTATAATTCCACTCAGAAATACTGTACATGAATGTTCATGACTCTACCCTTTTCTATCTTATCTATGAACCTCCTTTTCTTGTCTCCTATTCTTTCTTGTATTGATACAGGTTGCCATGTTAGTTCAACCTGGTGTATAAAATAAAATAAATGATAATTGTGGGGGAATTATAAAATTAAAATCCAACACATCTGAGGAACACAAACTTGGGGAGATTATATTAATTTGGGGTAATGAAAACAAATATATTTCATGATAAGCATTTTAATCTTAAAAACAGGAACGGGCAATCTGACACCCACATGATGTTGCCAAATTACAAGTTTCAATAAATCTCACACAGCATGGTCAATAATAAAGTTCATTGATGCATTTCCTTCCATTCATTTTTCTTACTCTTCTATTTTTGATGCTAATGTTCCTGGCCACACACTTTCTATTTCTTGTTTTTCATTTGTAGTATACATTTTTGCCCAGGTTTACAGCTTTGCTGACAAAATATTAATCTGTGACCAAAAATGGTTTGTATGTTCAATGGATTATATATCAGCTGTAAGTATGACTGTGCAATCTTCCTTTTTAATTGTGTATGTTTTGATAACAAGTAAAGCTTCTCACCAGTTTTGCTGAACACAGTGTAGGAAGGGAGAATAAAGTTGTTTCTCAACATTTAACATGTATAGAAGGCTGAAATAATCAACTTCCATATATTTGAAATTCAGGGTCGAGTAGTATTTTCACTGTCCACAGCTTGTTTTTCTCTCTCATTTTCTGGAAGTTGATTGTCTAAAATATATTGCTTCTCTGTCCATCCTATGTGTAAATCTGCTTCCAGTTGGCTTCCAACTTTGTTTGCAAAAATCAGGCCTTGGGTTTTCGAGGGCATATGACACTTTTTAAAAATGAGAATCCCAGGGTGCACAGCACTCTATTCCCGTAATTTGGCATTTGGCAAACAGACTGTCAGATTGTTCTCCTGGGTTGCACTGTCTTAATTACACTACCCCTGATGTACATATATTGGGATAATTAAAATGGTAATAAACATGATTTCAGATGTATGGTTCTGGAAATACTATGTCCTCCTCAGCCTTATTGGATGCCTAATAACAACGGCAACAGTGAAGTGGCAGCTGTGCAATTGAGATGCCTTTGTCGGTGAGCTCAGTGTACTTTGCTAGCCAGAGCTGCTTCATTTACTAGTTTTGCTAAATCAAATGACCCTGTTTCCCAATACCAGCCCATTTGGAATAGCCACATATATAGTATAAATGGCATCAGTTTGCCTGCTGAGAAACATTGCTGTAGTACCAACATTTGTCTAAAATTCATGTAGCAGAGCAGAGCTGAGCCTGCAAAATACAGAAGATTACCAATATTACAAGAACTGGGTGATGAATGTTAATACCATAAATTTCAATTCAATGTCCATAAAGAATCTCATTCACAATATGAAGCACTGCTTGGGGCCACAGATTTAATTTAACAGCCATTCTCAAAGTATCTATTAAAAGTGCTAATATATTCAACCATTTCCTGTCTAATAATTTTTACAGCTTGAATTAGATCTTAGCACAACTTCAATATTATTTCTCTGAAAGCCTGATTCATAATGTTTTCCATTTTTTCTTGTCAAATTCAGCTTTTTCTGTTCTTGAAGATTCACTATCATTAATGGGAAGTATAAGATATATGCAGGTAGTCCTCAAATAATTATCACAATTGAGTCCAAAATTTATGTTGCTAAGTAAAACATTTATTAAGTGAGTTTGCCCCATTTTACGACTTTTCTTGCCATTGTTGTTAAATGAATAATTGCTTTTGTTAAGTTAGTAACATGGTTGTTAAGTGGATCCAGATTTCCCATTGACTTTGCTTGTCAGAAGGTTGGAAAAGCTGATCACATGACCCCAGGACACTCCAACTGTTGTGACTTTGAATAGTCACTAAACGAACTGTTGTAAGTTGAAGACTATCTGTATTGTGTAGTTGTCTTCCTCAATGTCATTCTTTCTATGATTCACTGATTTTATCTTCATTCAACTTCAGTTAACATTGTTATTGACTAGAATTGTATCTTAATGCACATTCCTCCCTCTGAGTTTGGAGAAGATGCTTCAATACTGGAAGGAAGAATACAACATTTCATCTCATTTGTTTATGAATTTGTATCACTGAGCCTCTTGTGTTGGGGCAGAATACACATATCGTGAATGATTGAATGAATAAATGAATGAAAGAAAGATCTTTAAAATTAGAAACCATGAGATATATAGTGGGAAAGAGTTGATTTAATACATCTAAATCCCTTCTTCCCCACACCTTCCAATACCCACAATCCGGAATAAAAATCAAAAAATTCATTGGAATGGTTTAAATGTATTTTCCTTGAATACCTGTTATTGCTTACATGTTGTTATTGTTGTTGCTGCTTTAAGCTAGTAAGATAACAAACAAACAAACAAACAGATTGAATAGAAGATTGTTGCTGCTCTTTGACCTTACTGTTCTCTCAACTATGGATGTATTAGATCAAAAGGAGTTGTAGTTCTATAGTAAAGCAATGTAAATCTCCATACTAATAGATTTCTTTAATCTTTTTAAAATATTCTTAAATCATTCTTTGAGGCAAAAATATTGTCATTTTTTTTCTTACTGAGATGCAATGCTACAGGTATTACAGGTTATAGCAGGCTACAAGAGTATTAAAAGATTACAACATCAATTTAGTATGGCACAGTATTTACATAATCATATCATTAACATATTTATACATGAAGCTTATAAAGAAAATAGTTTAACAGGTTTATCTGAACTGACATGTAGAAAGAAACTAATCTTACATTTAATTGTGTGTATCTCATGTAAATACAAGCTTTGAAGACATCATGAGAAGAACTAGCTTTCCAAAGAAGGCTTTACTGTTGGGAAAGGAAGAAAGAAAGAAAGAGAATGCCCAGCAGAAAAGTGAATGGATTCAGTTAAAGTGTGTTGAGCATACCATGGAAATCCTGAAATAACAAATTAGGGATAGATTGCCATGGAGAAAATTTATCCACAATAATCCTTGGCTTATGATTGGACATTTGATGACCATTCATAGTGATGGTGGCCTAATAAAAGCTAAAATTTTCAAACAATGATATTCTTTTGAATTATATACCTAGCACATTGGAAAAATAAATATATGGCCCCGTTTGCTCAATGAATTGATAATCTGATTACACTTGCCACCTATAGTGGATTGTCTATAGAAGCAGAATTTGTGTGGAAAATAATGAAATATGGGACTCAATTATACAAAATACAGTAGATGAAAACATGACAGTTATTTAAATGTATTAGAAAAATATATCTATTTGTATATTTGCATTCACTATATATAGAATTGTAATTATTTATTGTTACAATTCTATACTGTACTTTTTCCTCCCAGTTGTCATATTTTACTGCACTTTTTATTTTATTTTGCTTTTCTTTCTTTTTTGATTTCTCTTTTTCATGTAATGCAGTTGGAGCATGGAATAGTTACAGTATCGGTGGGTGTTTCTAACATTCTGATAAAACTTCTTTTTCTGACAAAAATAAGATTATCTTTTTTCCCTCTTGGTTCCAACCATTTATCTCTTCAATTTTAGGGTAATAGATTTCTACCTTTGAGAATTTTTTAAGTAATTGAACTGTGCTTGCATTTTTGAGTCTGGCAGAACAGTTGGAAAAGTCTGAGCTACTTCAGATAGAACAATGATACCCTCATACATTTCAAAATGGTATTGGTATAGTGATCACAATTACATATCCAATTATATATATGCACACTAGTTCTTGCTAAAATTAAGAAATTGGGTCAGTTAACCAAACATTTTCTTCTAAGCCAATGTATTAGACCTTCCACCAAATTTGTCAGAAATTTGTCCCTTGTAAAGGTGGGGAAATTTAGGAAGTCTTTCAAAATATACTTCCAGTTACTTATTAGAAGGGTTTTTATAAAACAGCTTCACTGCTGTTATCATTTCTTGTGCTTCCTTGCACTACTTTCAATGCAAGGATCCAGGAGTCAAATATAAGTCCTATTCTACAGTGCTGGAAAATACATGTAATTGAGATGGTGTTAAATTCAAATGGAACTGACTCATTAAAAAAATAGGTGTTCATTTTTTGAAATCACTGCTGGATCCTTAGTCTATCTATTTAACCCTCAAGCATACTTGCGTATAAACATAGGGCAGCTGTAACCTCATTTATAGCCTTCATGGTTAGCATACTTTGTAGCCTTTTGACATTTCAGTACGTGATCAAGAGGGGGCAACATTTTCCCTGAAGTAGGATAAATAAAGTGATCTGTGATCAGAGTCTTTTCTTTCTAGGAAAAAGCTTGCACTGTCAAATGGCATTTAAGAACAGCATTGATTTTAAACTCTTTTTAATGGTGTCTCTATATGGAGATAGAGCCTAATTTACACCTCTGACTTGCTAAGGACAATTTATTTCACATCTATAAATAAAGCTAGGATCCTTTTTGTTACGTCAACTCATGATTCTTTGACCTTCTTTTATACAAGCAGATGGGTGTGGCAGCTGTCTTTATTCATTAAGGTAATGGCTAGAGCTGAAGATTGGGCAACAAAATCTAAAGTACAGATGTGCAATTCTTTTTTTTTAAGTATTTTTTGTTTATACATAAATATTTTGAAAACAGTGTATTGTCCAGGCATTTCATTTTACCAAAAGAGCAACAGATATACTGATAATGAAAACAATAAAATATGTAGTGTTGGAAGAAATATCCTTCTGGGTTCAGCTCCAAGTGGGGAAAAAGACACTGGAAACATGGTGACTGCTTGGAAAGATGGCTTAATGGTGGACAGGATCACATGCCTTGGAGGTCCTGGGTGAAAACGGAAGAAATTCTGCGAGTCCCTTGGTTTTATGCCCTCTGTTGGGATTTGAATTTGAGCTTGTATTCTGATTGGTTGTCAGACTCCCATGGGGCCATGCAGGGGCAACTTTGTAGGCTGTTCTAAGCCCCAGGCTTGGTTGAACCTTGCTGGATAATGTAATGAAAGGGCTTTGGGATTTCTATTATGGGTCTGCTTGGAGAAGGTTGATCTTTGTTATGTAAAATAGACTGGCCTAGGCCTTAATGGCCCATTGACAAAGGTCGGGGGGGGGGCTGAGTTTCTGCTTCATATTTCATTTCTCCAGGAGAGGAATGGGTTTTAACTTCCAACAATAATGATTATAGCAATGTTAATACTTATATTAGCTTATTTATGGTCATGTTCATAATACTAGCATGCTTATAGTCATAGACAATGTTCATCTTTTACATGCACATAACAATAATCTTTCTTTATCTAACTTTTACCTCTTATATCTTAACCGTTGATAAAACGTATCCCGTATTGAGTAGTACTCTGTATCTCCTTTGTCATTTTCAATGTCAGTCTATCCATCTCTGCACAATCCAATATTTTCCAAATTATGTTTTCATTTGATGGGGTGTTTTCATTTTTCCAATATTGTGCAAATATGATTCTCACTGCTGTCAATGCATTAAGTATATAGTCCCTTTATCATAGTTTTCTGGTATTATACCTAACAGAAATATTTCTGGCTTGAAATCTATATGCTGCTTTTCCATCTTTTCCAACCATGTATGTATATCTGTCCAGTATTTTCTTGCCTTCATATATGTCGATCATGTACCTGGCATCTGGTTACATTTTCAATATTTGGCGGACATATTTTTAAACCTTTTTGCTAGTCTTGCCAGGGGCAGATGCCACATATAGAACATTTTGTAAAGGTTTTCCTTATGAGCAGTAGCCATTGTCAGTTTGTAATTTCTATCCAATGTTTTTGCCATTTATCTAATTCTATAGCATAGCCAAAGTTTTTTGCCCATATTATCATTGTTTCTTTTACTTGTTCATCCTCCATTTTGAAGCTTAGTAGATTATATAATTTTCTTATCAGTTTTCATCTGTCCTATTAGTATCTGATCAAATGTTGTTGGTTCTTTATAGAAACCCTATGTTTTTGCAACTTTCTCATATCTCGATTGTACTTGCATGTGTGGCCACCATGCTAAGCCCACACCTTCATTTTGTAATTCCTGTCTGGTTTTAAGTTCCCCTTCCTCATTTAAGATGTCTTGTAGGATACAACTTTTTCCAAGTTGACAAAATTGCATTTCTTTTGGAATAAGAAATCCAGGTGCAAATATACATGGAAGGATGTAGCAGTGAAAAAGAATTCATAGGAGGATGCTGTGTTTATAATTAATATTGCATGAACATGTACTCAAGTACAAAAAAGATACAGGTACATGAGAAACAACAAGTTAATGGAAATAATGAATTACTGCATATTATTAACGATCTTAAGTGTGAAGCAGACTGGTTGTTAAGGCTCAGCTTGTTCCCCCAAGATTATAATTTGGTGTGTATTTGTGTGTGTAAATATACACATCTCATTGTCAGGAAATTTCTTCTAGTTCTAGGTTGAACTTCTCTTCAATGATTGTTCTTACTTGTTGTTCTGCCCTCAATTTTATTTATTTAAAAATACATACAGCCAAAAATGTTGGACAGCTATCAGTTAAATGAAAACATAACATCAAAATCAAGGCACCTAACAAAATCAAACACCAAACACAAACATACAGTAGTAGGCTCTTCAAAAAACCTGGGTTGTGCCTGAGGTAGGCTAATACAGTGAGAGCCATTTGTGGGGTTAGGGAACCTGGTCAATAATCTTCTAATTTGATTTATAGAGGATTATTTAATAAATTTCAATACTTAAATTTATGAAATTAAAGATTCATCATCCAAGTGATTCAGTCCCAAATTAAGTATTTAGAAATAATAAAATCATCTAGTAATTGAATGCTGTAATTGTTACAGTGTTGTATCACAGTTGAAAGAAAAATGATTTACTTGTTTAATTTATATGACTTTCAGTTCAAATTCATGACTTTGGGCAGCTAACAACAATTAAGTGCCATGCAAAAACATAGAAAAATATAAAAAAGCCCACAGGTATACAGTTGGCAACTTAAATATTAAAAGAACTATTTTATAAATCAAGATAAAAAATGATATTATGCAATAATCACAAAATGAAAATATCGTGAATAAAATGTAAATACTTTTAAGACAAAAACCTTGGAATTAACGTTGTATTATAGAATGGTAGTTACATTAATTTGTGACTATTGATTTTAACATGTTCATTGACTTGAGATAAAATATAACAAACATGGGGCAAAATCATTTATCTCTAACTTCAATGTATTTTAGGACTGTGGATAAACAGAGTAATGTATTGACAGTTAAAAGCTTTTATTGGAAAAGACTATAAAAATGATGTAGAATGCTGTCATAATACCTGCTCAAGAAAGATGGGACACCTTTCTCTGGAAAATTATAGTGGATATATCTTGTTATATTCTGTCATAGTGTCCCAGTGGCTGTCCCACTGTAATGGCGACCAATCCTTGGGAGGCAGTGGAATCTTGAAATCATATCTATATGAAGAAAGAAGGAAAGGAGAGTGTAAATGCATTCTACATATCAAAAAATATTGTATAATTGTAGCATTTCTTCTGCGTAGATTGATTCCTATTATGAATGTGAATTCACAATGAATGTGAATTCATTGTTTAATTTGAGCACTTATTGCAATCTTATAAAAGGGTTTCCATTTCTAGACTATGTTTAGACATAGTAATGTGAATAGGATATGTCAGTTCAGAATTAAGAGACAGGTACAAAAGAGGACAGAACTGCATTTTAGCCAAGATGTATTTTCTTCACCATATTTTCTTTGCCTAAGACAGGAACAGCTCAGGGACAGTGCCAATCTGTGTGTAACATGTCAATGGTTGGACTCCAAATAGAGATTATGCTAGAGTCTATACTGAGGGGGTTGGTGGGGGGAATGGAGTTGAAATGAATACTTAAATATCTACAAGACAAAAGGCTCTATTTTGTAACTTTAATTCCTTTAAATTCCATCAAATGTAAACAAGCCCCCCCATTTTAGTGCTACCCATTTTTAAGTTTTCAATTTTTAAAAAACTTTTGAGACAATGTTGGTTTTTGGCCTGGACAACTCCCCCAGTTTTCTTGGCAAGATTTTGGAAATGGGGCTGAGAGAGAGATCAGCCAGCTGGCATTATGTCTAAGATAGGACTAGAACTCAGGGTCCTGTGGTTTTTAGCCTGATGCCTAAACTACTATATCAAATTGGGTCTCTACACTCCCTTAACCTATACAATTATGGCACACCTTTCATTCATCCCAGACATATCTCACAATGCTGAGTGCAACATTTATTAGCATGGAACAAAAATGAAAAATTCACAACTCAAATGGATGGTCCCTGCCTCAGATTGCATGTAAACTTATAAATAATTAAACCATCAATTATTTGGAAACAAGAAATTGCAGAGTAATATTCTTCAGCTTTGATTATTGGAGATAATATGTAAAAACATCCAAAAGATAAAAACTAAAATTGAAAAGTTGTTTTTGATGTGACACTTGTTGGAATTCTGAAAGCAGATACTCAGGAAGGCACATTCATATCATAATTCAACTGGTTATATAACAGGAAACATATAAGAAAGTTAGTTCAACCATAGACTGGATAAAATCAGTGCCTGATAACAACACAAAAGCCTCTCTAGAAGAGTATATGATAGGAGAGTGGATGGAAACTGAACAAGGAGAGATTCAACCTGGAAATAAGGAGAAACTTTCTGACAGTGAGATCAACCAATGGAGCAACTTGCCCTCAGAAGTTGTGGGAGCACCATCACTTGAGACCTTCAAGAAAAGATTGGACTGCCATTTGTCAGAAATGGTGTAGGATCTCCCACTTGGGTGGGGGCAGTTTGGACTAGATGACCTATAAGGTCCCTCTTTCCAACTCTGATGATCTTTATCTGTTATCTGTATAGACTGGATCAGTTTAGCTTCAAATTGTAAGTCAAAGTGTAATGTGAATTATTTTGTCAAGCATCTAGAAAATATATATGTATTACACAATCCTATTCCTATGCAATAAGTACTTTGCTCAAAGCAGTAATAGTGATGATAAAACAGCAGGTAAAATCTCACTAAAACCAGCAGTTCCACAAATATATGAAAATAGATCTATCTCTACCCTACCCTGATATTAAAACAAATATTTGGGATTTGAATAAGATCTACTTCTATGAATTGCACTACATTTTATTTTAAGAACAGGAGGGAAATTTTTGTTCCAGGGCTCTTGCGGTGATGAAAATGCATATATAGTCCCATGTAGGGCAGAGGAAAATTAGAATATGCTTCCATATGTAAACCAAAATGACTGGTTATCTCTGAATTTGATGGTTGTCTGTGAATAAAACTAGCTTTGCCTATCATCAAACGAGCTCAGTTATTTTTTAAAGAATGAAATGCTGTAAAAAATTGGCGTATGTACTATATATGCACCATAGCGATCTGGATCATTTGTTGTTTAGTTTACCTTGACTTGACCTGGTTTCATCCTAACCATATTTAACAGAAAATGGAACGTTCCTGTTCCATTCTATAATCCAATTATATTTCAAAATATAACTGTTCATAACAAATGGTTTAGCTTCTAACAAGAAATATATGTTCCACTAGAAAAATATAAAGTGTGGAATTAATGAGTAGTACTGAAGCTTGAGATTAGTGCTAATATGATCCGGTAATACCTCTTTACTTAACTTTGAATTCCCATTATAAAATGGATTATATCCTGGGATACTGAAGGGATAGATAATAGCCTAGCTGAAAGCTTATGTATTATTCTTGAATATGTCTGAAGAAGAGGTGAAGTGTCACATGACTAGAGAACAAATGTTATTTCTTTTGAAAAAGGGGGAAAATGAAAATGAAACCATCTATACTTTAAAAAATGTACTTTAAATACTACACTTTAAAAATAATTCTCAGCAATTGGCAAAGTTTCAGAAAAGGGCAATGAGGATCATTGGGGTGTTCTGTCCTTCATTAACATACTCGAGATCCCCGCGCTTTGATTGGCCAAAGCGCGGGGCTCTCCGATCGGTCAGGCGAGCCGCGCCGATTGGCTCGCTAAGAATCTCCCGCGATTGGTCCGTTCAGACCGCGGGAGATTCAAAGCAGTGCCATTGGCAGCGGCCGCGGCGGCGAAAGGAATAAAAGCCGTGGGCTTTTTTCCTTTCGCCAGTTCGGTTCCAGCATACCAATAAAAGAGCTTGCATTGAAGTCACCGACTCCTGGCATCATTTCGCAGACATGACACTGGTGACGAGGGTGGGATCCAGACCCTGAACCGAACCACTTGTCCGACGGAAGCCAGACGAACCTCCGAGAGGGCGAAAATCGCACCGCCCGCCCCCTTCAACCCCGCCACCGAGGACTGGGAATCGTTCTCCGACCGATTCCGCATGTACCTCGAGTGCACCGGCATGAAGGACGCCTCCGGCCCAATGAAACACACCGTCTTCTTGACCCACTGCGGAACCGAGGTCTTCCAGATGGCCAAAGCACTGGCCAAACCCGCCGATGCCACCACGATGGACTGGGACGTCCTCGAACCCATACTGCGGCGGCACTATGCTCCAGAGGTACCCATCCTGATCCGGTGAAACGAGTTTTACCGGCAGGACCAGAGGTCGGGTGAGAGCTTCAGCGACTTCTTCGCCGAGCTGCGGCGTTTAGGGGGGCTCTGCGAATTCGATAACCTAAACAACGCTCTGAGAGACCGAATTGTGCTCGGTTTGTGGGACCCCGCCCTCCAGAGCCGGCTGATGGCTAAGGGCGACATCAGCCTAGCAGACACCCTCACCGCAGCCGCAGCCGCCGAAGCAACCCGAACTTCCGCCGACAGCATGCGCAGACCGAACACGGGGGACCGCAGCGGAAACAACAACCCGGCGAGGTCGACTGAGCCCAAAACCGAGAAGACCACCCACCAGGGCAACTTCCACTTGGCATCCGGCACGTCCGATGACGAGGAGGACATCCATCGACTCCAGACAGGGCGCGACACACGGAACCGGCGAGGTCGTAAGTCGAGGACCAACTGTGCCGGCTGCGGCGGCGACCACCCCAGGTCGGAATGCTGGTTTTTCGAATCAATCTGCCGGCATTGCGATAAAAAGGGACACATCACCCGTGTCTGCCACCTGAAGAAAAACCGCAGCCCGGCACGATGGGACCAGAGCGACCGGAGGAGGGAAAGCACACCACCCCGGACCAGAGATCGCCCCTTGGACAGCCGATGGGACCGGAACGGACGATCCTCACGAGGCGGCGACAACCGGCGGAGAGAGGAGACCCACCAGACGGTCACCATCGGCCACGCCATCACCAACGACGCCCGGAAGGTCCACATCGAGGTATGCATTGAGGGCCAGCCATGCAAAATGGAGCTGGACTCCGGGTCCTACCTCTCCATGATTGCATGGCACGAGATAAAGCGGTTGGTGCCGACCTTCCAAAGGAGGAACGTAGACAGCCAGAGACTCATTGTAAAGGACTACCAGGGAAACCACATCCCGGTAGTCGGCACCAAAAGCTTTAACATCACTTATAAGGGGCGCACCGAACGACTCCCCCTAACGATCGTCGACTGCGACCACCCAAGCCTACTGGGACTACAATGGTTCGCCCCGCTCGACATCGCCCTCACGGGAGTCGACCACGTCACCGACGACGGCTGGGAGCAGCAACTAGCCCGGGAGTTCCAAGAGGTCTTCGACGGAAACCTAGGCAAGTACCGAGGGCCCCTTATATAGTTCGACCTAGACCCTAACGTCCCCCCCAAACGCCTGAAACCAAGGCGGGTGCCATTTGCACTGAAACCCAAAATAGACGAGCAAATTGACAAGCTCGTCAAACAAGGGGTCCTGCAGCCCATAGACCATGCCCGGTGGGAGACCCCCATAGTCACCCCGATCAAGCCCAATGGGTCGGTGAGGATCTGTGGGGACTATAAGACCACCCTAAATGGCGCGCTGCAACAAAGCACCTACCCCGTCCCAGTAGTACAACACCTACTGCACTCACTGGGAGGGGGCAAGGTTTTCGCCAAGCTCGACCTCGCCCAGGCATACCAACAGTTGCCGGTCGATGAGCAAACGGCAGAAGCGCAGACCATTGTCACCCACCGGGGAGCATTCAAATGCAACCGACTCCAATTCGGAGTCAGCGTGGCACCGGGCATATTCCAAAGCCTAATGGAGAGGCTATTGCAAGGTATCAAGGGAGTGGTACCTTATTTCGACGACGTCCTAGTGTCGGCAGCCAACCAAGCCGAACTAGAAGGTCGACTAAGGGAGGTCCTAACTAAATTTAAAGAGACGGGACTAAAAGTAAAGAGGGAAAAATGCCAGCTTTGCACGGAACGAGTGGAATTCCTGGGCTACCTCCTAGACCGGCACGGCATTCACCCCACAAGCAAAAAAATCAAGGCCATCAAAGAAGCCCCCACCCCCAAATCAAAGACTGAGCTACAGGCATTCTTGGGGTTACTGAACTTTTACAATGTTTTCCTACCCCAAAAGGCGACAGCGGCTGAGCCCTTGCATAGGCTCCTGGACAAGGCGGCGACCTGGACTTGGGGGAAACGGGAGCAAGCCGCCTTCCAAAGAATGAAGGACCTCCTCACCTCCGATGCCGTCCTCATACAACGAGACCCTACCTCTGGCCGTCACATGCGACGCATCACCCTTCGGCATCGGCGCTGTCCTCAGCCATACCCTTCCTGACAGAAAAGAAGCGCCCATCACGTTCTTTTCAAGGACCCTCACCAAACCGGAGCCGAACTATAGCCAACTGGACAAAGAGGCTCTGGCTATCGTTGCCGCCATAAAACGATTCCACGAATACCTCTACGGCCGGACTTTCACCATCATAACGGACCACAAGCCGCTGCTGGGAATCCTTGCAGGGAACCGGGCCACCCCGAACATTCTGTCTCCCCGAATGACAAGGTGGTCCGAGTTCCTGGCAGCCTACAACTATGAACTCATACACAGACCGGGTAAGACGATCTCCCATGCAGACGCCTAAAGCCGCTCGCCGCTACCGGAACCCGACACCGACCCAGCACCCACGACGACCACCCTCAGCATAGAGACTCTACCCAACCTGCTCAAAACCGCGTCAGACATTGCCCGAGAGACTAATAAAGACAAACGTCTGGCGCGGGTGTTGCATTGGGTGGAGAAAGGGTGGCCGGAAAGGGACAACGACGAGTCCATCAAAACGTTCCGAAACCGCCAAACGGAACTCTCGTTGTTAAAAGGGTGCATACTATGGGGGAACAGGGTGGTCATTCCGGAAAAGCTACAGGGGAAGGTTTTGGAAATGCTACACGAGGGGCACCCTGGCATCGTGAGGACTAAAGCCCTGGCCAGAAGTTACGCTTGGTGGCCAGGGATGGACAAACAAATAGAGGCCTGGGTAGCTAGGTGCCAACGATGCCAGGAAACGAGGCCCAGCCCACCCACAGCACCCATCCTAGAGTGGGAAACCCCAAGGGGACCTTGGTCTAGAATCCATATAGACTTCGCCGGGCCCACAAAAGGACACACCTTCCTCATAACAGTTGACGCTTACTCCAACTGGCTGGAGGTAAGCAACATGAAGACGACAACCACGGAGGCCGTGATCAAAGAACTCTGCAAACTCTTTGCAACACACGGCCTCCCAGACGTCGTCGTCTCCGACAACGGGCCCCAGTTCACCTCGCTGGAATTCGAAAAATTCCTAGCGGAAAGGGGCATCCGCCACGCGCTGACAGCACCGGCGCACCTGGCGGCGAACGGTAGGGTGGAACGGATGGTCCAATTCACTAAAAAGGCCATCCGGAAAATAGACCACGGGGAGATCCAAGAGAAAATCAACAGACTACTCTTCACCCAACACATAACCCCAAATACCACAACCAATAAAAGCCCAGCCAAACTACTAATGGGCAGAAATCTAAGGTCCCCACTCGACAGGTTACACCCCACGTATAACCCGGAGAGGCCCCCAGACTCAAGCACCAAATACTGAACCTTCGCACCCGGGGACCCCGTATATGCAAAGAACCTGACGGGAGACCCTCTATGGATCCCAGCCGTCATCACCCAAGCAACAGGCCCACACTCGTACCGGCTACAAACAGCAGACGGACGAGCGTGGAAACGCCACATCGACCAACTTAGGTCGAGAACTACAAACCAACAAACCGCCGACGCACAAACAAGCGAACCCAACCCCCACAACGCAAGCCAAGGGGGGAGGGAATACCCAGGGGACCGAATCCAAAGAAAAATAAACCAGCAGTACTCACCGGAACGCAGCCACCATGACCCCTCACCAGGAAGGAACAGCCAAGCCAGCTCGACCGACCCGGGAAGACCGAGCGGGAGCGGCGAAACCCATAGCTCAACCAACCCGGAAGGCCCAGGAGGGAGCTACGGAGAAGGGACCGGCCCGATCAACCAGCCGGTTCCCACGACAGCAGCAGGAGCAGAGGAGATCCCGACCGAACCGGCCGGGATCCAGCCTACAACTGAGTTGCGCAGGTCAGGTAGGACCAGACGGAGCCCCGCCTACCTACGTGACTACGCAACGTAAGGACTGAACCAAGAGGGGAGGGGTGTTCTGTCCTTCATTAACATACTCGAGATCCCCGCGCTTTGATTGGCCAAAGCGCGGGGCTCTCCGATTGGTCAGGCGAGCCGCGCTGATTGGCTCGCTAAGAATCTCCCGCGATTGGTCCGTTCAGACCGCGGGAGATTCAAAGGGGTGCCATTGGCCGCGGCCGCCGCGGCGAAAGGAATAAAAGCCGCGGGCTTTTTTCCTTTCGCCAGTTCGGTTCCAGCATACCAATAAAAGAGCTTGCATTGAAGTCACCGACTCCTGGCATCATTTCGCGGACACGACAGGGGCGCTAAAAACAAAGGCCTAAGGAAGAAAGATTCAAGGAAAAAAGATGACTGGAAACAATATAACAGCACTTTTAATATTACTGAAAGAAGGTTATATTAAAAAAAGGTCAAGAACTGTTTTCTGTCATTCTAGAATATAGGACATTGAGTAATAGACTAACTACAGGAAAACAGATTTTGACTGAATGATAGAAAAAAAAATTCCTAACAGAAAAATCAGGTGTTCAAAGAATAAAATCTTCCATTACTTCTATGTCTCTCCTCACTGAAAGTTCTGCAGTCTGATCCAAAAAAGCATTAAACAGGTATTCTACTTGACTTGCTGGTTTATAATGCATAGTAACA
This sequence comes from Hydrophis major, assembly GCA_033807585.1. NCBI lineage: Eukaryota > Metazoa > Chordata > Lepidosauria > Squamata > Elapidae > Hydrophis > Hydrophis major. Next base: position 111,491,469 of record CM066332.1, read on the forward strand.
ATATCATGGTTATTTCCACTTCCTTGTGTTTCTACTCTTGTGACCTTAGTCTTTTCTGCATTTGCATGCTCATTAGGGTTGATGCCCCCACTCCTTGTGCATTTTTTATTTATTACTAAGATTTCCACACTATTCCGTTCCAGATATGCCCTAAGTGGCTAAAAGCAGCTGTCACATCCTGTTCCATTCCCTGTAGTCAGCATCATGCCACTTTCTGGGCTTTCTTTTCTTTCCCTTAAATAATTCTATCTGAAGCTTTTCCAGATGAGATTGGCAAGCTGCCTTCCAAACACATTCTTCTCAATTCTTGTGAGGTGCCTTGCAAGAATCCCTTACTGATCTACTGAAGTGCATCCCATTTTAAAACAACAACAACAACCTATTCTCATTGGCACTATCCATGTAGCCAATTATTTGCATTCTTCCTCTTTTTCTGGGTTATGTAATTCAACAGGAAGAAGTAAAAAAAGATATTATCTACAATATGCTCTTAGCCTATCTCTTCTCCTCCTTCATAGTCTATTGCCATTTCTTTCCACATGAATCAGCAGAAAGAGATAATTGTCAGTGGCCTTAAGAAGTAATGGGATCCTTTCCATCATGTCCTAAACATGAGCCCCAAAGAAGTAATACTCTTCTCTTGACAGGTTATCAGACCAACTGCTATATCATACATTTTAACAAATAAATACCTTAAATGTAGTAAAAAATCAGAAACACAATGAAATAGATGATACTATCAAAGTAGAGGTCTTAGGGAAGATGACAATTGATTCAAAAAGCTTGGAGAAATAAATGGCATTGCTCCTTGTCTAAAGAGGATAGATTTTTTTTTTTGAACCCCCTGAGGAGTTTCAAAGTCTGGACAGCATATTTTCTATCTTTAGCTCCCAGCTGCTTGTACTTTTAAACATAAAATCTATTTTAGGATCTTTGATGCCCAACACCAAAATGATATAGAAAGAGGAGGCAGTCATTCAGCATCCATTCTGCTTATTAAATCTCTCTATTAATAAATTAGGATAGGCATTCAATATGTAATGAAATCACTTAAGCACTCAACCAACTGTGTGTCATAACATAGACAGACAAAAATACAGTTTTATACTAAGGGTAGTTCTTTTTACTTATATAAATTCAAATATAAACATATATACTGTTATCAATATTCAGACCGATTGAAATATTCCACCAGTTGACTAGTTGAATAAAGGTTTTCTAGTGCCTTTTTAATAAATGACAACAAAAATAAATGGAATAGTATATTGTACAGCTCTGACATAGATTTGGTTGAAACTGCTCTTCATTCTTCCACATGGGACTTGTTGGATATGCCTAGAGTAGACATGCTTAGCCTAAAATGCCTAGACCAGAAAGAGATAATAAAACAGCGTATGCCTCCCCTAGGAAATGTTTATTCTTCACTCCATGTAAGAGGCAAAGTTCTCCAGGTCAACATGCACTGCCAAGCATGGGCCCCCTGGAGAACATTGAGCAGTGTTTTCTAAAGAAAAGCAAACAAACAAACAAAACAAAAATGAAAACCTACAGCTTTCAAAATGTTCAGAACATTTTGAAAGCATGAACAGTCTTGTGCGTTTTTTGGTATTTCCATTTCAGTTTCTAAAACGCTGTGGCAGTTCTTATTTGTGCTTCAGCCAGGCACAGTTGAGAAAGCCTCAGTTCAGGGTGGAAGAAAGGGAGTAGGTGTTTCCAAAACTAGAATGAGAATTTGCTACATGGTGCCTAAAGATAAGGAAGAGGCATGGATGCTTTAGAGAATCAAGTGCAGAAGCTTTCCAAAAGCTTTCAATTGGTGAAATGTGAGGAACAACAAAGGGAGAATAATACTGGGGAAGAATAAAGTAATGGAGCTGTTGGCTTTCCTCTATTATTGATGATACCAAAAATCCAAATGAGATATCACTTTAATGGTATATCAGATATTTTGATGATGATCATCATCATCACCATCTTGCTCTCCATTTCCTACAATTGGATGATTACCCTTAAGGAAAAAATGTTCTCACTGGTGTCAGTGCAACATTCTTCTAATCACCCTCCCAGGGTGAGGATTTTTGTCAACATTATGCGTGAGGAGTGAAATGTTCTTTCAGCATGCTGTGGAGTTAATAAAAATCACGTCCCATGGTTGAACTTAAAATATTCTGCTTGGCCGTGAGACTCCATTATTTCAAAGATATTATGAAGAAAACAAGTTGCAGAAGAAAGCAATAATCTGGGATCTGTTGATTGCTGGAGGATCTCTTTATGCTACAAATTAGGTCCTTAACGTTTCTCTGCAGAACAAAACTGAACAAAATGCTACTTCCTCCACATAAGTAAATCTTTTGCCCATTCCCCAGAGCTGTTGGCAGGGGAGATGAAAGCACTAGAGTGACAACACAGTGAAAGCTCTGCTCTTTTGTATGTGTGTTAGTACTGTGAATAAAATAAGATATTTGGTATTGGCAATAGCTTGGTACTCAGAAGTTCACAAGCCATTGAGAGAAGGTGTGCATATGTGTGTGCATTGATCATAAACATAGATCATGCAAGCAAATAGAATTGGTACAACAAAGAGAAAATATTAGATAATGACTCAATGGATTACTCAATATGTAAGTGGTTATGAATAATGAATACTTTCCAGTTTAAAGCCAGGAGACGACTCTGTCATTTAGTTCAGAAGTGTTCAGGAAGCTCTATTCAATCTCTTCACAATAAAACATTAAAAATTAAGATTTTTAGGAGCCATTAGGGCTCATACAGTAAATAAAAGCCCCATTGCCTTGTATGAGCCCCATTGCCTTGTTTTTGGCACTTTTTTAATACTTCAGATGACATCAGAATAGATTCTTGCCTGGCTTGTTTGTAAACCAAAGGTAATGTAGAAATCTTAATTCTTTGGAAAAAAATGCTCTTAAAGTATTCCTTCAGTGCCTTTGATTAGCAATATTGTCAAATTACTTATTACTTGTATGGAGACAAAAAGTTCTGTAGAGCTCATAAGTTTTAGGTATTGCTGCAAACTAAATGTCATGTCTGCCAAAAGTTCCTCTCTGTCTCAGAACAGAATATTAAATTCTGTACATGCCAAGTCAGTATTTAGGCCAACCTATTGCTCAATAACAATATAGCTCATATTCTGAACCCATATTCTAAAAGAAACTCCTGTAAAAATAAATCCTCCATTGATTGCTGTAAAATTACATGAACTGCAAAGGTAACTGTTTAGATCCATCTTTAACATTAAGTTAATATTATTTTAACTTTTGATATAATTTGCAGTTTTGGTGTTAGTTAAAGCTGAGATTTTCAGAATTTAAGGAAAACATGTATTTGATATTGTGTTAAAAACTCTACTTGCACTTCATCTTGCACATTTAAGGCTAAATTCCAACTTTGAATAGATTGCAGTCAAAACATCTATCTAGATGATGAAAATCTTGCTTTTAATTGGTGGACCCCTGAACAAAACAGCAGTCTGGTCTCCTTCTGGTCTTATCTGGAACCCAACCTTTATTGGCCATGAGACAGCTATTTGTCTTGTTCTTCCTATCTTCTAGCTCACTCCAGAAAGCCAATTTCAAACTGCTGATAATGAGAGCTCTCCAGGGATTGAGCGAACTGCTTTTGTTCTTTAATATTCTCAGTAGAATGCAATGTGATAGGATTCGACCTTTGATGCACTGGGCTTATATGTGAAGATGTCCTATTAACCATTTATAGAGGTTATGGTTTTATATCAACAGAAGATGATATAAGGTACCCTGGCCTGGAAGTTGCGTTTTGTCTTATTTCCCAACAGAAGACTTCTCATGAGAGCATTTTAAGGTGCATGAAGTAGTAATCTTCAGAAAATGGATAACTGCTCAACATCAACTTGCTGGGCAGACCTACTTTGGGCAATTATTCTTATCGGGCAGGCGGGCTCTGTAGCCCATGGCCATTTTGATTGTGGCTGTGAGAGAGGCCAAACATTTCACTTGTACAGCTTATTTATTTTTATTTTGAGGGAAACTGGATGTGGGAACACCAACTTGTGAAAGAATGAATTCAGCTCTTCCAGGAGGTTGACATTCCTACTGATGAACAAAAATAATTCAAAGAAGAATTTGCAAAGCTTTCTCTTGAGTAAAATGTATTCATTGCAGTTGCTGTCAGGAAAAAAAATCCCCCCACTCTTTCTTTACAGTAAATTGTTTTATTTTAGTAAATAATAGTATTAATTACATCTGAGACTATTCTGTTGTAGGAATGTGGTCAACATTTACTAGAAGTTTTGTCAACTATCTCAAGCTGGCTCTTAGAAGAACCATCTTTATTCTTTTTCCAATTTTCTTCAGACTATGACAATGGGGCAGGTTTGTAGGTATTGTCCCTGAGAGAAATTCAATCTCTTGTCTCTCATGTTTTCCAACCTGGATTAATATTCTTGCAATAACAAATTCACAAACAAATAATAAAACCATACCCATGTCTATCCTGCATTGTATTCAGGAAAGCAACTGATAGCTGCTTTTCCCACTAGCAGGTAATACTAGGTGGGAGAGGAAAGTATGGCAAGGAATATACTTATGAAGACATTTCTGTGAGAGCAGTAACATTACCAAGCTTCACTGTGAGGTGTGGAGAAGTTAAACTTCTTATATCAACATACTCAAGAGCAGGAATAATGCACAGGAGTATGACTATGAGGAGGAGAAATTTAACACAATACCTTGAATTAACTCACTGTCCTTTAATATGCATTATCTTCAGCTAAATAATCCAGGATAGTTTTCTCTTTCTGTTCTACAGTATAGATCAGAAATATGTGAAATACATGTGTCAGTGAGAGCTTTTGTAAATGCGCCTTAATGGTAACATATAATATCTAGCTCTCAGCTATGCTAAGTGGTCTGGCATGTACTTGATTAAGAACTCTGGATTTTTCTCTGCACTAGTTTGTTTGAATGGTAAGAACAAAAGAATATCTGATTTGTCAAGTGCTACTATTAGTAAACTGACAAAAGAATATATTTCAGATAAGTAATAGAACAAAATGATACAGTGCTTCCCTAGTCAATTGGAGTTCTGGACTTTCAATGCCTACTCAAGAATAGATTACCCCCATGGCCAGTAGAACCTTTGTACTGTCTTGTGCACCAACTGTGCCTAATTATTATCCTTGCTCACAGTGACATGCCTTAATTATTGTCCATTTGGACTATTGTAATACTGTATACTCTCTACATCAGGGGTGTCAAACTCAATTTGATTGAAGGCTGCATCAGGGTTGTGTTTGACTTGGTGATGGTGTGGGCATGGCCTGGGTAGCCATGGCCAGTTCAACATCACTCATATCTGGGACATCTGTGGAGACCCAAGCATTCTGCCAGTGAAATCAGGCTCCTGAGCTCCGTTTTCAGCTGAGATGTACTCCTGCAACCATCTTCCAGTGAAAACAGAGCTCAGGAGAGCCACGTGATGCCCTCCCAAGCTCCGTTTTCACTGGCAAAGGCACTGTGGGTTGGTCTTTCATTGTTTACAGGTCGGCCCCGTGGGCCAGATCTAAGCACCCTGCAGGCCGGATTCAGCCCTCAAGCCTTGAGTTTGACACCCCTGCTCTACATGGAATATTCCTGGATAAACTCTTGGAAACCACAGCAGATCCAGAATGTGGCATGAGTAGTTTTAGCATCTCTTGCCCATATAAAATTGCTGCTCCATAGGCTACCTTGTCTCCTAGTAGACTTCTGGGTGTGATTCAAAGTGCTGGTGGTCATCTATACAGTCCAACATTGCATAGGACCAGGAAACTCATCTCTGTCTCTCAGTGTTTGTGCTTATCCCATTAGATCCATCAAACAGTATCAACTTGTCCCAGGAGTGGTGCCTACTTTATGGCAGCACCTACTTCGTAGAACAGCATTCTGCCAATTCAGACAGCCCTAGTCCTTTAGCTTTTTGCAAGGCCATGATAACCTGACTGTTTTTCCAAATATTTGGGCCAGGAAGTTAGGCAAGCTTTTTTTGTTAATATAATGTTATAATTGGAAGGTATCATTTACTTTGGCCACTCTGGGATATTGTTTTAGCTGTTGGGTTTTTAATGTTAGTATGCCACCAAGAGTCATTGCATAAGATATGCAGCCATATTTATACAAATAAATAGTCGGTAACCTTTGTGTTCAGAATTATTCAATTTCTTGGAAATGATCAGACTAGTCATTTTGTACACATCTCTCTGTCTGTAAATACGTTGCAAGACTGGTATTGTTTTTTTATTTTGAATCCTATTTTCCTTGACATACTTTTTAATCCCTATCTTATTATTATCAAAGGTTTGTTAATTTACAGATGGTTCTTGGTATATGGCCATTCATTCAGCAACCATTCAAAAGTACAACCGTGCTGAACAAATGATGGTTAGGATCAGTCCTCAGAATTCTGGCTCTTCCAGCACAACCACAATCACAGGATCATGATCTGGGTTTGACAACCCAGAAAGTCAATGGAGAGGTTTGCAGTGAAGGTTGCAACATTATAGGGTAAGTCTTCCTTACCTCTTTGCCTTCCCCCAGCCCCTCTGCATGTACATCTCACAAGCTGCTTGGCAGGCCCCCCACATGCCCATGCTGCATCTCCCTTGCATTCTAGCACTCCCTTCCTATTCTGGCCTCAGTCCCATGCACTTCCCAAACTAGCATGGTCTCTTGCAGACCCTTGTGCATCCTCCATGATCCTATGAATCTTCTTGACAGGAAAGATGTGCACTTTTCAGAAGCTTCATGGGGATGGATAGGATCTAGAAGCACAAGGGTTTCTGTTTCTCAATTTTTTAAAAGGCATGAATGCTTCTTTATGGAAAGGAACAGTTCCACTGGAGGAGGTGGTTGGAGGAGGTGGTTGACCCTTTATTCAAAAGCCCATACATTTCTGCCCAGTCTCCAACCATCCCATTTTTGAGAAAGTTGTTTAAACAATGATATTGCTTCAAAGGGCTCTGGAGATAGGGGATTATCTGGGCTGGGATATAACTATGAGATAGCATTAATCATTAATCACAGAACTGGGATGGAGGTCATGCATCCATTTGGCCCTTCTTGATTTTTTAGTGGCTTTAGTGGCAGTAGAATTTTTCTGCGTTGTCCAAGAAGGTTGAAAATGGAAGACACAGCTCTTCTGTAGTTCTATGTATTCTAACACTGGTTCCAGTTAGCATGGTAAGGGGTAAGAGGTCCTGTGGGGTGCCCCAGGACTCAACTTTCAGCTTGCAAACAGACAAATGAAGCTGCTGGATGAGTTCCTCCACCAGCATGGGGCCAACTATTATCAGTATGTCAATGATACTCAGTTACACAACATGATTCCAGGCCATTCAAATCATACTATGGATATTTTGTTTTCCAATGTTTGGAGGTGTTCTGTACATTCATTAGCATTCTTGAAACCCCGCGCTTTGATTGGCCAAAGCGCGGGGCGATCTGATTGGTTTAGCGAGCCGCACTGATTGGCCCACTAAGAATCTCCCGCGATTGGTGGATACGAATCGCGGGAGATTCAAAGCGGTGCCATTGGCCGCAGCCGTGGCGGCTTGGGAATAAAAAACCGCTGTTTTACCTTGGAGCCAAATCGGTTCCGGGGACCAATAAAGAGCTGAAACCTAGTCACCGCCCCCTGGTCTTTTTACTGACGGACACGACACTGGCGACGAGGATGGGATCCCGATTCTGAATCCCAGCAAGCACGTGTTCGACGGAAGCAAGACCGACGAGATGGCCAGCATTACTCCACCCGCACCCTTCAACCCCACTAGCGAGGACTGGGAATCCTACATGGACAGATTCCGCATGTTCCTCAAATGCAGCGACATGAAGGACGCCACCGGGCTGAAGAAACGAGCCGTCTTCCTGACACACTGCGGGCCCGCAGTGTTCAAGATGGCGAAAGCCCTAGCGAAACCCGCTGACGTCACCGGGATGGACTGGGCCGTCCTCGAACCCTTACTCCAAAAACACTACGCTCCCGCCTTGCCCACCCTCATCAGATGGCATGAGTTTTACCGGCGGGACCAGAGGTCGGGCGAAAGCCTCAGTGACTTTGTTGCGGAGCTGCGGAACCTAGGAGGACTATGCGGGTTCTTCGACATGGACGAGGCCCTACGGGACCAAGTCGTGCTCGGGCTTCGGGACCCAGTCCTACAGAGTCGGCTGATGGCCAAAGGTGACATCGCCCTCGCCGATGCCATCGCTGAAGCCACCGCAGCCGAGGCCACCCGGCAGTCAGCAAACCGCATGCGAAGACCGGACGCCGGGGACCGCAGCACGAACAACAACCCTGGACGGGTGACTGAGGCCCAACCGGAAGCAAGTCACCGCAAAACTACCACCCACCATGGCGAATTCCACTCCGCCTCCAACACTTCGGACAAGGAGGAGGAAATCCACCGGCTCCAGGCAGGACGCGACCAGCGCAGTCGGCGGGGTCGTAAGTCGGGGACCACGTGTGCCGGTTGCGGAGGTGACCACCCTAGATCCGAGTGCCGGTTCTTCGATGCAGTTTGCCGGCACTGTGACAAAAAGGGTCACATCGCCCGCGTATGCCGATTGAAGAAAGCCTACAGCCCCAGACAGCGGGACCACAGCGAGTGGAGACAGGACAGCACACCCCCCAGAACCAGAGATCGCCCAGCCGACAGCCATTGGGACAGGAGCGGGCGAGCCCGACGAGGTGGCGAGACCCGGTGGAAGAAGGAAACACACCAGACGGCCATCATCGGCCACGCATCAACCACCGATGCCCGAAAATTCTCTGTGGAGGTAGGCATTGAAGACGAGCCATGCAAGATGGAGGTGGACTCCGGGTCCTACCTCTCCATGGTCGCCTGGCAAGAAATCAAATGCTTGGTGCCTACCATCCAAAAGAAGGGACTGGAGAACCAGAGACTAATCATTAAAGACTACCAGGGAAACCGCATCCCGGTAGTCGGAACCGGACAATTCAGAGTAACATTTAAGGGACGCATTGCAAAGCTTCCCCTAACAATCGTGGACCGAGACCGACCCAGCCTTTTGGGACTGCAATGGTTCGCACCGCTCGGCATCGAAATCACGGTCATCAACCATATCGCCGAGACCGATTGGGAGCAACAACTGGCACGGGACTTCCAAGAAGTGTTCGACGGCACCCTAGGCAAGTACCGAGGGCCCCATATCTCTTTCAGCCTAGACCCGAACATTCGCCCGAGACGCCTAAAACCAAGGCGAGTACCTTTCGCACTCAGACCAAAAATTCATGAGCAAATTGACAAGCTCGTCAAGCAAGGGGTCCTACAACCAATAGACCATGCCCAGTGGGAGACCCCAATAGTCATCCCAGTCAAGCCTGATGGGTCGGTGAGAATCTGCAGGGACTATAAGGCCACCCTAAACTGCGCCTTGCAACAAAGCGCCTACCCCGTCCCAGTAGTGCAGCATCTTCTACACTCACTGGGAGGAGGCAAGGTTTTTGTGAAACTTGACCTGGCCCAAGCATACCAGCAGCTGCCGGTCGACAAAGAAACCGCGGAGGCACAAACCATAGTCACCCACCGGGGAGCTTTCCGATGTAACCGACTCCAGTTCAGAGTCAACGTGGCGCCTGGAATTTTCCAGAGTCTCATGGAGAGACTCTTACAAGGCATCAAGGGGGTGGTGCCCTATTTCGATGATGTGCTGGTGTCGGCAGCCAACCAGCCAGAACTAGAGGGTTGACTAAGGGAGGTGCTAACCAAATTCAAGGAAACTGGTCTAAAGGTGAAGAGGGAAAAGTGCCAACTTTACACAGAGTGGGTCGAATTCCTGGGGTACCTCCTAGACCGGCACGACATCCACCCAACTGACACCAAAATTAAAGCCATCAAAGAGGCCCCCACACCCAGGTCTAAAATGGAACTGCAGGCATTTCTGGGACTACTTAATTTTTACAATGTTTTCCTGCCCCAAAAGGCGACCGCGGCGGAGCCTTTGCATAGGCTCTTGGACAAGGCGGCAACCTGGACTTGGGGAAATGCGAGGAAGCCGCCTTCAGGAAAACCAAGGACCTGCTCACTTCGGATGCCGTCCTCATCCAATACAACGAGACCCTACCACTAGCCATCACATGCGACGCATCACCTTTCAGCGTCAGCGCCATCCTCAGCCACAGTCTCCCCGATGGAAAAGAAGCACCCATCGCCTTCTTTTCAAGGACCCTCACCAAACCAGAGAGAAGCTACAGTCAGCTGGACAAAGAGGCCCTGGCTATCATCGCTGCAGTGAAGAGGTTTCACGAGTACCTCTGCGGCCGGACGTTCACCATTATCATTGACCACAAGCCGCTGCTGGGAATCCTCGCAGGGAACAGGGCCACCCCGAACATTCTATCTCCTAGAATGACAAGGTGGTCCGAATTCCTTGCTGCCTACAGCTACCGGCTCACACACCGACCCGGTAAGACGATCACACATGCAGACGCTTTAAGCCGCTCACCGCTACCCGACCTAGACACCGACCCAGCACCCACAATGAGCACCCTCAGCATAGAGACTCTGCCCGATCTACCCATAACCATGTCAGACATTGCCCGAGAAACTAATAAAGACAAACGTCTGGCGCGGGTGTTACATTGGGTCGAGAAAGGGTGGCCGGAAAAGGACAACGATGAGACATTCAGAACATTCCAGAACCGTCAAACAGAACTCTCATTACAAAAAGGGTGTGTACTGTGGGGGGATAGGGTGGTTATCCCAGAAAAACTGCAAGGGAAGGTACTGGAGTTGTTACACGAGGGGCACCTGGGCATAGTTAGAACAAAAGCCCTGGCCAGGAGTTACGCTTGGTGGCCAGGGATGGACAAACAAATCGAGGCTTGGGTAGCAAGGTGTCAACGCTGCCAAGAAACCAGACCAAGCCCACCCACGGCACCGATCCTAGAATGGGAAACCCCCAGGGGACCTTGGTCTAGGATCCACATAGACTTCGCTGGGCCCACAAAGGGACATACATTCCTAATAACCGTAGACGCTTACTCCAACTGGTTGGAGGTAAGCAACATGAAAATCACCACCACAGAGGCCGTGACCAAGGAACTTTGCAAACTCTTCACAACACACGGCCTCCCAGATGTCATCGTGTCGGACAACAGGCCCCAATTCACCTCGCTGGAATTTGAAAAATTCCTAGCGGAACGGGGCATACGAAACGCACTGACAACTCCGGCGCATCCGGCGGCGAACGGAAGGGCGGAACAGATGGTTCAATTCATGAAAAAAACCATCCAGAAAATAGACCACAGGGAGATCCAAGACAAAATAAATAAAATGCTTTTCATACAGCACATAACCCCGAACACGACAACAAACAAAAGCCCAGCAGAGCTACTAATGGGGAGGAAAATAAGATCCCCACTCGATAGACTGCACCCCACATACAACCCAGAGAAACCCCCAAACTCCTCCAGCAAGTACCAATCCTTTGCACCAGGCGACGCCGTCTACGCAAAGAACCTAACCGGAGACCCACTATGGGTACCAGCAACCATAACCCAACTGACAGGTCCCCGCTCATACCGGCTACAAACAACCGACGGACGAGCATGGAAACACCACATCGATCAATTAAGATCGAGGACAGCCACAAGAAACACAACCGACACGCAACCAGACATAACCAATCCCCTTAACACAAACCAAGAGGGGAGGAAATACCCCGGGAACCAAATATACCCCGGAAATCAAATCCCAGAAGAAAGGAACCAGCCATACTCACCAGCAAGCAGCCAGCCCGTAACCTCACCAGAAAGAAGCAGCCAGGCCAGCCCGACCAGCCCGGAAAGACCAGGCGGGAGCGGCGAAAACCGCAGCTCAACCAGCCCAGGTAGACCGGGAGGGAGCTGTGACGAGTGGCCCGGCAAGACATACCAGGCGGTTCCACCGATGAGTCGGAGAGACACAGAGAACCCGACCAAACCGGCCAGGAGCCAACCCACAACTGACCTGCGCAGGTCCAGTAAGCAAGTACGGAGCCCCGCCTACCTATGGGACTACGTTACATAGGACCAAACCAAGAGGGGAGGGGTGTTCTGTACATTCATTAACATTCTTGAAACCCCATGCTTTGATTGGCCAAAGCGCGGGGCGATCTGATTGGCCTACTAAGAATCTCCCGCGATTGGTGGATACGAATCACGGGAGATTCAAAGCGGTGCCATTGGCTGCGGCTGCCACGGCTTGGGAATAAAAAGCCGCTGTTTTCCCTTGGAGCCAGATTGGTTCCTGGGACCAATAAAGAGCTGAAACCTAGTCACCGCCTCCTGGTCTCTTTGCCGACAGACACGACAGGAGGATGTATGGATCTGGATGGAGAAGAACTGGGCAGAACCATTACAAGACAGGTTTAGGTATCGGTTTAGAGGCCCCCACATATTTTAACTATAGATGGGGTTACTTCCCTCCCCCAGTTAGAGATGTTAGTGCAATCTGGGATTCTCCTGGTTCATGGCTCCTGTTCCAAGAACAGGTCACAGACATGACCAGTAGGGCCTTTGGATGTCAATATATCTTGTGCGCTGGCTGCACTATTTCTTAGATTTAGGAGTCATTGCTTGTGTTTACTTATTCTTTAGTCAACTGGATTATTGGAACACACTGTACATGGGGTTGTATGGCTCAAAGAACATTCAAAAGCTGCATTTGGTTCAGAATGTAACAGCAGGGGCAATAGAGGCCTCGTTGCATTATTATATGTAATTAATGATTTATTTTTTTCCTTCATTCAAAATCACAATATAATAAAATTTGGAGAAACTCTAGGGAAAATGCCTAACATTTCTTTAGCCTCACTATGAGGAAACCCACGTTTTCTTAAATGACTGTACTACATTTTATCTTTAGCTAATTCTACAGTAAGCCTGAAGTTAGGTCTAAACATATTTGTCTTGCATCAGATTGTACAGATCCATCAGTTGCAGGCCTTAAGCCAAAAATATCAGAATGCAAACATGAACTGTTATTGGCTGTAAGCAGTCCAAATTTGCTGGCTGGGACTTTTGATTTCTTGGAAACATTTATTAGTGTGAGGGTCGATAGAGCTTTCCGTGTTTGTATTTGAATGTTAATCAATCACATTTTATTAAAAATTTAGAAGGGTAAAGAGGGATAAAATTCTTGGATAATCTTTTCTTTTGTATAATGGAACTTGGAAAAACTATCCATTTCTGAAAACATAATGTATTGACATCAAAATAATGTAATTGTATAATTGTTTAATTTTCACAATTTGGAATACCAGTAATATTTACTTATTATGATAATTAGCAAAAGGGCTTGCAGCCAGGGAAGACTTCCAGATTGCAAAAAGTTGGCTTTCCATTTTCACATAGTTGTATTTGTGCAAAAATAGTTAGCAAACATTGCACATATTGTCTTTTGTTCAAATGATAAACTATATTTAGTATTTTTCTTATTGCTTTTCATTTGCATGTATGATCAAGGTATATATTTCAAATTCAGTCTTGCAGAAAACAGAAATAACTATAAAATAAATAGAGGTACCCTACATGGAGGGAAGTGTTGTGAATCAATAAATGCTTAATAAAGATCATTAAGAGCTTGAAGTAAATAAAGTGCAGGGTTCAGGCCCTGCACTTCTGATTGGCCAATAATAACGACATCAGATTGGTCCATTCAGGAGAATCTGATTGGCTATTAACGAGCCTTTCCCATTGGTTAATGGAGCTAGCGCTCCCTGTGTTTCATTGGTTAAATAAGTTAAGAGTTGCCTATATAAAGGGGCCCATCGTGGCCATCGGGCTGAGCTGTTTAACATGTAAATAAAGAGTTTGAAGTTCACTGTTTCACTGGCTCGTCTCCATCCTTGCACCCATGCTCAGAACATAACAGGAAGTAAGCAGTGGGGTGCCACAAAGTTCTGTCTTAGGCCCAGTACTCTTCAATATTTTCATTAATGACTTAGATGAGGGAATAGAAGGGGAACTGACCAAATTTACAGATGATACTAAGCTGGCAGGAATAGCTAACACCCAAGAAGATAGGCTCAATGTTATGGATTAAGCCAACGCATCAGTAACAACCCTCATAGCTTTACTTTAACAGCAGGCTCGTAATCCTGCACTTCTCATTGGCCCGCGAACAGCGAGTTGTGATTGGTCGTTTCTGGCCAATCTGATTGGCTGACAGCGGGTCTCTCTGATTGGACGCTTGTTAGAGCGGTAAACGCAAATCACTGGTTGTTTTGACAGCAGCCAGCTTTATAAAAGAGCTGCTGCTGCCCAAGTATTTCGCTCTGTTCTGAAGTCATGAATAAAGAGTTGAAGTCACAGTTTGATGTCTCATCTCCGTTCCTTGCGCCCATGCTAAGGACTTAACACTGGCGACGAGGATGGGATGCGGAGACAATAGAGCTGACTAAATACTCATTGAACAAGACAGAGCACGTGACTGAGAGCGCACGCAACAAACGATAGAATGACCAGCGGCGCCATACCACCCGCTCCATTTGACCCGGCAAATGAAGACTTGGACTCATATATAGACCGTTTCCAGATGTTTCTGGAGACCAACAATCTGAAAAATGCTACACCGGGCAAGAAACAAGCAGTATTCCTGACCCACTGTGGCCCCGCCGTTTTTAAAATGGCTAAAGCACTTGCCAAAACGGCGGAAGTGAAGAAGATTGGGATAACCTCGCACCGATCCTCCGGGCCCATTACGCACTCGCAGTACCTACACTGATACGAAGACATGAGTTTTACCAGAGGGACCAATGGAAGAACGAGAGCGTTGGGGACTTCGTACCTGACCTCCGGAACCTGGGAGGACTCTGTGGTTTTGCAAACCTTGAGGAAGCCCTGAGAGACCGAATAGTTCTGGGATTAGATGACCACACGTCACAGAACAAAATCATGGTGAAAGGAAACATCAGCCTTGCAGATATCATCCCCGACGCTACTGCCGCAGAAGCAACCAGGAAGTCAGCCACTCGAATGTGCCAAGCGAACACACCGCACCGCCAACTCGCTAGTGACAGTCCATTTTCCTCTGAGAGGCACACTATTACCGCCCATCATGAAGACCTCGGGTCATCCTCAGACAGTGAGGAAGAGGAGGTCAACCGGCTCCACTCAGAACGAGAGCAAAGGAACCAGAGACTTCCGTGCCAATGTGCTGGCAACCACCCGCGATCGGAGTGCAAATTCCTCGATGCACTCTGCCGTTCCTGTGGGGAAAAAGGCCACATCACAAAGGTCTGCAGAAGCAAGCGAGAGTCCAGTCCAAGCTGGAGGGAGAATAACCTCCGCCGGGAGACAGGCAAACCACCTGGAAATCGGGACCCGCCTGAACCACCAATGGAACAACCACTACTACAGAAATCGAGCACCTGCCGCTTCAACGAGATGAGAAGAGGCACACCAAACTATTACTATCGGCCACACTTCATCACTAGATGCAAGAAAGATCCATGTAAAGGTCACTATTGAGAATTGACCGTGCATGATAGAAGTCAATTCGGGGTCATCCCTATCGATGGTCTCCTGGAAAACCCTCAAACAGCTGATCCCTGCCATCTGTCGCCAGGACCTCAGCACTCAAAGAATCATCCTAAAAGACTACCAGGGAAACAGAATTCCGGTTGTCGGTTCCAGCCACGTCCAAGTATCCTTCAAGGACCGCACTGCGATGCTTCCCCTGACTGTCGTCGATCGTGACTGGCCCAGTTTGTTAGGGTTACAGTGGTTTGCCCCACTCGGAATTGAACTAGCTGGCATACACCAAACCAGAAGCGATGACTGGGAAGAGGCCCTCATCCAGGAATTCCAGGACATGTTCACAGGAACATTAGGCAAGTACAAGGGGACCCCTATATCATTTAATCTCAGTCCCGATGTGGCTCCCATTCACCTTAAGCCTCGTCGGGTGCCTTTTGCCCTCAAGCCAAAGATCAATGAGCAACTAGACAAATTAATAGCCCAGGGTGTGTTGGAACCGATTGACCATGCCCGATGGGAAACTCCAATAGTAACACCCATAAAGCCAGATGGCTCGTTAAGAATTTGTGGGGATTACCGGGCCACCCTAAATCACGCACTTCAGCAGAGCGCTTACCCAGTACTGGTGGTCCAACACCTTCTTCACTCCCTGGGTGGCGGAAAAATATTTGCGAAATTGGACTTAGCTCAGGCGTACCAACAGCTACCCGTAGATGCGATGACTGCAGAAGCCCAGACAATAGTTACACATAGAGGTGCCTTCAAGTGCAATAGACTCCAATTCAGAGTAAGCGTAGCACTGGGCATTTTCCAAAGTTTGATGGAGAGACTATTACAAGGCATAAAAGGCGTCGTGCCTTATTTTGACAATGTCTTAATATCTGTCCCTACTAAAGAGTTATTAGGACAATGACTCAGAAGGGTTCTTCAAAAATTTAAAGACGCTGGCCTGAAGGTAAAAAGGGACAAGTGTCAACTTTGTATGGAGAGAGTGGAGTTCCTGGGATACCTTCTCGACAGACAGGGAATCCACCCCACCGAAAAAAAACTAACCGCAATCAAAAACGCCCCAAGACCTAGAAATAAGACAGACCTCCAAGCCTTCCTGGGATTCATTAACTTTTATAACATCTTCTTGCTGCAGAAGGCGACCGTAGCCGAGCCCCTACATAGACTTCTCGACAAAAAGGCTTCCTGGGTCTGGGGATGGCATGAAGAACGAGCATTTCAACAAGTAAAAGACCTCTTAACTTTTGATGCTGTATTGATACAATACAATGAGACTCTACCCTTAACGGTTACCTGTGACGCCTCACCATTCGGATTGGGAGCCATTTTAAGCCATGTCCTGCCAAACGGTAATGAGGCACCTATTGCGTTCTTTTCAAGAACTTTGTCTGAAACTGAAAGGAACTATAGCCAACTTGATAAAGAGGCTCTCGCCATTGTATCCGCAATTAAACGTTTCCATGAATATGGAATAATTACAGACCACAGGCTACTTGGCATTTTAGCAGGAAACAAACCAACTCTCCACATCTTATCACCAAGAATGACACATTGGTTGGAGTTTTTAGCCGCATACGATTACCTACTGCAACACCGCCTGGGGAAAGCCATTCCCCATGCTGACGCTTTGAGCCGCTCTCCACTACCAGATGTCATAGATGACCCAGCTCCAACCCTAGCCGTATTGCAAATCGAAACTCTTAAATCACCGCCACTGACCGCTCGAGACATCGCCTCAGAAACGAAAAAGCACTCTTCTTTGGCACGAGTCCTCAGCTGGGTGGAACGGGATTGGCTGGACAGTGCACCCAACGACATTTTCAGGCCATTCAGGAATCGACAGACAGAACTATTCTCTCAAAAGGGCTGCATCTTGTGGTGAGACAGAGTTGTCATCCCGGAGAAATTGCAACATAAAGTTTTAAAAATGTTGCACGATGGACATCCAGGCATCGTGTGGATGAAGGCATTGGCAAGGAGTTACGCATGGTGGCCTGGCAGTAGGGCTGAGCGAATGGTTCAATTAGTAAAGAAGACCTTACACAAAATGGACCAGGGTGACATTGACAACAAGATAACCCAGATGCTTCTCCTTCAACATATTACCCCAAGCAGCACCACAAACAGAACCCCAGCTGAACGCCTGATGGGCCGGAAACTTCGCTCACATCTCGATCGCCTCCACCCTGCTTACACACCTGAACAACCCCTGGGATCCAGCAGCAAGTGTCGATCATTCCAGGAAGGTGACCCCGTTTTTGCGAAAAACTTCTTGGGTGACCCATTGTGGGTCCTCACTACCATAACGCAACTTACAGGACCCCAATCCTATTGTCTACAAACTGCAGATGGCAAAATGTGGAAGCGCCACAAAGACCAGTTTCGATCCAGACTAGCATCTACTCCCATCTCATCCCCTGAATCTCCAACTGGGGGGAAGGGACATCGAGGGGGCCAAAAAAGAAATAACAGATGACTTAACAATCGGAACCCAGCAGTCTACACAACCAATCATGGGATAATCACTGCCAGAAGAAGAACCCAGCCAGGAAGTTGCCTCGCCACGTGACAGCACTGCGATGGAAACAGATCCAGGGAACCCAGATGACAGCATTGGCGAGAGCAGAGAGGACAGCCCAGAGCCATTCAATGAAACAGCAGGACCATTTTTGCCACCCAGCTCAGCAAACAGCCCACCGGAACCAGAGCCAGGACCAAAACCGGTGGAACAGCGCAGATCAAGCAGACAGGTGAAGCGACCTGCCTATTTACAAGAATACGTCACCCCGGGTTTTCCGGTTTCGCGTGGCTTCGGGGCAGCAGGAATTCGCGACAGCTCGCGATTCCTGCTGTGCTAGCCGTCGAGGTACCCCCGATCCAGATGGGTCAGGGGGATATGGCTGCCCTGTAGGGACAGCTGAAGAGAGAGGGGAGTCGGATAGGGAGGTGGGGGTGTCGCAGACCCCCCCCCTTCTCCGGAAAAACCCCTTTTTCCCAAGGCGGTGGAGCGGCGGTCAGCAATGGCCGCCACGAAGAAGCTAGCAACCGGGTAAGATTGTGCTGGAGGAAGTGTGAAGAGTGAAAGTTCTGTCTGAGCCAGGTCAAGTAACATCTTTTAAATTGCCTGGAATTGAGCTGTTTGAATTGCTGGAGGATACATTGTATCCCTAAGAAGAACGAAAAGCGGCGGAAAAGCTGTTAAAGGGAACCTTTTTTTTCTTTACTCTCCCACCCCATGGAAACAGCAGAAATATTTGGATATATTGGACATTGAAAGTGGATTGCTTTGAGAGTTGAAGCTAAGAGACAAAAGGATTTTTGGACATTGAAAAATTTAAGAAATTGGAAAACCCTTGTTGGAGGTATGGACTTCTGATTATTTAAAATTGACATTGCAAGTGGGAAGGGAGAAAAAAAAATTGGAGCAGAAGCTGAAAAAGGAGGAGATTGCCTAGAATCCCAAAGGAAGATATATGGTAATTGGACCTCTTTGATTAAAAATTAACCCCAGAAAGAGAAAGAGAAGAAGGAAGAAAAGTATTAACTTTTGGAACTTTTTTTTTAATTGTTTTTGATTGTCTTTGATTAAAAATACTTGTGGTTGTTTTGGAAAAAGTTTCCCTTTTCATGATGGCATCGTTTGTGGATGAACTAGAGATTGAATATCAAAAATATAAAAAAGAAGATACTTTGGGCACTTTGTTTCAATTCTTAGAAATGGCGTTATGTACTTATGAAAAGTTGATTACGCAGCAGAAGGACTGGGACAAGGAAGAAGAGGAAGAAGAAGCCATCTTTGATGAACAATGGGTCCCTTCCGGAGAGGAGGAGAAAAAGGATAAGAAAAAGGGGATTTTAAGAATTATAAAAACAACCAAAAGAGAGAAAAATGAGCGAAAAGGTGGAGGCAAGGTTAGAAAGCAAAGGAAAAGGAGCAAGAAAAGCGAGGAGAAAAAGCAAAGGGGTAAAAAGGGCAAGGAGAAGAATAAGCAAGAGAGAAAGCGGGGGAGGAGAAGCCTTAATGGGGGGAAGCAAGACCTAAAGAAAAAAAGTTTATTTAGAGACAATGGGTGAATTTAATTTAGGATAAAAGAGGGATTCTGGAGGGTACATAAGTTTGTGTTTTTATATGTGTATTTAGAGTATAAAATTCATTATGTAATCTTAGAATCTTTTAAACAGAATCCCAAGAAAAATTGCTATACGAAGTATTTTTAAGTTAGGGTAATGAGTTATAGATGTTACTCCAATTGGTGTACAGGAGAAGTATAGTAAAAGAAAAAAAAAGATGAATGGATAATTGGAAATAGAACAGACAAAGAATGTTGTTGAAAATGGTAATAAGATATGGAAGGATATATATGTTTTTTTTGTGGATTTTGTATATTGATAAAAGACAATAAAATTTTAATTAATAAGAAATAATTTGGATGGAAAGGAGAAGTAGGGATAAGATATGAAGTTAATACTATATGAAGTATTGATATTATAATTTGGAAATGTTATGCCTTATTGGTCTTTTATTATTATTTTTTCCTAGAAAAGAATTTATAAGCTGTTATGCCTTGATTCATTGTGCATTGTTTTTATAAAATTGATAAAAATGGTTTTTATATATATATATATAAAAGAAAATGATATAAGATATGGAAGGATATATGGGATGAATATGATGTTTGAATTTGTGTCTGTGTGAAGAGTTTTAACCCGGGAACAGACAACCTTCAGAAAAGATCTTTTAGTTTTGTTTATGTTTTGTGTTTTGTATGTTTGTGTATTGTGTTTTTTGTAAAACTAACAAAATTTGTTTTTTATAAAAAAAAAAAGAATTAATAAAACCTTGGAGGAATGTTAGATGAGAATAATTTAAACAAGCCAGAAAGAAATGAATATGATGACTATAAAATGGATAAATATAGAGAAGAAATGAAATTGAATAAGAGTAAAGAGAAATAATGAGAAATTTGCTGAAAGATATTTATGTGTCCATATGGAAATGGGATAAATTAGAATTATGTTGTATAAAAATAATGTTTTATTCGACTTGTAAAAATTTATAATGTTAAGAGGTTTTATGTATTTATGTATTTAATGGTTAATGATGTGTTGTTTTATCTTTAAAATTAATAAAATTTGTTTCAAAAAAAAAAAAAGAATACGTCACCCCACCCCTCAAACGGAACCTAGGGGGGAGGTGTGTTATGGACTAAGCCAACGCATCAGTAACAACCCTCATAGCTTTACTTTAACAGCAGGCTCGTAATCCTGCGCTTCTCATTGGCCCGCGAACAGCGAGTTGTGATTGGTCGTTTCTGGCCAATCTGATTGGCTGACAGCGGGTCTCTCTGATTGGACGCTTGTTAGAGCGGTAAACTCAAATCACTGGTTGTTTTGACAGCAGCCAGCTCTATAAAAGAGCTGCTGCTGCCCAAGTATTTCGCTCTGTTCTGAAGTCATGAAAAAGAGTTGAAGTCACAGTTCGATGTCTCGTCTCCGTTCCTTGCGCCTATGCTCAGGACTTAACACTCAAGATCCAGATTAATCTTGACAGACTAGAATACTGGGCCATATCTAACAAAATGAAATTCAATGTAGAGAAAAGTCCTACACTTAGGCAAGAAAAATTAAAAGTACACATATAGACTGGGTGAAACCAGGCTCAATAGCAGTAACTGTGAGAGGGATCTTGGAATCTTAGTGGACAACCAGCTAAATATGAGCCAGCGGTGTGCCGCAGCAGCCAAAAAAGCTAATGCAATCCTAAATTGCATTAACAGAGGGATACAATCAAGATGAGGTGAGGCACTAATACCACTCTATAAAGTCTTAGTAAGACCAGACCTAGAGAACGGCATCCAGTTTTGGTCACCACATTATAAAAAAGATGTTGAGACTCTAGAAAAAGTGCACAGAAGAGCAACCAGGATGATTAGGGGACTGAAGATTCAGGCATATGAAAAATGGTTACAGGAACTGGGCTTGGCTAGTCTAGTGAAGAGAAGGACCAGGGAAGACATGATAGCAGCCTTCCAATATTTGAGGGTCTGCCACAGAGAGGAGGGGGTCAATCTATTTTCTAAAGTGCCTGTAGGCCAGACAAAGAATAATGCATGGAAACTGAACAAGGAGAGATTTAACTTGGAAATAAGGAGAAACTTTCTGACAGTGAGAACAATCAACCAATGGTACAGCTTGCCCTCAGAAGTTGTGGGGGTGCCATCACTTGAGACCTTCAAGAAGAGATTGGACTGCTATTTGTCAGAAATGGTGTAGGGTCACCTGCTTGGGTGGGGGCTTGGACTAGATGACCTATAAGGTCCCTTCCAAGTCTGATTATCTGTTATTCACCACCTCTACATATTTGACTACTCCAATTACAACAAGATCAGCTGCATTGTCTTCAATAGCATGCATAACCAAAGAAGCAAGATTCTCACTGTTTTATTCATCAGGTTTAATGCAGGAAGAAGGGAACAGACAAGAGAATCTTGGAAACTAAATAAGAGAAATAAGGAATTCTTATTCATTAGTGTGATGATTAAAGTAAAATTTATTTCTCATAGTTTTCCTAACTTATACATTGAGGCCTCACTTAAGAGACAAAACTCTCTGATATATCCGACTGTTTCTTATTTGCCATAGTTTAGCAACTCCTTTTTCTTTCCCATATTCTGGTAACATCTTATGTCATCCTCCTGCTCCTGCCACCTCATTTTCTTAGATAAAGAGCCAGGTAAATTGTTTAACTCAGGCTCTCCAGAAAAAGAAGCGGACAACCAATTGTGTTTCTTCCAAGGATATAAGAGAAGTCATCATCCTGCCCTTAAGTCTACAAGCAACTCCAGCAAATTAAGAGGCTTTGATTTGTGAGGATATCATAGATGAAACAAATTGATTAAAATGTTGAACCACAGGAAGAAAATAGGTATGGGAAAGAAATCAAGAGATGTGATAGATTAGAATGTGAGAAATTAGAGCGGGAGTCTTAGTTGATAATTTTTAACCAAATGATCCAAATACTCATAGGCATACGAGTAGCTGCTCTTGGCAGAGGAGTGGACCTTCTCTCTTACCTCAAAATAGGAAGTCCCTAAACCTACTAAAATTCCAAAGTTAAGGAACCATATAGAATTCTTTCTTACTACAGTTACATACAAAATCAAGTGTCTGGATATTTGCCATAATGAAAAGCAGTCCTTGCACAATTTAAATCCTCTTCCTGCCAAGTGAGGAAGATTTTCCTGGCTCATCTGTTATCAATAATGAGACACTGGGCTGGCTTACAGAGTTGGTCTCTTGCTGCTTGCTCATAAGGTGTTTACTTTGATTGGGTGCAGGATTCTCAGGCTGGAGGTATTTATCCTGCTTCTTGGCACCCATGTTGGCTAAAGAAGCATCAGTGCTGGCTGAGGAGGACCTTAGAAGATGTCATTGTTTGATTCAGTGGCTGCTAGATCAGTGGGCACTATGCTCAGTGGGATCTGATCAGAACAACTTGCCAAAGCATTATTACAATATCAAGAGGAAGTGGGAGTATAAACAAAATTCTGTGCAATTTCAGAAAACAGTTCACATACTTGTAAAGTAACATGGAGATGGCCTTGAAGACAGTATTCAGCATTAATAAACATGAGTTTAATCTCGGAAAACAGGAAAGTGTGAGAAAGAAACTCAAAGTTGCCCCACTTCAACTCTCTTGGTATAATAAAATAATTTCTATAGAAAGTTATTATAGCTTATATCAGTGAAGGAGAATTTTTGTGTTTATTTCCTAACGTGATCTATCTCAAACAATGTTTGGGACAAGGCTTGTCTCAGCCAGGAATAATACAGTAACCAAACTGAAGCCAATCAGTTACTTGTGCTGTCATGGGAATTTACAAGAGAAATTTGGAGAAAAATCAGAATCAATTTCAGATTCCCACAACTCAGTTTATGCAAGATGATTTTTGTTCAGAGTTTGCTGCAAGAAAGAACAGCCAAATGGCTGGCTCCAATGCACTACTGAATATATGTTACTGATGAGTCCTTGAAGAGTTGAGGCATGGAATTAATAATAGCCTCTATCCACCCCTAACATAGCTATGGTAAATTGTTAAGCATAATCCAGCCATCATTTTTCTTAATAAGTTTTCTAACTGGAACAACTTCAATTTCCTGAGGGTAGTGACAATACATAGTCTTAATTTTTTTTCTTCTCCCTAGCATTTCTTGCTTAGCCTGCCTTTTTCAGATCAAGCAAGCATTGATCCATTGGTTGCAATAGGAATTGATGGAGTCTCTCATTTCACAATATCACAGTCTGATGTTGTGAGATGAGAGAAAGTGACTGCCTCAAAGTTAACCAGCCAGCTTTTATAGTGCTGGAAACAGCTTATATTCTTAGATGCTTAGGGAGTGGACTTCTACAGATGAGACAAATTGTGGAGGAAAAATAGGCATAACCTGAATTATTACATTAAGAAAAGCTAAGAACCCTTGCTGAAGGCAGTCAAACATGGAACACTCTTGAAAACAACAAAGTGGAAGGATGAACTTGAAACCAGTTTGCTTAATTGGAATAATAAGTCAATGTGTGGCAAATATTTGAAGGATATATAAAAGTAAAGCTGATGAAAAAAAAAAACCCTTAGGGAGCTGGTTAAGATCAGGAGTATTAAAGAAAGTAAGTAAAGGCTTTATTTTAGTGACTCAAGAAGAAGCATTGTCAACTGAATGCATGAAGGTAAAAATTCAACATGTAACAAACAACAGTGAATGTTGCCTTTCTAGTAAAAAGGATGAAATAATTGAAATACCAGGTCTAGCGGATTGAAGTTGAATGCTTACGGAAAAAGAAATCCATTGTTATACCAATCATGATTGGAACCCTTTGAGCGATACCTAAAGGACTTATATCTGCAAATATTCCAAATGACAGACCTGAACACTATTATTTTACAAAAAAGAAACAAACAAAACCTTCACCCTGCTTCAAACTGCCTATATTCTTAATCATTATTAGGTCCTTAGGTACACATAGATTTTTTATATAGGATTTAAAATTTTAATTATCTCTATTTTTTATTATTTGAAAATTGCCCAGAGTCACTTTACTGGTGAAAGAGGTGATAAACAAACAAACAAACAAACAAACAAACAAACAAATAAACAAATAAATAAATAAACCTGCTGGAAGAAACATTTAAACTCAAATGGATACTCTGTCTCTGACATCAATGGGGACCTGTTTTTCAAAAATTATTCTCATTCTGAATATTTGAATTTATCAGGAGATTTCACTCCATTTCTTATGGAATAAACAGACACCGCTAAACACCATCTCATCATTGTCAGAACATCTGCATCAAAAGCAACATTATTGCTTTTTAAATTATCACAACTCATAAATTTATTTGTCACATTGTATTTGACTAATATCCCTACCATTCAGGCAACAAATATATAGAGAGATATTTTCCAAGGCCATCTTCCACAAATGTGATGAATTTTTTTGTGACCCATTTAAATGTGACCATAAATTAAACTTTAATTAGCATATTTATTTAAATTAATTTAATTAAAAACCTTAATTTAATTTGTTGTTGACATTTTAATAATCTTTCTTTTGTGATAGAACAGTGCAAATTAACACTAAGTCTTTCTGGAGGTGCTGTTTCAGTCAGGGGTGGGATTCAATTTTTTTAACAACTGGTTCTGTGGGTGTGGCCTAGTTGGTGGGTGTGGCTTGGTGGTCATGTGACTGGGTGGGCATGGCCAATTCAAAATCACTCATGTCAAGGGGCACTTCTCCTCGCCTGGCCTCTCATGACAGTGGGGATGCTGCAATGGTCATAAGTGTGAAAATGGTCATAAGTCACTTTTTTCAGTGCCATTGTAACTTTGAATGGTCACTAAATGAACTGTTGTAAATCAAGGATTACCTGCACAAAAATACAAAAAGCTTCTTTGCTTGCAAAAAGCTGCCATAAATACCAATCATTAGATTAAAAATACCTGCAAGCCAGAGTTACAAATGAGGTAGGGTGCCAGAACACCAGGGGTAGGATTCTATCAGTTTGCACCTATTCACTAGAACCAGTTGTTAACATTCTAAGCCGTCTGGAGAACTGGTTGTTAGAAGAAATTACTGGCCTAATCCTGTAAGGAAGGCAGGAAGGAAACATTCTGGTGTTGCTTACAGAAACTGCCTCTCAGTTAACAGAGTTGCTTACAGAAACTGTCTCTCTGATTACATTCTTGGCAGGACTAGACTTCCTGTCTCAGGAATGTCTCTGCAGTTTTCCCCCCTCTTTTGCTGGTACTTTGCTTGTGTGGAGTGACCATTCAAAGTTACAATGGCACTGAAAAAAATGACTTTTTCATACTTATGACTGTTGCAGCATCCCCACAGTCATGAGAGGCCAGGTGAGGAGATGTGTGCCTCGATGTGAGTGATATTGAATTGGCCACACCCAGCCAATAACATGACCACCAAGCCATGTCCACCCAGTCACATGACCACCAAGCCACTCCCACAACCGAAGCCATGCCCACAGAACCGGTTGTTAAAAATTTGAATCCCACCTCTGCAGAGCACCTTGAGGAATTAAAATAGTTAAAATGCAGTGATAACTATCAGTAGCCAACTCTTACTCATAAAGTGAAACCCTTTAGCAGAGAGGTAATTTAAGCTCTCCAGAAAGAAGAAGCAGTCTTTAGATCAATCTGCACCACTTAAAGACACCAGCTGGGCTTACTCACCTCACAAGATATCCTAAAGAAATCTTCCAGATTTAAGGAAAGATCCCAGAAAGGCAGTAAAAAAAATCAGTGCTAAGCTTGCATCCTGCCAATTGGAAGTACACCCAGGGGTAGGATTCAAATTTTTAAACAACCGGTGGGCATGGCTTAGTTGGTAGGTATGGCTTGGTAGTCATGTTATTGGCTGGGTGTGGCCAACTCAATATCACTCACATCAAGGCACGCATCTCCTCGCCTGGCCTCTCATGACTGTGGGGATGCTGCAACAGTCATAAGTGTGAAAAATGGTCATAAGTCACTTTTTTTCAGTGCCATTGTAACTTTGAATGATCATTCCACATAAGCAAATACCAGCAAAGGAGAGGAAAAAAACTCTAGAGAAGTTCCTGAGACAGGAAGTATAGTCCTGCCCAGAATGTAATAAGGGTTAACTGAGAGGCAGTATCTGTAAGCAACACCAGACTGTTTCCTTTCTGCCTTCCTTACAGGATTAGGCCAGTAATTTCTTCAAACAACCGGTTCTCCGAACTGCTTAGAATGTTAACAACCGGTTCTAGCGAATAGGTGCGAACTGGTAGAATCCCACCCCTGAGTACACCACAAAAGGACAGTGCTAGATACCACTAAAGCAGTGAAGGAAGACTCCCTCCCCAGATAGAAAAAGAAACCATGAGGCAGGAAAGAATCCAAACACAATACAAATAATTAAATTAAATTAAATTAAATAATTACTTGTTGAAGCTGAATAGGGAAAATTATTCCATCAATAAACACAGGATTAAATGTCACAAAGCACAGAACTAACCTTCATCAAAACCAGTTTTAGACCAAAACTCAGAAAGGATATGTAAACTCATGTTTGAATTTGACATCTTTCTAGCTAGCCAAGAAGCCTTGCAGAGTGTCACTTATCTTTGTTTCCTGTCATTAAAAGCTTCTTTCTGACAGCTCTGCTTCATTACTCAATTATTTCTTCAAAGTGCTGATTGTCCAGGGAAGTATTTCCTCCCAACAGGAGTATAAAAACAACCCTTTCCCTTTAAGAAAGTCAAGCCCCAGAAGCTCCGGAGACAGGAAGTCTAGGCATACTGGCAAGAATGTAATAAGGGTGGAAAAAAACAAAAGGAGATTGCTTCTAACTACCCTTTCTCCGAACTGCTTAGAAAGTTAACAAGGGGTTCAATAGAACCAGTCAGAACTGATAGAATCCCACCCCTGGTCTCAGTTTGTGGGAGCAATCTAATTAGTTTGAACTGAACTAAAAAAGGATTCTGAATTCTTGGAGAACTCTTGTCTGTCTGACTGTCCTTCTACCCACCATCTTTCTCTCTCCCCTCTTTCTATCTATCCATATGTCCACCCAGTAAAGTATTGAAAGTCATGTTATTGGCTGGGTGTGGCCAACTCAATATCACTCACATCAAGGCACGCATCTCCTCGCCTGGCCTCTCATGACTGTGGGGATGCTGCAACAGTCGTAAGTGTGAAAAATGGTCATAAGTCACTTTTTTCAGTGCCATTGTAACTTTGAATGATCATTCCACCCAAGTAGAGTGCATTCTTCCCTTTCTATTCCACTGGTGCTAAGGCTAGTCCCCTCATATGGCAGAGACGAGGGCAAATGCTGCTTCTCCTAAGCAGTTAATATAGCCCATATTGGAGGGAAAATGCAATCTTCCCTTTCTCAAAGCAGCAAATCTACTTTTGGATAAAAGTGTACTTTCTGTCTCTACCATCTCCTCCTTGTGTGAAATAAGTTGCTGTTTCCTTGACTTTGTTGTGCTATTATTGGTTTCTGTCTGGCTATTTCTCAGTTCTTCCTTACTTTTGTTGACCATTTTTTTTTTCATAGTAGCCAATCTGTCCTGTCTAGAATTCAGACAGATTTCCCTTACTCAGCTCTCTTTCCCTGTTACTACTTTGCTTCTTTGCTCCTTTGGTGGAATGTAAGCATGTTATATAGAAGAGAGCCAGGCTAGACAGTTGTCAAGCTTTAATGGATTACACTGCTGTATAGCCCAACTGAAAATGGGAAGTGTCTTTTCTCTGCCTGTCTGCCTGTCATATAGTTCTTCTGACAGGCAAGGTTTATTAGCTTTTCTAGCACTGCTCTCTCAGCAGCATTTTTTTCTTCCACCTGCTCATATCCCTTAGCTGGCTGGCTCTCTCACAGCTTCTGATATCTTTGTGTTCCCAAGAGGTTTTGTTTAGCTACAACAGCTTCTTCCACAAACCACTTCGAGGAATTCCCTGCCCTCCCTCTTTCCTGGTGTTTGCTACAAGTATTGTAGGGGAAAAAAGTTAGTTTTGCTTTGTGCGATCTTGCTTTAGCTACTGCTAAATATTTCAGGTTGATAAATAAACACATAGCTATTCTGATCTGCAAAAGAGCATTTCATGTTTAGAAGATTATCCCAAAGCTGGGAGTCCCTGAGTGGTTTAGAGGATTATACAATTCTCTTGAAAGTTAAGCAGCTGGATTTAAAGCTAACGGAGTTAAAGCTAATGGAGTTAAAGCTAATGGAAATTGTGCATACTAAGGATTTCTGGGAGAAAAAAAAACCCACACAGCATAAACTATGGAATAGAATTGAAGCCCCCTTTTATGCACTCAGTCTGCCTCTCACTACACTACCAACTAAATGGTAATGGTATAGCTGCCAAAATCTAATATAATGATTTCCTATCACTTCAAGGTACAAATATAGAAAAAATGCTGAATAAGCTTAACAATATGTCACTAACATTCTCACACAGAGAAACCTCTTTCCAAATGTGTGTTGTATGCCTTGTCCATGTTTCATTATTACTGTGCCCATTGCACTCCTCAGACTTCCCACTGGGACTGCTGGTCGTTCAATGGCGGCTAATCTATGATATTATTGATCATAAATTTCCCATAGCAGCCTGTTAGAGATGAGACTTTCCTCAATAAACTATTGTTTCATTTATTTGTTTCTTAGGTTTATATTATGGTTTTTATTCAATAGCTCATATTGGTACATCTCATTTCTATTTTTCTTCACACAGACAATACTGAGAGAATAATCTGCCCAAAGTAACTTTTGTGGCTGAAGGTACTGGTAGATGCAGATCTGGATCTTCACAGTCCAATACCACATTGATTGACATCTGTGTTTATATTACAGTATAAATAATTTAAAAGAGATACATTTCTGGGACTCCTCCCCAAGATGGCTGCTGAACAGTAGGAACATTTCCCCCACCCTGCTGATGAACTGCCAATTTTGCTGCCAAAACTGGTTCTCTGGCAGTGCTGCTCCCTGGATTTCAATGGCAGCATTTAGCAATGACTTTTGGAAGGCCATGGACTCATCTGGGAAGGGGAATCTTGAAGATTCCAGTACCCTCTGGGAGCAATCAGAAAGTCATGGTCATCCATGACAGGGCAATAACTTGCAAATAGTTTTAAAAATTTGGGGGCCTGTTTCTCAAGAGGTGAGAAATTAATATTGTTCTAATATATTAATCAGTATTCAACTAGTAGAGATAATAGGTGTGTATGTGTTAGGTTTTTAATGCACTTTTTAATGTCTTGTTCATTTTGTGTTTTTTTCTTTGTTTTTTTGAAAGAGAAAAAAGTAAACTTTGGTGTTCGTATTTTTTTTTATTTTTTTATTGGTTTTAAAAACAAACATAAACAAACAAAACATAAAAACATCAGGTCATCTTCCATATATGTACATACAGTGTGCCGGTTGGTTTACAAATTGTTTTGTGCTTCCATTTTGTAGTCTTCAATTACAATTACATTGCATATAATCTTGTATTTTCAATCAAAAATTAAATACCTTAGTATCATTATTAATCAATCATTTGACTATACTTTTATTCATTCATGCTTTAGAAAATAATCATATTTTACTTAATTTGTTTTGTGACAATTCATATTATCATCCCAAATCTATCCTAAAATCATTTTGTAGATATAATAAGAAAAGAATACATCTTTATATATTTAGTATTTTCTACAAGTCTACATATTTTGCTACTATGCTTTATTGTCTAACCATTGATAGAATAGATCCCAAACTTTATAAAATTGTTTATCATCCTGTTCTCTAATTTCAAATGTCAATCTGCTCATTTCAGCACATTCCAATATTTTCTTAATAATTTCCTCCTGTGATGGTATTTTCTCATTTTTCCAGTTTTTAGCAAATAGAATCCTAGCTGCTATTAATACATTTATGATCAGGTTTTTCAAATACTTTACTATATATTTCAGGTAAAATTATGCTTTTTTGTCACTTTTTCCAACCATGTGTGGATTTTAGTCCAGTATTTTTTAGCATCTGCACAAGTCCACCATATATGGTAATATGAGCCAGGTGTCTGATGACATTTCCAACACTTTTTGGATTTATTCTTGAGCATTCTTGCTATTCTTGTTGGGGGAAAATGCCACCTGTAAAACATCTTATACAAATTTTCTTTATATGCTGTTGACATTGTCATTTTATAATTTTGAGATCACAATTTTTGCCATTTCTCTAGATCAATCCCATATCCAAAATTCTTCCCCCAAGCAATCATAGTTTCTTTAACTTGTTTTTCTTCTAGTTTAATTTCTAATAAATATCCATACATTTTTTTAATCACCTTTTCATCAGTACCTATCAAAATCTTATCTAAATCAGTCAGTTTATCATAGAAACCTTCTGTTTTAAAATCTTTATCATACCTTCAATGTATTTGCGCATATGAAAACCAATTTATCTTTATACCTTGTTCCTCTAGTTTTTGTATAGATTTAAGTTCACCCTTTTCATTCAATATTTCACCATATCTAACTGTTTGTTCCTTTTTGTATATTATAGGATAAGAAAATGCTTCAAGAGTTGATAGCCAGATTGGAATTTTCAGATAACATTGTCTTTTAATCTTCTCCCAGTTTAACCACAAAGACTCCCGTATATAATGTCTACTTTGGTGTTCGTATTTAATGTCTACTTTGGTGTTCGTATTTTGTATTTTAACTTTTTTTGAACAAAATAAAAATGGAACAAAAATATTAAAAGAGATACATTTCCATTTACTTCCAAGCTGATACTTCAGTGAGCAATACTGCTATTTCCTCTGACGTGCTTTTCAGGTATCTATGCAGTTTCCCTGTCAGTTTATATATAACATTAACTTTATGTTTCAGTAGTCATCTATTAATACTGTGTAGCTCCAGCTTCATACTCATATTTTAGGATTAGGGTTAGGTTTTTAGGCATGTGGAAAATGGTTTTACTTAATGAATTAGGCAAGTGTAGATGTGTAAAAATATTTCTTGTTTTTGAATTTTGCATGTTTGCAGATTTTTTCATGAATAGAAGAATTTAAACATTTTAAAAGGTATTCGAAAGTAAAAGTGATATTTTTATTTTTTCTGAGTGATCATGACAGATGGCAGGTTCATATCCTTGTTAGTTACTAGTCAGGTTTGAAAATGTTGTATTTATTTCTATAGGAGAGCACAGTGACACAGCAGCCTAAAAATGCTGGATTTTTTTGGCCAAAGATAGTCTGCACTCTGGCGGTTTGAGCTCATGATACCGCATGGCAGAGTCACCTCCTATCATTTGCCCCTACCTCCTCCCCACTTCACAGTTCGAAAGCATGTAGAAATGCTAGTAGATAAATAAATACCACTTTGAGGGGAAATATTAACAACGTTCTGTGCAGAACTGGGAGCCAGTGCCAGGCCTAGATGGATGTAAGGTGAAGTTTGCAGAAAAAAGCCTGGATGACCCAATATCCCCTGAATGCTGCTAGCCAGCTGGTGCAAAGCTGCTTCACCTCCTGTGGTGTACTGTAGATAGCACACAGGCGTGAACAAAACAAACTAGCAATTTTAGGCTGTCAGAACTACTCTATGGTAAAAAGCATAGACTTGTAGACTTCCTTGACTATGAACACCATATGTTAAAAAAAATTCTATATCAATGTTACAGAATTTAAACAAAAAAGAAAAAGCAGCCTGGGCCCATGAAGAACTATACTGGCTATAGTTCTCAAACAAAAATAGAAATATAAGAGGGTATTGAGTTCTTATGCTATATAAATATGGTATATGTTTGGGGTGCTACCTTACTTTCACTTCAAAAGAACTAAATTAATAGGCATTTTCAGTTAGGGATAAGCAGCACATTATCATTGGTGGTTCACTGTCTACTGCTGCTCTAACTACTATCTTGAGGCATATTTATTCTTCCCCAAAGAAGATACTTTTAATAAAATAATTAAGCACGAAATCATAAAATCCCATAAGATCTCACTTGGAAATCTGTGGAAGATCATGAATATCATGTGATAGTTTAGATAACTTTATAAGATTTCAACAATTTTGTGAGTAAGGATGTCTGGAGAAAGGAAATGTTTTACATTCTGCGCATGGGAATATTTGGAAATTATCTTGATGTTTTTTAAAATATGATATTAGTTGTGCGGTATCTGCTATCCCGCATCAGATGGGCGGCTCATGATAGGGAGCGAAGGAGAGAGAAACGACAGGAGGTGAAGTTTCCTCGGGATGAGCGCGCCCCGAATGTCTTGGCACACGCTCTTTTATTGTGCTTTTTTACAAGAAAATGATTTAATCAAAGCTCAAGTCAAACAGGATAATTCCATCAGGATGTGCATGTTTACAAAGCTGCATACCAGACAGATCATTTACAATGTGGATAAGCTTATTAACAACCGTCTAGCTCCTTGTCCCTTGTACGTGCCTTGCAAAGGTCACTGAAGAGACAGAAGTTAATGATTACACATGAATGATACATAGTTGCAATGATACATGGTTACAACAAGTTGTTTCCCCTTTCTTTCTGAGGAAATTTGTCTGAGAACTTTTCTCAAAAATGCTAATCAACTGTATATTGAAAGTAGTAGAAAATTTGTATGATCTTTAGAAAAGTAAGAAAATGGCAATTAAATAAACATTATTGCTTGTTTGGTTGTTATAATCATTTGAATCAAGTACAATTTATGCCTGTATTATTAACTCTATTTTTTATGTTTTACTTTTGAAGGGCAATAGATAAACAAATAATAAGATGGTGTAAATAATTTGGAAGATCAAATTCCAACTCCAGACTCTCTTTCAATTTCTGTTATTCAGTTGCAGAAATAAAGTTGTTAGATTAACATTAAAGAAACTGTTGTGTTCTGCGCATGGGCGCAAGGAGTAGAGACGAGACGATGAACAGTGAACTTCAACTCTTTATTTAACATTGTGGAACAGAGCAAAAACTACGGCAGCAATAGCCCTTTTTATAGGCAAGCTGCTGATCAAATAACCAATAAGAAACGGGAAGCGTTAGTTCCCTTAACCAATGAAAGAGGCCCGCTAATAGCCAATCAGATTCTCCTGAATGGACCTATCAGATGTCGCTATTATCGGCCAATCAGAAGTGGAGGGCCAGAACCCTGCACTTTTCTAAAGGTTTTAATAATCTTTATTTAAGCACTTTTATTAATTCACAACAGAAACTCTTGTTAAATACTAATTATTTTTAATGAGAGCAATGTTCAATATTGTACAAAGAGACTGATTGTAAGGTCAATAAATTTCATGTCCCTAAAAATGATACAGTGAAAATCAAATCAAATAAAACATTTGCATTTGTGTGGCCTCACAAGTTATCTCTTCAGTATATACACCATTAATACAGTACATTCATATTATATAGCTTACTTTCAAAATTAGATATATTTTGAATTATTCTTCCCTGATGAAACAAGAACAAGCACAAATGGATTACAATTACAGCTTTGAAAACACAGGTGCATTTTGAGCATTTGCAGTATTCAATTCAATATTGAATTGAATGAGATGGTGCCACTTATATCAAGTTTTGCCATACAATTTGATGAACATAAAAGCAAATGCAATTCTATTCATTAAGAAAATGTAATATATGATTTCCTAATCAAGGAATTATATTCTTTGAAATTTATTGCCAAGATGCAAATTCCCAGTTAAAATTAGTACAATGGTATAAATTAGTAAAATGGTATTTCTGAAATAACATTGCACATAAGGCAGCAAGTTGTCAATGACACTTAAGAAATGGTTAACAAAATCTTTTAGTTCTTCTTCATACAAATAAGGTCTCAGACTTATTTCCTGGTATTCTCCAGTTGAAAAAAAGATTGGGTAGACCTGATATGAAAACCTTTTGCTGTGATACTTGAGAGCTGGTGCCAGCCAGAGGAGACAATATTGACTAGATATATTGGAAAAGAGAATCAAGCTACACATATTTATTTATATACATATTTGCTTCTACTGCATAGAGACAAAAAGCTGGATATACTTCTTACTATGCAGCCCTCTCCAAAGAACATATTATCTCATGGTCCTGTTAAATGGATAAATCTTTTGTCAAGTATACAGGAACTTGTTGGTTTATTTCCTACATGGAAATAAACTGTGTTTCAGAGTTTTACAATTTAGTTTAGTTTTACAAAATGCATGCTTTTCAAAACATTTTCAGTGCATATAGCATATATGTGTGACTTATCTTCACAAGCATCTGTATATACTGCATGTTGTTCTTTTGCTTCTGTACTTTATTTCTGTTGTCTTTATTTCTGTTGTCTTTATTTCTGTTATCTTTCTGGGGAATTAAAACTGAACAGGCTGAATATAAACAAAATGAGAGTAGAAACCAGAGCTTTGCCTTCCTTCTTTAAGGCTATGTATTACATGGGAAGCTGACTTCCCATTTAATACATGGGATTTAATTTATTGACTCAGATGAATTTATAGTTGGGTCGATATTTGGAACAAAAGGACAACATTATTTCTTTCTAGCAGCTTATCACGACATAAAGATACTTTAAGACTTTCATTTACAAGCTTCTAGGGCCTGCTTATGTGATGGAGTTACAGGATCCTGTAGTCTTCTCAATTCAGCCCAGTCCTGCACAATCATAACTCTAGACCAGTGTTTCTTACTCTTGGCACCTTAAAGATGTGTGGATTTTAACTGGGCAGGCAATTATGGGTGTTGAAGTCCACCCATCCTAAAGCTTTCAAGATTGAGAAATGCTTCTCTAGATGCTCATGTAATTGTGTCTTCAATAAATGCAGCTTTATTCTTTTTATTTGATTGCTTTAAAAGAAGAAAAAAGAACAACAAGATTCTTTTTCCTTAATTTCTTTTACCTGTTAGTCCTTAACTCAGTTCTTCAGAAAGAAGTTAGTATGATTTGAACTTGGTGTAAGGTAATGAACTTTCAGAGTTCTGCCTTTAGCAAGTGCAATACAAGACAAGCTTTTCTCTTGTCCTTGAAGCTGAACATTTAAATAGCGACCTCCCTGATGGGTATGCAAATATTAATGGTCCCTTCTGACCTTCAAGGTAAAGCTAAGGTGTTATGGTTTCCATGTGCAACTAGACCATTATAGACCATTATATCTGTATTTTGCTAGGGTCAGCAGCCTTTTGTTATTATTTTTCCCCATAGAAATCCTTGAATTGTGAACCCTGGGTAGTGCAATGGGCAGCAGTACACATAGCCTTGAGACTGAAAATGCATGAAAGCAGGTGTGACTTTCAGTTGCTTACTATATGTTGAAAGATTAGATTATAAGCATTTCACTATTACTTATTGGCCAGTACTTGGTCCAAAGTCATCTCCTGACAATCTTTGTTCTGTTCCCAATTCTTTTCTCTATTTATGCTCACTTTCTCTCTTGATACGACAATTTATTTTCTTGGCACTGAGTGAAATCTAAGCATAAATGGCAATGCAGGTTGCTGTGTTCAGAGACTGACAGCAGTCCTTTCTCTGGTCTGCCGCCTATGCGGGAGCACCGATCGCGTAGCCGGCTATAAAAGGGAGCTGTCAAACGGCATCAGTTGTCGCCTCTGGAATTGACCCCTCTGGAATTCACCCCATAGAAACTAAGGTTAGAGCCATCCATGAGGCACCCACACCCTCTAACAAAACTGAATTGCAGGCCTTTTTGGGACTCCTGAATTTTTATGCAGCTTTCCTGCCTCACAAGGCCTCTGTAGCTGAACCCCTTCATAGGCTCTTAGATAAAAAGGCCCCCTGGCACTGGGGACAGAGAGAAGCCAACGCTTTCCAAGCAGTTAAGTCTCTTTTAACTTCAAACGCTGTGTTAATCCAATTTAACCAAAACCTGCCCCTGGTGTTAGCCTCAGATGCCTCACCCTTTGGCATAGGAGCAGTATTGAGCCATAGGCTCCCAAATGGATCTGAGTCACCCATTGCCTACTTTTCAAGAACTTTCTCTGCAGCAGAGAGGAACTATAGTCAAATAGTTCTGTTGCTGCTGTAAAAAAATTCCACGAGTTTCTCTATGGCCATTGTTTTGAACTTGTAACGGATCTCAAGCCACTTTTAGGACTTTTAGCTGGAGATAAGCAAACCCACAGGTACTATCCCCGCGAATGACCAGATGGACTCTGTTCCTGGCCACCTACTCATACAGACTGGTACATCGCCCAGGGAAGAACCTGTGCCATGCAGATGCCCTCAGCAGATGCCCCCTGCCAACACCTGTCAAGACCCAGCTCCCATCCACACAATCTTCGACTGCAATGTACTTGACCTACCAGTCTCAGCCGGGGATATTGCTGCTCACTCCAGAAGGGACCAAGTGATTTCCCAAGTCCTGGACTGGTGGAGAGGGGGTGGCCTGATATTTGGTACGCCCCTGAATTCATGCCATTTAAGACCCGCAGGCAGGAGTTGTCTTCACTTCAGGGCTGTCTGTTATGGGGGACAAGGGTGGTCATACCACCCACCTTGCAAGAACAAGTTTTAAAGGCACTGCACGAGGGTCACCCTGGCATCGTGAGGATGAAGGCCTTGGCCCATAGCTATGTATGGTGGCCAGGATTGGATGCCCAGATTGCCAACTGGGTGAATACATGCCAGCCCTGCCAGGCAACTAGAGCAGCCCCACCAGCAGCTGCCCCAACCAGATGGGATGATGCTGGGGCCCCTTGGTCCAGGCTGCATATTGACCTGGCTGGCCCTGTGCAGAGGAAGACCTTTTTGGTTGTAGTAGACTCGTTCTCTAAATGGACTGATATGGCCTTGGTCCCCTCCACCACTACACTGACTGTCACAAGGGCCTTGAGCAGACTGTTTGTGACACATGGACTCCCTGACACCTTGGTTTCAGATAATGGCCCCCAATTCAGTTCCAATGAGTTCGCAGTCTTCGCAGCCAACCTGGGCATCAGACATGTACTCACAGCCCCCTTTCACCCTGCAAGCAATGGGATGGCTTAGAGGGCTGTTAGGTCTGTAAAGGAAGTTTTGGCCAGGCTTGGCCAAGCAGACTGGCACTCCAAACTGTCCACTTACTTGCTCATGCAACATGCTACTCCATGCCCCACTACCAACAAGACCCCAGCAGAACTTTTGATGGGCAGAGACCTCAGGACCACCCTGGACAGGTTGCACCCCCACTACGCTCCTATCACACCACTGGCTTCTGACAGCCATGCCAGGGAATTTGCCCTGCAAGACCTGGTTTATGCCAGGAACTATGCGGGGCATCCCTTATGGCTGCCAGGGCAAATAGTCTCTATTACAGGACCCAAGTCCTACAGGATCCTCTTGGAGGACGGTCGAATTTGGAGAAGACACATAGATCAGCTAAGGAGATATTGGAAGAAGACAGCCGCCGAAATCCCGGTCTACCAGCCGCCGGACAACCCGGTCTACCAGTTGCCTGCCGCAGCCAACCCGCTAGAGGCCCCGATCTACCAGCCGCCGTGACCTGATTATCGCCCGCCGCGAACCGATCAAGAGGACTTACCCGATCAGCAGCCAGACACCAGGACTTGGACATCCGACGACCATCTTTGAGCTCCAGACACCACCCAGGGAAAGCAGGACTCAATGACAGCAGGCAAACCCAGGAACTGCGAAGATCAGGCCGTGAGCGAAAGCAGCCAGCCCGGCTGCAGGACTACGCATGCTCATGGCCAGGGGAAAGGAGTGCTGTGTTCAGAGACTGACAGTAGTCCTCTCTCTGGTCCGCCGCCTACGCGGGAGCACCGATCGCTCCCATTGGTTGATGCCGTTTGACAGCCGGCTATAAAAGGGAGCTGTCAAACGGCATCAGCTGTCGCCGCCAGCTGGCTGTCAGTTAGCCCCAGCAGCCGCGGCGACCCTTTATTCAATGGAATAAAGTCTGTTAGCTTCAGCCTGGCTCCGTCTCATTCCACCGCTCCACAACACAGGTGTTTAGCAGGGAGGATGAATTCAGGGGGTCTGTCCTTCTCTCATTGGCTCAATGCTTAGAGATTACAAATTTACATCAGCCACACTGTTTTGAAACCTGTCTTCCTCCATGTTACATTATGAACATAGCAACAAAGCATAGAAGTCATTGACCTAACACTTTCAAGCATAGTTATAGGTGGAATCATTTTGAACCATCTGTCAGTGGAATGATACACCCAGGATAGACTGAAGCCTTGCTGTGATTCCTGTTATAGTCTTAGGCCTGCCTCTTTAGATATGGAAACATGATTCCAGTTTAAATACCTGTCAATATTCTGGAAATGGGAAGTGAGACACTTGTTGCCATGGTGATCATTAAGAGTTCTGAATCAGATATGAGATTGCCATGGAAACTGCATCCCAGCTCCTAGGAGGTGGTGTGGACTTCTTTCCCTCAGTTTTCTCCCTATAAGCAGAGAAAGGCCCTAAAGGTCCATTCTGTTTTCTATTAGCCACTGATTGTTACTACAGCTTTCAGACTAAGCTTTCAGACTCTTTCATTATTCAGAGACTATGGAAGTTTTGTTACCCTAAAGCAGGGCTGTCAAACTCCTGGCCTGCGGGCTGGATGTGTCATGCGCTGGCCACACCCACACTCAGTTTAGCGAAGGGGAAAAAAATCCCAATATGTCACGTAATGCTGTTGTGACAACATGAGTTTGACACCCTTAACCTAAAGAAACATTTTTTTACTCAATAGTATACATTGTGTCTTAAATGTAGGCATCTCCTAACCATGTTTTACTAACATTTATTTTTATTGATAATGAAAAATAAACAGAATAACACTTCATTTTTTGCATAAAATAACATTTGTTCCTTTTTATTTCACTGAGAACATTCCTATATTTTAAAGACTTATTTAGTCCAATCTTCTGCTCAGTGAAGGACCTGCTAACATTGCACACAGATGGCCATTTGACTTCTGGTTGGGCACTATTTGTAAAGGAGCATCTTCCACTCCACAAGACAGACTATTGCCCTGGGTGACAGTCTTACTGTCAGGAAATTCTTTCTGATATCTATCCCAAATGTACCTCCTGAAATTTTACCCCATTGATTCTACTCTCTGGGGTGACAGAACAAGTCAGCTCCCTCTTGTATATGACAGTCCTAAAGACTTGGTAACATGCTTGCCTCGTTCTCACTCTTCTCTTCTGCAAGTTAAACATATTCAATCTCTTAACTGTTCCTCCCTAGACCTGGTTTCCTATTCCTTCACCATTTTACTACACTGTAGCAAAGCCATATTTGTCTGTTGT
Organism: Hydrophis major; assembly: GCA_033807585.1. Classification (NCBI taxonomy): domain Eukaryota; kingdom Metazoa; phylum Chordata; class Lepidosauria; order Squamata; family Elapidae; genus Hydrophis; species Hydrophis major. The sequence goes on from CM066332.1 coordinate 111,531,284, forward strand.
TCTTGATATAATACTACACATGGACTTTGGTTTGTTATAGTCATATTTAACTATGATCAAGTCTATGATTTACCTATAATATATAAACTGGATTAATAAAGTAGCCAAACAAATGTGCTGCTTGCTATTTTTAACAGACAATAAATTAAGTATGATTAAATTTGCATAATCCACTGTTTTACAGCTTCACAAAGAATGCATTGCATATCACTGGATAAACAACAGAGCTTTATGGAGTTTTTAAAATCATTTAAGATCATTTGAATGAAAGGAGCTCTGATTGAATCATATCAGTCATCTTCAAATAATTTTAGGTGATTTAGAGCTTCAGTGGACTTTCTGATTTTGCAGTCTTGAACATTTTTACAGTTTCCCCCCATATATGGTCAAACCTTGAGTGATATGATAAATTCTTTAACTTTTTGGCCAATTAAATGTATAAGGATGGGCAAGTGGGGCAGCAATATTTTATTATTTATGTGTCACTCTTAATATAATATGTTTAGGGAGGGTCATCTCTAGGTCATTGTGATTATTCTATTGCTGATATTTTATCTGGTTTTCTTTCTCTTGTGTGATCTTCTAGCTATCTTATGTCCATACCTTTTTTCATTATCCTTAACTCTCATTCTATATGTCTGATCTTTAATATAATCCTGTAAGTCTCTGATGCCTGATGAGTGTGGAGTGGAGATGATTGGAAACCTATCAGCAGTTCTTCAGTTCTTTCAATTCAACTCCTTCCTTCTCCCATTAAAATAAAGTAAAATAAAATAAGGCAAAATCCTTTGGGATTTTTTTTTTTGTACTACATGTCTACTTCAGTATTGACTTCTGACTGTGATTTTTCTACAAGTAGATTTGAGTTTTGCTACAAGCCATTAGACTGCAGAGATATAATTAATTTCTTTATATTATAGTATATTATATGTGCACAGAATGATTTATAAAGTTTTAAGATGTTTAAGAAGTAAATTTTAAATTAGATGTTCTAGTAGCATCTAATTCTCAGGAGAGTAACCTTGTCAGTGAATTATACCAACAAGCTTGCCAGTCCCCGATCAGTGAATCAATGATGGCTTTTCAATCCTTGTACTGTAAGAGCTGTGTTATAAAGTTTTTATTTGAAATTGGAGTAAGTCACCTTTTGCATTTATTCACAAAACTTTTGTATAAGCTACTGCCAGACAGTTTAGAGCAGGGGTGTCAAACTAGTGGCCCATGGGCCAGATGTGTCATGCAATGGCCATGCCTATCCCCGGCTTAGCAAAGTTGTAGTACGTCACATCACAATGTGTCATCGTGAGTTTGACATCCCTCATTTACAGTTACAACCCTGGCTTTCCTAATTTCTGCTAATGCCTTACAAAGTTGCAGAAGAAATAATGACATAAATTATTGTGGTAAAACTTCTGCTGCTATGTGCACCTTGGCAGTGTACAATCTATTATCTGAGGAAGATGGGGAGAAGGAAGAGGAGGATTAAGCATCTTGATGCTTCCCCATTTTAGCTTATGGTTTGATATTTTACTGAATCAAATTTCTAATTGGTTTGTATTGAATGTTGCCACATTTGAAACTCAGATTTCAGAGTTGAATTTAATTTTGTCTCTTTGGTCTCAAATCCAAATTGAATTTGGCTGATTCTCATGACCCTAATACACAATATAAGTACGATATTGTTTTTGGTTTATTTTTATTTTTTTTGCATAAGTAGAGCTATTCATTACTTTTGAATTGTTCATATTTGCTGATAAGTTAGAGTTTCAAATTTTTCTTCAAATATTCTGAAAGTATGTGATCTCTTTTTACACGAGGTAAAAAAGTGCAGGCATGTGTATTAGCTTTATTCTTTTTGTTAATGAAAGGCTTTTGGAAACTTAATAGTGAAATGATAATAATTTAGCAAAATGAATGCACATATTAGTGATCTTCAAATAAATGTATACATTACAATCTCTCTCTCTCTTTCTGTCTCCCTCTCTCCTTCTCCTTCCCCCAATTGTAGTCAATGATTATTTTTTAAAAAATCCCTGGGTAACTTGTCAAAGTTGGATCTGTTCCAGGATTTCAAATATTTGGTAATGAAGTGATTCATCTAAAAAGGCATGGCCAAAATCTTTCAGCACATAAGCTTCTTTTTGGGTTTTTTTTTTTTTTTTTTAGGGAGGGGAGTTTGAAATTATGAGAATGGGAGCATCTCATCCATCTCTGTCCATTTTTTATTCTTTATTTTGGGGGAAAGGGGATATCCTGCTGCCAACATTTGCCCACCATGTTGCTAAATGTTTGCAGCGCAGCCTTTCCATACCTGTTTTAAAATATACTTTTCTAATCCAACAAAGGGATTAGCTGGGTGTTTTTTACAAGCCAACTTTTGATACACTGCAGATTCCATTGTTGATGCTAGAATAAAATTTTCCAATATACTTTCCATGACAGCAATTAAAATACTGTGCTATTCTTTTAGACCACAGTGTACATGATATTAGGGAGATCAACATCTGTTAGAAATTCTTTAGAGAACATAGATATCAGTGTGTTCTATTTTTTTTTTTGAACATTTAAATAGGTGGATTTATCTATGTAGATTTACTTAGAAATGAATTTAGTAAGGTTTATTCCAATAACTGAGAAAAGATTTATAATCAAGAAAGTCAGATACCCGTAGCTTTAAACTTGTTCTTGCTGTTATGCTGGGATGTTGCTACAGAAAGTCATTCAGCTTTATGGTCCATTCCAGTAACCTGAAAAACACAGTCCCCACTGTAAAGAGAGGAGGTGGCAGCTTAGAATAACTCTCAATGAACTCTGTTCATCTGTTACCATTCATTTGCCATAATACTGGTTCTGCCAATATTCAATATTATCCATATTTAGGAGGCAAAACCTGACCAGATTAAAATAAACAACAAAAGTTAGTATAACATAAAGCATTTAAAAACCACCATCAGATGGCCTGCCTAATTTACTATGATGTTCAGAACCTAAATTTAAAGGAATAATTGTGGCTCTAAAGACTAAAATATATTATCCATCTGAACAGTTGGATAATTTTATTATGAAATGTCTTTATGATTCCAAATAATGTGCCATATCAGTTGAAGGTGGTGTTCTCCAACATTAATATGGACACATTGAATGAAACTAACATAATCTGTAAATGTTTATGTACCTGTACAATTTAATTGAAAAGATATAATAAAATTACCAATAAAATTCCTATCTTCTTTCTCTTTTGGCATCAGATATTATAGTTTTGATATTAGTGAATATTTTGGGTTTATTTTTTTACTGCTGCCTTTCTTATTCATATACCAACTTTAACTGGAGTTCAGGACACATGTTTCTTTTTTGCTTTGTTGGTGTTGCTTGTATGTCAAGATTGACATGTCTACAACATTAGTGTTTATCTTGATTTAACATCTCATCAAATCCATGACTTCCTTCTAGTCATCCTATTGTGCTATTAAATGAAACATGCATTGCATGTGATGTAAGATTTAAACTTCTGCCTTCTGAAGCCTTGGGCTGAAACAAATGAGGAAAATAATCAGTGGGTCATGAAATATGTACAGGAAATTAAATAATAACCTTTCTTTTGAAATAGTTAGAGGGTACCACAAAATTAATTGCATGCCAAAGAAATGAGATGCAGGTCTCCTAAATTGCAGCTTTATTTATGTTTTCATAGATTCTTTCTTTCTGCTTGCATAGGAAAATTTATTAGAATAGAATGTCACTTCTTAATAGAAAAAATAAATGCTTTCTCTTCTTAATTGATTTGAAATTCTTTTCTTCAAATAAATTGTGGAAAACTGTTTCTGAAAGGCTGTGAAGGAGCAGCTTTTTCAGTGTTAGTTGCCTATTGAGGTTTGTTTAGCTAAATCCAATAGAATTCCTTAGCAATTATATTGCAGAAGGAAAAGACAAGTGTGTGAAAACCAAAAACTCTTTTCAGTGTAACTACACAAAGTGTCATTTCTTGGAATGCTGGTTAACTAAAACATACTCCCTGTTTTGGTGGTGAATAAGATAAGTTTAGATTTATAGATTTTTATCATTGGGATACAAAAGATGAATCAGACTAAGATAAATGATCAAGTTGAAAATACTTTATATAATTAAAATTGTAAAAACTAATTCAACCCTTAAAGTTATTATTAAACATATATTTAATCATTATTAAATGATTAAATAAACATAATGCATTGTCTTCTAATAAACTATAAAGACATTTCAATAAATGTCTGTAACATCACAACTGTAAATTTCTAGGTAAAATAATTATCTTTATATTTGTAAATAGATTTTTATTGAAAAATGTAACAGAATTAGGAACTAATACAAACTGAAATAGACAAGGAAAAATGAAAAAGGCTGAAATAACAAAAAAGCTAAAAGTGCAATAAGAGAAAAAAGTAGAAGAAAGTAGAAGAAAAAGAGAAAGATATAAAAATATAATGCTTGTCTATTATTTCTTCATCGAGACTGAAATTGATAATTGGTGGTGTTAAGTTCTGCGCATGGGCGCAAGGAATGGAGATGAGGCAGAGAACAGTGAACTACAACTCTTTATTAATCATTCTGAACAGAGCAAACACCCTAGGGCAGCAGCAGCCCTTTTATAGGGCAGGCTGCTGACCTATTAGCCAATGAGAAACTGGGAAGTGTTAAACCCTTGAACTAATGAGAGTGGCTCGTTAACAGCCAAACAGATTCCCCAGAACAGACCAATCCGATATTGCTATTATCGGCCAATCAGAAGAGCAGGCTTAGAACCCTGCTTTTTCTAAAGGTTTGTTAAAACTTTATTTAAGTGCTTTTATTAGTACATAACACCCCTTCCCCCCGGGTTCCATTTGAGGGGTGCGGTGAGATAATCCCTAAGATATGTAGGTTGTTTTAACTGTCTATTGGAGTTGCGCTGTCCCACCAGTTCCTGTCTGTCGTCCGGTTTCGGCAGGATGTTTTTGGACATATCTGGTACAGGCGGTTCCGCATCCTCACTGGACGACTCGGGGCCGCTAATGCTGTCATTGTTGTCCTCTGACCTTTGCAGGCTCACCTCCGTTGATGTATTCCTCTGTAACGAGGAGAGTCCCCTCCCTGATTCTTCTTCATTTATCGCGCCCGATTGGTGACTTCCTTCGCTTCTGCTTTCCACCATCTCGAATTCGGTTTCTTCGACATCCCCTCCCCCCTCAGTTTGGGAGTCACAGGAGTTGCGGGAACTGGGTTGTAGCCTAGAGCAAAGCTGATCTATATGGTGTTTCCATATTTTTCCATTGCAGTTTTGCACACGGTATGATCTGGGCCCGGTGGTTTGAATTACGGTTGCTTCGACCCATAATGGTTCACCGGAGAGGTTTTTTGCGAAAACTAAGTCGCCTACCTTGAACTCGCGGCATTTTCCGGTAGATCCACAGGGTTTCTCTGGCTCGTAGGACGGGTGAAGCCGGTCGAGGTGGGAACGGAGCTTGCATCCCATCAACAGTTCAGCTGGGGTCTTGTTGGTAATGCTGTGTGGAGTGATTTGTTGGAGTAGGAGTATTCTGTTTATTTTGTCGTCAATATCCCCATAGTCCATTTTGTGGAGAGTTTTTTAAACAAATTGTACCATGCGTTCGGCCCTGCCGTTAGCCGCAGGGTGCGCTGGTGAAGTTAGCACATGGCGGATACCCCGATCCGCTAAGTATTGTTCAAACGCCAGGGCGGTGAACTGGGGTCCGTTGTCAGAGATCAGAATGTCTGGCAGCTCATGCATTGCGAAAAGCCTGTTCAATTTTTGGATGACGGACTCCGTTGTAGTATTCTTCATTTCATGGATCTTGAGCCAGTTGGAATAGGCATCCACTGTTAGGAGGAACGTATGTCCTTTAGTAGGTCCCGCAAAATCAACGTGGATGCGGGACCACGGCCCCCGGGGGGGTTTCCCATTCTGTTGGAGTTGCTCTAGGTGGGGCACTGCTGACTTCTTGGCACTTTAAACAAGTCTTTACCCAGGCTTCAATCTGTTTGTCGATACCCAGCCACCACGCGTAGCTTCGTGCGAGCGCTTTCATACGTCATGCAATGTTTTCAACAATGCTCATTGTAACCGCTCTGGGACGACAACTCTATCTCCCCATAGGATGCAGCCTTTTTGCGAAAAAAGTTCTGTTTGCCGGTTTCTGAAAGGAGTGAAGTCGTCAGGGGTTTCTTCTATTGGCCATCCTCGTTCGACCCAGCTAAGAACTCGCGCCAAGACAGGATCTCGTTTTGTTTCGATTGCAATGTCTCTGGCTGTTAGTGGTGGTGAATGTAGCGTTTCAATCTGGAGTGTCGTAAAGGTTGGAGCTGGGTCATCGACAGTTTCTGGAAGTGGGGCACGGCTCAATGCATCAGTGTGGGGAATGGCTTTCCCCGGGCGGTGTTGTAATTTATAGTTGTACACAGATAAAAACTCTGACCAGCGAGTCATTCTAGGTGACAATATAAAGGGGGTTGGCTTGTCTCCCACTATAATCCCTAGCAAAGGTTTGTGGTCGGTAACAATAGTAAAAACTCATCCATACACATATTCATGAAACCGTTTCACAGCAGATACAACAGCAAGAGCCTCTTTGTCTATCTGGCTATAGTTACGTTCAGCCTTTGATAGAGTCTTTGAAAAATAGGCAATAGGGGCCTCACTACCATTTGGTAACACATGACTCAAAATGGCTCCTACTCCAAACAGTGATGCGTCACATGTAATTGTTAAAGGCAGAGTCTCGTTATACTGCACTAAAACAGCATCTGAGGTTAGTAAGTTTTTCACTTGTCGGAATGCATGCTCCTCGCAGTGTCCCCAGACCCAGGTTGCTTTATTGTCGAGAAGTCTATGTTGGGGCTCAGCTATGGTCGCTTTCTGGGGCAAGAAGAGGTGGTAAAAGTTAATGAGCCCCAGGAAAGCTTGGAGATCAGTTCTATTTCTGGGTCTTGGGGCGTTTTTGATTGCCCTTAGTTTGCTATTAGTGGGGTGGATGCCTTGTTTATTGATTAGGTGCCCCAGGAACTCTACTTTATCTGTACACAGTTGACATTTATTTTTTTTAACCTTAAGGCCAGAGTCTTTAAATTTTTGGAGAACCATTTTAAGACGCTTTTCTAGTATTTCTCTATTCGGGGCAGCAATTAAAACGTCATCAAAGTATGGCACGACCCCTTTGATCCCCTGCAAGAGTCTCTCCATCAGACTTTGAAAAATCCCTGGGGCTACGCTCACTCCGAATTGGAGGCGGTTGCACTTAAAGGCACTTCGGTGCGTAATGATCGTCTGTGTCTCTGCGGTTTTTTTATCTACAGGCAGTTGTTGGTACGCCTGTGCTAAATCCAATTTAGTGAAGACTTTTCCGCCCCCCAGGGAATGGAGAAGGTGTTGTACCACCGGCACCGGGTAAGCGTTCTGTTGAAGGGCGTGATTAAGGGTAGCCCGGTAGTCCCCACAAATCCTTTATGATCCATCCAGTTTGATGGGTGTTACAATTGGGGTTTCCCAATGAGCATGGTCAGTTGGTTCTAAAACACCCTGGGCTATTAATTTATCGAGCTGCTCGTCAATTTTTGGTTTAAGGGCAAACGGTACCTGACGAGGCTTAAGGCGGATGGGGGCTACTTCAGGGTTAAAGTTAAATGATATCGGGGTCCCCTTGTACTCACCTAGTTTGTCTGCAAAAACATCCTGGAATTCCTGGATGATGGCCTCCTCCCAGTCGTTGCTTCTGGTTTGGTGAATGCCAGCTACCTCAATCCCGAGTGGGGCAAACCATTGAAGGCCTAACAAGCTAGGCCGGTCACAGTCGATGATGGTCAGTGGTAATGACACAGTATGATTTTTGAATGATACTTGGACTTGGCTGGATCCAACGACCGGAATTCGGTTCCCCTGATAATCTTTGAGTGTGATTCTTTGGGCTCTGAGGTCTTGACGCCAGATGGCAGGGATTAATTGTTTAAGAGTCTTCCAGTCTTCCATCGAGAGGGACGATCCTGAATCGACTTCCATCATGCAAGGCTGGTTTTCGATGGCGACCTTCACTCGGATCTTCTTTGCATCTAGCGATGAGACTTGACCAATTGTAATGGTTTGGTGTGCCTCTTCTCGTCTAGATAAAATGGCTGGTGTTTTATTTCTGTAGGAGTGGTTGTTCCATTGGTGGTTCAAATGTTCCCAACTCACAGGGCGATTCCCTGTGGTCTGGCGGTTGTTGTTTCCCCTCTGAAGTGGGCTGGATCCTTGCTTGCTTCTACAGAGCTCCCAATGTGGTCTCTTTTCCCACAGAAATGGCAGAGTGTGTCGAAGAATTTGCAGTCTGATCGTGGGTGGTTTGCCCCACAACCCATTGGTGCATTGGTGCGGTAGTCTTTGATTCTGCTGATGACGTTGGTCACATTCAGACCGGAGCCGGTTGACCTCCTCCTCCTCACTTTCTGATGGCGATTCGAGGTCCTTCTGTGTTCTGTGTTCTGTTCTGTGTCTCTCTAGGCGAGATGAGGTATCGCTGGTGAGTTGACGGAATGGTGCGTTGATCGGCACATTCGGGCGGCCAACTTCCTGGTTGCTTCTGCTGCAGTAGGGTCCTTGATGACATCAGAAGGTCAATGTCCCCTTTGGCCATGATCTTGCTCTGCGTAGTGTGGTCATCTAATCCTAGAATTATTGGGTCTCTCAGAGCTTCTTTGAGGTCTGTAAACCCATAGAGGTCCCCCAGGTTCCGGAGTTCCGCGATGAAATCTGCAACGCTCTCTCCTTTCTGCTGGTCCCTCTGGTAAAATTCATGTCTTTGGACAAGCGTTGGTATGGCAGGTGTATAGTGGGCCCATAGAAGGGGCGCGAGGACGTCCCAGTCCATGGTTTTCACCTCAGCCGGTTTCGCTAGTGCCTTGGTCATCTTAAAGACGGCAGGCCCGCAATGGGTCAGGAACACTGCTTGCTTTTTCCCCGTAGTGGCATCCTTCAAGTTGTTGGTCTCCAGAAACATCTGGAACCAGTCTATGTACGAGTCCCAGTCTTCTTGTGCCGGGTCAAATGGAGTGGGTGGTATGGCGCCGCTGGACATGGTTTCTGTTGTCGATGTGCCTTCAGCCACGTGCTCTGTTTGGTGCTCTGTAGTGTTCAGTCAGCTCTGATGTCTCCGTATCCCATCCTCGTCACCAGTATTAAGTTCTGCGCATGAGCGCAAGGAACGGAGACGAGGCAGAGAACAGTGAATTTCAACTCTTTATTAATCATTCTGAACAGAGCAAAAACCCTAGGGCAGCAGGGCAGGCTGCTGACCTATTAGCCAATGAGAAACTTGGAAGTGTTAAACCCTTGAACCAATGAGACTTGGCCTGTTAACAGCCAATCAGATTCCCCAGAACAGACCAATCCGATATCGCTATTATCGGCCAATCAGAAGAGCAGACTTAGAACCCTGCTTTTTCTTAAAGTGTGTTAAAACTTTATTTAAGTGCTTTTATTAGTTCATAACAAGTGGAACATATTACAGTCTATAATCTCCTAACTAATGTTACTGTTATATTTGGTTTATAACTTGCACATTTAATAGGATCTTTCTCTGGCCTTCTTTCTCTGACCACAGTGTAACTGGTCTCACTGTAAATGAAGGATAATATCTACTAAGATAAAATGATGCATGATTAGCTTCTGATAATAAAGATGCCAATGAATATAAAAATTCTATGCCATTTGTTAAGTTCTGCGCATGGGTGCAAGAAGTGGAGACAAGACGATGAACAGTGAACTTCAACTCTTTATTTAACATTGTGGAACAGAGCAAAAACTACGGTAGCAATAGCCCTTTTTATAGGCAAGCTGCTGATTAAATAACCAATAAGAAATGGGAAGCGTTAGTTCCCTTAACCAATGAAAGAGGCCCGCTAATAGCCAATCAGATTCTCCTGAATGGACCAATCAGATGTCACTATTATCGGCCAATCAGAAGTGCAGGGCCAGAACCCTGCACTTTTCTGAAGGTTTTAATAATCTTTATTTAAGCACTTTTATTAATTCACAACACCATTAATTTGGAAAATTGGGGGGACCAGGTTTCCCCCAGTTTCATAGATTTAATTGTCTCTATTATTTCTTTACTGACAATAATTGTGCCAATTTAATTTTATGTTCTTGAGAAATCTCTTTCAATGCAGTGTCTCCCTGGAAATTAATATTTTGCTGCCCAGTTGTAGCAAAACATTGTGTGTGTGTATTATCTAAATTCCTTGATTTCATTTGTTGTGTCCTCGAAAATGATGCCAGGAGTCGGTGACTTCCAATCATGCTCTTTTATTAATGTAGGAACCGAACTGGCGATTTGCAAAAGGTTCGCGGCTTTTATTCCTTTAGCCGCGGCGGCCGCGGCCAATGGCACCGCTTTGAATCTCCCGCGATTCGAAGAGACCAATCGCGGGAGATTCTTAGCGAGCCAATCGGCGCAGCTCGCCTGACCAATCAGAGTGCCCCGCGCTTTGGCCAATCAAAGCGCGGGGATCTCAAGAATGCTAATGAGGGGACAGAACACCCCTCCCCTCTTGGTTTAGTCCTTACGTCGCGTAGTCATGTAGGTAGGCGGGGCTCTGTCTGAGCCTACTGGACCTGCGCAGCTCAGTCGTAGGTTGGATCCTGGCCGGTTCGGTTGGGATCTCTGTTTCTCCTGATGCCGTTGTGGGAACCGGCTGGTCGGTCGGGCCGGGCCGCTCTCCGTAGCTCCCTCCTGGGCCTCCCGGGTTGGTTGAGCTGCGGGTTTCGCCGCTCCCACTCGGTCTCCCCGGGTCAGTCGAGCTGGCCTGGCTGTCTCTTCCTGGCGAGGGGTCGTGCTGGCTACTTTCCGGTAAGTATGGCTGGTTTATTCTTCTTTGGTTTTGGTCCCCTGGGTATTCCCTCCCCCCTTGGTTTGTGTTGTGGGGGTCGGTTTCGCCTGTTTGTGCGTCGGTGGTCTCTTGGTTGGTCGTCCTCGACCTTAATTGGTCGATGTGGCGTTTCCATGCTTGTCTGTCTGCTGTTTGTAGCCGGTACGAGTGTGGGCCTGTTATTTGTGTGATGACAGCCGGTATCCATAGTGGGTCTCCCGTTAGGTTTCTTGCGTATACGGGGTCGCCTGGTGCGAAAGTTCGGTGTTTGCTGTTTGAGTCTGGGGGCTTCTCCGGGTTATACGTGGAGTGTAACCTGTCGAGCGGGGACCTTAATTTCCTCCCCATTAACAGTTCGGCTGGGCTCTTATTCGTTGTGATATTTGGGGTTATGTGTTGGGTGAAGTGTAGTTTGTTTATTTTCTCCTGGATCTCCCCGTGGTCTATTTTCCGGATGGTTTTCTTAGTGAATTGCATCATCCGTTCCGCCCTACCGTTCACCACCAGGTTCGCCGGTGCTGTCAGCGCGTGGCGGATACCCCTTTCCGCTAGGAATTTTTCAAATTCCAGCGAGGTGAATTGGGGCCCGTTGTCGGAAACGACGACGTCTGGGAGGCCGTGCATTGCAAAGAGTTTGCAGAGTTCCTTGATCACGGCCTCCGTGGTTGTTGTTTTCATGTTGCTTACCTCCAGCCAGTTGGAGTAAGCGTCTACTGTTATAAGGAAGGTGTGTCCTTTTGTGGGCCCGGCGAAGTCTATGTGAATCCTAGACCAAGGTCCCCTTGGGGTTTCCCACTCTAGGACAGGTGCTGTGGGTGGGCTTGGCCTAGTTTCCTGGCATCGTTGGCACCTTGCTACCCAGGTCTCAATTTGTTTGTCCATCCCTGGCCACCAAGCGTAACTTCTGGCCAGGGCTTTAGTCCTAACGATGCCAGGGTGCCCCTCGTGTAGTAGTTCCAGAACCTTCCCTTGTAGTTTTTCTGGAATGACCACCCTATCCCCCCATAGTATGCACCCTTTTAATAACGAGAGTTCCGTTTGCTGGTTTCGGAATGTTTTGACGGACTCGTCGTTGTCCCTTTCCGGCCACCCTTTCTCTACCCAATGCAACACCCGCGCCAGACGTTTGTCTTTATTAATCTCTCGGGCAATGTCTGATGCGGTTATGGGCAGGTTGGGTAGAGTCTCTATGCTGAGGGTGGTCGTCGTGGGTGCTGGGTCGGTGTCAGGTTCCGGTAGCGGCGAGCAGCTTAAGGCGTCTGCATGGGAGATCGTCTTACCCGGTTTGTGTATGTAGGCCGCCAGGAACTCGGACCACCTTGTCATTCGGGGAGACAGAATGTTCGGGGTGGCCCGGTTTCCTGCAAGGATTCCCAGCAGCGGCTTGTGGTTGGTTATGATGGTGAATGTCCGGCCGTAGAGGTACTCGTGGAATCTTTTTACAGAGGCAACGATAGCCAGAGCCTCTTTGTCCAGCTGGCTATAGTTCTGCTCCGGTTTGGTGAGGGTCCTTGAAAAGAACACGATGGGTGCTTCTTTTCCGTCAGGGAGGGTATGGCTGAGGACAGCGCCGACGCCGAAGGGTGATGCGTCGCATGTGACGGCCAGAGGTAGGGTCTCGTTATACTGTATAAGGACGGTGTCCGAAGTGAGGAGGTCCTTTGTTCTTTGGAAGGCGGCTTGCTCGCGTTTCCCCCAAGTCCAAGTCGCCGCCTTGTCCAGGAGCCTATGCAAGGACTCCGCCACCGTCGCCTTTTGGGGCAGGAAAATATTGTAAAAGTTAAGTAGCCCCAGGAATGCCTGTAGTTCCATCTTTGACTTGGGTGTGGGGGCTTCTTTGATGGCCTTGATTTTTTGGTTTGTGGGGTGAATGCCGTGATGGTCTAGGAGGTATCCTAGGAATTCAACCCGTTCCGTGTATAATTGGCATTTCTCCCTCTTTACTTTGAGCCCGGTCTCTATGAATTTGGTTAGGACCTCTCTTAGGCGACCCTCTAGTTCGGCTTGGTTGGTTGACGACACTAGGACGTCGTCGAAGTAAGGTACCACCCCCTTGATGCCTTGCAATAGTCTTTCCATCAGGCTTTGGAATATTCCCGGTGCCACGCTGACTCCGAATTGGAGTCGGTTGCATTTAAATGCTCCCCGGTGGGTGACTATGGTTTGTGCTTCTGCCGTTTGCTCGTCGACTGGCAACTGTTGTTATGCCTGGGCGAGGTCGAGCTTGGCGAAAACCTTGCCCCCTCCCAGTGAGTGCAGTAGGTGTTGCACTACTAGGACGGGGTAGGCGCTTTGTTGCAATGCGCCATTTAGGGTGGCCTTATAGTCCCCACAGATCCTCACCGACCCATCGGGCTTGATCGGGGTGACTATGGGGGTCTCCCACCGGGCGTGGTCTATTGGCTGTAGGACCCCTTGCTTGACGAGCTTGTCGATTTGCTCGTCTATCTTGGGTTTAAGTGCGAATGGCACCCGCCTTGGTTTCAGGCATTTTGGGGGACGTTTGGGTCTAGGCTGAATGATATAAGGGGCCCTCGGTACTTGCCTAGGTTTCCGTCGAAGACCTCTTGGAATTCCCGGGCCAGTTGTTGCTCCCAGCTGTCGTCGGTGACGTGGTCGACTCCCATGACTGCGATGCCGAGCGGGGCGAACCATTGCAGTCCCAGTAGGCTTGGGCGGTCGCGGTCGACGATTGTCAGGGGAAGCCTTTCGGTGTGCCCTTTATATGTGACGTTGAAGTGTCCGGTTCCCACTACCAGGATGCTGTTTCCCTGGTAGTCCTTTACGATGAGTCTCTGGCTGTCTAGGTTCCTCCTTTGGATGGTAGGTACCAAGCGCTTTATTTCATGCCATGCTATCATGGAGAGGTAGGACCCGGAGTCCACCTCCATTTTGCATGGCTCGCCCTCTATGCCTACCTCCACGTGGACCTTCCGGGCGTCATTGGTTATGGCATGGCCGATGGTGACCGTCTGATGGGTCTCCTCTCTTCGCCGGTTATCGCCGCCTCGTAGGGATCATCCATTCCGGTCCCATCTGTTGTCCGAGGGGCGATCTCTGGTCCGGGGTGGTGTGTTCTCTCTCCTCCGTTCGCTCTGGTCCCATTGGGGCAAGCTGCGGTTCTTTTTAAGGCGGCAGACGCGGGCGATGTGACCCTTCTTGTCACAATGCCGGCAGATCGACTCGACAAACCGGCATTCGGACCTGGGGTGGTCGCCTCCGCAACCGGCACAGTTGGTCCTCGACTTACGACCCCGCCGGTTCCGTGGGTCGCGGCCTGTCTGGAGGCAATGAATTTCCTCCTCGTCATCGGAAGTGCCCGATGCCGAGTGAAAATCGCCCTGGTGGGTGGTCGTCTTGGGTTGGGCCTCAGCCGACCTTGCAGGGTTGTTGTTCCCGCTGCGGTCCCCAGCGTTTGGTCGGCGCATGCGGTCGGCGGATGTTCGGGTTGCTTCGGCGGCTGCGCCTGCGGTGAGGGTGTCTGCTAGGCTGATGTTGCCCTTGGCCATCAGCCGGCTCTGGAGGACGGGGTCCCACAAGCCGAGCACGATTCTGTCTCGCAGGGCGTCGTTCAGGTTGTCGAATTCACACAGCCCCCCTAGGCGCCGTAGTTCAGCGACAAAGTCACTGAAACTTTCACCCGACCGTTGGTCCCGACGGTAGAATTCGTTGCGTCGGATCAGGATGGGTACCTCTGGAGCATAGTGCCGCCGAAGTATTGGCTCGAGGACGTCCCAGTCCATCGCGGTCGCATCGGCGGGTTTGGCAAGTGCCTTGGCCATCTTGAATACCTCGGTCCCGCAGTGGGTCAGGAAGACAGCGTGCTTCATGGGGCCGGTGGCATCCTTCAGATCGCTGCACTCGAGGAACATGCGGAATCGGTCGGAGTACGATTCCCAGTCCTCGGTGGCGGGGTTGAAGGGTGCGGGGGGTGCGATTTTCGCCATCGTGGAGATTCGTCTGGCTTCCGTCGGACACGTGGTTCGGTTCAGGGTCTGGATCCCACCTTCGTCGCCAGTGTCGTGTCCTCAAAAATGATGCCAGGAGTCGGTGACTTCCAATCATGCTCTTTTATTAATGTAGGAACCGAACTGGCGCTTTGCAAAAGGTTCGCGGCTTTTATTCCTTTAGCCGCGGCGGCCGCGGCTAATGGCACCGCTTTGAATCTCCCGCGATTCGAATAGACCAATCGCGGGAGATTCTTAGCGAGCCAATCGGCGCGGCTCGCCTGACCAATCAGAGTGCCCCGCGCTTTGGCCAATCAAAGCGCGGGGATCTCAAGAATGTTAATGAGGGGACAGAACATCATTGATTTTGTTGTTTTAACCAATGAGCTAATAACCTTCCAGCTTCTATTAGTTCTGACTGGTGTATTTGAAAGAATATTCATGTTGTTCAAAATGTAATTGCTCCTATTTAATCTGACTTGCCATAAATCATTGGTTTTCTGTAATAGAACAATAATAATTTTTAAACAAACATTTCATTTTTGTTACAAAAAGTAATTTATATGTATACCAAGAGCATTTGCACCAAGACAAATTCCTTGTGTATCCAGTCACACTTGGCCAATAAAAAAATTCTAATTCTAATTTTGTAAGACATATATCTAGATACATTTTTAAAGAGATGAGAGTTATTGTGCACTCAGGACTACATGCCCTAAATGTGCCTCATAGTAGTATAATATCTTTGTTTTGAATTTAATACATGAAAAATATTCATCAATTTATTTGTGGGTGCAATATTTGTATTTGACATCTAAAATGGCATCAAAATGCCAAAATATATTTATATATTGTTAATTAAAAGAATATAATTTGGGGGAAAGTATTAATTATGAGTATTATTTGTGGGGTTAGGGTAATTTTAATCAAAGCAATGTTAAAATTAAATACTTTCACAATCAAAATAACAATAGTTTTGGAAATGGGTGGGCTAGAATGAATGAATAACACGCACAGATACACGCACGCACACACACAAATACATACAGTTTATATACAATATAGTATTCATGTTCCATGTTAATTTTATAGTTGCTATTAAAAAAATGGACCACATATTTATGCTGGTGTATGACCATAATAAAGTTTTGATTTGATTTAACACATATTTTGGGGATGACATATGGTTTAACTTCTCCATCTTGTTACAAATTTGTCCCCCAAGAGCCATATAACCAAATGGTCATAACACTTCTCAAGATAATTAATTTATCATTGCTCCTTTGCTTCCGCACTCTTAAGTCTTCACTGAATCCTTCTGAATCTAAGCTTTTCATGAATCTCTGATATGGCATTTTGTAAGCCCATAAATCCATTCTCATTGATTGGATTAGACTATTACCTCAAAAACTGTCATTTCTTCTTGCTCAGATACAGAAACCAATAAATCTGGATTTTATATTTCTCTATTTAGTCTAGCAGATCCAGGGAATGTAATAATAGATCCTCACATTCATCAAGATGTCAGTAGATTCCAGAAGATTATCTGTTATTTCTAGGCTAATAGTTTCCCTTTCATTGAAAATCCAGCTCTCAGCAAAAGATGGGGAACTGCCGGAAATGAAACATGACATCTAGAGCACAAATGGGCAAAATGAAAAGTGATTCTGACCAGAGGTGGTATTTAGCAGGTTCTGACTAGTTCTGGAGAACTGGTAGCAGAAATTTTGAGCAGTTCGGAAAACCAGCAAATACCACATTTGACTGGAGATTTTATAGTATCCTTCCCCTGCTGTTGTGTATGTAGCATAGTTAATAAAGTATGAGCTTGAGGTAAAGTGCAGGGTTCTGGCCCTGCACTTCTGATTGGCTGTTAGGCAGCCAGATCAGATTGGTTAGTTCTGAGGAATCCGATTGGCCCTTAACGGAGAATTCTTATTGGTTAAAAGAGCTAACGTTCATAGCTCGTTATTGGACAAATCTTACAAGGGTTGCCTATATAAGGCAGAGTTCACTGTTGTTGTTTTGAGAAGTCACTATGCAAATAAAGAGCTGAAAGTTCACCGTTTAGAGGCTGTCTCCATTTATTCCGACCCATGCTCAGTACTTAACACCTGCCATGCCCACCAAGCCACATCCATAGTAAAAATTTTTGAATCCCACCACTGATTCTGGCCAAACATGGATATATGCTGAGGATCATGCCTTCACTGTGGTTGCTGATAAGGCAGGTGAAACATTCTTATTTTTCCTTGTCAATCAATAGCCTTGTACAAACTTTCTTCTAGGAAGAAGTCAATATTATGATCTTCTGCCAGGCTACTTTAACTGATTTCTATAGCATTTTTCTGAAAAAGTGGCTCAGATTTACTAAAATTTTGATTAGTCCCATGTTGAGATTTGAATAGTGACTCGGGAATCATTTTGTTATGTTACCTGAAACTAATTTTAGTTCATGAACTCTGAAGAAGTAGATAGGATATTCTTTAGATGATCCATTCTCACCCATAGCTAGGATTCCTGACTGCTTTAGCTTTTGTGAGGAATTTTTAGATATGACCATCTGGATCCAGAAGATTATCAGTGTCTTTATATGGGAAAGAAAGATGCCAATAGTCAGTGAGTGAATGAGTGAGTCAGTCAGTCTGTCATCAATATCTATCTATCTATCTATCTATCTATCTATCTATCTATCTATCTATCTATCTATCATCTATCTATCTATGAAGAAACAGACATCCTGCGATCTCCGAAAGTTACAATTATATTTATTGTACATACTAAGCTTTCGTCAGCCTCTGCTGACATCATCAGAGTATTAAGCTACCATTACAGAGATCTCTGCCTTTATATATCGTTAATATCTATCTATTTATCTATCTATTATCTATCTTATTAAAACTATTTATATAAATAAAAGACAAATAATGAAAACATATAAAAAGAAAGACAGGAAGAGTAAAGAAGTAGAAAGCAAGAACGTAAATCAGAAAAAAAGATAATTAAAGAAACAAGAATCAGAAAAAACCAAATCACTTTTATTTTCAATAGTTATAAATATTCTAATTATCCTTCCTCCCTTGTGGTATTACAAAGATCCCTTCGGCCTATTATTTCTTTTACAATAAAAAAATCCATAAATTTTCACTTCACTTTTCTCATTTCAGAAAAAAACCCCAGAGAAGTCCATAAAATGCTTTGTCTTTTATAAAAGTGCATGTTGTTTTTTGTCTTTGACCAACCAGATCACTTTTGCCATTTTCATCAATTCTGACAGCTTCACAATCCATTCCACCATTGTGAAAATTTCAGTATTTTTCCATCACTACAATAATAGATATAATAATATTGCTGAAGATACCTTATTAAAAAATCAGTCTTCCATAAGTAGAGCTACACATTATCTTGAAGAAAGCTGTAGTGTGTCCCCTTCCAGAGAACATACCTGGATCCAGTAGACTAAGATGAATATTGCTGGTCTCCAACCTTTCATTTTGGGGGAAGGCTATTGAAATGGTGATAGCAGATCTATAGTATTAACTAGCTCTAAAGAAGAAATGCTATATTGACTCTATTTAGTCATGATTACAGCCTAGCATGGTCTTGAGATATGATTTATGTTCAAAGTTTGATAGATATATGTTTGACTCTCTGTAATAAAGAACAAGGCATCTTTTCCCTTGTGCTTTCTATCTTCATACTTGTTATTATTGCTAAACTTGCAATAAAATAAATCATAAAATTGTGTAACAGTTAATCAATTCAGCAAATATTAAAGAGTATTTTGTATTCTGGAAGAAAGGCAAACAATCTATACCATATAAAAATCAAATTGTATATTGAACCTATAGCATTACGGTAATCTGGTTCATGAAAATTTGCCACAATACTGTACATCTTGACTAGAAACCTAAAGAACCTGAATTTGATCTCTGTTTCAAATCAAACTTCCTATCTTTCTGTACAGTTTTTAATCAGGTTCATAATGGAATATGCTCTATTTTTTAGGGATATATCACATGAGAAAAATACTCTTCTACTTTCACTGATAAAAGCACAAAGAAAAGCAACTGAGTTCCCTGGAGAATTACTGTGATTGATGTGACTTCTGCTGAGCAGGAGAAGATTGTTGATGTGGTAGTATTTCATTCTACTAGATCTTATAAAAGAAAAGAACCATCTCCCCTGAAATATGGAACAGTAATTTATGTTACCTAATTTGCTTTAGAATGCTCTAAATGCTTTAGATGTTACATTTTCAGGATGCCAATAACTACTGATACATCTTATGAAATTAATATTTCGGAATTTTACATGTTGGTACAAGGCACAGCAGATCTAACCTGTTCATGAACAACTCTTATATGAACTCTCATAGTTTATTGTGTAGCCCTGCAGAAGAGTATAAATGCTTTCATAATATACATTGTGTTGTATATAGACATTTGCATACTCGTAATACTACGTTCCGATTGGACAATCACTACCGCCTAGTGATTGGTGGTTAACAACAGATTATGATTGGCCACCTAAATGGCGGGAGGTTTAAAATGATGCCATTGGTTGCGAGCCGCAAGCAGCCGCTATAAAAGAGGCTGCCGTGGCTCGAGTTTAGTTGAAGTTACTGACAAGTTAAATAAAGAGCTGAACTCAATTCCGTTCTCGAGTCTATCTTGTTCTGGCGATGGAACACATTGTTTGTCACCTTAGACTTTTTCTGGAAAAAGCTTTCTTTTCCTTAGTTATGAAGATTGCAGTCCTTAGAGTCAGCTACTACAATAAACTGCAATATATTTTTTGTTAAAAGTTACACTGAGATTGGATTCAACACTAAGTACTAAGGTTTAGTTAATTTGGGATTATTGTCATGTATACAGGTAGATCACTATTATAATCTTATTGGAAATTCTGATATGTAATATTTCTGTTAGGGAGGAAGAAGATACCACCTCAGAAATAGCACAGAAGAAAGCCTGTTCACAACTGGGAATGTCTGTAATATATAATATATAGCTCAATACAATGTAGGAAAACATCTATGGGAAAACATCTCTGTGCCATTTCATATTGGACTAAGTATCATAATGGATGCGACTTTTCCAGTCTCCCTATAAATCATAATTTGTTAAGACCAACCTTCACACTTCATTTAATTGCTTCACACAAATAGATCATATTAATGAGGAACTTTTTCATTAGATATTAAATATTGACAACTAAGCTTTCAAACTGATGATAGCTATAAGATTGCTATAAGTCCTTTTCTGAACTCATTTATCCCTTGTTTTAGAGAGAAAAAATAAGCATGTTGATAATTTTGTTGCTTCCCCCAATTTTAGTGGCAAATTTCAGAGACTGAAAAGAATGTCAGGGCTTTAGAATAGCAAGTAAAATGTGACTTTTAATGTCCTTCACTCCTTTAAAAAAAAAAAAAAAGATGGCGAGGGATATTTTGAGACCTAGCCTGTTTCATTGTGCATACAATTTTCTTTCTTTCTTTCTTTTTTATAACAAATTTTTATTAATTTTACAAAAACAATACACAATCCAGGCATAACAACTTGATAAATCTTTTCTAAAAAAAAAAAAAAAAATAATTAAAGAAGAGAGCCAATAGAACATATAAGAACATTGAGGCTTCTCCTCCCCCCCCCTTTCTCTCTTGCTTATTCTTCTCCTTGCCCTTTTTACCCCTTTGTCTCTCCTCCTCCCTTTTCTTACTCCCTTTCCTTTCCTTTCTAACCTTGCATCCACCTTTCCTCTTTTTTGGTTGTTTTTTCAAACCTTAAAATCCCCTTTTTCTTATCCTCTTTCTCCTCCTCCCCGGAAAAAAACCCATTGTTCATCAAAGATGGCTTCTTCCTCCTCTTCTTCTTTGTCCCAGTCATTCTGCTGCATAATCAACTTTTCATAAGTACATAACGCCATTTCTAAAAATTGAAATAAAGTGCCCAAAGTATCTTTTCCATCTTGTTCTTCCTTTTTATATTTTTGATATTCAGTCTTTAGTTCATCCACAAGCGATGCCATCCTGAAAAGAGAAACTTTCCCCAAAACAACCAACAAAGTATTTTTAATCAAAAATAATTCAAAAAAAGTTCCAAAAGTTAATACTTTTCTTCCTTCTTCTATTTCTCTTTCTGGGGTTACTGTTTAATCAAAGAGGTCCAATTACCATATATCTTTCTTTGAGATTCTAGGCAATCTCTTCCTTTTTCTACTTCTGCTCCAATTTTTTTCCTCTCCCTTCCCACTTGCAACATCAATTTTTAAATGATCAGAAATCCATACCTCTAATAAGGGTTTTCCAATTTCTTAAATTTTTAAGTCCAATGTCCAAGAACTCTTTTGTCCCTTAACTTCAACTTTCAGAATAGTTCACCTTCAGTGCCTAAACAAATTTCAAATCTTCATCTGCTGTTTCCATGGGGTGGGAGAGTGAAGAAAAAAAAAGTTCCCTTTAACAGCTTCTCCGCCGCTTTCGATCTTCTTAGGGATACAATGTATCCTCCAGCAATTCAGACAACTCAGTTCCAGCGAATTTAAAAGATGTTGATTGACCCGGCTCAGCCAGCACTTTCACTTTTCTTGCTTCCTCCAGCACAATCTTACCCGGTTGCAGGCTTCTTCGTGGCGGCCATTGCTGACCGCCGCTCCATCACCTTGGGAAAAAGGGGTTTTTCCGGACAAGGAGGGGGTCACGAATTCCTGCTGCCACCGAAGCCACGCGGAACTGGAAACCCCATACAATTTTCTTTAATAGCTCACTGTCACTAACTTCTGAACCTTTTGTAAACAATTCAGAAAAAAAACAAATTATCTTAATTTTATGACAATGGTGCCATTATTATTGTTCAGACTGACAATTATTATTGCTTCTGACATTCCTCCCAGATTCACTACTCTATCTAGGAAGAAGATAGTTTGAGTTTTTCAAAGATTTTTGGCGCTTACGAGGCTTTAAAAACTTTGCTTCTAAACAAAAATTTATATAACTGTTTGCAAGCTGTACATCTACCAATTCACTTGAATTCCTCAATAATTTTTTTACTATTTTTTTACTATTCTGAAATCTTACTGCAGACTGGGAAATTTTAATTCTCTATTTCCATTTCCAGTCCCAGAAAACTTTTAGCTAGGTACTTGTCCTGTTGTTTAGCAACAATTCCATTTCAAGACAAGACAAGAGAAGATATATATTCTGTTCTGATAGTATATGAAGAATAAAGAAATGTTAAAATATGTCTACACCAAGGCTGCTGTAATCTGGTGTTTTATTATTTGCTAGAGCAGTGATGTCAAACTCGATTCCATTAAGGGCCACATCAGGGTTCTTCTGTTTGATCTCAGGGGGCTGGATAGACTGGGCGTGGCCAATTCAACGTCACTCATTGAAGTTCCATTTTTGGCCATGACAGCCTTCTGCAGTCCTCTTGACAGTGAAAACAGATATTGAGGTGACCACGCGCAGCCCACCTGGGCCCTGTTTTTGACCTCCTGCATCCCTCTTCCAGTAAAAATGGAGCTCAGGGGGGCCTGCAGAGGGTTGCAGGAGACCATTGCAGCCAAAAATGGGGCAGACGTGGCCCTCTAAACTCCATTTTTTCTGGCAGAGGCATCACAGGCCAGTCCTTCACTGTTTCCAGGGTAGCACTGCAGGTCAGATGTAAGCACCCTGCAGGCTGGATCTGGCCCATGGGCCTTGAGTTTGACACCTCTGTGCTAGAGGTACTATCTGGAAATTCTGGAAACTATAGCCTGGAGCATGCCCATTTAAGGAAGCAAGCTTAGTCAATCAATTAGCAGGAACCCAGAATTGCGGGACTTCAATAGCTCCAAAACATTAATCAAATGCAAATTCTGTTAGAATTCCTGAATCATAACACAATATCAGCTATACCACACATATCAGTTTATAGAAGCTTGTGCAGTCATTGACTGATGTCTTTCAAAGAAGCATAATTATGAATGCTGCCCCTATCCCCGTGCAGATTTTCTGTGTACTTGGTTCATTCTAGCCACCTTTTCAGACTCACTTTTTTAGAAGATTCTCTTGCTCAGATTTTAGCAGCAGTGATGCATAGCAAGTACGTTCATGGTTTTTCAATAAGTTTCACAACTTAACTCAGCTTCAGTAAAATGTAGATGGACCAAATCTTTAATCACCAAGCTGTCACAGCTATAATTGCTCAGCAAATTAGTTTCAGTTTCATCTTTATTTTGGTCAAAGAGCAACAAAAAAAATCACTATAAAAAAATCACAAACATCACAATTAAAAAACCAATGTATTTTGATGTACAGATTTTTTTTTATGAGTGTATACTATCATTACTCTTTTATGTCCAAAGTCATTCAGCTAGCTTTGTGTTTAAGCTGAGATTAAAGTTTACAATCTGGTCTGATGCCCTTAACCATTACACCAAATCAGCTTTTAGTATTGTTAAAAATAGCAAATCATAAATTAAGTCTAGTCTTCTGTCTGAGTCACAGAGAAGTAAGCAGTAGTTATACTCTTATTTTAGCCATGAGTCAAAGTTCTGGTAAAAAAAAATCTAACAAATCTAACTAGTTATTTAAGGACTGCAGTGGTAAGAATCAGTTGATAGTCAGACATTCAAAAAGCAGGGTGTTATGAACTAATAAAATGCTTAAATAAAGTTTTATCAAACCTTTAGAAAAAGCAGGGTTCTAATCCTGCACTTCTGATTGGCCGATAATAGCGATATCGGATTGGTCCTTTCAGGAGAATCTGATTGGCTGTTAACGAGCCACTCTCATTGGTTCAAGGGGTTAACACTCCACGTTTCTCATTGGTTACTAGATCAGCAGCTTGCCTATAAAAAGGCGGCTGCTGCCCTAGGGTTTTCCTCTGTTCAGAATGATTAATAAAGAGTTGAAGTTCACTGTTCACCGTCTCGTCTCCGTTCCTTGCGCCCATGCGCAGAACTTAACACAGGTGATATACAGTTTTCACAGAAGTCGTTCCAGGACTGAAGTACATACTGAGAGAGCTCTTTCTTTCTATTTTTCTCCCTCTCTTAGAGATAGCAAAGAAAAAGACATTTATCAGAAGAAGTTCCTGAATAGGAACATCTTTTGTAAAAAGGAACAGAAGAATTTGATTTCCCCTGTCTTTCAAAGACATTCAAGATTAACAGGCTCCAGCTACAATTAGCAAGTCTAAGTCAGTGGCGGGATTCAAATATTTTTGCCACCTGTTCGATGGGTGTGGCTTGTTGGATGCACTTTGTGCACATGCACACACTTTGCGTGCACGTGCATGACAAATGCGCATTTTGTGCAGGTGCAGAGTCGTTTGCACAGGTGCAGAGCTGTTTTAGCTCACCTCCTGCAAGCCTGCATGATCCCGGTTGCTTCAGCAGCTGCCATGCAGCACTCTTCTGTGCCATGCAAAGCAGCTGCACTTCAAATTCAGCAGATAAAAGTGAATATGGGAGCCTGGGTGGGCAGGTGAGCCCAACAGCAGAGCGGTGAAAAGAACCGGTTTGGTCTCCATTGCTCATCACTGCTCCCGGCTTGCCAGAACCAGGCTGAACCAGTCGAATTCCACCCCTGGTCTAAGTCCCGTATACAACCACAATTGAGCCCAAATGTTGCTAAGTGAGAAATGTGTTCAGTGAGTTTTGCCCCATTTTACAACTTTTCTTGCCACATTTGTTAAGTGAATCACTGCAGTTGTTAAATTACTAAAACTGTTGTTACTAGTGAATTCGGCTTTCCCATTGCTTGACAGAAGGTCACAAAAGGGGGTCACATGACCCAGGGATACTGCAACTGTAATAAATATGAAACAGTTGTCAACCATCTGAATCAGAGGTGGTATATTCAGCAGGTTCTGACCAGTTCTGGAGAACTAGTAGCGGGAAATTTGAGTAGTTCGGAAAACCGGCAAATACCACCTCTGACTGGCCCTGCCCCATCTATTCTCTGGCTCCTGAGGTCCCAGCTGATCGGCTGGGTCTTCTTTTGTTGCCCTGCACAGGAAAACAGAGCTAGAAAGCAGTTTAATGAGGTAGGGTGGGAATGGAGATTTTGCAGTATCCTTTCCCTGCCACGCCCACCAAATCCACGCCCAGAGAACCGGTAGTAAAAAAGTTAGAATCCCACCACTGCTCTGAAGGTAAATCACATGACCAGGGGGATGCTGCAACGGTCATAAGTGTGAAAAAAAATCACTTTTTTCAGTGCCATTGCAACTTTGAAAGATCATTAAATGAACTGTTGTAAGTTGAGGACTACCTTTACTGTATATCAATAGCTTATACAGATGATTTTACTGAACCAGTTTTTTTCCTTGTTAGAAATCTTGGGGTTGTTTGGGGCCACGGAAACGTGAGTGTGCATAGAAGAACTAGGAGAAGGCAATGCGCAAAATGGATATGGGGAACAAGTGAAATGGATTTGGCTGTGAAAAATATTCAGTCTTTTCATTCATATGACTTTTCAAACAAATTCCATTCTTTATTCACAGAAGTTTGAATAGCTGTTTGCTTTTTCAGTGTTGGGAGGATTTTCCACAAAATATTAAACACAGAATTAAAAAGAAAACAAGTCAAGATAATAGTAGCTCAAATACTAGAAGAAGATTAAGCCAGTAATTAAATTGAAACATTTTAAGTCAAAAGAAACAATTGAGACAACACTATACTTGCATTTTGCAAAATGATAAATGAGGCAAGTGCCAAAGGGATAGATCTTGTTACTACTATGTAAAATAAATGGAAACTGCTGAGAAGAAAGCGATGATTTACTGAGTTAGAATAAGAGAAAAGTGATTGCTTGGTTGCTAGCATCTTCTTGTCAGACAATTTCAAAAATCTTTAGCAATGATTACAATTACTATAGAGGAGCTATTTTAATATTTATTTCTTGCAATACTTACAAAATTATTTATCTTCATAAATCTTGGAAGATGGCACAGCCTCTCCCAATCTGTGTATCATCCAGAGATAAGGACTGCAATTTCTAGTTTCCAGCTAGCATTAGCTGTTCCTAAAAGCTCCCCACGACTAACAGATACCCAATTTTAGATGGTGTTCTTGAAACCATCATTTTAAAAATAGATAATTTACACAAGAAACAATTTTTTATTTACCAACCTTATGTACCAACCTGGTTATAACAACCTGAAGTTATCTAAAAGTTTCCACAAAATTGTAATGTTAGCAGTACAGAAAAAAGGAAATGTTAAACAAAGGGATTATTTGTGCTAATTTATTTAATTTTATTTTCAAATGGATTTAATCAGTTATAGTTTTTGTGCTAGAACTCTCTTTTTGAGGATCAGTTCACAAATTATTTAAATGCAAATCATTGATGAAGAGTTTTGTACATTTCAGGCAGGTATAGTTGGAATGTTTAAGCCATCTTGTAATATATGTCATTATATTTATTCAAGGAAATATTAAGCCACTAAAAAGTAAGCATTTTGGCTGATTGAATCAGGTAAGAATTTTGTAGCAGAAATCTGTAACAAAGGCATTATGTCATTTATTTGATATTATAATAAGAATACCATGCATAAATCAATTATTTTTACCATACACACCTAATTTGCTGCCTTCCCCTTCAGTTCCCCAAATTCCCAAATTGGTGAACAAAACCAGATAGAATTATGGAACTGACATCTAACTCATCTAGAAGGTACTGAATTGGGAAAACTTTTTATATCATGTTTTCCTTATTCCTGCAGCTTTGCTGCAAACCATTTTTTTTAAAAAAGAGGAAATTAATTCTTGCAGTAATTTACTGTATTAAATGATAAGTTATTTCCAGCACAGGAAGATTACAAAGAAGCTATTATGTGTGTATGAGGGACAGACAAAGAGAAATTCTCTAGGTTGAATAGATAACTTTACAAAAAAAAAAAAAATCTAAAAAGAAGGAAGAAACATATTTGAAAGGCATCCATTTTATGACATACAAAAAAAGCTAATTTCTTTCCTATAGTGCTCCTGGGGGAAACCAATATTACACTGCTTCATAAACACCTAATTTCATCTGTCCAGACAAGTTGTGAATGATATTGTTCTTCTACAGCAATGATGAATGGAAATCATTAATAAGAGTAAGTCTCAGGGAAGGAAGATGTTCTTCAAATCTACACTTAAGTACTTACACAGAGTGTGACACCAAGGAAATTCTTTAACACTAGGCATTTAAAAATAGTTTGATAAATTTGAAGTCATGTCTCACCTTGCACAAAGAGTAATTTTTACTACTGAGAGGCAGAGGAAAAAAAGAAAAAAAAAGCTACCAAAAAGTTAATTTGGGTATAACAATTTCCTAAATCAAATATAGAAGCAACCCAACAAGCAAACAATGATTGAAAAAAAACCATTTCCTAGTTAAAAACATATAAGCTAGGTTCCCAAAATAAAATGAGAAAGATTCAAAATAAGCTTTATATTCTTATTCATTCAAATAATAAAGCTGGGCACCCAAGGAAAATAATTTAGTATGTGAGTCAGATCAAATTCTTAGTTTTTGAATATTTGTATTTGTAGGGATTTTTTTTCTTTTCTTTTTGTCAGGTGTGTTGCATGTTGAAAAAGTAAATTCATTAAAAAAAACACAAATAAATAAAATAAAAATAAAAACTAAATAATGACCAGTCTCTTTTCTTCAACTGCTGTTTTCAAATATCCAGCACAATCTGCCAATGTATTTTTCTCACTTTAGATATGTTGAGATTTCAGTCCTAGAATTCCACCCTCGCTCATTTTTTTTACTCCTTTATTGTTCTTTTTGTTTATAAATAACTCAAGACATCAAACATACCTAGTACTCCTTCTTTCTATTTTCTACACAACAATAACCCAGTGAGGTGTGTAAAGCTAAGAGAGAGAATCTAGCCCAAAGTCACCTTGTTGGTTTTCATACCTAAGGCAGTCTCCTGGTTTCTAGTCTGAAATATAACTGGCTATATGCTATACTAAATTATTTCTAGTACAAGAACAGAAACAGTTGCATTATGTCTTAAATTTTTTTGTATCCATTATAATTCTTATAACATTCCTACCACTTTCTACTTGCTATTTTAACCTGCCACCAACTCTGAGACCTTTTTGGTTACAGTACAAGGCTCTTTATGGGACAATTATATAATAATGTACATTTAACGAAAAACATAGGTCATAAATAAACATAAGACAATAGTTTTGCAGGTTTACTCAGAGGTAACACCATCACCATTGAGACTAATTCCCGGGTAAATGAATATAGGATAGCAACTACTGAAGCAGAACACAGTACTTTTATCATTACCTATAATTACAGATATACATGTTTGATTAAATATGATTTGTATTTAATGTCAAATAGCTATCAAATAGATATTGGGAATAAATCAGTGGGATTTAACATATATTTAACTGCACTGGGTAGTAACAGAAACTTGAGGGTGGGATGGGGATATTGTTTCTGCTGGCACACATACACACACATAAAGTATCATGCAGTCAGCTTTCACAAAATTGATCCTAGACCGATTTAATATCAAGGCTCATGGGGCCAGTTTCATAAATTAAATACTAAATGAACTTAAACATTTTTCTAAAACCTAATTGCTACCTTGCCCTACATTTATTGCTTTATACATCATCAAATTAGATTTGAGAGTCCTACTGTTTTGCTGATTGGGGCCATTTCAAAGATAAATGGAAATGCACTTTCATATGTGATGCTGAAGCAACATTGCCATGGAAACCAAGTTTCCTAGGAATCCCTATCCAATTAAAACCTATATACATTTTGTGTAGGAATATAAAAGCAGCCTTATACATTTGGGTTTTAAGTCTTCCATCAATCTGGTCTCATGTCAAGTCTCTGATTTTTATTGTCCTTGTTTCTAATTCTAACTATAATTGCTTCTTCTTATAAAACCAGCAGGTTGTATTGATTATTAATTTTACACAACTTATTGATCATAGCAAAAAGTATTTGAATAGATATCTCAGCCTACTTCCAAACTTTATACTGTACTATCAAGGCCTGGCATAAGCAGGAGGATAAAAGCCTGAAAGGGAAACAAAAACCCTCTTAGCTTCTAGGTACATCATTTATTAAAAATGGTAATTCCACAAAACCCCACAACCTCTAACCCAAGCCTCCAACAAATAAGCAATACCATCCTCAGAAATTTACACTTTATGACATTTTCTTAATTTCTGGATTTCTCAAATATCTCTAGAATTTTTGTATCTACCTTGAAATCTAAATGATCTTGATACAAATATTAGAGCATTTTTCAGTTGTCTACAATAATTGTCAAAATATTATTGAAATCTGAAAAGAGAAAAGAAAGGCAAACTGTTACCACTAGAGGGTACAACATAAATGATAATTTCCCTAGGAAATCATTTAAGCTATCTAATTGTATTATGTTGCTTCAAGCAAAGTTTCAAACATAACATAAAAACTAAAATACTCAGGTTATGTTCCAATATGTTTCCCAAAATATGTGAATAAATATTCATAGACTAGGGGTACTGCATGTGATGTGGATAAATGTTTTACCATTTTTAATATTGTAGATAAAAGTAGAATTATAAAGCCAATATAATATGTATGTATATGTCTGTAAGTACCTGCTAAAAGATTAATAAAGTAAGTTGGCAGAATTATCTTGTGATATCCTGATTAAATAAAGAACAATTCTTTTGGAATGTTACAAGTCACAGAATTATAATTAGGTACTGAGAAATGATGACAACCAAACTATTGAAGTTATCACCAACAAGAAATAACAATAGCAATAGCACTTAGACTTATGTACTGTTTCATAGTGTTTTTCAGCACTCTCTCTGCAGTTTACAGAATTATATATCGCCCTCAACAATCTGAGTCCTCATTTTACCAACCTTGGAAGGATGAAGGCTGAGTCAACCTTGAGCTGGTTAGGATCAAACTGTGGCAGTCAACAGAATTAGCCTGCAATACTGAATTCTAACCACTGCTCAATAAAAAAAAAAAAAAAGAACTAGTCTGGTGGAAGATTTTTCTGAATGTCTCAAGAAAAAAAGTAACTCTTTCACAATTTCTTTTTTTTTAAATAAATTTTTATTGGTTTTTAAAAACAAACATAAACAAACAAAACATAAAAACATCAAGCCATCTGCCATATGTGTACATACAGTGTACCGGTTGGTTTACAAATTGTTTTGTGCTTCCATTTCTTAGTCTTCAATTACAATTACATTGCATATAATCTTGTATTTCAAATCAAAAATTAAATACCTTAGTTATCATTATTAATCAATCATTTGACTATATTTTTAATCATTCATGTTTTACAAGATAATCATAATTTACTTGGTTTATTTTATAACAGTTCATATTATCATCCCAAATCTATCCTAAAATCATTTTGTAGATATAATAAATAAGAAGTACATCTTTATATATTTATTATTTTCTAAGAGTCTACATATTTCATTACTGTATTTTATTGTCTAATCATTGATAGAATAGATCCCAAATTTTATAAAATTGTTTATCCTCTTGTTCTCTAATTTCAAATGTCAATCTACTCATTTCAGCACATTCCAATATTTTCTTAATGATTTCCTCCTGTGATGGTGTTTTTGCATTTTTCCAGTTTTTAGCAAATACAATCCTAGCCACTGTTAATACATCTACAATCAGGTATTTCAAGTCTTTACTATATATTTCAGGTAAAATTCCCAATAAAAATATCTTTGGTTTCAAGTCTATATTTTTTTTGTCATTTTTTCCAACTACATGTGGATTTTAGTCCAGTATTTTTTAGCATCTGCACAAGTCCACCACATATGGTAATATGAGCCTGGTGTCTGATGACATTTCCAACATTTTTCGGATTTATTCTTGAATATTCTTGCTATTCTTGTCGGGGGAAAATGCTACCTGTAAAACATCTTATACAAATTTTCTTTATATGCTGTTGACATTGTCATTTTATAATTTTGAGACCACAATTTTTGCCATTTCTCTAAATCGATCCCATATCCAAAATTCTTCCTCCAAGCAATCATAGTTTCTTTAACTTGTTTTTCTTCTAGTTTAATTTCTAATAAATATCCATTCAATTATTATTTTTTAAAGAGATTTTATTAATTTTCTACAAACAAACAAGACAAACAAAACATTAAAACATCAACTCTCATATGTACATCCAGTATGTCAGTTGGTTCATCAGTTTTGTGCATTCATTTTGTAGTCTCAATTACAATTATGTTACATAACAACTCATATTGTCAATCCAAACTTATATATCCTAATATCACTAAAAAAAAAGAAATTTGACTATACTTTTAATCATTCATGCTTTATGAGATAACAATACTTTAACCAGTTTATTCTGTAACAAATCATATAATCATACCAAATCAATCCTAAAAAACCCTTTATAAATATAATGTCAAATAACAAAGTAATAACAAAATAACAAAATAAAGATATTCCTTACTGTCTAGCATTCTAAATATTCTATTATCGTATTTTATCATCTAGCCATTGATAAAAAAGATCCCAAATTTCATAAAATTGTTTATCCTCTTGCTCTCTAATTTCAAATGTCAATCTACTCATCTCAGCACATTCCAATATTTTCTTAATAATTTCTTCCTGTAATGGTATTTTCTCATTCTTCCAATTTTTAGCAAATACAATCCTAGCCGCTGTTAATACATTTACAATCAGGTATTTCAAATCTTTACGATATATATCAGGTAAAATTCCCAATAAGAAGATCTCTGGTTTCAAGTCTATGTGTTTCTTTGTCATTTTTTCCAACCACATGCGAATTTTAGTCCAATATTTTCTAGCGTCCTCACAAGTCCACCACATATGGTAATACAAGCCAGGTATCTGATGACATTTCCAGCATTTTTCAGATTTGTTCTTAAACATTCTTGCTATTCTTGTCGGGGGAAAGTGCCACCTGTAAAACATCTTATACAAGTTTTCTTTATATGCTGTTGACATTATCATTTTATAATTTTGAGACCACAATTTTTGCCATTTCTCTAGATCAATCCCATATCCAAAATTCTTCCCCCAAACAATCATAGTTTCTTTGACTTGTTCTTCCTCTAATTTAATTCCCAGTAAATAACCATATAATTTTTTAATCACCTTCTCATCAGTACCCATCAAAATCTTATCTAAATCAGTCTATTTATCATAGAATCCCTCCGTTTTAGAATCTTCATCATACCTTGAATGTATTTGCGCATATGAAAACCAATTCATCCTTATACCTTGTACCTCTAAGTTTTGGATCAATTTAAGTTCACCCTTTTCATCCAATAGTTCCCCATATCTAACTGTTTGTTCCTTCTTATAAATTATAGGATAGGAAAATGCTTCAATAGTCGATAACCAAACTGGAATTTTCAAATAACATTGTCTTTTTATCTTCTCCCAGTTTAACCACAAAGACTCCCATATATAATGTCTTCTAAAATAACCCTGTGTTTTAGTTCCCTTATACCATAAAAAAGCATGCCAGCCCAACAGCAAATCATGCCCTTCTAATATCAACAATCTATGCTTTCTTAATGTTATCCATTCTTTGACCCACATCAAACTTGCAGCTTGATAATACAATTCCCAATTAGGCAGGCCAAAACCTCCTGTAATTCTAGCGTCTTGCAAAAGCTTTAGCTTTATTCTTGCTTTTTTACCTTGCCATATAAACTTCAACATAATTTTATTTAAATCTTCAAAATAGTCTTTTCCAAGCCAAATTGGTATTGTTTGGAACAAAAATAAAATTCTGGGTAAAATATTCATCTTGATTGTTGAGATTCTCCCTATTAATGACAATTGCAAGTTTTCCCACTTCTTCAAATCTGTAGCTATCTGTTGTTTGAGTTTAATATAATTATTCTCTTTTAATGTGCTACATCTTGATGTCAAATATATCCCCAGATACTTAACCTTATTTGTAACTTGGATTTTCAAAAGATCTGCCAATTCTTCTCTCTCAATAGCATATTCTTTGTCAAAATCTTTGTTTTATCATTATTTATTTTCAAACCAGCCACCTCCCCATATGTCTCTATCTTTTCCAATAACTTTGGAGCTGTTTCTCACGGGTCTTCCAGAATAAAAGCTAAATCATCAGCAAACCTTGTAGTTTAAATTCTTCCTTCTTAATTTTCATTCCTTTTATGCTTTTACCATCCCTAATATTTCTATTCAACACTTCCAGGGTCAAAACAAATAGCAAAGGAGATAGGGGACATCCTTGTCTTGTGCCTTTTCTTATATTAATAAAATCTGTAAGTTCCCCCTCCATCATTGCCTTTGCTGTCTGTTTATTATATATGGCTTCTATCGCTTGAGTAAATTTTTTAGCAAAACCCATCTGTTCCAATAGTAATAACATAAATCTCCAGTTCACGTTGTCAAATGCCTTTTGAGCATCTAGGAATATCAAAGCCATTTGCTTTTCAGGATGAGCCTCATAGTATTCCAAAGTATCCAAGATTACTCTCATATTGTCTCTGATTTGTCTCTTTGGCAGAAATCCATTTTGATCTGGGTGAACAAAATTATTTAAATATTTTTTAAGTCTTTCTGCTAAAATTGAAGCAAAGATTTTATAGTCTGCATTCAATAAAGAAATAGGTCTATAATTCTTAATTTGCAGTGGGTCAGTCTCTTCTTTTGGAATAAGTGTAATATAAGCCTCTGACCATGTTTTGGGTATCATCTTTTTTAACATAACTTCATTCATGACTTCTAACAATGGGATGCTCAATGATTCTTGAAATGTTTTATAGAATTCTGCCGGAAGCCCATCTGGACCCGGTGCTTTCCCATTGTTTTGTTTCTTAAATGCTTCATTTAATTCCATCATTGTTATATTGCTTTCTCACATTTCTTCAGTCTCTTTAGGTATCTTCGGTAAATTAGCATTCTGTAAATACTGTTTGACTTTTTCCTCATCAATATTCTCTTGTTTATATAGTTGCCCATAAAAATCTCGAATAATTTCTTTTTTCTCCTTATTACCATAACAAACTTGACCTTGATCATCTATTAGCTTCAATATTTTTCTTGATTCCTTCTCCTTTCTCAATTTATATGCTAGCCATCTACCTGATTTATTTTCATCTTCAAAATAATTCTGTTTAGAATTTCTGATTTTCTGTGCCAATTCTTCTTTCTCTATTAATTCCATTTTATGTTTAATTACATCCAGCTTCAATTTAATATCTTTTTTCTGTGGCATTTTCTGTAATTCTTTTTCAAGTCTTTTATACTCGTCTTCCAAGGGCTTAGAAGCTTGCCTTTTCCTAATATTCTTTTTTCTTGTATAATCTATTATCAAACCTCTAGCATATGCCTTCATTGTATCCCAAACATTCTGCGTTGAAGTATCTTCTTTTTTATTTTCTCTGAAGAAAAAAGCCAATTCCTTCTCCATCCATTGTATAAAATCTTTCTCCTTTAAAATAGTATTATTTAATGTCCATCTCGATCTTTTTTTTTGTCCCTTCCATTTAATTGTCATTGGGCTATGATCTGCCCAAGTACTTGTTTCAATATTTGTTTCTTGAATATTGGATATTAATTCTGTTGAGATCCAAATCATATCTAATCTGGACCATGATAAATGTCTATTTGAATAAAAAGTATATTGTTTAGCTTTAACATTTCTTTCTCTCCAAATATCTTTTAAAGTTAGTTCGTCTGTCATTTAAAAAAAAGATTTAGGGAGAGCCTTTCTATTTTGCTTTGTTGTTGTTGCTATGTAGTCCAATTAATTGTCCACAATTCCATTAAAATCTCCCATCATAATTATATTAACATAGTCCAGTCCAATTATTTTCATGTGTAGCTTTTTATAAAACTCTTCTTGTTTATCATTCGGAGCATAAAATTGCAATCAAGAGTATTTTTATATTATTGTCCATTATTTCTACCATTAATACTCTTCCGTCTTCATCCGTGTAGATCAGTTTTGCTGGGATAGCCTCTTTAATGTACAGAACTACTCCTCTTTTCTTACATTGAGTCAAAGAAGTAAATATTTTCCCCAATTTTGGCTGTACTAACAATTGTTCATGTTGTTTTTTAATATGAACTTCTTGCAGACAAATTATATCAAATTTTAATTTCTCTAATTTATGAAAAGTTTTCCTTCTTTTAACAGCTGAATTAAGTCCATTTATATTCATTGTGATCAGTTTTTTTTCTTCCATGATTATACTTTATATTTAAGTCTAACAGCTTTCGTGGATCTCACTTCACGCTGTTCTTTACTATCCACCTGTCCACCTACAGCTCCTTTCTCTTTTTCAGTCTCCAGTTGTTCCTCTTGAAACTCAATTAATGAGACCTCTTTCTCTGCCTCCTCTCTTCTTCCTCCAAAAAATTCTGCATGGAAAAGTTCTGCTTTCTCAACTGAATCAATTCTATGTCTCTGCTCTTGCCACGTAAACATTAGTCCTTCTGGAATCAGCCATCTATAATTCACTTCGTTTTCCAGTTGCATTTTGGTCAGAAATCGATATTCTCTTCTCATCTCTCTCACTCTTCTGGGTATTTGTTTTAAAACCACAATCTCTTTACCTTTATATTTCAATGTTTTCTCTCTTACTACTTGTAATATTTGTGTTTTAATGGATTTTTGGTAAATCTAATATGGACTTCCTTGGGTAATTTATTTCTCATCGCATATCTTGCATAAACTCGATATACCTCATCTACTCCATCCATCATCTTTTCCTCTGTAATTTCCAAAGCATCTGCCAAAATTTCTATCATTATTGCAACCAAATTTTCTCCTTTTTCCTCTTCTATATTTTGAAATCTGAGATCAAATTTTGACCTTTCCATCTCCCACCTCAACATCCCACTTTTTTTTGTTCAACTGCTGTTATTCTACTGTCAATATTTCCAATCTTCTCCTCTCTTTGTTTTCCTTCTTCCTCAATTTTTTGGAATCTCTCCTCATACTTGACCATCATTTGTTTAATATTTTCCACTTTTTCATCAGTCTTCTCTGTTCTTTGTTCAATATTTTCTATTCTTTGTTCAATGGTGTCTGATTTTGTCTTAAGATCTTGGATTCCTTGCATAATCATCTGTAAAGTTACTCTTTCTTGTTCTTTATCTTGCTTCAACATTGTCTGAATTAAACGTTGTCCTCCAGCTGGTGGGGAAGCAGAGGTAGAAGTAGAAATGCCAGATGGTATTGGTTTTCTGCTCATTTTAATGCTTCCAAAGCTTCAAATTCTTTTTGACTTTTAATCCAACTGGTAGAGTAGCCAATTATAATCCAAAATGGAAAAATCCAACAGTAAAAGGCCCAAAACCAAAGAAGAAAAAGGAAAAAAAGAAGAAGAAAGATCTTCAAGTTCTTCTAGACCCTAATCCAATTACGAAGTAGTCCACCATAAAAAAGGAAAAATAGAAAGGAAAAAAACAAACAAACCTGAAAATAATAATATTGATTAAGAGCAAAAAAAAGCAAAAAGAAAAAATTCCTTCAGGTTCTTCACACCTTAATCCAATTTAGAAGTCTCAATAATCAAAAAAGAAAAACAAAGTGGTCCAAAAACATGGATAAAAAGAGCAAAGAAGTCCCAATAAAAATAAGGAAAGGAAAAAAAAAAGAAAAGAAAAAAAACCTCTGAGGCTTTCCCTTTAAAAAAAGGCTGGTGAGTAGGGATATCACAAGATATATATATATATATATATATATATATATATATATATATATATATATATATATGTGTGTGTGTGTGTGTGTGTGTGTGTGTGTGTGTGTGTGTGTGTGTGTGTGTGTTTTCTGAGGTTCTCGCAAGATGATGCCTCCCACCTACCAGCCATTTGGAAACCTGCCCTCATGAACAGACGCGTACCTAACATGAAGAATGACACCAGACCCACACCCCTGAGAGCCACACAAGATGCCACCACCACACTTCCACGTAGAAAGCAGACTCACACCCACACAGAAGATGAAACACGACCACGGACCAGAAGCCACACTACAGCTGCATCACTACCCACCTCAAACCCCTCTGAGCCATACATGAAGCGAACTGACCTCCACCATGAAGATGCAGCACGACTACGAACTCGAAGCCAAACAGCAAGATCACAGCTCACCAGCTCAAACCCTCCAGCAACTAAGACTAACCTGAGCACAATCAAGCCCCCACCTGAACAGAACACGCCTCCAGCCAATCAGAACACAGCCAACCCCCCCCAACCAATCAGAACACAGCCAAACCCCCAACCAATGAGAACACACCCCCACCCAATCAGAACACAGCCAAGCCCCCACCCAATCAAGTCACACCCCCACTAGCAGTTAAAAGGAAGAAGCAGCTGCAAGCTCACATCACTCTGAGAAGCACAGAGCTGAAGACCAAGCCTGAAGATGATGAATGAGACTTCATCAAAACGTTGCCTGGATACTTCCAATCTTACGCAGGAGAAAACCCGAATAACCAAAGATATATATATATATATATATATATATATATATATATATATATATATATATATATATATATATATATTCTTAAGTTTTCGCGGGTACTTACATGTCTGGCATTCAGCTTTGTTCGGGTATTTTCCCACGTGGTGCTTTTAAAGTTGTAGCAACGTTTCAGCAGAATCTCATCTGCCATCATCAGGCTTCTGTATGGTGTTTCTCTGTGAGTCAGACTTTTACAGTGGTTTCAGATTTAAATTTGGGGCAGCCTATTGCTGTGTCAGAATGGTTTTTTATATTTATTTATATATGAGCACACTGCACTTTATTTATTTATCCAAGGCTCTTATTATGACTCTCTTCTCCAGCAGCTTCAAAGCCAAGCCTCAAGTGTTGAAATATTGATAAGAGTCCAGGAAAGCACCTGTAATAATATTTTGCTGTGCTCTCCCTCTATCTTATCACCTTGAAATGTCCTTGAGAAGGAGTCTTCTTACCATTCTCTCCCATTCAAATAAAGTATTTTCAAGCCTCTAGTTGGCAGTGTTGCAAAGTTTCTTAATGCTCTTTCCCCCCCCCCCCCCAGCCAGAAAGAAGGAATAATGTATACAAAAAAAAAGGAAAAAAAATAGCCAAAGGGAGCCTCTATCCTAAAGAAAATTAAAAAATCAAAAGGAGCATAAAAATATATATATAAGAGAAAATTCAATCCGGTTACCTACAAAGTCACACTAAAGTCCCCAGAAAAAAAAGTAAGAAAAAAAAACCAAGCCTCAATTTGACATCACTTTAAAAAACGCCTCTCAAACAGTTTCGGTCAAAAAAAAATCTCACAGATTTCTTCTTTGTTCAGGGAGCCCTTGCAAATCTCAGCGAATTTACAACACAAAAGGAATTTCTCACCCAGCCGACACACTTTCTTTCCAGCCACTTTCTTTCCGGAACTGTCCCGACTTCAGCAGCTATGGAGGCTGCCTCTCCGCCGCCAGCAAAAGGGCTTCTCCTGGATCAAACCAGAGATTTTGTGATATCTCTGGGATCCTGGGACAGTGCCCTTCCCAATCCCCGTCTCTACAGGACGGTTTAGGTCCGTTGGGACCGACCAGGGGCGAAAATATCGGCTGCGATCTCAGAGCTCCGAGATCGCAGCTGTATCGCCGAAACGAAGCTCCGCCTCCCCTCCATTCCATTCAATTTTTTAATCACCTTTTCATCAGTATCTGTCAAAATCTTATCTAAATCAGTCAGTTTATCATAGAAACCTTCTGTTTTAAAATCTTTGTCATACCTGCAATGTATTTGCGCATATGAAAATCAATTCATCTTTATACCTTGTTCCTCTAGTTTTTGTATAGATTTGAGTTCACCCTTTTCATTCAATATTTCACCATATCTAACTGTTTGTTCCTTTTTGTATATTATAGGATAAGAAAATGCTTTAATAGTCGATAGCCAGACTGGAATTTTCAAATAACATTATCTTTTAATCTTCTCCCAGTTTAACCACGGAGACTCCCATATATAATGACACTCTTTCACAATTTCTACTCGGCAAAATATTCTGTACCTAAAACTGTTGTCTTGCTGCTGAGAAAGTCTCATAAAATGAGTTCTCATCTGTTATTTTCCTCTGGAATTAAACTGAAACATGGGCCTCTAGAAAATAGCAGATCACTATGAAAATGGCTGTAGATTGAAACCAGGACCCCTTGGACTGCTCATAATTAAATATATGTAGGAATATTATATTCAACCCTGGAGTATGACCAACATTTTCCTTGTGAAATAAATTTCCAAATCAAATTATTTTCCATTAAATTAAATAGTAACTAGTAGGGAAAATGAATATATTG
The DNA here is from genome assembly GCA_033807585.1 of Hydrophis major. Taxonomy (NCBI): domain Eukaryota; kingdom Metazoa; phylum Chordata; class Lepidosauria; order Squamata; family Elapidae; genus Hydrophis; species Hydrophis major. The sequence goes on from CM066332.1 coordinate 111,570,422, forward strand.
GCCTAATATTAATTCCTTCTCCTAACTGGAACGAATCCTGAAAAATACAGCTATTAAATATATTTAAATAATGCACATGCATTAAACAGAGAAATTTAGATTACATTTTGCATTTAAACCTTAAGAGTTTTAGTGGCTTATAATGTGATTCGCCTTATTTTGCTTCATTTATAGCGAACAAGTTGGTCCAACATTACTTCAATGAGCATTCTGTGTGGGGACTTACACAGGGGTGGGATTCTACCAGTTCGCATCTATTCGCTAGAACTGGTTGTTAACATTCTAAGCAGTTCAGAGAACCAATTGTTAGAAGAAATTACTGGCCTAATCCTTGTAAGGAGAGCAGGAAGGAAACATGCTGGTGTTGCTCTCTCCATTAATCTCTCTCTCCATTAATCTCTCTCTCCATTAATCCTTATTACATTCTTGGCAGGACTAGACTTCCTGTCTCAGGAACATCTCTGGAGTTTCTCTCCCCCTTTGCTGGTACTTTGCTTGTGTGGAGTGACCATTTAAAGTTACAGTGGCACTGAAAAAAGTGACTTATGACCATTTTTCATACTTATGACTGTTGCAGCATCCCCACTGTCATAAGAGGCCAGGGGAGGAGATGTGTACCTTGATGTGAGTGATATTGAGTTGGTCACATCTAGCCAATAATATGACCACCAAGCCATGTCCATCCAGTCACATGACCACCTAAGCCATGCCCACCACCTAAGCCACGCCCACATAACCGGTTGTTAAAATTTTTGAATCCCACCCCTGGACTTACATCTGGAGTTTTCAATGCCCTGGCTGAACACTACACTAGATATCTTTATAGCTCAATATATTGTTTCCAAGTTCATGGAGGCTTGAGAAGGAAACTAGTTAGAATAGAAGTTAGAATAGAATAGAGCTGGAGGGAAGGCCTCTTTGTTCATTCAAGCAGGATACCTTACAGCATTTCATACAAGTGGTTGTCCAGTCTCTTTTTAAAAAAAGCCTACAGTGATGAAACAACAAACAGATGCTTGTGAACATCTGTTTCTCCACTAGCAGGAATCTGTGGAAATGCTCATTTTGTGTGCCCTGCTGTATGCACAGAAAACACAGTTTCATTGTGGAAACTTTCAGGTTGTAATGCTACAGCAGAGATTGATTTTTCTTTAGTTAGTATTTCGTAGAAGTCTGTTTTGGCAAATGTATGGAATTGAGATGGGAAAAATAAAAAATAATTAATTGGGCTTATATATTCAATCTTGGATAACGCAAAATACAAAAGTTTAATTAGTTTGAAAGACTACAGAGAATATGATTTATTTATGTGATCAAGTATAATTAGTGGGTTGCAGAGTAATACCTGGATATACCTGGTGAGCATTTTATACTTTTGTATTATGCCATGCACAGACTTTAGAGAATGAAATAGGTAGATGTTGTTATGTTTTGGAAATGACTACAGTTTCATTTTATTATAGTCCAGGAATCAGAATATTTTGCCACAAATATACACCCTGTCAAAAAGAGAAGACAGCTTATAGCAAGTTGCTCATGTAAGCATGTGTTATTTTGTCCAATTCTTGGCTGAATTCCAGCAGTAGTAATTCTCTCGGTGATTATCATCAATAATTTTCTAGCAGTTCAAATTTCATTCAGTAACATCTGTTAGCTGCCATTTGGTATCCTCAGGTGACACAAATGGACCGGCAAATTGTATACTGAGCCAGCTTTTTATTTTAACCAAGCAAAATGTTATTCTACTCCAACTGCACTATTCCAATGGCAGCATGAGCTATGATTTGGTCCTTGTATAGTTTTCATTAAGATGCCTGGTATTTGGGGAATTGGGGAATTGGGTGAATTATGGTAGGCTCACTCTAAGCTAGGTTACCTGAGCATCCTGGCAGTGTTAATGAGTGCTCAAAAGAACTCCAGTCCATTGAAAAATTAAGTGCAATTAAGCAATTTAGAACAATGCTACCATTTCATAAATCTTTCTTAAAAGAGTCCTCTTCAATTGATGTTCTTGCTCTTTCATCAGTGCTTCATGATTTTTTGAACTCATCTTAACTGCATCTATGGACTTTACAATCTATAATAAATGTGTGCCTGTACCTATTTTGATTAGGTTTGATGTCTCAGTGGTTAAAGACACTGAGCTTGTCAGCTGGACAGCCCTGGCTCAAGACCTGAGTACTGGGTGACGGGGTGAGCTTCCATTGCTTGCCCAGCTCCTGCTCACCTAGCAGTTCAAAAGCATGCAAATGCAAGTAGATAATGGTCACGTACCATATGACCATGAAAATGTCTTTGGACAACACTGTCTCCCTTGGCTAAGAAATGGAGAGGACCACCGACCTATAGACTCAGACAGGACTGAAAGGGAAAACCTTTATCTTTATCATTTTTTTCAAAGCTTTGGATCACATTGATTTGGCATTCTTCAGTCTCAAGAGACTATGATATCATGCTATGAAACCAATAACTCCCACTTCCCGTGTTGTTTCAATGCTGTATGGAAAGCTGAAGTGTCCTCTCCAGAGCACAAGGCCTGGGTAATTTAATATGGAGGATAAACTGTTATACAAACAGCAGATCCACCCTTTCGACATCACTGAAATAGTCTAATGGAATGGCAGAGCCGATACGATTAGTTCCAGCTGTATTGCAGGAGTTACCAGAATGTGATTTTACACAGTCACAAACTGCTTCTGGCACTCCAACTCCAGATTATGCATTGAAGCCTTTTCTAAAAATAGATATAGCCACAAGGCAGTAGAGGTTTGAAATCAGAGTTTCTCTTTTCCTAGAAGATGGTTCTGCCATTTTATCTGCCATTGGGGCATAAAGCCCTCTTCCACCTTCAAAACTGTTGACCATCTTCACCTGTAACCTGGAAAGGGGCCCTTGCGAGATGTTACCAGCTGGATCAAGATTTTTTAAGGAGGTATTACTCCTCTGGCACTTCTCACTCACAATGGATCACATAACATCTGATTCATTTTCAATGGTGTGTAATTCATCTAGGAATATTATTATTACTATAAAAAAGCAACAATTCATACCTAGAAAACCAGACGTTTGACAGAAGGTCTGTATCGCATGTTTATACAGAGGCTTCCTGAGTATACTGCCTATAGACAACAAAAATATAAATCTTCCATTCCATACCATCCAGTCAGAGCTGAAGAAGTTTCTTAGATGAGAAGTGAAATGTTTTCAAAGAAAAACAAAGTCCAGTTGCCTCTTGAAAGCACTTTGGGAGTGTTTAGAAAACTGTAATTGTACAGTAGTAATAGAAATACAATGCAGAATAAGATAATAGCAATAGAAACTATTATGTCTGGAGCATGGGCGTGAATAATGGAGACGAGCCGGTAGAAACAGTGAACTTCAAACTCTTTATTTACATGGTGTGACAGCTCAAGATAACTTTATTTGACATTATTCATTCACACCACCCCTTTCCCCCGGCTTCTGCTTATGGGGCGCGGTTACATAGTCCTTGAGGTAGGACGGTTGTTTTATCAGTCTTTTTGATTTTCGCAAAGTGCCTGGTGATTGGCTGCACTTCTGCTGAGGTAGATCGTTGTTTAACGATAGGGGTGCCTCTGGTTCAGAGTTCGCGTTTCCGTCGTCACCAATATCACTGGCCACTCCCTGAGGTGAACTCACTCCCGTCCCTGGTTCCTGTTCCTGCGTCTCAGTTCCGTTATCAGTCCCTTCAAAAAGATTTTCCTCTAGTTGCAATTCGTCTTCCTCTGTATCTTTCCCCCCCCTCAGTTTGGTCATAAGGGAGTTCAGAATTGCGTGACTGCAGTCGCGATCGTGGTTGATCTATGTGGCGCTTCCAAAGTCTGTCGTCAGAGCACTGAACGAGGTATGATCTTGGGCCGGTTACGTGGATTATGGTCGCTTCTACCCACAGCGGATTGCCCGATAAGTTTTTAGCGAATACTAAATCGCCTACCTGGAAGGTACGGCATCGGCCGCTGGATCCGAGTGGTTTTTCCGGTTCGTAGGCTGGGTGTAACCGGTCGAGGTGGGATTGGAGCTTTCGTCCCATTAGCAGCTCGGCGGGAGTTTTCTTGGTGATGCTGTGAGGTGTGATGTGCTGAAGGAAAAGGATTCGGTTGATTTTCTCATCAATGTTGTCGTAGTCTATCTTTTGTAGAGTTCTTTTGACAAATTGTACCATGCACTCAGCCCTACCGTTGGCCACAGGGTGCGCAGGCGAAGTGAGCACATATCGGATATTGCGGTCAGCCAGGTACTGTTCAAAAGACAGCGCGGTAAATTGGGGCCCGTTGTCGGATACCAGAACGTCTGGTAATCCGTGGGTTGCAAACAGTCTTTCCAGTTTTTTGATGACCGCTTCGGTGGTTGTGTTCTTCATTCAGTGAATCTCGAGCCAATTCGAGTAGGTGTCGACGATTAGTAAAAACGTGTGGCCTTTGGTCGGCCCAGCGAAATCCAGATGGATGTGGGACCAGGGTCCCCGCGGCGTCTCCCATTCGGTTGGGGTTGCCTTTGGTGGAGCGTTGCTTACTTCTTGGCATCTCTGGCAAGTTTTAACCCACGATTCAATTTGTCTGTCGATGCCTGGCCACCATGCATAGCTTTGTGCGAGGCCCTTCATGCGCACGATGCCAGGGTAGCCATCGTGCAAGGTTCTTAGCAGTGCCTGTTGGAGTCGTTCTGGGATAATGACTCTATCGCCCCAGATGATACAGCCCTTTTGCGAGAACAACTCTGTTTGACGACTTTTGAATAGTGCAAAGTCATCTGGTACTTGGTCCAATGGCCATCCGCGTTCCACCCATGTGAGGACTCGTGCTAATATGGGGTCACATTTTGTTTCCCTCGCAATGTCACGGGCAGTTAATGGCGGCATATGGAATGTCTCGATCTGCAATGTTGTCATCGTTGGTGCAGGATCGTTGATGGTTTCAGGGAGTGGTGCATGGCTCAACATGTCAGCGTGGGGAATGGCTTTACCAGGACGATATTGAAGCTGATAATTGTAGGCAGCCAAGCATTCTGACCAGCGGGTCATCCTGGGAGAAAGTATGTAGGGAGTTGGCTTATCCCCTGCGATTATCCCCAGCAATGGTTTGTGGTCAGTTACAATAGTAAAGGCCCGGCCGTACACGTACTCATGGAATCTTTTAACAGCTGATACATTTGCCAGGGCTTCTTTATCGATCTGGCTGTAATTTCGCTTGGTTTTCGAGAGTGTTTTTGAAAAATAAGCAACAGGGGCTTCGCTACTGTTTGGTAATACATGGCTCAAAATGGCGCCCACTCCAAAAGTCGATGCATCACATGTGATATTTAACGGTAAAGTCTCATTGTACTGCATTAGTACAGCGTCAGAAGTCAGTAGTTTTTTAACATTACGGAACGCCTGCTCTTCTCTGTGACACCATACCCAAATTGCTTTTTTATCTAGTAGGCGATGTAAAGGTTCAGCGACAGTCGCCTTGTGTGGCAAGAATACATTATAGAAATTGATGAGGCCTAAGAATGCCTGGAGGTCGGCCTTATTCTGGGGTCTGGGAGCATTTTTTATTGCTTTCAATTTGCTATCGGTAGGGTAAATAGCCTTACTGTCAATCAAGTACCCTAAGAATTCAACACGATCTGTACACAGTTTGCACTTATTTTTCTTCACTTTCAGGCCTGCTTCTTGGAATTTTTGTAAAACCAGTCTTAAACAATCCCGTAAAATTTTTGGAGTGGGGGCAGCAATGAGCACATTGTCAAAGTAGGGGACAACGCCTTTGATCCCCTGCAATAGTCTCTCCATTAGGTTCTGAAAGATCCCCGGGGCTACATTCACTCTGAATTGGAACCGTGTACACTTAAAGGCACCTCGGTGTGTCACGATAGTCTGTGCCTGTGCCGTTTTTTCATCAACTGGCAGTTGCTGATAAGCCTGAGCTAAGTCTAGTTTAGCGTAGACTTTTCCGCCCCCCAGGGAATGGAGGAGGTGTTGCACCACCGACACCGGATATGGATTTTGTTGCAGGGTGTGGTTTAGGGTGGCTCGATAATCCCCACAAATTCTAATTGAGCCGTCCGGCTTAATTGGTGTCACGATTGGTGTTTCCCATGGGGAGTGGTCGGTTGGCTTTAAAACTCCCTGGGCTATCAACTTATCGAACTGTTCATCGATTTTCGGCTTTAGAGCGAACGGAACTCGACCAGGCTTAAGACAGATGAGAGCTATCTTTGGATTAAGGCTAAAGGATGTCGGGGTCCCCTTGTACTTGCCCAGCTTTTCCGCGAAGACGTCCCTGAATTCGTGGGTGAGGTCCTCCTCCCAGTCACTGCCACCGATTTGGTTAATGCCTGCCACTTCAATGCCGAGTGGTGCAAACCATTGGAGGCCTAACAGGCTAGGCCGGTCCTTGTTGATCACCGTCAGGGGTAAGTACACCGTTCGGTTCTTGAATGCAATCCGGACTCTACTGGATCCTACGACTGGAATCCGGTTCCTCTGGTAGTCCTTTAACACGAGCCGTTGGAATTGAAGGTCTTGGCGCCGGATAGTGGGGATGAGTTGCTTGAGGGTCTTCCAGGAGACCATTGACAGAGACGCTCCCGAGTCAACTTCCATTTGGCAAGGGTGATTTTCGATGTCCACTTTGACTCGAATTTTCTTGGCATCAAGCGAAGAGGCGTGGCCGATAGTGAGTGTTTGGTGGGCCTCTTCCCTTCTCATTAGACAATTCATGGGTCGGTTTCTATAGGAGTGGTTTGCTGGTTCTCACCTTACAGGGCGATTCCCTGTCGATTGGTGGAGATTGGTACCCTTCAAGGTCTGGCTGGGTCTGAAGAGACTTCTGCAGACCCATCCGATATGGCCTCATTTCCCACACTCGTGGCAGAGCACATCGTGGAATTTGCAATCGGAGCGGTAATGGTTGGCCCCGCAGCCAGCGCACGGTTGCTGGGATTTCGGGTAACGGTCCCAGTCGGACCGCAGGCGATGGACCTCTTCTTCGTCACTGTCTGACGACGAAGAGAGGTCCTCATGGTGGGTCGTCAGAAGCTGTCCTTCTGACTTAGGTGACTGGCTGGTTGGTGTGGTGTGCTGGAGTGTGATTCCGGTGTAGCTGGGCAGCTGACTTCTTGCTCGCCTCCGCTGCCGTAGCCTTAGCGATGGCATTGGCAAGGCTAATGTCGCCCTTAGCCATTATTTTGTTCTGTACATTTAGAGTGTCTAACCCGAGAACTACTCAGTCTCTCAGGGCCTCCTCTAGGTCGACGAAATCGCAAAGGCCTCCCAAGTTCTAGAGGTCTGCAACAAAATTGGCAACGCTTTCTGCTTTCTGCTGGTTTCTTTGATAGAACTCGTGTCGTCTTACGAACGTTGGAACGGTTGGTGCATAGTGGGCCCTTAGCAGTGGTTCGAGGACGTCCCAGTCCATGGCCTTCACTTCAGCTGGTTTTGCTAATGCCTTAGCCATTTTGAATACTGTCGGGCCGCAGTGCGTTAAGAATACTGCCCGTTTCTTCCCGGTTGTGGCATCCTTCAGATTATTTGTTTCCAAAAACATTTGGAAACGGTCCATGTAGGACTCCCAGTCCTCTTGAGCTGGATCGAACGGAGCGGGTGGTACTTCGCCGCCGGACATGGTTCCGCCGTTGTGCGCTTCAGCCACGTGCTTGGTTGTCTTCGTTGTTGTTTTAGTTGGCTCTGATGTCATCCAATCCCATCCTCATTGCCAGTGTTATGTCTGGAGCATGGGTGCAAATAATGGAGACGAGCCGGTAGAAACAGTGAACTTCAAACTCTTTATTTACATGTGTGACAGCTCAAGATAACTTTATTTGACATTATTCATTCACAACAGAAACCATTCATACATGTATGTTTGGATGTTTCATTTTTGTGCTTGTTGGCTTAATGACTGTTGCAAAAATTGATGGAAAATTGGGTACAGTCATGTGATGACCTGTTTTATGACCACCACAAGTTATGACTGTAATCACAAGACTCAATTATCTGTACTATTCATTTAATAGCCCATATGATACATGGGCTAGCAATATATGAACATTTCACCTAGATTATCTGTATAAAACTATCTGTATAAAAGTTCAACTATCCAATGTCTATTATTTTGTGGATAGAGTTTAAAAAAGATGCCATGACAATTAGTAATGAAATTAATTTTCAGAGAGTTTTAGTTCCATTTTTAACATTTGATAGAAGAGATTGTGACTATAGTTAAAACAATGAAGCAAAAATTCTGACACAAAAACAGCATCTATAGAGGTTGTAAGATATTTGCCTAAATAACATTCCTTGTGTTTTTGAAGCTAAACAGTACTAAATCTGGATGCTGTCTCGGAATACTACAAGGAAGATGGGAAATGATACATGGAAAATGTAATGCTACAAAATATTCTTTTTTTTCTAACAGAAAAGAGTGATTGATCCAATTTATTTCATTCTTTGCTAACCAAATATTTCCCAGAATAAAATAGATTAAGTCACTGAATGAAACTAATTATTTTCCCTATTTATATCTACTACGGGCTCTTTTCTAAGATAGTTTTAGATACATGTATGCTATTAACTATCATGTTTTTTGATAACATCTTTCAGGAATACACTGTGAAGGAGGAGGGATGAAACTGGAGCCAATTACATCCGTGTATATTCTAAAGTGCCAGTGGCCATCTCTTTTTCAGAAGATGGATGTTTCTGCTTTTGAGTAGCTCTCCAGAGAGTTAATGGCTGACATGGCAGTATTACCAGCTTGCAATGAGCTCCATTTTTTAAAATGGCAATTTGTTACACTGGTTTGCCACACACCCGCTGCTTCCTTGTTAATCCAATAATCTATATGAGAAAAGCAATTTGACATTCCTTCTTCCCGTCTGCCACCCATCACCTAATCTATATCTTAACTAACAGTGATTTATTAATGGCATCTGCATTAAGTACATATTTGGTTGGCTGGCATCCCTTCTTTTTCTTTCAGACATGTTCCTTTGGCTACGTTTAAAAAGCAGAATCAGCAAGGAGATTAAAAACAACCACCAAGGATGAGATCAGATGCACTGCTATGATTCATTCAGATAATTTTCAGGCAGGCATGCACACACACAGGCAACCAGTGGAATATACATCTTTCTCCAGTGTGGAAGCCATTTCCCCAAAGCAATGTGTCTTTCTAGCTCACTACCTAGCTCATACTTCTCTAGCCTAGATAGATTAATTGATGTTATGTCCATACTTTTCAAATGTTGGAGATGGCTTTTACTCAAGAGTCTGTGAGAAAGACCCTACAGTAATAGTCTGGCAATGTCTGATAATGTAAACAATGTAGGGTAATTTTAATACCTACAGAGTGATAACAACCAAGTGGAGGCTGGCTATTCAGTGCAATCATACTCACACATCAATGTCCTCCATTATGTTTAGGTTTACAGTTCTAATAACTCTTTGCCAGCATGCCCAGTGAAGCTGGAAGGGCACTGGAGTCAAGAGAGATTAATTTGTGTTTACTTGGAAGTGGGTTATGAGTTGCTTCTGAGGCCTCTATGCTCTACTTTTAACTTTAACTTCAAACACATCTATTTCCTGCTTTAGATATTAAAAATATTTGCACCAATGTAATAACCTTTCTCACATTTTAATCATAAAATGCTCTAACATATAACATTGTGCTTCCTGTGTACATTCATTTCAAAAGGTTCAGAAATATAAGCAGTTAATTCTGTGAATTTAATACATTTTTTTTTTGTTTAAAGGGGTAATGGGAAACACTTTCTGCAAACCAAAAATCTTGTAAATTGTGATTGTATTGTTGCGAGCCAAAACTTGATATTTAGAAACACATTGATTCTGAAGATTGGAAATTTTTATGCCATCATGTTTACTAGGAGCAGTTTTATAGGGGCGAAAAGCTGGTGACAAATGGCTTTACTAATGGGGAGAACTATTGCCCAAAGATTTGGCATATTTCTCATCATTTGACATTTTTGTAAAAAGCAAATTTTCTTTAACAAATTTAAAATTTAAGAGACAGAATAACTTGTGATCAAAATTGCCAATGAATAAGTAGAATGATGTTACCATTTATTATTTTCTTATGTATCTAGTATCAGCCTTGAAAAGTAGTCCAGACAGAAAGCAAACAAGTGTAATTCTCTCTGTCCATTTTACTAGCCTGGGAAGTCCCTTTCAGAAACATCTGTCACGCCCACATGACTGCTGTGGACTAAGATGCCTTTTATCTGACAATTCCCCTGCCTGTGTCTTTTCCTGTTCTTTCCCAATCTCATTTCTGAATATGCACCAGTGTTTGTGTACAAATTAGTTCCCCTCCAATCAGTAATTTAAAGTGTGCCTGACTTTCTTTTGAAAAAGAAAAAAAACCCCGAAAAAAGTATCAGTGCATTAAAAATATGAAAAGAGCTCTCAAAGGTGTTATTGATGCTACTTTTATTAAAGGCAGGTTTGATCAAATATATTTACAGTGAGTTTCTGTTATTATTTGAAAACGAATGTAAGTTTTTCAATTCTTAAAAAAAAAATCACTCCCTATCAAAGTTATGTAGGAAGTTAGCACCCACCCTTCTCCTAGAAAAATGAAATATCCTAGGAAATACTAAAAAGCAGAATATTTCCCCTAAAAGGGAAGTAGAAACTCAGAGAGACAGAAACTCACCCCCCACCTTTGTTAATGGGTGGGCCATTAATACTCTGGGAGAGAGTATTCTACATAACAAAGGCCTCTACCCATGTGACCACCTGGCCTGGGAAGACTGCATCAGGCAGCACTCAGGTGAAGCCATGTGGTCCAGACAAAGCCTACGAAGTTAGCTAAGACCCCTGCCCCAGGGAGTCTGACAGCCAATGGGATACATTTCTTACACAGGAACAGGGAACACTAAGGGAGGCCCAACGTAGGGTATATAACTAAGGGTCTCTCAGCATCTTGCCCTTCTTTTCTTTCACCCAACATCTTGAAGCATGTGATCATCCTTTTCACTTTGGAGTTCCAAGCCATGTGGTCCTTTCTACCTTTAAACCATCTTTCCAAACAGCCTCCATGTTTCCAGTGACTTTTTCCCAACTTACAACTGAACCCAGAAGGATAATTCTTCCAACAGGTAAAAAATAAAACTACAAATTACATGATATTTTCTCATCTCATCATATTTTCTTAGCTTTTGGAAAAAAGCTAAGATGAGAAAATATCCCATAAAAGCCCAATGAGAAATGAAAGTTTTTAACGGCTACGTTTTATACATTGATATTTGAAAAGGATAGCAAAATATAAGCAGCACAAGAAAGGAAAAAACTTGAAGACAGGAATGATCTTGGCAGCAGAGAAGGATACTGTGCTTTTATAAAATAGTTTTTCTTTAGAAGTCTTAGTTTACTGGAGCAGGGTAATGCATAAATATTAATACTGAAGTTGATATTGGACAGGTCTATCACAAAGCATCAACATTACTCCTCTCTCTCTCTCTCCACCCCCCCCCCCAACGCTACATGTGATACTAAAATCTTAATTTGGGATTCCCATCTTCAAATTCAGCCTAAGTTCCTTCCTATACTTTGCCCATTTTGTATCAAAGCTGAAATATTTTTTTAAAATATAATCTGTTAACATCTGACCATCCAGAAAACCTGGGAACAAGGAGAGAAAAAAAATCCCAATGTCTTATTCCAGAGGTGGTATTCAGTAGGTTCTGACCAGTTCTGGAGAACTGGTAGCGGAAATTTTAAGTAGTTCGGAGATCTGGCAAATACCACCTCTGACTGGCCCTGCCCTCATCTATTCTCTGCCTCCCAAGTCCCAGCTGACGGGCTGGGTCTTCTTTTGTTGCCCTGCACAGAAGAACAGGGCTGGAAATGAGGTTAGTGGGGTTGGGAGGTGTCGTGTCCGCAAAAAGACGCTCAGAGTCGGTGACTTTCATTCAAAGCTCTTTATTTACAATGGGGAACCGAACCGGCGAAAAGCAAAAAGCCCGCGGCTTTTATACTTTTCGCTGCGGCGGCCGCGGCCAATGGCAGCAATTCAAGTCTCCCGCTGTTGGTTTGAACCAATCGCGGGAGACTTCAATCGGGCCAATCAGCGCGGCTCGCCTGGCCAATCAGAAATCCCCGCGCCTTAGCCAATCAAGGCGCGGGGATTTCGAGTATTCAAATTCAGGACATAACACCCCTCCCCTCTTGGTATGGTCCATCACGTGGTGTAGTCACGCAGGTAGGCGGGGCTCCGTCGAGTCCTAGTTGACCTGCGCAACTCACTTGCATGCTGTAACTCGGCCGGAGCGGTCATCTTTTTGGCTGCTCCTGCCTCTGTGCGAACCGGCTGGATGATCGGGCCGGTTCTTTCGCCGTGGCTCCCGCCTGGGCCTACCGGGTCGGTTGAGCTACGGATTTCGCCGCTCCCACTTGGCTTCTCCGAGTCGGTAGAGCTGGCCAGGTGGTTCTTCTCCGGAGGGGACTCGCGATGGCTGTGTTCCGGTGAGTATTTTTGGTTTATTTTTTCCTGCGATTGTCTATCCGGGTATTCCCTCCCCCCTTGGTTCGTGTCTTGGGGGTTGAGGTCAGTCGCTGTTCGTGACCTGAGCTGGTCGATATGTCGCTTCCAGGCTCGCCCATCGATGGTCTGGAGCCGGTACGACCGTGGACCAGTGACTTGAGTTATGACGGCTGGGATCCATAGGGGGTCCCCCGTCATGTTCTTTGCGTAGACTAAGTCACCTGGGTCAAATGTCCGGTACCTGGAGCTGGAGTCTGGGGGCCGCTCCGGGTTATAGGTCGGGTGTAACCTGTCGAGTGGGGACCTCAGCTTTCTGCCCATTAGAAGTTCTGCAGGGCTCTTGTTAGTTGTGGTATTGGGAGTGATGTGCTGTATGAAGAGGAGTTTGTTGATTTTGTCGCTGATCTCCCCGTGGTCCATTTTCCGGAGGGTCTTTTTCGTAAACTGGACCATCCGTTCCGCCCTACCGTTCGCCGCCAGATGCACCGGTGCTGTTAATGCATGGCGGATACCCCTCTCCGCCAGGAACCGTTCGAAATCGATGGAAGTGAACTGGGGCCCGTTGTCTGAGACGACGACGTCTGGGAGGCCGTGTGTGGAAAACAGTTTACACAGTTCTTTAACGACGGCCTCTGTGGTAGTGGATTTCATGTCGCTTACCTCCAACCAATTGGAGTACGCGTCAACTGTGATTAGAAAAGTATGCCCATTTGTGGGACCAGCAAAGTCTAAATGGATTCTGGACCAGGGCCCCCGTGGTGTTTCCCAGTCCCGGATAGGTGCTGCGGGTGGGCTGGATCTGGTCTCCTGGCACCGGTGGCATTTGGCGACCCATGCCTCAATTTGCTTGTCCATCCCTGGCCACCAAGCGTAACTCCTGGCCAGGGCTTTAGTCCTGACGATGCCAGGATGACCCTCATGTAGCATCTCTAAGACCCTCTCTTGCAATCTGTCCGGAATTACCACCCGGTCACCCTACAGAATACATCCTCTCAGTAGTGAAAGTTCGGTCTGGCGCTGACGGAATGTTTTAAAAGTCTCGTCATCTCCGGCCAGCCTTTTTCTAACCAGTGTAAGATTCGCGCCAGACTCCTGTCCTTAACGGTTTCTCTGGCAATGTCTGATGCGGTAATAGGTAAACTCTCGATACTTAGGGTGTTTGTTGTTGGTGCTGGGTCAGGTTCAGAGTCAGGTAAAGGCGAGCGGCTTAAAGCGTCCGCGTGCGAAATTTTCTTACCTGGCTTGTGTAGCAGTTCGTAACTGTAGGCTGCCAGGAATTCGGACCATCTTGTCATCCGGGGTGACAAGATGTTCGGCGTGGCTCGGTTTCCAGTGAGGATGCCCAGCAATGGCTTATGATCCGTCACGATGGTGAACGGGCGGCCGTACAGGTATTCGTGGAAACGCTTAACGGCAGCAACTATAGCCAAAGCTTCTTTGTCCAGCTGGCTATAGTTCCGTTCCGGTTTAGTCAGAGTCCTGGAGAAAAAAGCGATGGGTGCTTCTCTCTGGTCTGGGAGGGTGTGGCTGAGGACAGCGCCGACGCCGAAAGGTGATGCGTCGCAAGTGACAGCTAAGGGCAAGGTTTCGCTGAATTGCATCAGGACGGCGTCGGAGGTGAGGAGGTCTTTGGTTTTTTGAAAGGCGGCTTGCTCTCGTCTCCCCCAAGTCCAGGCTGCCTTCTTGTCCAGGAGTCTATGTAAAGGTTCCGCCGCCGTTGCCTTTTGAGGTAGGAAAACATTATAAAAATTTAGCAAGCCTAGGAACGCTTGTAGTTCCGTTTTAGACTTTGGGGTGGGGGCTTCCTTGATGGCTTTCACTTTTTTAGTCGTAGGGTGAATGCCATGCCGGTCTAGGAGATAGCCCAAAAACTCTACTTGCTTTGTACATAGTTGGCATTTTTCTCGTTTGACTTTAAGTCCTGTTTCTTTAAATTTTGTTAAGACTTGTCTGAGTCGGTTTTCTAATTCGGCTTCGTTTGGCGCCGCCACTAATACGTCATCGAAATAGGGCACCACCCCCTTGATGCCCTGTAGCAAACATTCCATCAGGCTCTGAAAGATGCCTGGTGCCACGCTGACTCCAAATTGGAGTCGGTTACACTTGAAGGCCCCCCGATGGGTCACGATTGTTTGGGCTTCCGCCGTTTTCTCGTCCACAGGTAGCTGCTGATATGCCTGGGCGAGGTCGAGCTTGGCAAAGACTTTGCCCCCTCCCAGTGAGTGCAGTAAATGTTGCACTATTGGGACTGGGTAGGCGCTTTGTTGCAACGCGCCATTTAGGGTGGCCTTATAGTCCCCGCAAATTCTCACGGACCCGTCTGGCTTTACTGGGGTCACTATAGGGGTCTCCCATCTGGCATGGTCTATCGGTTGCAATACCCCTTGTTTGACGAGCTTGTCGATCTGCTCGTCAATTTTAGGCTTTAAGGCGAATGGTACCCTTCTAGGTTTAAGCCGCTTAGGGGGAACCCTTGGGTCTAGGTCAAACGAGATAAGGGGCCCCTGGTATTTGCCCAAGCCTCCATCGAAGACCTCCTGGAACTCCTGGGCTAGCCGCTGTTCCCAAGCTTCGATGGTGACGTGGTTGACACCTGTCAGCGCGATGTTAAGCGGGGCGAACCATTGTAAGCCCAGTAGGCTTGGGCGGTCGCGATCGACGATCGTGAGTGGCAGTTGTTCGGTGTGGCCTTTGTAAGTTATATTAAAGTTCTTGGTGCCCACTACTGGGACGCGATTCCCTTGGTAGTCTTTTATGATGATCTTTTGGGCATGTACGTTTCTTTTTTGTAGTGTAGGCACTAGTCTTTTGATTTCGCGCCATGCAATCATGGAAAGGTAGGACCCGGAGTCCACTTCCATTTTGCATGGCTGGCCTTCAATATGGACTTCTACGTGTACCTTTCTGGCGCCGTCGGAGATGGCGTGGCCGATGGTCACCGTCTGGTGGGTCTCTTCTTTTCGCCGACCGTCGCCGCCTCTTTGAGATCGTTGAGTATGGTCCCATCGACCGTCTGGCTGGCGCTCTCTGGCTCTGGGCGGGGAGCTTTCTCTCCTTCTGTCGTGCTGTTCCCATTTGGGCGGGCTGCGGGTCTTCTTTTGGCGGCAAACTCGGGCGATGTGACCCCGTCGTTCACAATGCCTACAGATAGAGTCAAAGAATCGGCATTCTGACCTGGGGTGGTCACCGCCGCACCCGGCGCAGTTGGTCCTCGACCTACGACTTTTTCGATTTCGTTGTTCGCCGCATCCCGTCTGCACGCGATGTATGTCCTCCTCGTCTTCCGACGTGCTGGAGGTTGACTGGTATTCTCCGTAGTGTGCGGTTGCTTCGTTTCTTGTGTCGGCCGACCTTGCCGGGTTGTTGTTTCCGCCCTTCGCGTCAGATCTTCGCATGCTGTCCGCTGACGTGCGGGTTGCTTCTGCGGCTGCGGCTGCGGTAAGGGCATCGGCTAGGCTGATGTCGCCCTTGGCCATAAGTCGGCTCTGGAGTGTAGGATCCCATAAGCCGAGTACGAAGCGGTCTCTTATGAGACTGTTCAGACCTTCAAACTCGCAGAGTCCTCCTAGGTGCCGTAGCTCTGCGACGAAGTCGCTCAATTTTTCATCTGGTTTCTGGTTTCGGCGGTAGAACTCGTTGCGCCATATCAGGATGGGGACTTCGGGGGCGTAATGGCGCCACAGTATAGGTTCGAGGACGTCCCGGTCCATGGCGGTTGCGTCTGCCGGCTTGGCCAATGCTTTGGCCATCTGGAAGACCTCTGGTCCGCAGTGAGTAAGGAAGACGGCGCGTTTTAGCGGGCCCGGGGCGTCCTTCATTCCGGCGCATTCCAGGTACATACGGAACCGATCCGAGTACGATTCCCAGTCCTCGACGGCGGGGTTGAAGGGGTCGGGCGGTGCTATCTTCGCCATCTCTGCGCTGGAGCTGGTTCTTTGGTGGACACGGGGTTCGGTTCAGGGGCGAGATCCCACCTTCGTCGCCAGTGTCGTGTCCGCAAAAAGACGCTCAGAGTCGGTGACTTTCATTCAAAGCTCTTTATTTACAATGGGGAACCGAACCGGCGAAAAGCAAAAAGCCCGCGGCTTTTATACTTTTCGCTGCGGTGGCCGCGGCCAATGGCAGCGATTCAAGTCTCCCGCTCTTGGTTTGAACCAATCGCGGGAGACTTCAATCGGGCCAATCAGCGCGGCTCGCCTGGCCAATCAGAAATCCCCGCGCCTTAGCCAATCAAGGCGCGGGGATTTCGAGTATTCAAATTCAGGACATAACAGGAGGGAATGGGGATTTTGTAGTATCCTTCCCCTGCCACACCCACCAAGCCACACCCACATAACCGGTAGTAAAAATTTTGAATCCCACCATTGGTCTTGTCCCAAGCTGCCACTGTTCTTATAAAAAGCTTCACTCTCATTTTGCACTAAAGAGAAATAAAACTAATGATTTCTTCTGATGCATATCCTTACACCAAATTGTACTTACTTGTTTAATTGCTTGAACAAAGCAAAATAACAGAAAACCTCAGCATTTTCTATGTTGCAGGAAAGCTATAATATCATGCAGCTACTTTCCTTGATAGACCTGCTAGCTTGAATAAGACCAAGGAGACAAGTTAGAAAAACAAACATTATTGTAAAAAAAGAAAATAGCTTACTAGTTAGTTCTAGAAAGCAGCAGCTTCTTATCAGGATCAACTCTGTGTAATCTATCCCCCATGTTAATATTACATATATAAATATTGGAATTTGTGGGAAATTCAGTCAAGCAACACAATTAACTTTTCTCTCATAGTTCTTGTACTCACAAGACATACCAACTGAACCAACTAAACACTAAACAGGTATTTTCTCATTGCTTGGTGTTTAGGCAATTATTAGACACATGTTGACAGTATGGCAATATTTTACCATATTAAAGTGGTTCCTGTTATGGACTAAGCCAATGCATCAGTAACAACTCTAAATAGCTTTACTTTGCAGCAGGCTCATAATCCTGCACTTCTCATTGGCCCGCGAATAGCGAGTCGTGATTGGTTGTTTCTGGCCAGTCTGATTGGCTGTTAACAGGCCTCTCTGATTGGACGCTTGTGAGAGCAGTAAACTCAAATCATTGGTTGTTTTGACAGCAGCCAGCTCTATAAAAGAGCTGCTGCTGCCCAAGTATTTGCTCTGTTCTTATTTCACAATAAAGAGTTGAAGTCACCATTCGATGTCTCATCTCCGTTCCTTGCGCCCATGCTCAGGACATGACACTGGCAACGAGGAATGGATGCGGAGATGATAGAGCTGACTAAGTACTCATCGAACAAGACAGAGCACGTGGCTGAAGAGCGCACGCAACAAACAGCAAAATGACCAGCGGCGTCATACCACCCACTCCATTTGACCCAGCAAACGAAGACTGGGACTCATATACAGATCGTTTCCAGATGTTCCTAGAGACCAACAATTTGAAAGATGCTACGCCTGGCAAGAAATGAGCGGTGTTCCTGACTCACTGCGGCCCCGCCGTTTTCAAAATGGCTAAAGCACTTGCCAAACTGGTGGAAGTGAAGACCATGGATTGGGATAACCTCGTGCCGATCCTCCGGGCTCATTATGCACCCACAGTACCTACACTGATACGAAGACATGAGTTTTACCAGAGGGATCAACAGAAGAACGAGAGCGTTGGGGACTTCGTAGCCGACCTCCGGAACTTAGGAGGCCTTTGTGGTTTTGCAAACCTCGAGGAAGCCCTGAGAGACCGCATAGTTCTGGGATTAGATGACCCCACGGTACAGAGTAAACTCATGGTGAAAGGAGACATCAGCCTTGCAGATGTCATCGCCGATGCTACTGCTGCAGAAGCAACCAGGAAGTCAGCCACTCGAATGCACCAAGTGAACGCACCGCATCGCCAACTCGCTAACGATAGCCCACTCGCCGCTGAGAAGCATGCTATTACCGCCCACCATGAAAACCTCGAGTCATCCTCAGACAGTGAGGAAGAGGAGGTCAACCGGCTCCGCTCGGAATGAGAGCAAAGGAACCAGAGACTCCCTCACCAATGTGCTGGTTGCGGGGCAAACCACCCGCGATTGGACTGCAAATTCCTCGATGCACTCTGCCGTACCTGCGGGAAAAGAGGCCACATCGCGAAGGTCTGCAGAAGCAAGTGAGAGCCCAGTCCCAGCCGAAGGGAGAACAACCTCCACCGGGAGACAGGCAAACCACCTGGGAATCGGGACCGCTTGAACCACCAATGTAACAACCACTACTACTACAGAAATCGAGCACCTGCCTCTTCAATGAGATGAGAAACCATTCAACGAGACGCACCAAACCATTATTATTGGCCAGGCTTCATCGTTAGATGCAAGAAAGATCTGCGTAAGGGTTACTATTGAGAATCGACTGTGCATGATGGAAGTTGATTCGGGGTCATCCCTATCGATGGTATCCTGGAAAACCCTCAAACAGCTGATCCCTGCCATCTGCCTCCAGGACCTCAGCACTCAACGAATCATCCTAAAAGACTACCAGGAAACGGATTTCCAGTTGTCGGTTCCAGCCATGTCCAAGTAACCTTTAAGGACTGCACCACGACGCTTCCCCTGACTGTCATCGATCGTGACCGGCCCAGTTTGTTAGGGTTACAATGGTTCACTCCACTCGGGATTGAACTAGCCGGCATACACCAAACCAGAAGCGACGACTGGGAAGAGGCCCTCATCCAGGAATTCCAGGACATGTTCACAGGAACATTAGGCAAGTACAAGGGGACCCCTATATCGTTTAATCTCAGCCTCGATGTGGCTCCCATTCGGCTTAAGCCTCGTCGGGTACCTTTTGCCATCAAGCTGAATATTGACGAGCAGCTAGATGAACTGATAGCCCAGGGAGTGTTGGAACCGATTGACCATGCCCGCTGGGAAACTCCAATAGTAACGCCCATGAAGCCGGATGGCTCGTTAAGAATTTGTGGGGATTACCGGGCCACCCTAAATCATGCTCTTCAACAGAGTGCTTACCCAGTACCGGTGGTCCAACACCTTCTTCATTCCCTGGGTGGTGCAAAAATATTTGCAAAATTCGACTAAGCTCAGGTGTACCAACAGCTACCCGTAGACGCGACAACTGCAGAAGCCCAGACAATAGTAACACATAGAGGCGCTTTCAAGTGCAATAGACTCCAATTCGGAGTAAGCGTGGCGCCTGGCATTTTCCAAAGTTTGACGGAGAGACTATTACAAGGCATAAAAGGCGTCGTGCCTTATTTTGACAACGTCTTAATAGCTGCCCCCACTAAAGAGTTATTAGTACAACGACTCAGAAAGGTTCTTCAGAAAATTAAAGATGCTGGCCTGAAGGTAAAAAGGGACAAGTGTCAATTTTGTATGGAGAGAGTGGAGTTCCTGGGATACCTTCTCGACAGACAGGGAATCCACCCCACCGAAAAAAAACTAACCACACTCAAAAACGCCCCAAGACCTAGGAATAAGACAGACCTCCAAGCCTTCCTGGGACTCATTAACTTTTATAAATCTTCTTGCCACAGAAGGCGACCGGAGCCGAGCCCCTACATAGACTTCTCAACAAAAAGGCTTCCTGGGTCTGGGGACGGCGTGAAGAACGGGCATTCCAACAAGTAAAAGACCTTTTATCCTCCAATGCTGTATTGATGCAATACAACGAGACTCTACCTTTGACGGTGACCTGTGATGCCTCACCATTTGGAGTGGGAGCCATCTTAAGCTATGTCCTACCAAATGGGAATGAGGCACCTATTGCGTTCTTTTCGAGAACCTTGTCTGAGACCGAAAGGAACTATAGTCAACTTGATAAAGAGGCTCTTGCTATTGTATCCGCAATTAAACGTTTCCATGAATATGTGTATGGGAGACCTTTCCCATAATTACAGACCACAAGCCGCTACTTGGTATTTTGGCAGGAAACAAACCAACTCCCCATATCTTATCACCAAGAATGACGCGTTGGTCAGAATTTTTAGCCGCCTACGATTACCGATTGCAACACCACCCGGGGAAAGCCATTCCCCACGCTGACGCTTTGAGCCACTCTCCACTACCAGAAGTCATAGAGGACCCAGCTCCAACCTTAGCCGTATTGCAAATCGAAACCCTTAAATCGCCGCCACTGACCGCTCGAGACATCGCCTCAGAAACAAAAAAGGACCCTGTTTTGGCATGAGTCTTCAGCTGGGTGGAACGGGGTTGGCCGATCAGCGCACCCAACGACACTTTCAAGCCATTCAGAAATCGACAGACAGAACTATTCTCCCAAAAGGGCTGCATCTTGTGGGGAGACAGAGTTGTAATCCTGGAGAAATTGCAACATAAGGTATTAAAAATGTTGCACGATGGACATCCATCGTGATGGACATCGTGTGGATGAAGGCATTGGCCAGGAGTTACGCATGGTGGCCTGGGTTAGACAAACAGATAGAGACCTGGGTAGCAAAGTGCAGCAAATGCCAGGACACTCGCTCTACTCCTCCAAAAACTCCCCCAACTCAGTGGGAAACGCCTCGAGGTCCTTGGTCCCGTATCCACATCGATTTTGCGGGACCCACAAGAGGATACACTTTCCTCCTAACAGTGGATGCCTATTCTAACTGGCTCGAGGTCCACAAAATGAAAAGCACCACCACAGAGGCGGTCACTAAAAAACTGAATAAGCTATTTGCTACTCATGGATTGCCAGATGTCCTGGTCTCCAATAATGGCCCCCAATTCACTGCCCTGGCATTCAAACAGTACCTGGCAGACCGGGGCATCCGCCATGCCTTAACATTGCCAGCTCACCCTGCGGCCAATGGTAGGGCTGAGCGAATGGTTCAATTTGTAAAAAAGACTACACAAAATGGACCACGGCAACATTGATGACAAAATAAACTGGATGCTTCTCCTCCAACACATAACCCCAAGCAGCACCATGAACAGAACCCCAGCTGAACTCCTGATGGGCCGGAAACTTCACTTGCATCTCAATCGACTCCACCCTAATTACACACCTGAACAACCCCCAGGATCCAGCAGTAAGTGTCAGGCATTCCAGGAAGGTGACCCGTGTTTGCGAAAAACTTCTCGGGCGACCCATTGTGGGTCCCCGCGACAATAACACAACTTACGGGACCCCGATCCTATCGCCTACAAACTGCAGATGGTAAGATGTGGAAGCACCACATAGACCAACTCTGTTCCAGACTAGCACCTAGTCCTATTTCAGCCCCTGAATCTCTAACTGGGGGGGGAGGAACATCGAGGAGGCCAAAAAAGAAATAACAGATGACTTAACAATCGAAACCCAGCAGTCTACACAACCAACCAGGGGATACTCACCATCAGAAGGAGAACCGAGCCGGGGAGTGGCCTCGCCGCGTGACAGCACTGCGATGGGAACAGATCCAGGGAATCCGGAAGACAGCACTGGCGGAAGCAGAGAGAACAGCCCAGAACCATTCAACAGAACAGCGGGACTGTTTTCGCCATCCAGCTCAGCTAGCAGCCCACCGGAACCAGAGCCAGGACAGAAACCGGTGGAACAGCGCAGGTCAAGCAGACAGGTGAAGCGACCTTCCTATTTACGAGAATACGTCACCCCACCCCTCAGACGGAACCTAGGGGGGAGGGGTGTTATGGACTAAGCCAACGCATCAGTAACAACCCTAAATAGCTTTACTTTGCAGCAGGCTCGTAATCCTGCACTTCTCATTGGCCCGCGAATAGTGAGTCGTGATTGGTCGTTTCTGGCCAATCTGATTGGCTGTTAACGGGCCTCTCTGATTGGACGCTTGTGAGAGTGGTAAACTCAAATCATTGGTTGTTTTGACAGCAGCCAGCTCTATAGAAGAGCTGCTGCTGCCCAAGTATATGCTCTGTTTTTATTTCACAATAAGGAGTTGAAGTCACCGTTCGATGTCTCGTCTCTGTTCTTGCGCCCATGCTCAGGACATAACAGTTCCAGTACTATTACAGATGCTGAGACTCTGGATCTTCAGTCCGTCTCTCTTTATATTTTCACTGATTTAATTTTGGTTGGTTCTATTTTATTTCATGAGGAACAAAGATAAAAATGTTTTAAAACAGGAAAACAATACAATTATATGTATATGCCCCATACGTGTAAGGGTTTCTCATGCATATATCAATACATATGAAACTTTTAAGATTTTTTTCAGTAAAGATAACAGATAACAATATTTCATTGTTATTGTACAGCATAACCTATGTTTATTGGCAATTCATTTGATGTAACATCGGGTCTTCATCCACTGGGCAACTGGAACCAAAATTTTGTTTTTTTTTTCAGTGTTGAAGAACTAATCCCTGGCAAGAGTAATAGCATGGAGAATCCATTTCCATCTATAGTCCAGTTATACTTCAAAAGAATTTTTGTGCATTCAAGTATATTAGTTTTTTTTGAAAATCAAATTTATATATACTATTATAATTATTTTTTTCCAGAGCATAGGAACGTTAGAATACTGCAAAAACATATTTTAAAAAGCATTATTCTACTTTCATATCTAATTACATAATTATTTAATCAGGTTTTTTTCTGTATAACTGAGAAGGACACCAATTAGTCCAAATTAATATTTTTTCTATCTACATTTTAATCTAAGATCCAATGACTTTTTTGGTACTGAGGTTAAGGCATTTCTCTTGTTTAAACAAAATGGGTGTTTCCAATTGTTTATATCATTTAGTCTTTAAAGTTTGCCAATCAAATTGATTTATTGATATTTATAAAGACTGATTGTGGGCTTTTTGGCCTCATAGGATTTAATGATCCTCTGTAATAAGTTGGGTGCCTTTGAGGCTGAAAATGCTGTTCCAAATTGAAATGTCAATAAATGTTGTAATTGTAAATACTGCCAGGAGGTGGCAACTGATAAATGGTATTTCTATTTTAATACCCAAAATGATAAAAACTCATTATTATCTATTAGTCGATCTAATATAAACACCATATTATTTGTTGAATTGATTTGATAATATATTTTGATTTTGGAACATTCCAGGTATGGGTAATTAAAGGTGTTTAATAATTTATAGTTAAGGAAGGCATCCAAAATTTGGTACTGATTGAAGGGTATGCATAAGGATCCTTCTTCAATTGAAAATTATTTTCACAGGTATAACCAGAACTGAGCAACTACATAGAAATGAACAAAACAATGTATTATTTTTAGAAAATGGATATAAATTTGGGGCAGCCTATTGCTGTGCCAGAATGGTTTTTTCTTTATCCTGATTGGTTGGGAGTCTTGGTCTGTGTTTATTGGTCTTGGAGTTTGCTGTGTTCTGCTTGATTGGTGTTTCTAATATCTTCTGTCTGTTTTTTGGCTCTTTTTGTATCTTGATTGGCTGGCAGCACTGTGTTACTTTATTGGAGGCCTTTAGTGCAGCTTGGCTCAGGTAAATGGACGGCTATCATTTGTTAGGAAGCTAGGTTTCATCTGGGTGCCTGGTTGGGGTGTGTTTGAGCTGGAGGTATCAGGGGGGATCTGTTTGTGCCCAGGTGCTTGTCTGGCTAGTAGTGTGGAGATTTTTTTGTTTGTGAGTGCAGGCTTCCAAATGATTGACAGTCTGGTGGAATCATCTCTTCTATTCATGCTTTCTGATCTTTTTTCAATCTCTATGGCTTCTCTGATGATTCTGTGGCTGGGGTTTTCTATAGTGGCTAGGGTTTTGGTGCCATTGAAGTTGATGCTATGACCAACATATGAAGCCACAGGCCACATCGAAACATTGCCTAGATACTTCCAATCTTACGCAGGAGAAAACCCGAATAACCAAAGATCCACATACAAATACCCACGAGAACCTCAGAAAACACACACACACACACACACACATATACACATATACATATACATGTGTGTGTGTGTGTGTGTATTTATTTATTTCTGATGATAACTGAAATCCAAGACATCTTAAAGGCATTTGTTTGTAAAGACTAAGGATGCATCAAGTATCCTCTAGAATCTTGTCTAGTAATTGTACTATATAAGAATTGTAAGAGATGGTCTCATCTGCAGGTCATGAGGTTGACAAAGACTGGATTAAGAACATAAAAACAGTTCACAGTTGACATAACTGCAGTAGTGCTCTGGGATTATAGGCTGCTTCATGCAATGCTACTGCTGGGTATAACCATATTATGAAAGATTAATGACAACTATTAGGATAGAGCCATGTTGAAACCCATTCTGCAATTACATGAATTGTAAAATAAGCAAATTTTATGTCTGTTTTTTGCTTTATTAATTAATCAGAATTTATGTCCCTAATGTAATGCTAGGTTTTCACTAAAGACATTGAACCAGACCTGGTGATGATTTCCTGTTATGCTTGAGTAACATTATTTTTAAAATATATGTTTAGATTGTAATGACTTTATAGTACATTTTATTTTAGTTAAATACAAAGTCGTTCTAATGAGCTAAATAAAGGAACAGATGATGAATGCAAAATTCCAATTAATATTGAATAAAAAATTGAATCAGTAAAGAAGAATGAATAAATAAATGCATAAAAATCAATTAGAGCAGATAAGATCAGATCTTTCCCTTAAGGGCTTCATAACAGCCTAATTTATTAACAGCCTAATACTTTATTATAATTTTTATTAAATGTATATGCCACCCACCTTGCAAGATGACTCTGAGCAGTATTATTATTTATAGAGATCCTTATTTTAGAGGAAAATGAAAGTCCATGGATGTACCAGTCAGAGGTGGTAGCGGTTATTTGGCATGGGTCACTGAACTGGTGGTGACCCCTGGCTGGCCACGCCTCCAACCCAGTCGCCCAGTCGCTCACTTGCAATCGCTCTCCTAGCTTTCTGTTCACCATGTCCTCTTTCTCCCCATTTTGGAAGCAGGTCCTTTAAAAACTTCTCCAAGGATTCCCCATGGATGCTGCAAGTATTGCTTCCCCCTGTGTGACTTTAAAGTGCTGGAGTGAGAAGGAGTGCAGTCTGACAGAGGGGATGGGGGAATCCACTCCAGCCTTGCAGAAATTTAAAGGAGCTGCTTCCAAAATGCTTGTCTGTTAAGTGCTCTCTCTCTCTCTCTCTCTCTCTCTGTGTGTGTGTGTGTGTGTGTATGAGAGAGAAAAAGAGAGAGAGAGAGGGAGAAAGAAAGAAAGAAAGAAAGAAAGAAAGAAAGAAAGAAAGAAAGAAAGAAAGAAAGAAAGAGGAAGGGAGAGAAAGAAAGAAAAAAATAGGAAGAGAGAGAGAGATAAAACTCTGTGCTATTATTTTTAATTGTCCCATCATTTATCATGTGTTAATATTTTACATTGTCCCTACACCTAGAATGATTTTTCTGCCTTTCTTTTGCCCAGGGCTACCACATATTTTTCAGGGTTTACATGCATTCAATGTCAATAGTCCAGAGCATAAAATATACATGTATTTAACAAGGGTTGAAAGGGACCTTGGAGGTCTTCTAGTCCAACCCCCATCTCAGGCAAGAAAACTGAGGATGCCAAACTCTGAGTAGAAATCCTGGGAAAGGTGTCAGAATTAGAAGGGACCTTGGGGTGAACCCTATACCATTTCAGAGAAATGGCTGTCCAGTCTTTTCTTAAAAACTTCCAGTGATTGAGCACTCAGACAGGCAGTTCCACTGGTTAATTGTTCTCACTGTCAGCAAGTTTTTCCTTAGTTTTAGGTTGCTTCTCTCTGTTCAGTTTCCATCCATTGCTTCTTGTTTGCAATCTGCTTCTTTGGAAAATACATTGACCCCCTTTCTTTGTGGCAGCCCCTTAAAAGCCTGTTGCCTATCACATTCTTGAGTAAAGCATGTGAGCCATTTCCTCCTTTCAGTGGTCCATGAAACCATCTATAGTATGCAGATAATAAAGTCAAAAAAGGTGAACAACATTTTTACAGAACTATAGATAAATTGAGGCTAGGTGACAAGGAATGGCGGGGCCAGGTGAGGCACCCCTTGATGTGAGTGACATTGAATTCGTCACACCCACCCAGTGACATGACCACTAAGACATGCCCACCAAAAAAGCCATGCCCACAGAACCGGTAGTATAAAAATTTGAATTCCACCACTGTCTTTATGGGCTTATTAGAATACATCCAGCTTTTTAGTACATTTGGAATTTTGATAATTTTATGAATATCAGGCAATATGGATTTCCTGAACATGAAGATTACTCTTAAAGAACAGTATAAATTTAGTATTTCAGTTTTGTGTATAAATGGACTTTCTACTGGTATAATGAAAACCAATCAATATTAATACATGTGATCAGGGCTTAATGATAACAAAAATGGGTGTTTCTTTATGCTTTCTTTTTTTCATTTTTTCTTCTTTTTTTCATTTTCTTCTTTTAAAAATTCTTTTCCCTTGCTCTCGCTCTCCCTCTGAAATTCTGATACTACAATGAGAACAGATAAAAATTTAGTTAGATTCTTCCACCTATTTGACTTTCTCAGATGCAGCAAAATTATTTAATAAAAGGAACCCTTTTCATTAAAGGACTGCCAGCTTGAAAGAGCTATGATAAAGGTCTGACTTGACTTACACAACAAGATGCAGGAATTCAGAATGAAAGTCAAAGAATCTAGGGCAGAACAGCACTCAAGAAATTAATTTGTCTACTTAATTTGTATATTTTTAAAACTATAATAATAACTAATTTTCCATTAAGTGATATAAGGCTGTTTTTCCCATGATTTATGAGTTATGTATACCTTCAAGGTCAAGCATGGTATATTCAGAAATAATACAATGAGTCAATATATAATTTCAAAGTCAACGATGAATGCAACTATGTACATCTATGTATGAGATATGCTATTAAACTATATATATTAAAAATAATAATGAGTAAGATAGTATATAAAACTGCAACATTACTAAAATATTTCAAATTGAATATTAATGTATGTAATACTATGGTATACAAGAGAACTTTAGTTGGGGCTTGGAAACAAATGACAGAGAATCTAAAAACTGATTGGACATTGCCTTAATCATCCAGATGGCTTCAATACTTGTAAATTGTGGTGAATAGGTATAATATATTGTATACAACAAGGGTGTCAAACTTACATTGTCATGGCATCATCACATGACATATCAGGACTTTCCCTCCTGTTCGCTAAACTGGGTGGGGCCGGGGCCAGCATGTGACACATCCGGCCAGCGGGCTGCGAGTTTGACACCCCTGGTATACAATAACAGTAAGTTAAGTAAAATTACCATTGAACTATGTTAATAATGGTTAGGTGTCAGACACAGCATGGTGTTATTTCATCTGACATATTTAAGTCTTGGATTTGTTTGCTTATTAAATCCAACCGACACATTTGGATCTTGTACCTGCTATTCAACAATTATTAATATTAATCAACTGCTGGATACTACTGTGATTGGTTCTTGAGAAAATACATTGAGGTGGATGCAAGGGTCATAGATCACCATGGCATGGGGCAATATTATTTGCTGTCTCTTGGGAAGGCATTTATATTGTTTTCATATAACACCTGAATCAGATTGCTATTGAGATTGTAAGGTTATATTAGCTGTCATTGTGGTTTTGGCTGTTTTGTCCCATGTTGTCTTACCTTTGTTCTCCTCCCTTTCTTTTACATTTTCCATTATTTTATGGATTGATCCTTTTCAGAGCTTTTAAGATTAGAAGGGGTTGAAATTATAGATGGTGATTGTATCTATTTATTAATCAACTGTTCTTTTGATCAGGATAATTCAACTATAATCCAATTTTGTTCCAAAGAGAGCAAATAATTTAAAGTATTTATAAGTTCTGTTATTTTAAATAAGTAATTCCTATTTACAATTGGATTTGTATAAATTAGATTTATAAATGTTACAGAAATATTGTTAAAAATCTAGTTACTTCAAGCTGTCTTGCCTGAAGGAAATATTTAAATTGATAAACCAGGTGTGTCATATTAACAGTCAAAAGCTTACCAGTGTCCTTACTGTCACACCATTTTAATACAACTATAACCCCTTTAAAATATCTGAAACAAATCTAAGTGGGTGAAAGTTTGCACCAAATGCAATCTTTGTTCCATCAGTAAGAGAAAGCCTTTAGGTTTTGGGAAATTGATAAATGTCAGCTTGGCATTCATTTGTATTGAGTATTCAGGGGTTTTCAAACTTGACAACTTTAAGACTTGTGGACTTCAACTCCCAGAATTCCTCCTCCAGTCATGTTAGCTCAGGAATGCTGGAAGTTAAAGTCCACAAGTCTTAAGGTTGTCAAGTTTGAAGATCCTTGACCTGTAAGAACATTTCTTTTAGTCATCAGAAAAAGAGAATTTGTTGAGGTATTTGCCAGATATATTACCATAAATTTCACTCAAGGCTTCTCTAATCTTTTGGAAACAACAATCCTGTAAATTCTTAAAATAATTTGCCTCATTTGTTAATAAGGATGTGGTTGGAAGAGATTGAAGTTGCCTTGGTAAGAAACTTTGTTACTACAGGCTGATTTTTTATTGTACATATATTTGTACTGCAAGTATATTATTGTCTGAGTATGTTTCCATAGTTTAGCTATCTCTTAGCAATAGTTATTTTTTCCTTCAGCAATATTTTAAATCTGTGATGTTGGTAATATGTCTCTAAGAGTAAAAGAGGCCAAAAGACCATCTACATCATGCCTGTCAAACTGATGGCCCATGATGGTCCATCATGTGGAGGTGATGCCCACCCAGGTTCCACAAAGGCAAAAAAATATCATTATACATCATAGAATGTCATGTGACGCAATTGAGTTTGACACCCGTGATCTACATGATAGGCTATTTTCCTTTCCATTTTTTAAACGTCACTGACTTGGTTATCAGAGTTTATTGGGGTTATAGCACTGTAGAAAAAGTAATTCTTGACTCGTTTTGAGATTTCACGTACACACCCTCACTTTCAGTTACTGGGTATGGCCCTTTACCTAAAAGCTAAAGCGAAAGGTTCCCTTCGCACATATGTGCTAGTCACTTCCAGCTCTAGGGGGTGGTGCTCATCTATGTTACAAAGCCAAAGAGCCAGCGTTTCCAAAGATGTCTCTGTGGTCATGACTAAATGCCGAAGGCGTACGGAACGTTGTTACCTTCCCACCAAAGTAGTCCCTATTTTTCTACTTGCATTTTTTACATGCTTTTGAACTGCATGTTGGCAGAAGCAGGGACATGTAATGGGAGCTCAGTCCGTTATGCAGCACTAGGGATTCAAACCGCCAAACTGCCAACCTTTCTAATTGACAAGCTCAGTG
This sequence comes from Hydrophis major, assembly GCA_033807585.1. NCBI lineage: Eukaryota > Metazoa > Chordata > Lepidosauria > Squamata > Elapidae > Hydrophis > Hydrophis major. The sequence goes on from CM066332.1 coordinate 111,600,203, forward strand.
TGGTGAGCCACTGAACCACTGCGTCACTTAGCCATCTCTAGTGAGGACCATTTTTCACTATCTGAATCTTTCCCTCATGATCTCCAATGTGTAAACAACTTTCAGTGAATGCTAACAGAACCTCTATAATGAGGGAGCAATTTCTTTAAAAGCATAGTTTGAAATGGAAAATCCCTTTTATAATATTCTGGGAACACTGTCTACTTTAAATATCAAATTTCACACCCTTTCAGTTTCTTTATGTTCAGTTTAATCTTCAAACAGATTGTTCAAAGCCAAACATTTTGGTATAACCTTCAGGTATGCCAATAAATTACCGTATCTAGGTTTATTTCCAGGGGTTTCAAATAATTTACAAGGCTTTCTGTTTCTTTTACTCTGTCCTCCCTCAGAGCAGTGGAAGACAGTTTCATAAGAAATTGCTTTAGAGATTATGCTCAAAAAGAAGATAAATAAATTAAAGCTTAAGACTCAAAAACTCACAAACTCTGGCTGTCTCATCATGCTCCACAACCCTGGAAGACCCAGTCTTCCTGGTTTCTGTTAAAGACATGCCACAGGAATAATATTCTGCTTCAAAAGGAATTTGCCTATATTTTCCTTCCAGAACAACTCCAGGGAGGAAAATGCTTGAGTAAGTGCCATTAACTTCAAAGGATTTTTTAAAATACTTTTTTGTTGATTACTGAAAAAAACACTTTGAAAATGTTTGTAGTAGCTCATGCCTATTTAAGTGTTTCTGACTAAGTGCCTACAAACAAGACCATTGCTATATTCTCCATATGATTAATAACGAGAAAAAATAACAATGATAAAATTAGTAATGTTTAGTTAAAATCAGTGGTGGGATTCATTTTTTTTTTACTACCGGTTCAGTGGGCATGGCTTGGTGGGCATGGCCGGGGAAGGACACTGTAAAATTTCCAGTCAGAGGTGGTACTCAAAATTTCTGCTACCGGTTCTCCAGAACTGGTTAGAACCTGCTGAATACCATCTCTGGTTAAAATCAAATGCACCTGCAAAATAGTGAGTGGATTTGCATGTTTCTTCTCGGTGAATGCAAGATGATGTTCACCTTGATTTTTCACTAATACTAAAATAGAAATATAAAGCAGATTTAGAGACAAAAGTAAAACAAGGCTAACCTATAACAGTATTTTGCAATTGGACTATATTATAGGAATTCATATTTGGTCAAATGCAAATATCATTTGAATTATTTAAGATAGTTCAAGTGTAGAATAAATTAGCCATCTTCGTGTGCAATAAATAAATCCATAAATAAAATTTAAAAATGACAAAATGTGGAATCCCATAAGATATTGATCTTGTGCCCATTCTTCAAAATATATTTCTTTCTGTTACTGTCTGTTACACAATTCAATGGTGAAAAGCATGAAATGTTTAATTGTCTGCATCTCACTGGAACTCCAGAAGTGCAGCCTACATGATATTGAGAACTGCAAATCCTTAAAATTGGATGTGAAGGTGGCCAAGATATCTCAGAGGGTTAGTTCTTTCCTTGATGCAGCAGGGAAATATTTTTTTGCATTGATGCTCTGATCATCCTTTTAATAACTTACATCTGCCATAGTGCCTTTCAAGCAGAAGTTTTCTGGCATTTAATGCTTTTATTGTCTGAGAAAGATTTTCTATGCCCTTAATGGTTTCACTTCCATGATGTGATTATATAAATAATGGCAAGCTCTCTCTGGTTTCGTGTTCTGACTGGCTATACTTGTTTGGATGTCTGGAGGGATATTCCAGTGAAAATTAGCAATTTTCTTTGTTTCAGCAAATTATAAATGAATGGTATAATTTGGTAGCTGTGGTTCAGTAAAAGTTCAACTGCTCTTTCACGTGGGATTTTTCCATACAGAATGAATATATGGCAGTGGAATAATGGGGATAACTGTTTTTGGCAGTTGCTCTAGATGAACTCTCCAAATGAATTTGTAGGCATTTGGACAACTGCTCCAGGCACTGACTTGTTTCTTATATATTTTCAAATAAAATGGATGACCTTCTGTCGCTGTGAAGGATAACTGTTATTTTCTGTGATTCAACTGTGTCTCATCCTACTTAATATTCATTTCTTGGTTTGTATCCTGATAGTATAGTTGGAAGAGCCTGACCTGAGTATTACTTCTCTGTGGTGCTTGGCCTGTGTTGCTAAGGTTACTTCATCAATGTAGGTGAACTTTCTTTTGTTTGGATGGATTGGTTGATCTTTCATTTAGATGTTTAAAAGGAGTAGTGCCAGCATATATTCTTGTGGTAAGCTGTTTTTTTTTACACCACCAACTGCATTTATTTACAAGCTCAGTATAGAAATATAATTTGTACAGACTGTATTATTTGTATTAGCTGAAAATCCTACTTTATATTGCAACAAGTAATGCAACCATTACAACATGTAATGGTAAACCCTGCCAAATGGTGTCAAAAGGTTGATGGACAATCTTGCCTATGCTTTCATGAGTCTCAGCGCTCATTTAAATATATTGAATAATTTCGGCCTTTATCAGCTGATTAAAGAGGTCCAGTAATAATTTGTTGATGCCTGCTCCAAAATCCTTTATATGCTCTGTCAGAATGTTACTGAGGCTAAGGGCATGAAAGCACAGCTTGAGGAATTCTGGAAGGTGAAGTCTGAATAAAGCCTCCGAGATTGAGAAACACTGTACTATAGCTTTTAGCTGTTGTTTCTCATATGTAAATCAGATGGAAATAAATGTGGCTTAAAATGATTTCCTGGATTTCCGTCCTTTTTTCTGTTTTGGCCAGAATGATGGAAGTTGTCAGAGATAACATTGTTTACCCTAACTGGTTTAGGTAAAATAATAAATATGTAATCATAGTTTGTTAGTTAAAGTGTCTGCAACTTTAACTGTAGGATAGTAATTAAGGGAGTGGTTGTGAAAGCACTTTAAAAGAAGCAAAGCAACTGCAGCTTGCTCTCTCTCTGGCTTTGATGATCCCTAATTACTGCATGGACTCAAGACTGCGTTACTTGAACGGGAGAGATAAACAAAGGACTGATTTGTAAGTGAACTGACAAAGGATATTCTACACAGACTTTGCTAACTGAATATCCTTGAATGGACTGACTAAATGATACATGACTAATGGACTGTTATTTTGACTATGCTATAAATGGAATAAACTATATTTTGATAGCACAAGCGTATCTGTTATTTTTACTGTATGTTAATAAACATACAGACTTATCTCACTCATTTATCTGTGTGCCTATCTGACTAACGCTGCACATTCTGTTTAGCTTGTCTCCTTAACCCTGGTTGGGGAACCCAGGCTTAACACTGGTTATGGGCCCAGAGGCTGCAAAGTCAGTTTAACTAGGATAAAACAGATTTATGTAAAAGTGAGAGTTTGTGTTGTTATACATTACAGTAAACAGACAGCTGTGTTTTATTAATTATAGTTTTATATCCATATAAAGAAAACATAGCACAAGTCAATTTACAAAGTTTGTCCCTTATATCCAAGCTGGATGGAACAAACTATCTATCATGGTCTATGAAATGTAGTCTACTTCTACGAAGAGAAGGTCTGTGGAACATAATTGAAAATCCACCAAACGTAGAGGAATGGGATCCAGAGGATGATGAAGATAGACTAAAAATAGAAGAATTTATGCATAAAAATGAACAAGCTATTTGCATAATAGGATAAACACTGTCTGACCAGCAACTTGTTCATATCCATGGAGAGCAAACAGCTGTTGGGTGTTGGCAGAAGCTGAAGAGGATTTATGTCCGAGATAACATTGGTACTTACATAAATCTAACACGGAAGCTTTTCAGGACGCATCTCCAGACGAATGGTGATATGCTGAGTCATTTGGAAACTATGCAAAGCATTTTTCAAGAACTGCACGAGAAAGAGCTTATTTTCTCTGAACTACACCAAGTCTACATAATTCTATCTTCACTAGATGAAAGTTATGACAATTACGTCACTTCCCTTGAAGTTTTGCCTAAGGAAAGTTTAACTTTAACTGATATAACTGGCAGATTGATTGAAGAGGCTAGAAGAAGAATTGAAAGAGATGAGTTAAGGAGGGAACAACCTCAAAAAGAAGATAATGAATCTCCTACTGCATACGCAATTAAAAAGTGTTTTAATTGTGGAGGAAGAGGACATTTGGCAAGATTTTGTAAAAAAGCAAAGCGCCAGAACGCTGGCCAGAATACTAAAAGTAACCAAAAGATAAATAAAAATTTAGAGTTAGCCATGTATACTAACGGAGCTGTAAAAAATAATTTATGGGTGGTTGACAGTGGAGCATCCCACTGTATAACAAATGATAACAAAAATTTTATTAAAATGTCCAAGAGTACACAGCAGATATCATTAGCCAATGGCTGGAAACTGAAAGCTAAAGGTCAAGGTATAGCATATTGTTCTTTCATAAAAGAGAATGTAAAAATGTTATATGTACCACAACTTAAGTTTAATTTACTTTCAGTTAGAATTTTGGTTAAACTAGGATATGTAGTTACATTTAGGGGAGATAACTGCATAATTGAAAAAGAAGATAAAAAAATTACTGCATCTTTAAGAGGTGAATTATATGTTTTAAATGATAATGGTTTAAAGGTGGCTAACATGGTTTATGATAATAAGAAACCTAATGATGAATATATTCACTTGTTACACCGAAGGCTAGGGCATTTAAATTTTAAAATGCTTAAGAAAACTGTTGAATTATCTAAAGGAATAAGTTTAAAACCTTGTAATAAGTATTTGCAATGTAATGCTTGCAATCAAAGCAAGAGCAAGGTCAAACCGGCTAATAGAGTTGATGGATTTACTACCAAAGAGCCTTTAGAAGTAGTATTTGCTGATTTAATAGGTCCAAAAAAACCAAGTGTAGGAGGAGCTCGATACATATTAAGTATAATGGACCACTATTCTAGATATGGGTTTTGCTATTTAATGAAGAGCAAAACTGAAACATATCTAAATCTATTTAATTGGATTAAATTTGCAGAAAGAAAAACTAAAAAGAAATTAGTAACTCTTATAACAGATAATGGTGCGGAATTTACAAATAATAAATTCCAAAATAGACTTAGAATGTTAGGTATTCAACATAAAAAGTCTGCACCATATAGGCCACAACATAATGCCTTTATAGAGAGATGAGGCCAAACACTACAATCAATGGCACGTACTATGTTATCTGATTCAGGATTACCTGACAATTTATGGGGAGAAGCAATAATGTGTGGTAATCATATATTAAATAATGTTGTTAATTCAACAACAGGTGAATTACCATTCACACTGTGGCATGGTACAAAACCTGATTTAAGTTACATGCACACATTTGGAGCACCAGCATGGGTGCATATCCCTTCACAACTCAGACACAAAGGACAGCATAGAGCTAAAAGATTATTTTTTGTAGGATATGAATCTAATCACAGATCTTATAGATTCTGGGAACCAGGTACATCTAGAGTTTACACCAGTGCTAGTGCTAAATTCCTAGAACATGTAGGATGGAAGAGATTAGAGCAAGATTTAAATAACGAAGTAATTATTGAACCCTACAAAAGGCAAAAAGATCAGACTAGTTATAAGAAGAGTCCAATTAAAGAAGTCCACGAAGAGCAAATAGGACCAGAACAAGAGGAAACAATTGATCAGGAAGAGTTAGATAATCAAGAACAGTTAATAAATGAAAGTCCACCTGTAAGTCCTGTAATACCTAGACGTACTACACGTGTAACTAGACCACCTGATAGGTATCAAGCAAGTATAGTTTGCCAAGTAACTAAAGTTCCAACTAGTGTAGATGAACTTAGGATGTATCCTGCTAAGGATCAGGAGAATTGGCTAAAGGCAATGGAAAAAGAACTAAATTCATTAAAGGTGCTAAATTACCTCCAGGAGAAAAATCCATTGGGTGCAAATGGATATTTAAAGTAAAAACTGGAAATGATGGGACTGTTACCCATAAAGCTAGGTTGGTAGCTCAAGGATTTAATCAAACTGCATCTGATTACGATGAAGTTTTTGCACCAAGTCTTAAAGCAACATATTTGAGAGCAGCTTTAGTGTGGGCAGCTAAGAAAAACTATGTCATTAACCATTTAGATGTAGAAACTGCTTACCTGCATGCACCATTGCAGCACACTATATATTTGAAAAAGCCAATTAATTTAAAAGACAATAAAGTAAATAGTAATGATTGTTGGAAACTCAAAAAGAGTCTTTACAGGTTGAAACAATCTGGTTTTGAGTGGAACCAATATATTGTGAAAGAATTAAACAATATAGGTTTTAAATCTGGTTTAGCAGATCCATGTGTGTTTAAAAGAGAAAATAATGGAACGGTGCCATTATTGATATTATTTACAGATGATATTGCTTTGATAACTAAGACTAATAATGAAGCTAATGAGATTATATCATTATTAGCCAAAAAGATAAAATTAAAGCATTTAGGTGAAATTAAAAAGTATCTAGGATTGACAATTAACAAAACAAAAAATGGATTTAAGATATCTCAAGAAGATAAAATTTGCCAATTAATTAAAATGTTTAAAATGGAACTTTGTAAACCGGCAAAGACTCCAATGAGTCAGGAAGTTTGCCAAACTGATGATCAAAGTCCCAAATTTGATAAGTCTATATATCAATCTTTGATTGGCAGCTTATCATATATAAGCAATTGGTCAAGGCCAGATATAGCTTATAGTGTTAATCAGCTGGCACGTTTTAATTCAGATCCACATCAATGTCATTGGCAATCATTAAAGAGAATTTTAAGATATCTTAAAGGAACAATGAACCATGCATTGTATATAGAACCAAAGGGTGATTTGAGTCTTAGTGCCTATGCAGATGCAAGTTTTGCAACTGACATAAACACTAGAAAATCAACATCTGGGATGGCTATATTATTTGGTAAGACACTAATAGGGTGGAGGTCAATCAGACAACAATATATCAGCTTGTCCACGATGGAAGCGGAATTTTCATGTCTGTCATTACTAAGCACTGGCTTAATTTTGTACAAACAGTTATTATTAGACATGGGTATTACTGTTAAAGAATCCATTATTGTGTACGAGGACAACCAAGCATCCATAAAGTCAGCTACTAGTATTGCTGTAAAAACTAGATCAAAGCATACTGATTTAAGATACTTAAATGTTGGAGAATCTGTAAAAAATGGGCTAATTAAATTGGAATACTGTATGACGGAAGAAAACATTGCAGACCAATTTACAAAAGCTCAAGGAGTAATTAAGTTTAAAGAGAGTTGTAACAAATATGATTTAAAGATGTAAATAGTTATTATTATTATTTAACCTAAAAGGGGAGAATGTTAGGGATAACATTGTTTACCCTAACTGGTTTAGGTAAAATAATAAATATGTAATCATAGTTTGTTAGTTAAAGTGTCTGCAACTTTAACTGTAGGATAGTAATTAAGGGAGTGGTTGTGAAAGCACTTTAAAAGAAGCAAAGCAACTGCAGCTTGCTCTCTCTCTGGCTTTGATGATCCCTAATTACTGCATGGACTCAAGACTGCGTTACTCGAATGGGAGACATAAACAAAGGACTGATTTGTAAGTGAACTGAATTCTTGAATGGACTGACTAAATGATACATGACTAATGGACTGTTATTTTGACTATGCTATAAATGGAATAAACTATATTTTGATAGCACAAGCGTATCTGTTATTTTTACTGTATGTTAATAAACATACAAACTTATCTCACTCATTTATCTGTGTGCCTATCTGACTAACGCTGCACATTCTGTTTAGCTTGTCTCCTTAACCCTGGTTGGGGAACCCAGGCTTAACAGATGTCATTTAACACATGGTGATTTGCTGGTTTCTTTTCCTTTGCTGCCTCTGCACAAATTGCTTTCTATTCTGTGGGCATGTCTTTTGAGGACGAATGAAAGAAACAACAGTCCATAATACATCTACAATTCCTCCATCATTTGGGCAGTATGGCTTTGGAAGGCAGGGGATGGCAAAGTATATACTACTAATTGGAATGAAATTCAATGAATATAATGTAAAAAACAACTACTCAAATGAATTCCTTGCTGGTATTGCTGAGAAGAAAAAAACAATATTTTTGATATGGAAATTTAGTTAGATTTTGCAAGTTAGGGGCAATCCAGAAATGATACCATCCTTCAAAAAGGTAGGTGGGCCAATAATTTTGCTGGATTTCATTTGTATCATAGCATGCTCTTGTTTCGCTATTAATTACTTACAACAATATTTACCACCACCAGTACTGCTATTATTATAATTGGTCTCACATAAGCCAGATGTTTAGACTGGATTAGGCATTTTTGCACACCTATTGAGATAGGCAGATAGTATTTGATGGTGTTAAAGGTATCATGTAAGCCAGAGGTGTCAAACTCACATCACGTCAATGTCACGTGATGTATTGGGACTTTTTTCCCCTTGGCTAAACCAGGAGGGGTGTGGCCAGTGCATGATGCATCCCGCCCACTGACCGGGAGTTTGACAGCCCTGATGTAAGCTGTTCCAACAAAAGCTGCCTTTGCAATTGACTGATAATGATTTTGTCATGGGTGATGCTACAAGTGACACTCCAAATATTTTGGAATTGCACCTAAAGCATTTGTCCCCTTTGAATATTATCTTTGCTTTCTTTTGCCATAGTGATTTTACTTCTCTTTGCAGGTTTTTGTATGTTGTAATTTTTCTCCAATTCTTTCTATTGTATTCTGCTATCTCCAGTTGGTGTCATGTCCATTATCCAGACTTTTTTTTTATTTTTTATTTATTGACAATTGTTAAGTCTGGTGTGTTATGTGGCAGGCAAATTTAAATTCTAATGTCCAGAGCATTTTAGCTTCTTTATTTTCTATTTTGTCAATTTTGATCAATTATTGCTTGAAGGAAAATGGTATTTCTTGCAGCTGTTTCAATGCACTATTATTGCTACTTTATTATGCTTTTGTTTGTAGTCATTCAGTGTGATCTATCCACTCTTTCTTCAGCTTATTATTGTTTACTTGTGTTATTCTCTCAGTGTTCCTATTGATTCATTATATTTTTCTATAATTTGGAGGTTTGCCATTTAGGAACTATTGAGGTTGATTTTTATTTTAGTTGATTTTTACTGTGCCATGCTGTTGGATCTTCCTTGGGTCATTATTTACCTTTCTAATCATGTGCCAATATTTCTTACTGTTGTGGGTCATGTCTGTTCTTTCAGGCAACTACTGCATTATCTAATATTGCTCCTTAAGTAGAATTGCAAAAAACTTTTCCTATAGAAATGGTATTTTCTGCAGACTAGCTGGTATTGTACAGTTCAACATGTTTATAATATATAGTGGATTGAAAAGTGTAAGATGGATATAATTTGTTCTATCGTTTCTTTGCATATGTGTTCTTGATAGCATATGGTAGGAAGTTTGCAAAATTGTTGCAGTTTTCTTGATTAGTTTTATATAATTTCTGTGTCTAGATGTGCTGTGAAACCCTGCCAATTAGCTATGTTGAAATTGAGCTTACATACTTTCTTTTGCTGTAATTATCAGGTGAGCTTGAACCGCATCAGGGCAATGCTGGGAGTGTAGGGTTGAAACTAATACCATGTTGCTGCTTGCAATGCAATATTATTGCTAACAACTGTGATTAAGATCTCAGTAAAGGGTTAAAAATGGACTTATTCTTATCATATACATAACCACTATAATCTTCAAAATTCCTATTAGATTAAGTTGATGAAATTAATTGTTTTAGCAAGAGTAATAGTCAATAGTACTAGATTCCTGATTCACAGATTGTGATACAGGTTTTTTTGCTGAGGTCCCATAAGGCGTTCTCATATGACATCTTGTGAAATTTCACATGGGAATACACTATATATTAGAAGTAAATCCACCAACATCTTGTTTGAGAGGTTTGATAATCTCACAAAATTTCAGTTTGTATATATAGTTTAAAAGGGAGTAGGTGTTAATGATACTCAGAAGTATTCCTGACTTTGGGGAAAAAAAAAAAAACTACCCACCTTAGACTAAGAATGCTGAAAGTTTTGTTCAATCCACATTTTTAAATAAAATGACCTAATTAAAATTCTGTGGACTTCTGCGCAAATAAGGATAATTATCTACTGTGTTCCAAAATTTTCTGATTTAATTTCTCATTTAGTTTATAAAAAAAGATATATTGTGGAACATTATGTGTTAAAATGAATGCATTTGAGAGAATATATAAAAATTAATATGCTACAGAAAACTCTGAAAACATAGTTACTGTACTAATGGATTAGGTTTACGATTCTCTATTGTGCATGCAAAACTAAATGGATCAGATTTAAAGCAGCTTATGGAGGGGTCATAATTATTAATAATTAAGAAGTCTGATTAAATTAAATTGTAGATAAATTTCATGAGAAAAATATTGTTCTTTATTCAATCTTAATGAAAAGCAGTATGTTCAGTTTGGGCGAGGAAAAATACTGACTGAACAATGCTCTATGGTGCACTTAGAAGAGTGAATATTTTTTTACTGTCTTTCACTTATTACTTATTTCTGATTTTTCTGGATTATCTGGCCATTGTAATTTTCTTGAATGGTCAGTGTTCTCTAGCAATTTCAGTAACTATCAACTAAGTATAGCAAAAAATGTTTCTTGATGTTTAGTGTATGGAAACACCATAGAATGGAAGCCTTACACACAGAAGATTGTATAAAGATGGTATTACATTCCATTATGTTTACGACAACATTTAAGTAGCTATATATAACGGGCTATGTTCTATAATGTTATGTATGTACCATAGTTAATAAAGTATGAGCTTGAGGTTAAGTGCAGGGTTCTGGCCCTGCACTTCTGATTGGCTGTTAGGCGGCCAGATCGGATTGGCTCGTTCTTAGGAATCCGATTGGCCCTTAACAGAGGATTATTATTGGTTTAAAGTACTTGCATTCATAGCTCGCTATTGGACAATTCTCACAAAGGTTGCCTATATAAGGCAGGGTTCACTGTTGTTGTTTAGACAAGTAATAAAGAGCTGAAAGTTCACCAACAAAGACTGTTTCCAATGACTTCAACCCATGTCAGAATACTTAACACTGGCGACAAGGATGGGATTTGGAGACATTTGAATCTGAGAAGCCAGGAAGAGATACCGAGCACGTGTTGAGACGGCGCCATCAACGGAACCATGTCCGGCGGCATCGTACCACCCGCTCCGTTCGATCCAAACCAAGAGGATTGGGAATCCTACATGGATCGCTTCCAAATGTTTCTCGAAACAAATAATTTGAAGGACGCCACACCAGCAAAGAAGCGGGCACTGTTCCTGACGCACTGCGGCCCGGTTGTCTTTAAAATGGCTAAAGCGCTGGCGAAACCTCGAGAAGTGAAGGCCATGAGCTGGGACGACCTCGAACCCATCCTGAGAGACCATTGTGCGCCAACCGTTCCTACACTCGTGAGACGCCACGAGTTCTATCAGAGAAACCAGCGAAAAGGAGAGAGCATGGCCGATTTCGTGGTGGATCTCCGAAATTTAGGGGGCCTCTGCGGGTTCGCAGATTTAGAGGAAGCACGGAGAGATCGATTAATTCTGGGATTAGATGCACTAGGTGTGCAAAGCAAGCTGATGGCAAAAGGCGACATCAGCCTTGCTGACGCCATCGCTGAAGCCACGGCCGCGGAGGCGACCAAAAAGTCAGCTGCACAACTACGGCGAAGCCGCACTCCGGTACCACCACCGACAAGCGACATTTTATCCAGGTCTGAAGGGCAGCTACTAACGACGCACCACAAGGACTTCTCTTCGTCGTCAGACAGTGACGAAGAAGGGGTCCATCGACTGCGGTCTGACCGGGACCCTCGCCCTAAGCCCTTACGCCCTTGCGCAGGTTGTGGAGCGAACCATGCCAGGGCCGAATGCAAATTCCGCGACGCACTCTGCCATGAGTGCGGAAAACGAGGCCACATCAGCCAGGTCTGCCGCAGCTTACCAGGACCCAGCCAGGCCTCAAAAGGGACCAACTATTGCCAATCGACAGGAAACTGTCCTGTAAGGCGAGAACCAGTAAACCACTCCTACAGAAATCGAGCATTTCAAAAAGAAGAGGCTCACCATACTATCACTATAGGTCACGCCTCACCCATGGACGCTAAGAAAATTCGAGTCATGGTAGCCATAGAGAACCAACCTTGCCACATGGAGGTCGACTCGGGATCGTCCCTCTCGATGGTGTTGTGGAAGACGTTAAAGCAACTCATTCCTACAATCCAACGCCAAGACGCCTCATCCTCAAGGACTACCAAGGGAACCGAATCCCCGTAGTCGGGTCTTGCCGAGTCCGAGTCTCTTTTAAAAAGCATACGGCGTACTTACCTCTAACGATCATCGACAGAGATAGGCCTAGTTTGTTGGGCCTCCAATGGTTCGCGCCACTTGGCATCGAAGTGGCCGGCGTGAACCGAATCGGTGATTGTGAGTGGGAGGAGGACCTTATTTCTAAGTTCAGCGATGTCTTCACAGATCATTTAGGTGAGTATAAAGGGACCCCAATCTCATTTAGCCTAGATCCAAAAGTAGCCCCAATCTGTTTGAAGCCCCGTCGAGTTCCCTTCGCTCTTAAAGCTAAGATAGATGAACAACTCGACAAACTAATTGCACAGGGGGTATTGAAGCCCATTGATCATTCTCCATGGGAGACTTCTATTGTAACCCCCATTAAGCCAGATGGGTCAATTCAAATTTGTGGGCACTACCGGGCCACTCTAAACCACGCCCTGCAGCAGAACGTGTATCCAGTTCCGGTGGTACAGCACCTCCTCCATTCCTTGGGGGGCGGAAAGGTTTTCGCTAAATTAGATTTAGCTCAAGCTTATCAACAATTACCAGTGGACGATAAGACGGCCCAAGCCCAAACAATTGTAACGCACAGGGGTGCTTTTAAATGTACTCGATTGCAATTCGGGGTGAGTGTGGCCCCAGGGATATTCCAAAGCCTCATGGAAAGGTTGTTACAGGGAATCAAGGGCGTGGTTCCGTATTTTGATGACGTATTAATTGCAGCACTAACAAAAAATTTTTTGCAGGATCGTTTGAAATGTGTTCTTAAAAAATTCCAAGAGGCAGGACTTGAAGTAAAAAAGGATAAATGTCACTTATATACTGACAGTGTTGAGTTTCTAGGGTATCGCATTGATAGCCAGGGCATTCACCCTACGGAGAGTAAATTAAAGGCGATAAAAAATGCTCCCAGGCCCCGTAACAAGACCGATCTCCAGGCATTCTTAGGCCTCATAAATTTCTATAATGTGTTTTTACCGCACAAGGCGACTGTTGCTGACCCATTACACCGGTTATTAGATAAAAAAGCATTGTGGGTTTGGGGTTACCGGGAAGAACAAGCATTTCGGAATGTAAAAAAATTGCTTACATCTGACTTTGTACTTATGCAGTATAACGAGACATTACCATTAATTATAACCTGCGATGCCTCACCCTTTGGGGTGGGCGTCATTTTGAGTCATGTACTGCCTAATGAGAACGAGGCCCCTGTTGCATACTTTTCGAAGACTCTTTCACATGCAGAGCGGAACTATGGACAAATTGATAAGGAGGCTCTTGCAATCATTTCAGCTGTAAAAAAAATTCATGAATATGTGTATGGAAGGACATTTACCATTGTAACTGACCACAAACCATTGCTTGGGATAATAGCCGGGGACAAGCCAACCCCTACATATTATCCCCGAGAATGACTCGATGGTCAGAATTTCTAGCTGCTTATAATTATCGCCTGCAATATCACCCGGGGAAAGCCATTCCCCACGCCGACGCATTAAGCCGAGCACCGCTTCCAGAGACTCTCGACGATCCGGCACCAACGGCAACCACATTGCAGATTGAAACACTCAACTTGCCGCCTATGACCGCCCGAGACATCACAAGAGAAACCAAACGAGACCACACCCTAGCTCGAGTCCTAGGCTGGGTAGAACGCGGATGGCCATTGGACCAAGTCCCAGATGACTTTGCGCCATTTAAAGCAAGACAGACTGAACTTTTTTCACAAAAAGGCTGTGTCATCTGGGGTGAAAGAGTCGTTGTCCCAGAACGACTCCGGAAGACGCTACTACAAACCCTACACGAGGGCCACCCTGGCATCGTGCGGATGAAAGCACTCACACGAAGCTACGATGGTGGCTGGGCATGGACCGGCAAATCGAGCAGTGGGTCAAAGCGTGTACCAGTTGCCAACAAGCCAGCAACGCCCCACCAAAAGCCATGCTTACTGAATGGGAAATGCCACGTGGACCCTGGTCCAGAATCCACCTGGATTTCGCAGGGCCAACCAAAGGATATACCTTCCTGCTGACAGTCGACGCATATTCCAATTGGTTAGAAGTTCATCATATGATGGCCACAACTTCTGAGGCAGTGATTAAGATCCTAAATAGACTCTTTGCAACCCACGGATTGCCTGACGTCCTGGTGTCCGATAACGGGCCACAGTTTACGGCATTGATGTTCGAGCAGTACCTCGCTGACCGCGACATCCGCCATGAGCTCACCTCGCCTGCGCAACCTACGACCAATGGCCAAGAAGAACGCATGGTCCAATTTGTTAAAAAGACTTTGCAAAAAATGGACTATGACAATATCGATGACAAAGTCAACCAAATTCTCTTTTTGCAACACATAACTCCACATAGCGTCACCGGCAGAAGTCCCGCAGAACTACTGATGGGACGAAGACTCCGTTCCCACCTCGACCGGTTGCACCCTGCTTACGAACCGAAAAAGCCAATAGGATCCAGTGGCCGCTGTCGCACGTTCCAGGTAGGAGACCGCATTTACGCACGGAACTTATCAGGTGACCCGTTATGGATAAAGGCAACAGTAGTACGAGTGACCGGCCCCAAATCCTACGTAGTGCAATGCTGTGACAATAGACTGTGGAAACGGCATATCGACCAATTACGGTCACTACTCATAACGGCCAGTCAACAACTCCCCCATGACCAAACCGAGGGGGGGGGAGGTACAGAAGAAGAAGATGACGTTCCAGGGAACCTGCTCGAAGAGAGCAACGAATCAAGTGAGACTCAAGAAATGGAGCAGGAAGGAGAATTGTTTGCACCACAAGAAATTGCACCTGAGCAAGAAGCAGAGACACTGCCAAACAACAATCTATCTCAACAGGATTGCAATCAACCAGTCCAACGAAAATCCGAAAGACTCAAAAGACAACCATCCTACTTAAAGGATTATATAACTACACCATAATTAAGAAGCCAGGGGGAAGGGGTGTTATGTATGTACCATAGTTAATAAAGTATGAGCTTGAGGTTAAGTGCAGGGTTCTGGCCCTGCACTTCTGATTGGCTGTTAGGCGGTCAGATTGGATTGGCTCGTTCTTAGGAATCCGATTGGCCCTTAACAGAGGATTATTATTGGTTTAAAGTACTTGTGTTCATAGCTCGCTATTGGACAATTCTCACAAAGGTTGCCTATATAAGGCAGGGTTCACTGTTGTTGTTTTGAGAAGTGTAATAAAGAGCTGAAAGTTCACCAACAAAGACTGTCTCCAATTACTTCAACCCATGTCAGAATACTTAACATATAATGCAAGAGCAGATGTTCTTGCAAATAGAATAAGCTTTTGAGTTTCACTGTGCCAGTGTCTTTAGAGACAGTGTTTGTGGTTTCAAACAGCCAGCAAGTTAACCATTACAAGAAGAGCAAAGTTAAACCTATTAATTTCCTGAGCACATAAATTGATTTTACATTTGTGAGCAATGGTTCCTCTAAATTTTATTGCATTATGAGGATCTTTATAACTTTTCAGGTTTCAGGTAGCTCCACCCTTCTCATGATTGACTTGATAGCTGGGTTCCATGATCCATTACTTAGAATTGCTGACTAATCCATTTTCTCAGGTGACTTGAGGTCTTTTGGAATTGTCTATTGGGTCCATCCTGATAAGACTCTGGTTCCTCCTCCAACTATTGTTCTTGGGTACTTGTTAGTTATTTTACTTCTTCATGCCCTGAATCAGTGATTTAGATGTACATGATGGTTTTGAATCTACTTCCTTATATGTGATCAAATTTAACTGCTCTACTAAGCTCACAAACACATAGTACAATCATAGAATATTCTTATATGGGTAATTTTAGTTATACAGACTTAATAAACAAAGAAACATATATATGATTTACAGAATCAATATAACTTTGGGCCTGTAAGCTATACATCCAACCTGAAGACTGAACTAAGGTTCTAATCCTCCATATTTTCCTAATGCAAAGTAGTAATCAGTGAATAGTGTTGAATATTCCCCTTAAGCAATATGGCACAAACATATACACCATGCACATGGGAGTATGGCAGTTCCAGTAGGATTTTAGACTTCTTCAAAACTTGTTCCTTACAATTCACCAAAAGAATAAATTGCTCTATTTCATTTCATTTCATTAAACATATAAAAGGCTTATATCTCTTACTTTGCCTTTTAATCCTCTCAAATTTTAAACAATGCAAATAAGATTCCCAAGTGTTGTGAGACCTTCTAGAAAGAAGGTTTGTCATAAACTGGATGGAAGTATTTCACATGAAGCTCCTTTGTACCCCTGTACTCAGGCTTATTGGTAATTAGATGATTGTATGAGATTGGCAAATTCCCTGGAGTCTTGATACCTTTCTAGCATTTTGATCATTTTCATTGTTGTTCTTTTTCCTTTTTTTAAATGTTAGTGGCTGAACTTAGTGACTCTCTAGTCCAGGGGGTGTCAAAACTCAAGGCCCGGAGGGCAGAACCAGTCCATGGGGTGCTTAGATCTGGCCCACAGGGCTGTTCTGGAAACAGCAAGGGACCAGCCTGCGGGGCCTCTGCCAGTGAAAATGAAGCTTGGGAGGCCCATCCTCAGCCTTCCCAACCTCTGTTTTCACTGGCAGAGGGTTGCAGAAGGCTGTTGCAGCCAAAAACAGAGCTCGGGAGCCCGTTTTCTCTGGCAGAGTGCTTTGGTTACCACAGGCATCCCTGACACAAGTGACTTTGAGCGGCCATGCCCAACTTGGCCATGCCCACCCCAGCCCCCTGAAGTCAAACACAATCCTGATCTGGCCCTCAATGAAATCAAGTTTGACACTCCTGCTATAGTCACAATATTTTTTTCAAATTTGACTGTAAATTGGGGAAATGCTTTAGTGAAAAGTAAGGCCGCAATTTCTTTCCTATCTTCCTCCCTCTTCCAAATATTCAGAAGGAATGAAGTTAATTCTGTTTGGCAAAGTCTTCAGATCATGTAAAACATCATGTGTCAGCCAAGATATCCACAATATGTATAATCTGCATTTTAACTATTGCTTCTCTGCTGCTATGCTAATTTATGTCTTTCAGCTGTCAATAGCAACGGAGGGAGGGGGGAATTTGAAGGGGAGGAAAGCTGGAGGTGTTTTGCATTCCTTTGCTGGGTTAGCAAGGGGAGGGGGGATTCTTTTCTTTAACTTTCCATTTCTTGGCTAGCTTCTGTCCCTTTTGCGCAACTGCGAACTTTTATCAAAATATGTCAAGGTCAACTGACAGCAGTCTCATCACCACCTGGAGATGACCACATGATCATATTCAGAACTTTTAATTGGAAGACTCATTTGAACTTTGGGGGGTGGGAGCATTTCCATTCCTTTGTATATGTGATCTGCGCGCCAATTTCTTTAGATTCGGAATTAAATCTGAAGCTTTCACTTTATTTCCCAGTAAAGGAATAACTGCTTTAACCATGAAGTCTGAGTATTTCTTTCTTGGGATTTGAAGAGAGCACAGACTGACATCATGCTTAAGAACAACAATAATGTTTTTTTATTTTGTTCCATTTCTGAACTTTCCCACTAACTAAATGGATATACATGAAATTACAAGATGTGCCCTATATTTTTAGGTGTATTGATTATCTGCTTATGAAGAACACAAAATGTTACTTTTTTCAGCAATGAAATTTAAAAGAAAATACAAGCAAAACTAATTTACATCCCTGCAGTCATTAGTGCTAGTTAAAATGCTAATATTACTGTGAATCAGTGATGGGATTCAAATTTCCACTACTGGTTCTCCAGAACTGGTCAGAACCTGCTGAATATCACCTCTACTGTGAATCATATAATCCTGATGTTCATAATTACTAAAAGAAAATATATCCGGCAGAGAAGCTTGCTTCTATGCTAAAGGTGCCAGTATAAATGTAATAGCTAAGATCGTTTCAGAACTCTTGTTCTTCTACAAAAATGGTTGTTGTGCCCTGTAGTTATGAAGAAATAAAACACCAAGGATGGGTCCGTCTATGTTAAAGATAATTAAAAGTTATACAAATGCCACTATTGGCCTTTCTTTCTTTGTGGTTACCTGTGTGTTTTTCTCTTCTTTTTTTCTTGCCCTTTGCCTTTTCCAAAAGCAAAATTTCATTAGATAATGTCTTAAAAGAAAAGTGCCAATTGACTCTTGCCTGTTCCCAGCCTCTTATGTTTATGGCTTTCACACTGATTGCAAGCAGTTGCAGCATGTTTTTTCTTCCCCAACTGTTTGGTCTACAACTTGTAAAATGGTTAATCATCTTCTGGAATAAAGAATGCAATATTCCATCATAATATTCCTCTTATCAACAACCAATCATTCATCTATTAACCTATAATAGATGAATGGTTGGTTGTTGATAAGAGTTTACTGAGATGGCTAAATTGACTTCTGAAAAAAATGAGAATAGCTGACACTGTAAACTGCTTAGAGAGGGCTGTAAAGTGTTGTAAAGCAGTATATAAGTCTAAGTGCTATTGCTATAATGATCATATGTGCCCACCCATTTTTTGAACTGCATATATATATATATATATATTTGAATTATATTGTTAAAAATGCAAGAAAAGCTTGTCTGCCAACTTTTTCCTCTGCATTTATGTTTATTATCATAAAGTATTAATCTTTCCACAATTCATGCTGAATCTATACTTGTGGGCTTCTCTTGCATTTTGAAAGAGATGCAGAACCTTTTTATTGCTGTGGTTACTATTTCTAGTATCATATTGAATGTCCGCCATACTTGGTTAGTGCTATACATCTCCTCATTAACATCTTAAGCAAAAGAGACACTGTGTATGAAGAAGAACATTGACTTTAATTTTTAAAAGTCTTCCATGTTTCTCATTATACTTGTCACTCAAAATTCATATCATTAGAGTTTTTTCTCCTGAGACTTAATGTAGATTATTCAATAGTAAAATGGGAAGCATTTTAAAGTAAGATACATGTAGTCCTTGGTTTGCATTAATAATTGGGATCAGAAACTTCAGCACTAAGCATTACAGTCATAAAGGCATAATGTCAAATGACCACACCAACTTATGAATGCAGTTCCAGCAGTTCCAGTTGACATCTTTGGCAAATCCCATTCATGGTTAGATACAACATCATGTGATCACCATTTGCAATATCCTGCTGGCTTTCCGTTGACTTATCTGGTCAGACCCAAGAAGGGAAATTTGAAAACAGTAATCACATTTTCATGATACATTACAATGTCATACTTTCAAGCAGGTTGCCAAGCATCCAAATTATGATCATGTGATCACAAAACTGCTGTGACAGTTGCCACTAAGAAGACTGGTAATATGTCATCCATTTAGTGCTATTTAAACTTCAAATGTCCACTGAATGACTGGCTGTTGAACAAGAACAGCTTATACGCAAAGAGTTGCCATATATCCACATATGTAAAAAACATGCCAGGTATCCATACAATGTCAGTGGATATCATATTTATTATAGGAATAATGAAGTTAACGACAGCCTGCTGGATTTAAATTTCTACACCAGGACAAGCAATAGGCAAAGTTCTTCAGTTTGGTAGTATGGATCAGGTGGACATTTTGATTCCATACAGATGTTTTGAAGTTAAACTCCCATCAATCCCATCATCTTGGATCAGAATCTGTCCAAGCATTAAGTAGGCAGAGACAAAATCCAAAGTGGGTATGACCATCACTATTCTCATTTACACTTTCTCATTCTTCACCTCTGTCCTTCTGATACTCCCCACCACCACTGTTCATCCATTACCTTGGTTATCTTGGGTAAGACTATGAACTCTTCTTGCAAATTACTAAGTGATATTAAATTAGGTAGAAATTTTGGCAAGGGCTATAAGTGTTCCTAGGATCACCTGTTATTAGTCTCCCAAGTAGTCCAGACTAGGAAACCAAAACCAAGAACACTAATATTTTTATTGCAAGATTACAGTAATGTTGCAAGTCTGAAAGGATTTTCTCACTCTGCTGACTTTATATTCCAAGGAATTAGATCAGCTCTGAGAAGCTTTCTACATCGTTATTTTTGCTTGGAGCTCAGATTTCTCTTATCAGATTGTTGTCTGAGCTGTGGCCCTTTCTCCTGACTCTTATGATTATGATCATGATCTTATAGCTCACCCATTACATATGTTGTCCACTCATTTTTTGAACTGCATATATATATTTGAATTATATTGTTAAAATGCACCAAACTCACACAGACAAATATTTAGAAATCTTGGATGCTTCGGGTTTCCTTGTGATCTAAAGATATGTTATTGGACATATAACACATATTGGGCATAGAAAGTCTTGCCATGTCTGCATACATAAATTAGAATAAATAAATTAGAAGACAAATAAAAAGAGGAAGTGGTATCTATTCTAAACAATGTTTCTATCTGCAACTATAAGGAATCTGCCCAGGAACAAACAATTTTTCTTAATAGTGCAATAAGTGTTCAAAAGCAGAAGTCATCTAGATAAGTGTTTCATAAAGTTGTAGAGCATTACTCTTCCCAAATAATTTGAAAGTGTAAATATTCTCAAAGGTATTGATGCCCATTCCAGCTTTTCTTTCAAAAAGCTTTATCTTTATGGAAAATTGATTTAGTGCTCATTATAACTAAGACCAAATATCAAAATAGATTGAATATTATGCTGGCTCTTAAAGAGATTTTCAATCTAGATATTAATGAACTATGCCATCAAGTGCAAGTTCATATACTCCATTAAGAATTATAATAAATGAATGAAAAGAAAACAATAATATAATATGTATTCCTTTTATTACATTTAAAAAATAATCATTAGATGTTAATCATTAAAAAATAAGTTCTATGATCTTTAAAAATTTAAGAAACATGAATGTTTCATAGCAACCAGGTGGAGCCAAGGAAGCCTCCTGGGCTTTTAATGTGAAATGTGTTCTTCATCTACTGTTTTACAGTGTGCTTTTCTGTCCTGATGAACACTGGTGGACTTTCAAATGACTTCTCAAACCATTTCTATTTTAAACATCAGTTGAGCTGCTTTACCTCAAACTCAAATGCTGTTTATAGAGTTAATGTCTGGTTTTAAAATTCTAATTCAAAGAAACAGTCAATTTTACAGTTGCTCCAGTCATACATTCATTTGAATTAATGGAGAGATGTAAGCACATCCAGCTTTCAAATTCCCCACATGAATGCAAAAAGCTGAGAGAGATGTGGCAGGTCTGTGTGCCTAGTCCTATTCTTTTCTTACTTCACTGATTTACTCATCAGTATCACTATATGCCCCTTCATTGCTGCAGACTCTGTGTAGTGTATAATTATTGCAAAAACAATTAAAAACACCATAGCATTATAAATCTATAAGCTCAAAAAACAAACCAACCCAGTGTCAGGGCAAGGCAGGTCTTAGTATTTTCAAATGCTCTGTCAAAAATCCTGATAATTACTGTGTGGAGAAAATGCAGAAATGGAAGAAGGAAACGTACTAAATTTGAGGAAAAAATGAAAAAAGATTTACGTTCTATAGCAGAGAGTCAAACTTGTGACATTATGTTGTCATCACGTGACATATCATAACTTCCCCCCTTTCACTAAAATAGGGGTGGGCATGGGCAGCGTGTGACACATCCGGCCTGTGGGCCATGACTTTGACACCCCTATTCTATAGAGTCTGAAGAAAGCACATGGTTTGTGGGTTGACTATTGTGGTGGTGTTAAATATCTAAACAATGTACAAAAGAAGATGTATAAACAATTGTAGATCGAATGAAACATTTTTAATTTGGTGACTGATAAGCACCAGTCAAATAGAAATATATAATTTTGTTTCATAGTCATATGAGTTCCCACTCTTATGAGTCAACAGTCCTCCCAACAGTTCTTTAATTTCCATCCCTCTGGGCATTTGCAGAATGACCACTGTCTTATCTCATTCCTTTGGCTGTAGCCTTGAAAGGAAAATTAAGTCAGCTGAAAATACTAACAGCAAAGGTACTGATGTGTACATGGAAACTCTGTCAAAGGAGTAGCTGCGTTTGAACCTGTTAAGCCTGTCCCTGGAGTGTGTCAGAATGGGGCAATTTTGAGCTTTGGCGCCACAATGTCAGATGGGAGTTGTATGAAGTTTAATTAGGAGACACCTTTAACATCTCACAGGAGACTTATTGGGATAGGGAGTACTGAGTTCCCCTTGAGGGGAATATTGAAATAAAGGCAATAATTTTAGACTGCTTGTTTAGAACATCTTATGATGAGATGCATTCTATGGATACATAACTGTATTAAAACAAAGATTTAATGAAGGGTAAGAAGAAAATATTTATCTGGAAAGGAACTGAAGGAGAGTATGAAATGGCCATTATCATAATATCAGCTGTTGGGCATAATGCAGCACCAATACCAGATCTCAGAGCAAAATCACCAAGAAGCGTTTAATATATTCAGTGCAGGGTTCAAACTGCCAAAACTTGTAGTTGCTTTTAGACTTTTTCAACTCTGTTCTTTTTTTAGAGGGATTGTTAAAAGGACACCTGCTTAACAACTGCCCTGTTAAATGACCATCTGTATGTCAGTGCTGAAAGTTATGACTGATACTTATCTTTACAATTGTTACAGTGTCCTGTGGTTATCCAACTGCCATTGTGCACTTCTGTTAAGTATGGAGCATGGGTGCGAATAATGGAGACGAGCCGGTGGAAACAGTGAACTTCAAACTCTTTATTTACATGGTGTGACAGCTCAAACTGGATGGAGGCTATAGCCTTCCTTATATGGGCAACTTATTAACTATTCAACCAATAGCAACCTAGGAGCGTTAGCTCCATTAACCAATGAGAACGGCCTGTTAATGGCCAATCAATTCTCCTGAACGGACCAATCTGATCTTGCCATTTAACAGCCAATCAGAATTTCAGGGCCAGAACCCTGCACTTGACTTCAAGCTCAAGATAACTTTATTTGATATTTATTCATTCACAACACCCCTTCCCCCCGGCTTCTGCTTACGGGGCGCCGTCACATAGTCCTTGAGGTAGGACAGTTGTTTTGTTAGTCTTTTTGATTTTTGCAGTGCGCCCGGCATTTGGCTGCACTCTTGCTGAGGTAGGGCGTTGTTTGGCGAAAGGGGTGCCTCTGGTTCAGAGTTCGCGTTTTCATTGTCACCAACTCTTCGGCAACACCCTGAGGTGAACTCACTCCTATTCCTGGTTCCTGTTCTCTCGTTTCTGTTCCGCTATCGTTTCCTTCAAAAAGGTTTTCCTCTAGTAGAGGTTCGTCTTCCTCTGTATCTCCCCCCCCTCAGTTTGGTTATTAGGGAGCTCGGAATTGCCTGACTGCAGCCTTGATCGTAGTTGATAGATATGGCGCTTCCAAAGTCTATCATCACGGCATTGTACAAGGTATTATCTTGGGCCGGTTACACGGACTACAGTCGCTTCTACCCACAGCGGATCGCCCGATAAGTTTTTAGCGAACACCAAATCGCCTACCTGGAAGGTACGGCATCGGCCGCTGGATCCGAGTGGTTTTTCCAATTCGTAGGCTGGGTGTAACCGGTCTAGGTGGGAGCGGAGCTTTCGTCCCATTAGCAGCTCGGCGGGAGTTTTGTTGTTGACGCTGTGAGGCATGATATGCTGTAAAAAGAGGATTCGGTTTATCTTCTCTTCGATGTTGTCATAGTCCACTTTCTGTAGCGTTTTCTTGACGAATTGGACCATGCGCTCAGCCCTACCGTTGGCCGCAGGGTGCGCAGGCGAAGTGAGCGCATGTCGGATACTGCGGTCAGCCAGGTACTGCTCAAAAGACAGCGTGGTAAATTGGGGCCCGTTGTCAGATACCAGAACGTCTGGTAATCCGTGGGTTGCAAACAGTCTTTCTAGTCTTTTGATGACCGCTTCGGTGGTCGTGTTCCTCATTCGGTGGATTTCGAGCCAGTTCGAGTAGGCATCGATGGTTAACAAGAAGGTGTGGCCTTTGGTTGGCCCAGCAAAATCTAGATGGATACGGGACCAGGGTCCCCGCAGTGTTCCCGTTCGGTTGGGATTGCCTTTGGTGGAGCATTGCTTACTTCTTGGCATCTATGGCAAGTTTTTACCCATGATTCGATTTGTCTGTCGATGCCTGGCCACCACGCGTAGCTTCGTGCGAGGGCCTTCATGTGCACGATGCCAGGGTGGCCATCGTGCAAAGTTCTTAGTGGTGCCTGTTGGAGTCGTTCTGGGATAACGACTCTATCGCCCCAGATGATACAGCCCTTCTGAGAAAACAACTCTGTTTGCCGAGTTTTGAATGGTGCGAAGTCGTCTGATACTTGGTCCAATGGCCATCCACGTTCCACCCACGTGAGGACTCGTGCCAAGGTGGGGTCGCATTTTGTTTCTCTCGCGATATCACGGGCAGTTAATGGCGGCGTACGAAGTGTCTTGATCTGCAACGTTGTCATCGTTGGCGCAAAATCATTGATAGTCTCTGGAAGCGGTGCACAGCTCAACGCATCGGCGTGGGGAATAGCTTTTCCAGGGCGGTATTGCAGTTGATAATTACAAGCAGCCAAGAATTCTGACCAACGAGTCATCCTGGGAGATAATATATAGGGGGTCAGTTTATCCCCAGAGATTATCCCCAGCAAAGGTTTGTGGTCAGTCACTATAGTAAAAGTCCGGCCGTACACATACTCATGAAATCTTTTGACAGCTGATACAATTGCAAGGGCTTCTTTATCAATCTGGCTATAATTTCGCTCAGTTTTCGAAAGTGTCTTTGAAAAATAGGCAACTGGGGCTTTGCTACCGTTTGGCAATACATGGTTCAAAATGGCACCCACTCTGAAAGGCAATGCATCACATATGATATTTAAGGGTAAGATTTCATTGTACTGCATTAGTACAGTGTCAGAAGTCAGTAGCTTTTTTTTTTGGATGAAAAGGGTGAACTTAAATCGATTCAAAACTTAGAGGAACAAGGTATAAGGATGAATTGGTTTTCATATGCACAAATACACTCAAGGTATGATGAAGATTCTAAAATGGAGGGATTTTATGATAAACAGACTGATTTAGATGAGATCTTGATGGGTACTGATGAGAAGGTGATTAAAAAACTATATGGTTATTTACTGGGAATGAAATTAGAGGAAGAACAAGTCAAAGAAACTATGATTGTTTGGGGGAAGAATTTTGGATATGGGATTGATTTAGAGAAATGGCAGAAATTGTGGTCTCAAAATTATAAAATGACAATGTCAACAGCATATAAAGAAAACTTGTATAAGATGTTTTACAGGTGGCACTTTCCTCCGACAAGAATAGCAAGAATGTTTAAGAACAAATCTGAAAAATGCTGGAAATGTCATCAAATACCCGGCTCGTATTACCATATGTGGTGGACTTGTGAGGATGCTAGAAAATATTGGACTATAATTCGCATGTGGTTGGAAAAAATGATAAAGAAACATATAGATTTGAAACCAGAGATCTTCTTACTGGGAATTTTACCTGATATATATAGTAAAGATTTGAAATACCTGATTGTAAATGTATTAACAGCGGCCAGGATTGTATTTGCTAAAAATTGGAAGAATGAGAAAATACCATTACAGGAAGAAATTATTAAGAAAATATTGGAATGTGCTGAGATGAGCAGATTGACATTTGAAATTAGAGAGCAAGAGGATAAACAATTTTACGAAATTTGGGATCTTTTTTATAAATGGCTAGATGATAAAATACGATAATAGAATATTTAGAATGCTAGATAGTAAGGAATATCTTCATTTTGCTATTATTTTGCTATTTGCTATTATATTTATAAAGGATTTTTTAGGATTGATTTGATATGACTAGATGATTTGTTATAGAGTAAACTGGTTTAAAGTATTGTTAGCTCATTAAGCATGAATGATTAAAAATATAGTCAAAAACTTTTTTTTTTTTAGTGATATTAGGATATATAAGTTTGGATTGACAATATGAGTTGTTATGTAATATAATTGTAATTGAGACTACAGAATGAATGCACAAAAATGATGAACCAACTGACACACTGGATGTACATATAAGAGTTGATGTTTTTATGTTTTGTTTGTCTTGTTTGTTTGTAGAAAATTAATAAAAACTTTTTCAAAAAAAAAAAGAAGTCAGTAGCTTTTTTACATTATGGAACGCCTGCTCTTCTCTATGACCCCATACCCAATTTGCTTTTTTGTCCAGTAGGCGATGTAAAGGTTCAGTGACAGTCGCCTTGTGCAACAAGAATACGTTATAAAAATTGATGAGGCCTAGAAATGTCTGGAGGTCGGCCTTATTCCGGGGTCTGGGAGCATTTTTTATTGCTCTCAATTTGCTATCTGTAGGGTGAATACCCTGACTGTCAATTAAGTACCCTAAAAATTCAATACGATCTGTATACAGCTTACACTTATTTTTCTTCACCTTAAGGCCCGCTTCTTGGAATTTTTGGAGAACTAGTCTTAGACGATCCCTTAAAATTTTTGGAGTGGGGGCAGTAATTAACACATCGTCAAAGTAAGGGACAATGCCTTTAATCCCTTGTAAGAGTCTTTCCATTAGGCTCTGAAAGATCCCCGGGACTACACTCACTCCGAATTGGAGCCGCGTACATTTAAAGGCACCTCGGTGCGTTACGATTGTCTGTGCCTGTGTCGTTTTTTCATCAACCGGCAGTTGCTGATAAGCCTGAGCTAAGTCTAGTTTAGCGAAGACTTTTCTGCCCCCCAGGGAATAGAGGAGGTGTTGCACCACCGGCAGTGGATATGGGTTTTGCTGCAGGATGTGGTTCAGGGTGGCTTGGTAGTCCCCACAAATTCTAATTGAGCTGTCCAGCTTAATTGGTGTCACGATTGGGGTCTCCAAGGAGAGTGATCGGTTGGGTTTAACACTCCCTGGGCTATCAACTTATCAAGCTGTTTGTCGATTTTCGGCTTTAGTGCGAACGGAACTCATCGAGGCTTAAGGCGGATGGGAGCTATTTTTGGATTAAGGCTAAAGGATATTGGGGTCCCCTTGTACTCGCCTAGCTTTTGCGCGAAGACGTCCTTGAATTCGTGGGCGAGGTCCTCCTCCCAGTCACTGCCGCCGATTCGGTTAATGCCTGCCACTTCAATGCCGAGTGGTGCGAACCACTGAAGGCGTAACAGGCTAGGCTGGTCCTTGTCGATCACCATCAGGGGTAAGTACGCTGTGCGGTTTTTGAACGAAACCCGGACTCGACTGGATCCTACAACTGGAATCCGGTTCCCCTGGTAATCTTTAGTATGAGTCTTTGGAATTGAAGGTCTTGGCGCCAGAAAGTAGGGATGAGTTGCTTGAGGATCTTCCAGGAAACCATCGAAAGGGACGATCCCGAGTCGACTTCCATTTGGCAAGGCCGATTTTCGATGGCCACTTTAACTCAGATTTGCTTGGCATCTAATGAAGAGGCGTGACCGATAGTGATAGTTTGGTGAGCCTCTTCTCGCCTCATTAGGCGATTCATGGGTCGGTTTCTGTAGGAGTGGTTTGCCTTACAGGACGGTTTCCTGTCGATTGGCGATAGTTGGCCCCTTTCGAGGTCTGGCTGGGTCCTAGGAGACTTCTGCAGACCCGTCCGATATGGCCTGGTTTTCCGCACTCATGACAGAGCGCGTCGCAGAATTTGCAGTCAGCCCGGTAATGGTTGGCCCCGCAGCCAGCGCATGGTTGCTGGGACTTTGGGTAATGGTCCCGATCGGACCGCAGTTGATGGATCTCTTCTTCGTCGCTGTCTGACGACGAAGAGAGGTCCTCATGGTGGGCCGTCGGAAGCTGTCCTTCTGACTTAGGTGAGAGTTCGCAGGCTGGTTGGTATGTTGGAGTGCGATTTCGGCGCAGTTGGGCAGCCGACTTCTTGGTCGCCTCCGCTGCCGTAGCCTCAGCAATGGCATCAGCAAGGCTAATGTTGCCCTTTGCCATTATTTTGCTCTGCACGTTGAGTGCATCTAATCCTAGAGCTACTCGGTCTCTCAAAGCTTCTTCTAGGTCAGTGAAATCACAGAGGCTTCCCAAGTTCTGGAGGTCTGCAACGAAGTCGGCAACACTCTCTCCTTTCTGCTGGTTTCTTTGATAGAACTCGTGTCGTCTTACGAGCGTTGGAACGGTCGGTGCATAGTGGGCCCTTAGTAGCGGTTCGAGGACGTCCCAGTCCATAGCCTTCACTTCAGCCGGTTTTACTAGCGCCTTGGCCATCTTGAATATGGTCGGCCCGCAGTGTGTCAGGAATACCGCCCATTTCTTCCTGGTTGTGGCATCCTTCAGATTATTTGTTTCCAAGAACATTTGGAAATGGTCCATGTAGGACTCCCAGTCCTCTTGAGCTGGATCAAACGGAGCGGGTGGTACTACGCCGCTGGACATGGTTCCGCCGTTGTGCGTTTCAGCCACGTGCTTGGTTGTCTTCTTCATTGTTTTAGTCAGCTCTGACGTCTCCACATCCCACCTTCGTCGCCAGTGTTAAGTATGGAGCATGGGTGCGAATATTGGAGACGAGCCGGTGGAAACAGTGAACTTCAAGCTCTTTATTTACTTGGTATGACAGCTCAAACTGGATGGAGGCTATAGCCTTCCTTATATAGGCAACTTATTAACTATTCAACCAATAGCAACCTAGGAGCGCTAGCTCCATTAACCAATGAGAATGGCCTGTTAATGGCCAATCAGATTCTCCTGAACGGACCAATCTGATCTTGCCATTTAACAGCCAATCAGAAGTGCAGGACCAGAACCCTGCACTTGACTTCAAGCTCAAGATAACTTTATTTGATATTTATTCATTCACAACAACTTCAATCTGGCTTTCAACAAGCAGAATCAATTGAGAAACCAGCAGTAAAATTACAAGTCACGTTCATGCAATGTCTCGCTTAACAACTGTGGGCGATTTGCTTAACAAGCATGGCAGAAGTGAAGTTGTAAGTCTCATGGTCACATGATGCCTTAATGACAAGGCTAGAAGTGAGTTTTTAAGTCCATTGTGGTCTTATGATGTCTCACTTAATGATCGTGTCTGGTCCTGATTATGGTTGCTAAGTGAGAACTATCTGTACTTCTCTACTGTGTGTTTCAGAAAGGACTTCTGTCAAGCTGCTTCCTTTCCTATTGTTATTATATTATGCAGAAATGACATTTTTATGTAAAAATGGAATTTATTCTCTAGCAAGTGCTTTAAGACTACAGTTCCTAGACTGTAATTCAGTGGCTGTTTAATGAGCAGAATGTTTCCTTGAACTCAATGCAAATGTTTTGAACAGGCATGTAGGATTGCAGGACTATAAGTTAATATTAGAAGTTACTCCATAAAATTAAGCTGGCTTCATTTTGCACTAAATGCCAGGCTTGCTTGTATAAGATGATAAGGAAATCTTGGGAAAAGGAGCTCTGTAATATGTCTTCTCTTTTTCCAATTGAGAACAAGAGGAAAGATTACCAAATCTTTCATTATATGTGGTGGTGTTGTAAAACATTCAAAAATCCTGGAAAGAAATACACAGCATTATTCAAAGATTCTTAAAAAACTTATTTATTGATTTATTTGTTTGTTTGTTTGTTTAGTCAAGCGATTATAAGATAACAGGTATAAGTATAAACATAGTTATGAATACATGAAATGGATACAAATAAGAAAAATAAAAAAGAAACAATAGGACAGGGATGGTAGGCACGTTGGTGCACTTTTGCACAGCCCCTACAGACCTCTTAGGAAAGGGTTGAGGTCAATAGTAGACAGTCTAAGGTTAAAGTTTTTTGGGGTTTGAGAAAGAAACCACAGTCAGGCAGAGTATTTCAGACATTGACCACTCTGTTGCTGAAGTCGTATTTCCTGCAATCAACTTTGGTGCGGTTTACCTTGAGTTTGCATCTATTGTGTGCTCTTCTATTGTTATGGTTGAAGCTGAAGTATTCATTGACTGGCAGGACATTGCAATATATGATTTTATATACTATACTTAGATTGAACCGAAGGTGGCATAGTTCTAAGTTTTCTAGGTCTAGAATTTCAAGTCTGGTGGCATAAGGTATTCTGCAACAAGTAGAGGAGTGGAGAACTCTTCTTGTGAAATATTTCTGGACTTTCTCAACTGTGTTAATATCAGATATACAATGCGGGTTCCAGCCTGATGAATTGTATTCAAGTATTGGTCTAGCAAATGTTTTGTATGCTTTAGTTAGTAGTGTGATATTACCAGAGAAAAAGCTATGTAGGATTAGGTTAACAACTCTTAATGCCTTTTGGGCTATGTAGTTACAGTGGGCTATAGCACTTAGATCATTAGAGATGAGTATACACACACACACACACACACATGTTGTTGAATTTCTACAAAAGATATAAGAAAATAAAAATAAAAGGGAAGAACTAAGGCAAGAAAAGTGCAAGGAATAAAGAAAAACATAGAAAAAGAATATTTTCTAACTTTCTTTGGTACAATTATAAATGTAAAATTATTTTTTCTAAAATTCAATAGTACATAACATCTCTATAATTACAAACAGTTGTCAAATTCCAAAATTAAATTTTCTTTTAGTTTTTTTTTAAAGTCCAAAAGTGGTTTCCATGTAGAAACAAAGTCAGTTAAAGTCTTTTTCTTTGATCAAAATAATTAGTTTTGCCACTCAGTCAGTTCATTAACTTTACCATCCGTGGCAATCTATAATTTTTCCATCTCTGCAGAAAAAAATCATGTTGCTGTTATAATATAGACAAACAAAGCCCAGAGTTCCTTTCTCATAAGATCATGTACATTTTTAGATAACTTAACTAAGAGTGATATTATCAGTATTACTTAATATTAATGTTTAGAATTTTGTAAAGATTAAAAATATTTTCCAAGATGATAAATAATAATTTTATCTTTATAAACTGTGTTAAATAAAATATTTACAGTAATCAATGAAATAGTGAAATAATGAATTTTTAATGTTATGGCAGTTGTAAATATTGTTTATTTACTCATATTTGATTTCTAGTCAATTATGTCCTTTATCATTTTCTACATTTCTAAATTGTGGGTGCTCCATCACTGGAAGTTTTAAGAAAAGACTGGATAACCATTTGTTCACAATGTTATAAGGACTCCTGCACTGGGCAAATGGGGGTGGGTGGGTGTGTTAGAACACCTTCAAGTCCCTTTGAGCTCTATGAGCTTGTCCTTTCCTTTCCTTTCCTTTCCTTTCCCCATCCCCTCTCCCTCCCCTCTCCTTTTCATAAACCTGGCAACATACAAATAACTTTTAAAGTAAAGACTGTATCAATATTGCAAGAATTTCCAATACTAAAAGCTGATAAAGTTTATTGCACTTACAAATTAAATAGAAGAAAATGCTTTGGGTTTCCTATTTGTAGACTCCAAAGAGATCACAGGTATGATTTATGGCTTCAGTTTTTACAATTTCATTATCCCAGCCACACATGCCTGTGGACATATAAACGAACTCTTCTGTATCTTGCCATCCCCACACTCAGATATTCCTTTCTCTTTATTCACAGAGATTATGGGGTTTCCAACTGTTTCTTATACAAACATAATTTAAATACATTTTTCAGGATTTATTCCTGTCATCTTCCAAAATATGAAATGACTTCAACACTCAGTGAAGTCATCAGATATGCAGACCATTCAAGTAGAAGGTTGCAAATCCTCAAATATTCTTAATACAAAGAAAAAGATTTGTTAACATTTTCCTCATCGGTGAACTCTGAATTTCATTGCTTTTGAATCTCTTGATTGGATGGATACACTAATTTGGACTTGAAATAATTGAAAGTTTCTGCAGCATGTTCTCACTTTGTGACTCATTCTTATCTGGAATGTATTACTACCATACATATGTAAAAGAATGTTTTTGTTTTCAGAAGGAGAATTAGTAGAGTAAAATAATAAATAAACTGTATTACATAAACAAACAAATACATAATATTCTTAGTTCCCTTCTTTAAAAAGCAAGGAGCATCTGCCTGACAGGACTTCAGTTTTTCTTGTCAGGCGCTATGACCTTAGGTTAGTTTTCTTACTCTTCCTAACAGGAAGAAACACAGAGTTACAGTTCAATATTTGAAATTCAAGCTAAATGCTCTCACATAAAATGAGAACAAATTCAGAGCTTGTAGTTAAGTGGAAAGTGGCACTTCCCTTCCTCTCATTAACAACAAAATATCACTAGTCAATATAAGCAATACAGCAAAGACAATTCTAACACTCTAGTGGTGTAATAAGTTTCAAGAATTATAGAGGAAGAGTAATATTTAAAAATTCATCAAAATGCTTATCATTGTTGTTAATGTTCTTCAGTTTCCTATATAACCCACCTATCTTCTGTGAAGAGACATTTAAGTTCTAAAAAGAGTGCAGAGAAGAACAACAAAGATGGTTAGGGGAGCGGAGGATAAAACATATGAAGAATAGTTACAGGAATTGCATATGTCTACCTTGACAAAAAGAAGGACTAGGGTGAGATGATAGCAGTATTCCAATATCTAAAGAGCTCCCAAAATAAAGCAGGGTGGGCAACCTATTCTCCAAAGCAACTGAAGACAGGACAATGGATGAGAACAATGAATGGAAACTAATAAAATAGAAATTGATGGAAGAGAGAAGCAAATAAAGATAAATTTCCTGACAGAACAATTGATAAGTGGGATGACGTGCCACCAAAAGTTGTTGGTGCTCTAACATTGGAGGTTTTTAGAAGAGATTGGACAACCATTTTGCCTGAAACAATATAGGGTTTTCTGCTTCAGCAAGGAGTTGGACTAGAAGACATCCAAGGTCCCTTCCTATCTAACATTTTTTTAAATATGATGTCAATGGAATTCTTTGTTGGCTGATCAATAAACTTGCTATGATCTTAACTTTAATAAAGTTTGTTTATAACAAACAGACCTCAACCAATTCAAACCTAATTCATTAATAAATTCATCTATATACTAAGACATACCTGAATGAAATATTTTGGCATGTTAACAGAAAGATAATAGGGAAGGAGTTAATGAACTTCCTTAAGCAAAACTGGGAAGCAGCACAGAGAAAAACCTCTTAATTCCCCCAAAATGTATTTTGTATGTTGTAAGAACAAAGATTTTTCTCAAAACTTTAAACCCCAGGATTTTATTTCACAGTATTGGGAATAAGATTATGGTAAAAATGTGTGTGTATGAAAGAGATAGAGATCATCTTGAGCTCCTTGGAAGAAAAATATAATAAAACAAATACTAACATGTCTGAAATAAACAGTATGTGCTTGTACTGATAATTCAGGAGTACATGCCAATGTAATTTTCATTATTGCTTATAATTATGTTTCTGCATAATGTTGCTTACCCAGAAAGAGAAAAGCATAATGGGTATGCATGCTGGTATGATGTAATGTCTATACTATTCCATTTATCTTGAAAAAGGAACCAATGCTCAAAAATAATCTCAGCATTACCTCAGGCAAAAAAAAAAAAAGATGATTAGAGAACAAAGATGTTATAGGAGAAAATATAGATGATTAGAGAACAAAGATGTTATAGGAGAAAAGACCTTGAATTAAGGGTATCTCCCTTTCTCAGTTTTGGAAGTGTTGTCAAGCTGTGTGGATACAGAGCTGATAATGATATGCTTAAGGGACTGATTGCAGAGAACCACAAAGATGACTTTGGAGAAGATATGTGGTAGCTGTTAGCAAACATGGGCTCAGCCCAGGAAAACAAGAAAGCCATATGCAATAAATTTAAAGCATTGCCCTGACTTCCTTTGGAATAAGACAGAAGGAAGAGATTAAGTGAGACTTTCAAGATTCTGTTATTATAGCCTAGAAAAATAGAATTGTAGGACTGGAAAGGGAACTTGGAGGTCTTTTAGTCCAACTCCATGCCCAAAGTAGGAGTTCTTATTCTCTTCTGGAAAAATGATTGTCCACTTTTTTCTTGAAAATCTCCAGCAATAACAGTGCACTTTTGAGAGGTTGGACTATTTTTTTCTTATGTATAAAGACAGATTCAAAGAAGGAATTAAGCAGTTAAGCAGAAGCCCATCACCTTCTTGCCAACTTCGCCCATTAGTGGACCAATCATTTCTTTGACTTTCTTTTGTACTTTATAAATTGAAATAATCTTTGTTATTTTTGCCATTTGTTGCTAGTCTTAGTTCATTCTGAGCTTTAGCTTTCCTGACTCTGTCCTTGCAGATTTGAGCTATTTGCCGATATTCTTTTCTGGTTATGTGGCTATATTAGTAAAGCAGAATTCCTGTATTTTGATGAGAAGCCACTTCCTGACCTGTCTCAAAAGGGTCAACAATAATTATAAACTTTTACAACCCTTTCCCAACAGTGCTTCCTAAATCTCACATATATTCACGCCAATATGACAAACCAAAGTGCAGTTTCATGTTATTTCAACATTAGTTTATAATGACAAGGACAAAAAAAGACCAATTTATAATTTTATTGATCTGACCAAAATTCTAAGATAGTTGTGTGGGACACAAGGTTTTCATTGAAAGAATGGATATGGAAACATGTGGTATGACTATGAAAAATTACAGAAGTATGCAAAGCAGGAGGAAAAAAACCCCCCTTCATTAAAGAACTGAAGCAAAAAAAGGTAATTACAAAAAGAAAAAAAATCAACATGCTTTGTATTAAGGGTCAGCCCCTTAAACATAGAGCAAAAATATTAAAATTAACTATGTGACTAATGGTCCTCTCTGTACGGAGAATAAGAAAATTGCTATAGTAACAGAAAATGCAGTGGGCCAAGATCATTTAAAATAGTGAATGCAGTATTTAGTATCCTTCATATATCTATAATTTAATAAGATTTCAATGAGCGTATGACCTCAGTAACTAATTCTAACTAATTGCAGCTTTCCTGAACCTATTGCTTTGTAGATATGCTGTACTTTTGGGAGCTGAAATATGATGAGAGTAATTTCCCAGACCCTTATCCTTTCCTTTACAAAACATTACAGAGGCCAGCTTTATTTTCCATTCTGCATAATCCTATCAGACCCCAAACAACTATTTCTGCCTCTAAACAAAGTCCCACACCCTTTTCTTGCTGAAAAGAAATAAGTGTTGCTCACAATTACCAAAGGCAAACTAGAAGGGGCGGATTAAGGCTCACTGGTGCACTAAGCACTTGTTCCAAACAAGACGTTTTAGTTTAGTTTTATCATTTTTTTTTTTTTTTTTTACAAATCTTCATTAGGTTTTTTTTCTTTCTCAACTTTGTGGTGCCCCCTTTGGGCCTGGTGCCCTAAGTATGTGCTTCGTCTGCTAAATGGATAATACACCACTGCAAACTAGGGTCAGGATTGATCCAGCCCAAGGAAATTGACTAAGGCAGTACTGTATTTCTCAATCTTACCTTAAGACATGTAGAATTCAGCTCTCAAAATTCTCCAGCCAGAAGGCTAAAACTGTGAAGGTTAAGAAACACTGAAGCAAGACAAATCTGTTAAGAAAATTGCAACAAAAATGCAGGCAATAAGTGTCTGATTCCATCAAGCTGCTCAGCTCACTACTAAGGGAGGATGTTTATTTCCAGTGTTCCTGACACCTCTAAAATGCACAATACATATTAACAATAAAAATCATTTCATCACACAATCAAATTACACAATCTGTTTTTTTCCTATATGGTCCCAAGACCATATAGAATTTCCTGACCTCATTTTTCAAAATCCTTATAAAAGGATTCCCTGTTCCTCTTTTGTAAGCTAAAACACAATCATTGTTGTTCCAATAATGTGTGCTCTTCATTTGCAGAATTAAACTGAAACATCTTCTGTATTCATGACAGTTCTTCAAAATCCCAGAATTTATAGACAGTGTGCTGTGAACAGTAGTTTTAATGGTTTTGAAAATATGTATAACATCTAAATGAAGCCACTGGGTGAGGTCATCTGATGATTTGCAGTGAGGATAATCAGTATGCTAATGATACTCATCTTTACATTTTAACTCCAGGCTGCCTGATGCTCTTTCTCAGTTCTCTCTCAGTGCATGGAGATTGTGGAGGTGTGCAACAGGCTTCTTCTCAACCCAAGCAAGACCAAATGGTCTTCCTGGATCTGGGGACATTCTGTCTTTGGTTCAGGATAGGGTTGTAC
Source organism: Hydrophis major (assembly GCA_033807585.1). Classification (NCBI taxonomy): domain Eukaryota; kingdom Metazoa; phylum Chordata; class Lepidosauria; order Squamata; family Elapidae; genus Hydrophis; species Hydrophis major. The sequence continues at coordinate 111,636,689 of CM066332.1, forward strand.
TGTGCAATGGTTGACCCAGTGCATTGTCTGGGCATCTTCATGGATTTGCAGCTCCTGCAAAATAGAGGAGCAGATGGCATCTATGAGTAGGACAACCTTGGCACACTTTTTTAAATTGAACATCAGTTGTACCCATTCCTGGACTGAGGAGGTCTGCTCATAGTCACTCGTGCCCTTGTGTCCTTCAGATTAGACTATTGGAATCTTCTCTACATGGGGCTTCCCTTGAATACATCCAACTGATGAGGAATAGAAGGGGAACTTACCAAATTTGCAGATGGCTGGCAGGAATAGCTAACACCCAAGGAGATAGGCTCAAGATCCAGATGGATCTTGAGAGACTAGAACACTGGGCCATATCTAATAAAATGAAATTCAATATAGAGAAAAGTAAAGTCCTACACTTAGGCAACAAAAACAAAAAGTACCCATATAGACTGGGTGAAACCAGGCTCAATAGCAGTAACTGTGAGAAGGATCTTGGAGTCTTAGTGGACAACCAGCTAAATATGAGCCAGCAGTGTGCAGCAGCCACCAAAAAAGCTAATGCAATCATAAGCTGTATTAACAGAGGGATACAGTCAAGATCAAGGGAAGTACTAATACCACTCTATAAAGCCTTAATAAGACCACACCTAGAGTACTGCATCCAGTTTTGGTCACCACATTATAAAAAAGATGTTGAGACTCTGGAAAAAGTGCACAGAAGAGCAACCAGGATGATTAGGGGACTGAAGACTCAGGCATATGAAAAACGGTTACAGGAACTGGGCTTGGCTAGTCTAGTGAAGAGAAGGACCAGGGAAGACATGATAGCAGCCTTCCAATATTTGAGGATCTGCCACAGAGAGGAAGGGGTCAAGCTATTTTCTAAAGTGCCTGTAGGCCAGACAAGTAATAATGGATGGAAACTGAAGAAGGAGAGATTTAACTTGGAAATAAGGAGAAACTTTCTGACAGTGAGAACAATCAACCAATGGAACAGCTTGCCCTTGGAAGTTGTGGGGATGCTATCACTTGAGACCTTCAAGAAGAGATTGGACTGCCATTTGTCAGAAATGGTGTAGGGTCTCCTGTTTGGGTGGGGGGGTTGGACTAGATGACCTACAAAGTCCCTTCCAACTCTGATTATCTGTATCTGTATTTGTATCTGATGCAGAATGAAGTTGCATGGGTAGCTAATGGCATATTTTGGGGGTCATGTGACACCCTTGTTCTATTAACTTCATTTGCTTCATGGCTTAGAGCTGGAATACATGTGACCATCTCTTCTCAATTATTTCTATTCATCTCACTTTCCAATATTCAAAAGGACATCTGATATTGTTTTGCCTAAATGTAATTTTGACTGGGTTTGCATATCGTGTTAAGTTATAATTTAATTATTAAATGGGCTATCATTGAAGAGTTATCTAGATGCTGCTACTAGTGCAGAATGGAGCAATGTGAGCAATCCTGGGCACTTGTAGGACAGCACATGTGACAGCTCTGCTACACGTACTGCACTGGGTTTCTGCTTCCAGGTTTAATTTAAGGTATTGGTCATCACCCTCCATGGCACTGGATTAGGATGTCTGAGTAATTGTCTCAACACATTTACATTTATGTCCCACCCTCTTAAGTAGGGATGACATTGTACATCTCCTCGGACAAAGGGTTTTGACTGATGGCATCTTGGAGGAGACTTTTTCTGTTGCCATCCCTGCTTTTTGGAGCATCTTACCCCAAAGAGGAGCCCCCACTCCTTTTTTTTCCAAATGAGTGTTAAGACTTGTCTCTGTCAATTAGCATCGGGGTCTAAGAGTATGATACAATCCTCGGTATGGCTGGTGGCTTGCGGGTACTCCTGTTGGCTTTCCTTTTTAGCCTTGTGAATTTTTAAATTTTAACTTGTAAGCTTTAATCTAATTTTATTTTTTATCTGTGCTTTTATTCAGGTCTTTAGTTGTTTTATTATGTTGTTGTAACCTTTCCAGAATTACTTAGGTGAGGCAGGCACTGTCGAAATTTAAGAAATAAATAAATAATTTATTAAATAGGCCACAATTATGAGATTTTTAAAATATGCCAAATCATGTCATAATTGATAAACCAGAACTTTGTATATGGCACAATAAACTAAACGAAACAAACATTATAATTAGTATGTGGAGTTATACTAGGCTTGTATGTCTCATCCTCAGACTGTGTAGATCAATGCTTTCTTTGATGTTGTGATTGGTGACTTTGTCATTTTTGATACACTAGAGGCAGAGAATACATATAAGAGGTACTTATGTCAAAACACTCTTTCTCAACCCACCACACAAGATTGTTGTTGTAGGGAAACTAGGAAGAGGAAAGTGTGTTGATATGTTCATCACCTTGAATAATAAAGGTGGTATAAAAATAAATAAATAAAATCTCTATTTTTTCTAATCATCAAGTAATTAATTGAATACAACCAGTGTAGGTATGTAAGGCTTACTGTACTCACAGTAACATTACTTAGGATAAATATATTAATTTCTATAAATAAATCCAATACTTATTTTGGTGTTATCAGAAGCAAATCAAACATTTTTAAAAACTGTATTTTTGGAGAAAGTAAATCATTTATGTTCAATATAAATGACTTGAAGAGAAGTATCCAATCATTATGTTTACTTAGTTTTCCTGCAACTGCCCTCTTCTATTCTACAGTTTATCATTAATATGTTTTCAAGTGACCCCTGAAAAGTGCATTTGAGGGCACTTAGTACATTCCTTAGATAAATAAAGAATAAAGCACATGAACAATAGAAAAATTGGGTCTACAAAGTTGACATTAGTCAGTAGCATTGCTCTCCAAGATACAATAACTTCACAAATTATCATAATCATATCTGGAAATCATAAATGTACAAATCACTATTGGGTCAAGGAGCTGATAGGGATAATATAATAATCATTTCTTGATTAGCCAAACCTGAGAGGTTTTCCAACAGATGCTTAATAGCAATTTTAATTACAGTGAACATGCCATCTCTTAAGACGTTCCTTACTTTTATTTAAAATACAATATAATCCATTTCTTCACCAAAGGTAATATCAGGATGACAAATGTAACAAGTATACATGCATTTAAATATGACTTTATAAGAGAACCAAGAACCAGAAATTAAAATGATAGCAAAGGTAAATGGTGTGATTTCAATTGTTAAATGTCTGGATTCTCCTCAAAATAGTCAAACATAAATGGCAATTTGACACTGATAACAGTGAAGATGGAACACCAAGCTTATTTTATTGCAATAAAGTTTCAAAATCAGGATATTAACACAGAGGAGACCCATCTTTCATAGATGCAAGCTGTACTTTCCCATATTTTTTACCTGAGACTGGAATGACAATAATAATAATTTACAAAACTTGGATGCTTCTAAGAGCTCGATGATTTTAGGTGGTTCACAACAATCAATCAAAAACCAAATTAAATAAAAAAATAAAGATTAAAAAATGGTAAGTGCATTGAAGCGAGAGTTCTCATTCTGGTGCAGATCCAGATACTGTGAGAAACTAATTTCAAAGGGCAGAAAATATTGCTGTTGGAAAATGATCTTCTAGGGTTCCAATAGATTATATTGTTTAATCTAAGGTACCTGGCAGGTGCTAACCTTGCAGGATGGGCAGCTATTATTATTGGAGTCCCTCAGTAACTAGGAATTATGCCATGCAGGGCATTATTCTGTAGATAGGCATCACCAACTTGAATTGCATATTGAAGAAAACCCCTGATAACTGGTGTATAAACGTGTTACATGAGCACATTGAGTATGTCTATTACTGCTCACAGTTGTGTTCAGCACCAGCTGAAGCTTCTGGGTGTTCTGCAATGGCAGTTCCATATAGAGAGCATTGCAGTAGTTAAGCTGTAAGGTGATTAGGGCATATGTGACTATCTGAAGGGCTTCCTGATCTTGGAAAGGATACACACCAGATGGAGTTGTGCCAAGGCTTTCTGGACCAGAGTTGACAAGTGCCTTTCAAGCAGGAGCATGTCCAGGAAGACATCCAGACTGCATACCAACTTTGATTAAAGCCTCCTACCATTCAAGGTCATGTGGAATATCTCCAAATCTTGGATGTCCAAACACCCACAAATACTTGGTCTTTGTTAGAATTGAGTCAGAGAATAATTCCAAAACTGCACATCTCCAAGCATTGAGACAGAACCTTGATAGCCACACTTGGTCTACCAATGATACTTTGAAAAATGAAGATAATTACAATAAAATACTCCTCTATTGCATTGAATATATTAATGACATTTACAATAGGCAAACTTAGAATAGCATACATAAAATACATTTAGGTGAAATATTGGACAAGCTAATAAAAGAAATATAGAGAAAATGCGACTTCAGTTTTGTTTATTGTTTTAGCATCCTATTTTTTTCTGAGGCCCTTAACTCTTCCAAAGGTTCTAAAATTTTGGAAAGTTTTCCTGGATCTACCACTCTATCTGATATGCAGCCATTTCCTTTCGAGTATACCTAGACTCATACTGTGTTGGATGAAAAGAAAGCTCAGTCTTGATAGCCAACACCTAATCTCAGGAATTCAGGAGTAAAGTGGGCAGTGGACGAAGGAGAAGAAAGGAGAAGAAACACTAGTTATGATATAGGAAGAAACAAAATTTATTCCCATATATAAGAAATGGGCTGAACTGTAAAGATTGATGTGTCTTGTAGATAATTGCTTTGAACAATGTCTCTTTTTCTATGGGAGAAGACACAATTTTCCTTCACTAAGAAAATAAAATGGTTTGCTATACCTTTTTTGTCTGACTATTGACTTCAGGATATAAAACCAGAGATCCAGAATCTGGGGACAAACTAATGGCCCTTATGCCTCAGTTAAGTTGAAACTGTTGACTCAACAGTGTTATTCTTTTGATGGTCCAGATTTGTCAGTAAGAGTTGTAAAACATTAGAACTCAGAAGTGCTTTAGGAATTATTAGAATTATACATGCCTTTAGAATGTTTTGCTATTTTATTCTGTTATTTTCTGCATATTGAAATTTGTATTATTATACTATAACATTTGGATGCAAAAATATGCCCATTTTAGACCTTGATTTCAAAATAGAAAGCTACTTACAGAATGACCAGGGGCAGAGATGACGGAGGTGGAAACTGAACCCTATATTCCCTGTCAGTTTTAGATCTGCTGATGTCCCACACACAACTTAACATGGATAGTTTGCCCAAGAGGTGGATCACTCTTCTGGTCTGAAAAAAGATTGGCTGTTCTTCATTTAACCCAAGATTCTTGCTTGCTAAATTCAGCAGTGCCTTGGAAAGCATAGAGAAAACTCCACATCAGAAAGAATTCATTTGTACTGCTGCTGTTGCTGGTATACAATGATATTTTTGGAAGGATTTTTGGCATTCGCTGTGAAGCAGCCAGCTGTTTGTTTTATGGTTTCCATAGTGATTAGAACATAATATAAAGGTAATTGTTATGAACTAATAAAACACTTAAATAAAGTTTTATCAAACCTTAAGAAAAAGCAGGGTTCTAATCCTGTACTTCTGATTGGCCGATAATAGCGATATCAGATTGGTCCGTTCAAGAGAATCTGATTGGCTGTTAATGAGCCACTCTCATTGGTTCAAGGGGTTAACACTCCACGTTTCTCATTGGTTACTAGATCAGCAGCCTACCCTATAAAAGGGCTGCTGCTGCCCTAGGTTTTTGCTCTGTTCAGAATGATTAACAAAGAGTTGAAGTTCACTGTTCACTGCCTTGTTTCCGTTCCTTGCGCCCATGCGCAGAACTTAACACTGGCGACGAAGGTGGGATGTGGAGATGCCAAAGCTGACTGAACACTACATAGCACCAAACAGAGCATGTGGCTGAAGGCACATCGACAGTGGAAACCATGTCCGGCGGTGCCATACCACCCGCTCCATTTGACCCGGCACAAGAAGACTGGGACTCGTACACGGACCGGTTCCAGATGTTTCTGGAGACCAATAACTTGAAGGATGCCACTACGGGAAAAAAGCAAGCGGTATTCCTGACTCACTGCAGACCTGCCGTTTTTAAGATGGCCAAGGCACTGGCGAAACCGGCTGAGGTGAAATCCATGGACTGGGACGTCCTCGAGCCCCTCCTATGGGCCCACTATGCACCTACCAGACCAACGCTTGTCCGAAGACATGAATTTTACCAGAGAGACCAGCGGAAAGGAGAGAGCATTGCAGATTTCATCATGGAGGCCTCTGTGGGTTCGCCGACCTCGAAGAAGCTCTGAGAGACCCGAATAGTTCTGGGACTAGATGCACCACATGTGCAAAGTAAGCTGATGGCGAAAGGCGACATCAGCCTTGCAGATACCATCACTGACGCTACTGCAGCAGAAGCAACCAGGAAGTCGGCCGCCCAAATGCGCCGCACCAACGCACCGCTCTGCCAACTCACCAGCGAAACTTCACCTCGCCTAGAGGGACACACAACCCACCATGAGGACCTCGAATCGTCATCAGAAAGTGATGAGGAGGAGGTCAACTGGCTCCAGTCTGAACGTGACCAACGCCACCAGCGGAATCAAAGTCTACCGCACCAATGCGCGGGTTGTGGGGCAAACCACCCACGATCAGACTGCAAATTCCTCGACACGCTCTGCCATTTCTGTGGGAAAAGAGGCCACATCGGGAAGGTCTGTAGAAGCAAGCAAGGATACAGCCCACTTCAGAGGGGGACCAACTACCACCAAACCACAGGGAATCGTCCTGTGAGTCGGGAACATTTGAACCACCAATGGAACAACCACTCCTACAGAACCACTTCAACGAAACGAGAAGAGGCACACCAAACCATTACAATTGGTCACGTCTCATCACTAGATGCAAAGAAGATCCGAGTGAAGGTCACCATCGAAAACCAACCCTGCATGATGGAAGTCGATTCAGGATCGTCCCTCTCGATGGTTTCCTGGAAGACCCTTAAACAATTAATCCCTGCCGTCCGGCGGCCAGACCTCAGAACCCAAAGAATCATACTCAAGGATTATCAGGGAAACCAAATTCCGGTCATTGGATCCAGCCTAGTTCAGGTCTCATTCAAAAATCGTACTGCATCTTTGCCATTGACCGTTGTTGACCGTGATCGGCCTAGCTTGTTAGGCCTTCAATGGTTCACCCCACTCAGGATCGAGGTAGCCGGCATTCACCAAACCAGAAGCGACGACTGGGAGGAGGCCCTCGTCCAGGAATTCCAGGATGTCTTTGCAGACAAACTAGGCGAGTACAAGGGGACCCCGATATCATTTAACCTGAAGTAGCCCCATTCGCCTTAAGCCTCGTTGGGTACCTTTTGCCCTTAAACCAAAGATTGACAAGCAGCTTGATAAATTAATAGCCCAGGGTGTTTTAGAACCAACAGACCACGCTCGTTGGGAAACCCCAATTGTAACACCCATCAAACCGGATGGATCGTTAAGGATTTGTGGGGACTACCGAGCCACCCTGAATCATGCCCTTCAACAGAACGCTTACCCGGTGCCGGTGGTACAACACCTTCTCTATTCCCTGGGGGGCGGAAAAGTCTTCGCTAAATTGGATTTAGCACAGGCGTACCAACAACTGCTTGTAGATAAAAAAACAGGAGAGGCACAAACGATTGTTACGCACCGAGGCGCCTTTAAATGCAACCGACTCCAATTCAGAGTTAGCGTAGCCCCAGGGATTTTTCAAAGTTTGATGGAGAGACTCTTGCAGGGGATCAAAGGGGTCGTACCATACTTTGATGACGTTTTAATTGCTGCCCCGAATAGAGAAATACTAGAAAAGCGTCTTAAATTGGTTCTCCAGAAATTTAAAGACTCCGGCCTTAAGGTTAAAAAAATAAATGTCAACTGTGTACAGATAAAGTAGAGTTCCTGGGGTACCTAATTAATAAACAAGGCATTCACCCCACCAATAGCAAACTGAAAGCAATCAAGAACGCCCCAAGACCCAGAAATAAGACTGATCTCCAAGCTTTTCTGGGGCTCATTAATTTTTACAACATCTTCCTGCCCCACAAAGCAACCGTAGCTGAGCCTCTACATAGACTTCTTGACAAAAAAGCAACCTGGGTCTGGGGACACCGAGAGGAGCACGCGTTCCGACAACTGAAAAACTTACTAACCTCAGATGCTGTTTTAATGCAGTATAACAAGACTTTGCCTTTAACAATTACATGTGACGTGTCACCGTTTGGAGTAGGAGCCATTTTGAGCCATGTGTTACCAAATGGTAGTGAGGCCCCATTGCCTATTTTTCAAGGACCCTATCAAAGGCTGAACGTAACTATAGTCAAATCGATAAAGAGGCTCTTGCTGTTGTATCTGCAGTGAAATGGTTTCATGAATATGTATATGGATGAGTTTTTACTATTGTTACCGACCACAAACCTTTGCTGGGGATTATAGCGGGAGACAAGCCAACCCCTTATATATTATCACCTAGAATGACTCACTGGTCGGAGTTTTTGGCTGCGTACAACTATAACACCGCCCGGGTAAAGCCATTCCCCATGCTGATGCACTGAGCCGTGCACCACTTCTGGAAACCGTCGACGACCCAGCTCCAACCCTTACGACACTCCAGATTGAAATGCTACATTCACCGCCGCTAACAGCTAGAGACATTGCGATTCAAACAAAACGCGATCCTGTCTTAGCGCGAGTTCTTAGCTGGGTTGAATGGGGATGGCCAGTAGAACAAACCCCTGATGACTTCACCCCCTTCAAGAACTGGCAAACAGAACTTTTTTCGCAAAAAGGCTGCATCCTATGGGGGGATAGAGTCGTCGTCCCAGAGTGATTATAACAAGCAGTATTAAAAACACTGCATGAGGGTCACCCCGGCATCGTGCATATGAAAGCGCTCGCACGAAGCTACGCATGATGGCCAGGCATCGACAAACAGATCGAAGCCTGGGTAAAGACTTGTTTAAAGTGCCAAGAACAAGAAGTTAGCAGTGCCCCACCGAAAGCAACTCCAACAGAATGGGAAACATCCCGGGGACCATGGTCCCGCATCCACATTGACTTTGCGGGACCTACTAAGGGACATACGTTCCTCCTAACAGTGGATGCCTATTCCAATTGGCTTGAGATCCATGAAATGAAGAGTACTACAACCGAGTCCGTCATCCGGAAATTGAACAGGCTATTCACAACGCATAGACTGCCAGATGTTCTGGTCTCTGACAACGGACCCCAGTTTACCGCTCTACCGTTTGAACAATACTTAGCGGACCGGGGTATTCGCCATGCGCTAACTTCGCCAGTGCACCCTGTGGCTAACGGAAGGGTCGAGCGCATGGTACAATTTATTAAAAAAAAACCTCTACAAAATGGACTATGGGGACATTGAAGATAAAATAAACAGAATACTCCTACTCCAACACATCACTCCGCACAGCGTCACCAACAGGACTCCAGCTGAACTATTGATGGGATGCAAGCTCCGTTCCCACCTCAATCGGCTTCACCTGTCTTACGAGCCAGAGAAACCCTGTGGATATAGCAGAAAATGCCACAAGTTCAAGATAGATGACTTAATTTTCGCCAGAAACCTTTCCGGCGAACCGTTGTGGGTTGAGGCAACCGTAATTCAAGCCACCGGACCCAGGTCGTACCGTGTGAAAACCTGCAACGGAAAAATATGGAAACACCATATAGATCAGCTTCGCTCGAGGCTACAACCCAGTTTCCACGACTCTGGTAACTCCCAAACTGAGGGGGGAGGGGATGTAGAAGAAACCGAATTCAAGATGGTGGAAAGCAGGAGCGAAAGAAGTCAGCAATCGGGTGTGACAAATGAAGAAGAATCAGGGAGGGGAGTGTCCTCGCCACAGAGGAACACCCCAACAGAAGCAAGCCTGCAAAGATCGGAGGACAACAACGAGATTTGCCCAAAAACGTCCTGCCGAAACCGGATTACAGACAGGAACCGGTGGGACAGCGTAAATCTAATAGACAGTCAAAACAACCTTCATACCTCAGGGATTACGTTACCGCACCCCTTAAATGGAACCCGGGGGGAAGGGGTGTTATGAACTAATAAAACACTTAAATAAAGTTTTATCAAACCTTTAGAAAAAGCAGGGTTCTAATCCTGCACTTCTGATTGGCCGATAATAGCAATATCGGATTGGTCCATTCAGGAGAATCTGATTGGCTATTAACGAGCCACTCTCATTGGTTCAAGGGGTTAACACTCCATGTTTCTCATTGGTTACTAGATCAGCAGCCTGCCCTATAAAAGGGCTGCTGCTGCCCTAGGTTTTTGCTCTGTTCAGAATGATTAATAAAGAGTTGAAGTTCACTGTTCACTGCCTCGTCTCCGTTCCTTGCGCCCATGCGCAGAACTTAACAGTAATAGTGGCAGTGGTTTAAGGAAAGGAAGTAAAAAGGCAGTATGGATTCTCCATAAGCAAATAAACGAAGCTGGGTGAGAAAAGAGGGGGGGAAAGAAGCTGACAGTCATAGTCTCACATTATTTAAGTCCCATAAATCCAAATATCACATCTAAAAAAGATGTCACAGTTGAATTTTTTTCTTTTTTAATTGCACAAAACACAGCTTTTCATATGCTATCATACTGGCTATATTATTCCTAAAGGATCCATTTTTTCTGCTTTCCTACAAAAATAAATACCACTGTATTCTGACTGAAAGTCAGTTAATGAAGACTTAGCTAATAGATGAATAGAAAATGAGATTTTGTTTAAAAAAATGATTTAATGGCATTTTACAGGTACTCCTCAATTTATAACCATAATTTGGACCAGAATTCCTGTCATTAAGCAAGGCAATTATTAAGACAGCTGTGCCTGTTTTGTGGCCTGTTTTGCCATGGTTGTTAAGTGACTCACTGTAGTTGTTAAGCAAATCTGACTTCTCCCATTAACTTTGCATATTGGAAGCTGAAAGTTGCAAATGGTAATTACATTATCTCGGTATACTGCAGTTATCATATTGTCAAGCACCCAAATTTTCAGCACATGACTGTGGAGATGCTGAGAGACCATCTCCTAACCACTGCAATCCTCTCAACTTGTGATAAAATTTATGTGGGAAAAGAACCACAAACCATATAGCTGCTCTTTTATGGCGTGCCAGCTCCATCCAGAATACAAGCTGTAAAATACAAAGGGCATAGGCAGCAGTGGTGGGATTCAAATTTTTTTACTAGTGGTTCTGTGGGCGTGCCGTGGCTTGGTGGATGTGGCTTGGTGGGTGTTATGTATGTATATAGTTGAATAAAATGTGAGCTTGGGGTAAAGTGCAGGGTTCTGGCCCTGCACTTCTGATTGGTTGTTAAGCGGCCAGATCGGATTGGTCAGTTCTAAAGAATCCGATTGGCCCTTAATGGAGGTTTGTTATTGGTTTAAGAGCTAGCGTTCATAGCTCTCTATTGGTCAATTTTCACAGGGGTTGCCTATATAAGGCAGAGTTTGCTGTTATGTTCAGAAGTCACTATGTAATAAAGAGCTGAAAGTTCACCAACAAGGACTGTCTCCAAATTACTTTAACCCATATCAGAATACTTAACACTGGCGACGAGGATGGGATGTGGAGATGTTTGAATCTGAGAAGCCAGGAAGAAATACCGAGCACGTGTTGAGACGGCGCCATCAACGGAACCATGTCCGGTGGCATCGTACCACCCGCTCCATTCGATCCAAACCAAGAGGATTGGGAATCCTACATGGATCGCTTCCAAATGTTTCTTGAGACGAGCAACTTAAATTACGCCACACCAGCAAAGTAAAGGGCGTTGTTCTTAACGCATTGCAGCCCGGCTGTTTTTAAAATGGCTAAAGCGCTGGCGAAACCTCGAGAAGTGAAGGCCATGAGCTGGGACGACCTCGAACCCATCCTGAGAAACCATTACGCGCCAACCATTCCTACACTCGTGAGACGCCACGAGTTCTATCAGAGAAACCAGTGAAAAGGAGAGAGCGTGGCCGATTTCATGGTGGACCTCAGAAATTTAGGGGGCCTCTGCGGGTTCGCAGATTTAGATGAAGCACTGAGAGATCGATTAATTCTGAGATTAGATGCGCTGGGCGTGCAAAGCAAGCTGATGGCGAAAGGTGACATCGGCCTGGCTGACGCCATCACCGAAGCTACAGCTGCAGAGGTGACCAAAAAGTCGGCTGCGCAATTACGGCGAAGCCGCACTTCGGCAACACAACCGACCAGCGAAATCTCACCCAACTCAGAAGGGCAGCTAGTTACGACGCACCACGAGGACCTCTCTTCGTCATCAGACAGTGACGAAGAAGGGGTCCATCGACTGTGGTCCGACCGGGACCCTCGCCCTAAGCCCTTACATCCTTGCGCAGGTTGTGGAGCGAACCATGCCAGGGCCGAATGCAAATTCCGCAACGCACTCTGCCATGAGTGCAGAAAACGAGGCCACATCAGCCGGGTCTGCCGCAGCTTACGAGGACCCAGCCAGGCCTCAAAAGGGACCAACTATTGCCAATCGACAGGAAACCGTCCTGTGAGGCGAGAACCAGTAAACCACTCCTACAGAAATCGAGCGTTTCAAAAAGAAGAGGCTCACCATACTATCACTATAGGTCACGCCTCAGCCATGGAGGCTAAGAAAATTCGAGTCATGGTAGCCATAGAGAACCAACCTTGCCACATGGAGGTCGACTCGGGATCGTCCCTCTCGATGGTGTCGTGGAAGACGTTAAAGCAACTCATCCCTACAATCCAATGCCAAGACCTCCGATTACAACGCTTCATCCTCAAGGACTACCAAGGGAACCGAATCCCCATAGTCGGGTCTTGCCGAGTCCGAGTCTCTTTTAAAAAGCATACAGCGTACTTACCTCTCACGATCATCGACAGAGATAGGCCTAGTTTGTTGGGCCTCCAATGTTCGCGCCACTTGGCATCGAAGTGGCCGGCGTGAACCGAATCGGTGATTGTGAGTGGGAGGAGGACCTTATTTCTAAGTTCAGCGATGTCTTCACAGATCATTTAGGCGAGTATAAAGGGACCCCAATCTCATTTAGCCTAGATCCAAAAGTAGCCCCAATCCGTTTGAAGCCCCGTCGAGTTCCCTTCGCTCTTAAAGCTAAGATAGATGAACAACTCGACAAACTAATTGCACAGGGGGTATTGAAGCCCATTGATCATTCTCCATGGGAGACTTCTATTGTAACCCCCATTAAGCCAGATGGGTCAATTCAAATTTGTGGGCACTACCGGGCCACTCTAAACCACGCCCTGCAGCAGAACGTGTATCCAGTTCCGGTGGTACAGCACCTCCTCCATTCCTTGGGGGGCGGAAAGGTTTTCGCTAAATTAGATTTAGCTCAAGCTTATCAACAATTACCAGTGGATGATAAGACGGCCCAAGCCCAAACAATTGTAACGCACAGGGGTGCTTTTAAATGTACTCGATTGCAATTCGGGGTGAGTGTGGCCCCAGGGATATTCCAAAGCCTAATGGAAAGGTTGTTACAGGGAATCAAGGGCGTGGTTCTGTATTTTGATGACGTATTAATTGCAGCACTAACAAAAAATTTTTTGCAGGATTGTTTGAAATGTGTTCTTAAAAAATTCCAAGAGGCAGGACTTGAAGTAAAAAAGGATAAATGTCACTTATATACTGACAGTGTTGAGTTTCTAGGGTATCGCATTGATAGCCAGGGCATTCACCCTACGGAGAGTAAATTAAAGGCGATAAAAAATGCTCCCAGGCCCCGTAACAAGACCGATCTCCAGGCATTCTTAGGCCTCATAAATTTCTATAATGTGTTTTTACCGCACAAGGCGACTGTTGCTGAACCGTTACACCGGTTATTAGATAAAAAAGCATTGTGGGTTTGGGGTTACCGGGAAGAACAAGCGTTTCGGAATGTAAAAAAATTGCTTACATCTGACTATGCTTATGCAGTATAAGGAGACATTACCATTAGTTATAACCTGCGATGCCTCACCCTTTGGGGTGGGTGCCATTTTGAGTCATGTACTACCTAATGGGAACGAGGCCCCTGTTGCATACTTTTCGAAGACTCTTTCACATGCAGAGCGGAACTATGGACAAATTGATAAGGAGGCTCTTGCAATCGTTTCAGCTGTAAAGAAATTTCATGAATATGTGTACGGAAGGACATTTACCATTGTAACTAACCACAAACCGTTGTTAGGGATAATAGCTGGGGACAAGCCAACCCCCTACATATTATCCCTGAGAATGAGTCGATGGTCAGAATTTCTAGCTGCTTATAATTATCGCCTGCAATATCGCCCGGGGAAAGCCATTCCCCACGCTGACGCACTAAGCAGAACGCTGCTTCCAGAGATCTCGACGATCCGGCACCAACGGCAACTACGTTGCAGATCGAAACACTCAACTTGCCGCCTATGACTGCCTGAGACATCGCGAGAGAAACCAAACGAGACCACACCCTAGCTCGAGTCCTAGGCTGGGTGGAACGCGGATGGCCATTGGACCAAATCCCAGATGACTTCGCGCCATTTAAAGCAAGACAAACTGAACTTTTTTCTCAAAAAGGCTGTATCATCTGGAGCGATAGAATCGTTGTCCCAGAGCGACTCCAAAAGATTTGCTACTACAAATCCTGCACGAGGGCCACCCCGGGATCGTGCGGATGAAAGCACTTGCACGAAGCTACGCATGGTGGCCAGGCATGGACCGACAAATCGAGCAATGGGTCAAGGCCTGTACCAAGTGCCAACAGACCAGCAACGCCCCACCAAAAGCCATGCCTATGGAATGGGAGACGCCATGGGGACCCTGGTCCAGAATCCACCTGGACTTCGCAGAGCCGACCAAAGGTCATACCTTCTTATTGACTGTCGATGCATACTCCAATTGGTTAGAAATTCATCGAATGATGGCCACAACTTCCGAAGCAGTGATTAAAGTCCTCAATAGACTCTTTGCAACCCACGGTTTGCCGGACGTCCTGGTGTCCGATAACGGGCCACAATTTATAGAGTTAATATTTGAACAGTACCTCGCTGACCAAGGCATCCGCCATGCGCTCACCTTGCCTGCGCACCTTACGACCAATGGCCGAGCAGAACACATGGTCCAATTTGTTAAAAAGACCTTACAGAAATTGGACTATGATTATATCGATGATAAAGTCAACCAAATTCTTCTATTGCAACACATCACTTCACATAGCGTCACCGGCAGAACTCCCGCAGAACTACTAATGGGGCGAAAACTCCGCTCCCGCCTCGACCGGTTGCACCCTGCTTACGAACTGGAAAATCCTATAGGATCCAGTGGACGCTATCGCACTTTCCAGGTAGGCGACAACGTTTATGCACGGAATTTATTGGGTGATCCCGTATGGATAGAAGCAACGGTAGTACGGGTAACTGGGCCCAAATCCTATATAGTAAAATGCTGTGACAATAGACTGTGGAAACGGCATATCGACCAATTACGGTCACGACTCACAACGGCCAGTCAACAACTCCCCCATGACCAAACCGAGGGGGGGGGAGGAACAGAAGAAGACGACGTTCCAGGGAACCTGTTAGAAGCGAGCGATGAATCAAGCGAGACTCAGGAAATGGAGCAGGAAGAAGAATTATTTGCACCGTTGGAAATTGCACCCGAGCGAGAAGCAGAGCCACTGCCAAACAACATTCCACCTCAAGAGGACTGCACTCAACCAGTCCAGCGAAAATCAGAAAGACTCAAAAGACAACCATCCTATTTAAAGGATTATATAACCACACCATAGTTTAAGAAGCCAGGGGGAAGGGGTGTTATGTATGTATATAGTTGAATAAAGTGTGAGCTTGGGGTAAAGTGCAGGGTTCTGGCCCTGCACTTCTGATTGGTTGTTAAGCGGCCAGATCGGATTGGTCAGTTCTAAAGAATCCGATTGGCCCTTAACGGAGGTTTGTTATTGGTCTAAGAGCTAGCATTCATAGCTCTCTATTGGTCAATTTTCACAGGGGTTGCCTATATAAGGCAGAGTTTGCTGTTATGTTCAGAAGTCACTATGTAATAAAGAGCTGAAAGTTCACCAACAAGGACTGTGTCCAAATTACTTCAACCCATGTCAGAATACTTAACAGTGGGCATGGCAGGGGAAGGATACTGTAAAAATCTCCATTACCTCCCTATCCCACTAACCTGCTTTCCAGCTCTGTTCTCCTGTGCAGGGCAACAAAAGAAGATTCCAGCCAATCATCTGGGACTTGGGAGGCAAAGAAGAAATGGGGGTGGAGCCAGTCAGAGGTGGTATTTGCCGGTTCTCTGAACTACTCAAAATTTCTACTACCGGTTCTCCAGAACTGGTCAGAACTTGCTGAATACCACCTCTGATAGGCAGGGAATCACATCAGAACATTCATTTTTTTAAAGTTAAAATTGAATTTTAATTACTATGACTATAATCTTAATTATGAGGAGTAGAAGATGACATTTGTTTCTTTTTAGAGACCAGAAGAGAGTATCAAGAGGCTAAGCCTCTTTTCAAAAAGCTGTTCAATGTATGGTAAAGATCCTGACCTTTGTGCATTTAGCTGATTACCTGGAGATAAACTGTGTGTACAAGGGCTGGATGTGATATTCTCTTGCAAGAAATCTGCAATCCTGTGTAGACTGCATGAAAAAAAAGAAAAGAAATGTGCATACATTGTAAATCCATAGGCACTGCAAAGCAATTACATGAATAAGATTTAAGCTGGAGCAGAATTATGTTCTTAAGCATTTCTCTTTTTAGCTTCCCTTCTTTTTCAGGTTTTTAAAATTTTTTGCTTGTTTACCTCCCTCTCATTTACATCAATTTATTCATTGGAAAAAATAGCAAGTTTCTTCTTGTGACTTTGGTAAAAGGTTTGAATATAGAAAGAGAGATTTCTATTATAATATCATTAATTAATATAATGCTTAGCTCTCCTTTCATGAACTATATAACTGATTTTTCCATGGAGTCCATGGCATCTGAAGTCATATTGGGACTGATACTTGCACTAAAGAACTGAACACATTTGGGATTATGACTAATGGTATCTGCTTTCTCATTCTAATGTATGTTATTTGGAAAAAGACACTGGAAACACGGAGGCTGTTTGAGTTTAATGGTTTAATGGTGGACAGGACAGGCTTGAAGCTCCAAAGTGAAAAGAATGACCACATGTTTCAAGGTGAAGGAAAGATCAAGAAGGCCTGATATGCTAAGAGTGCCTGGGTTTTATAACCTTTGTTGGGATTTGAATTGGAGTTTGTATTCTGATTGGTTGTCAGACTCCCATAGGGCCATGCAGGAGCAACTCTGTAGGCTGTCCTGAGTTCCAGGCTTGGTTGAGCCTTGCTGGATGAAGATGCACTGAAAGGGCTTTTGGTATAGTTTTACCTGGAGATCTTTGTTATGTAAAGTATTCTGGCCTAGGCCTTAATGGCCCACCCATTAACAAAAGTGGGGGTGAGCTTCTGCTTCTGAGGTGTTTCTGTTCTTAAGTTTCTACTCTTTTTAGGGGAAATATCCTGCCTTTTTAATATTTCCTAGGATATTTCAATTTTCTAGGAGAGGGGTGGGTGCTAACTTCCTACAGTACAAAAAGAGATGGAAACCCCTTCCCCAAAAACAAAACAAAAAATGCAGCATATTTTAGTATTATCCACAAAACCATCCAAATAAGGATGAAGAATACAAAACCTGACTGACTAATGTGAAGGGGGGGAAAAAACCAAGCCCCAACCCAAACATGGAAACTTATAGGTTAAGAAACTGGAGTACCCTGAAAAGGGGTAGAAATAGTTAACTGGAATTTGGGGGGTGAATTGGGGAAACATAATATTGGAGCCTCTTATTTCTATAACTGCTAATCAGATTTGGAATGGCTTGATTTTCTGATAGAAGATGGAAGAATTCCATAAAAAGGCTCAGCTGTAAAATGAATCACTTCCCTTCCCTCACATAAACTACATTTGAAAGAAATTATTTGATTTATATCCTGCCTTTCTACTAGGTTTTCAAAGAAACATAAAGCAGCCCTTCTTCCAATTTCTTTCCCCATAACTGTGGGGAAAGCCTCATATACCTCCTGTGAGATATGTGAGGCTAAAATAGTGAGCAGCTCAAGTCACCTAGTAAATTTCTATCAGCCTGAATTTCCATGTGGATTTTAGTCCAGCTTCTTAACCACTAAATTACATATACTTCTATACTTCCATATAGCTTTTGTAAGTCTAAGAGCAGAATTTAAAAATGATAAACTGATCACATAATAGCACTATAGTAGTTATGTGTATTCTGAACATGAAACATTCAGATTAATTTTGAAATGAATAAGCACATATTAAGAATTAACAATTCTGCAGAATGGTAAAAAAATAATTAACTGAAGTAAATTTTGAATCATTTTTTTGGAATATTGAGGAACAGTGACTGACTTATCAAATACAAAACAAGTATATACTAGTATAAAAATGAAGGCAAATATATTCCAGCATAATGCTGCAGGATCTAATTTGAGTTGGTCGCTGGGACCAGAGTGTAGTGTTTGGAACTTTTGGACTCATGCTGGAACCCATGTAGGGAACTCTCTACAATGTGTGCACCAGGTTGTTCTATGTGTAGTATTTATGTAGTGCCTGATATTATTATATTTATATGATTAAACCTATATGATGGTAGTGATCCATACACCACCTCTCCCAATTATGTCTTTTCTCTGATCTTTCCTCCTTTAGATGCAGACTGTCTGGATTTCTTTGGTTAATCATTGGGAAGGAAAGAATCATAGAGGTCTGGATTAAGTAGAACTTGAACTTGAAGAGCTACAACCCCGCGAAGCACCAGATGGTGCACAGCCTATGCTGCTGGGATATTTCAAGAAAACACAGTCTGCTTCCTTCAACTTGTTTCAAAGAATGCCAGATATTTTCTGTTGCCTTCATATTTGCATGAAAGATTGCTTTTCAAAACTGGCCAAGAAAATACAGCTTTTTCATTTTCTGTTCATAAGGTAGAATTTATTCATTTGCTTAGCTGCGTATGACACTTACTTTAAAATGGACATTTTACATATATACATTTTTGCATGTATTAAAATAATTTTTCCCCAACACTTTATTGGGTTTTCCCATTTATACATAATACCATTACTAATTGAACAATACTGTGACAATATATATATACATTTATACATCCTATCCAATCTTTCAATACACACTACTTCCATACTCTCGTAACAATTATATACATTATTTACATTTTCTATTCTTATGTCTATTGTCAATCCAGATATACCATGTTTCCTGTATTGCATTGTATTCCATGTCAGCTTTCCCTTTTAGTTCTGTAGTTAATTTGTCCATTTTCACGCGCTTGAAGAGAGAAAAGTCTTAATTGTTAAAAACCATAAAACAGGAATGCAGAAGCATCATTGACCATTTTTCCATTTAGAATAAATACAAACATTTTTTATTACCTGTATCAGTATGAGCTAGACATGAGTCACACTTTTATTCTTTTTATTATTAAAGTATATTTATATACATTTGCTCTTCTATAAGATACTAGGTCCGTACAATAAGCATTTCAGGCAGGAGAGTCTTGACAAAGCAATCTCCTTAAAAGCTGTGAGACCAGAACAATTCATCCTATTTATACTTTTGAACTGGAGAAGGCTGTTGTGCCAAGATTAGAAAAATCTGCCAATGGAAGCAGGTATTTGAAAGGCTGGAAAAGGTTATGTGCTACCCTTCATGTCAAACCTTGCCATCTGATCTTCACAGCAACACAGTTAGTGAAAATGACTGATGCATCTGCACATGTAGGGTGGGATGAAAAATCTTGTGGGTTATGAACAAATAGTTAGATCACCAACAGCAATAGTAAGTGACAGCATATGCCTTCAATCATAGCTGCCATTTATGCAGCACTTTCACTTGGCACCCAGCCTGCCTTTAATGGAATGTGACCCGCATCTGGGAATGAGATCATCTGTAATCCATTTAGCGGAACTGTATGAGCAAAACTCTGAGGCCAGCATTATGTTCCCACAATTACCTTTACCAGTATTATGATTAGGAAAACAAAACCTGCTGCATCTATTTCTCCATTTGTAAAGTTATTTTGCAAAAAAAAATACAGCATTTCTGAATAATTTCTATATCAGGAATTATATTTTCCCGGAAGCAAAACAAATGCACCTAAAAGCTATTTTATATTTTGGCTCATCCTTTTTCAGATTGGGTTTTCCAAAGATTTAATTGCTGAAAAATAATAGACAAAGAGTGGAAGCTTATTTTCATAACAGTCTAAGTAAGAATTAATAAGTACATGCTGAAATTTTAAAGTCTGGTAATACTAATCTATAAGTAAGATTTTAAGATTACTATTTTTTACAAACTGTAAATGACTACTATCCTGAATTTCTTAACTCTGATACTTTATAGTTTAATTACTATAAAGTTGGAACATCCAGTTTAAAGGGACTTGAGATAGTAGCTGATTGAGGATTGAGAAAAATCCAAGATGATAATTATTTTGGATTAAACTCCAATTAAATAGTGTGTCAGTCCTTAAAGGACAACTGACTAGGAAACCAAAATCATGTACTTTTTATATAAGGTTACAATGATAATAACTTGGAAATATGAGTGTTCTTTTTATCTTCTTTCCTCTAGGAAAGGTCTTGTCTGAGATATTGCCTTATGTTACAATTATGCCTTACATTCAGATTTCTTTTATCTGACTATTGACTTGGTTGTGCCATTCTGTTCCTCAAGGTCATTCCTTTTTCCTATGCATTGTGTCATAAAAGAAAATAAAAAATGACCTCACTTATGTACTTGCTGACTGAGGTTTTTTGCACAGCATGTTGTGTTGACATAAAACCATGGATTTGTTTAAGAATTCTAGCAAAAGAGAGTTCACTACTTTATATGGCAGCTTGTCCCACTAGCTGACAACTTATACAGTCAGGAAGTTCCTCTTGATGTCTAGCCTACTTCTTTGTAGCTGTAATCCACTGGGTATAGCTTTCTGCCTTCAGCAATAGAGAATAAACTCGTCTTTCTTTTTAATGTGACAATATTTCAGTATTTTAAGATTAATATGCTATATGTCTGGTTGCTTTTTCTGTAGTTAAATATACTTGGGTTCTTTAACTGTTCTTCTTGTGACTTCCTTAACATATTTTTCACCATTAGTACATTAGCCTTCCTTTAAATATGCAACAATTTATCCCTGTCCTTTTTAAACTGATGGAATGCAGCACTTCATATCACATCTGAACAGAGCATAGTAAAATAATTGCTTCACATGATCTGGAATCTTTTTAATTGATTTGTGATTATGCCTTCTGTTAAGTACTGAGCATGGGCGCGAAGAATGGAGACGAGCCGGTGAAATAGTGAACTTCAAAACTCTTTATTAACATGGTGTGACAGCTCAGCTCAATGGCTGAAACGGGCCTCCTTATATCGGCAACTTATTAACTATTCAACCAATGAAAACTTGGGAGCGCTAGCTCCGTTAACCAATGGGAGAGGCTCGTTAATGGCCAATCAGATTCACCTGAACGGACCAATCTGATGTTGCCATTAACGGCCAATCAGAAGTGCAGGGTCAGAACCCTGCATTTGACTTCAAGCTCTTGATAACTTTATTTACACATTTATTCATTCACAACACCTTCATTATCTTGTTTTATAAGGCTTACCTCCTTCACCATTCATTCCCTCTCAGGATTTCAAACCATAGGAACAGACTAAACTTTTCTCAAAATCTACTTATTTGAAAGCCAACATGTAAATCTGACTTTTTCAGCTCTTCTCCTCAGGATATTCAAGGATATTGTATTCAATGATTTTCTCTCATGGTGACAATTACCTTTCATTTTGCAGCCAGTTCCTTCCCATTGATAAAAAATAGGTCCATGTTTCTTTTTTCTTCCACCTTCTAGAATAGGGGTGTCAAACTGGTGGCCCATGGCCTGGATGGGTCATGCACAGGCCACATCCATCTCAGCTCCACAAAGGGAAAAAACATCTTGAAACATCATGGCAACGTGTCACTGAGAGTTTTACACCTGTGTTCTAGAAAATGAAAAGCACAAGAATAATAAATGTCCAATATAGGACATCTCAATTTTGGCAGTTAGATTTCAGTGTTGATAATAGAAATCTCACATTATCATTACATTATGCCTTTTTAAAACACTAGTTGTCTGATATATAAGTCATCTGAATCTTCTGCCTTTCTAGGTTGTCTATAATAAACTCCCACTTATAATAACATTTCTTTCTCCTTTTAATTTTACCCAATACTTTGCAAAGGATTTCTATATTCTGGTAGAATTTATGTGTAAGTATATATTTTTTTCTTCATATATAGTATCATGCCTTCATTATTTTTCTTTTGGGTCTGTTCATTCTGAAGAAACTGTAGTTTTCCATTGTTGTGTATGCTCAAGAATCACACAATGTTTATCACATTTTCCAGAGTTATGATCTTTAATTCTCCATGTCTGCTTTCCATAGTCTGTACCTTGATGTAAAATCACCTGAGGTTTTTTGAGTGGCACCACATGAAGGCTTCTCTGTTAGGTTTTGAGCATGGGCGAAAGAATGGAGACAAGCCTCTGAACAGTGAACTTCAGCTCTTTATTTACATTGTGACTTCTGCTTCAATAGCAGTTAAACCCGCCTTATATAGGCAAACCCTGTAACTTTTAACCAATAACGAGCTAGGAGCACTAGCTCTTATAACCAATAGGAACTCTCTGTTAAGGGCCAATCGGATTCCCCGGAACGGGCCAATCCGGTCCAGCTGCTTAACAGCCAATCAGAAATGCAGGGCCAGAACCCTGCACTTAACTCCAAACTCACACTTTATTAAATCTTTATGCATGCACAACACCCCTTCCCCCTGGCTTCTTATTTTCAGGGCGCAGTTACATAGTCCCTGAGGTAGGATGGTTGTCTTATTAGTCTCTTTGATTTCCGTTGTATCAGCTGGCTGCAATCACGCTGAGGTAGATCGTTGTTTGGCAGTGGGGCTGTTTCTGGTTCAGAGTTCACTTCTACGTCGTTGCCCACATTCTCTGCAATTCCCTGAGGCGCAACCGTTTCTCCCTCCGGCTCCGCTTCCTGAGTCTCTATCAAGTTGTCGTTTCCTTCAAACGGGTTCTCTAGGAATTCATCTTCTTCCGTACCTCCCCCCCTCAGTTTGGTCATAGGGGAGTTGCAGACTGGCTACTGGAAGCCGTGATCGTATTTGATCGATATGGCATTTCCAAAGTTTATCGTCAAGGCATTGTACAAGGTAGGATCTGGGGCCGGTTACACGTACTACTGTCGCTTCCACCCACAACGGGTCGCCCGATAGGTTTTTAGCATATGTCAAGTCTCCTACCTGGAAAGGTACGACAGCGGCCGCTGGATCCTAGTGGTTTCTCCGGTTCGTAAGCTGGGTGCAACCGGTCGAGGTGGGAGCGGAGCTTTCGTCCCATTAGCAGTTCGGCGGGAGTTTTGTTGGTGACGCTATGTGGGGTGATGTGTTGCAAGAAAAGTATTCAATTGACCTTGTCATCAATGTAGTCTACCTTCTGTAAGGTTTTCTTCACAAATTGGACCATGCGTTCTGCTTTGCCATTGGTCGCAGGGTGCACAGGCGAGGTGAGCGCATGGCGAATGCTGCGGTCAGTGAGGTACTGCTCGAACGCTAGTGCGGTAAATTGAGGGCCGTTATCGGATACCAGGACGTCTGGTAATCCGTGGGTTGCAAAGAGTCTGTCTAAGATTTTGATAACCGCCTCGGAGGTCGTAGTCATCATGCGATGGATCTCGAGCCAATTCGAGTAGGTGTCGATGGTAAGCAGGAAGGTGTGGCCTTTGGTTGGCCCCGCGAAGTCCAAGTGAATTCGGGACCAGGGTCCACGTGGTGTCTCCCATTCAGTAGGCATGGCTTTTGATGGGGCGTTGCTGACTTCTTGGCATTTGGGACAAGCTTTAACCCACTGTTCGATTTGCTTGTCAATGCCTGGCCACCATGCATAGCTTCGCACAAGGGCTTTCATTCGCACAATGCTGGGGTGGCCATCATGCAAGGTTCTCAGAGCGCTTTCTGGAATCGTTCTGGGATAACGACTCAATCGCCCCAGATGACACAGCCTTTCTGGGAGAAGAGTTTGTCGAGTCTTGAATGGTGTGAAGTCATCTGATAACTGGTCCAATGGCCATCCGCATTCTATCCAGCTTAGGACTCATGCTAGGGTGAGGTCGCGTCTGGTTTCTCTCGCGATATCTTGGGCGGTTAGTGGCGGCGAGTTGAGTGCCTCGATTTGCAATGTGGTTACCGTTGGTGCAGGATCGTTGAGAGTCTCTGGAAGTGGTGCTCGGCTCAATGCGTCGGCGTGGGGAATGGCCTTCCCTGGGCAGTATTGCAGCCGATAGTTATAAGCAGCTAAGAATTCTGACCATCGGGTCATCCTAGGGGATAATATGTATTATTGGGCTATTATCCCCAATAATGGTTTGTGGTCAGTCACAATAGTAAAAGCCCGGCCATACACGTATTCGTGGAATCTTTTCACAGCTGAGGCAATTGCGAGGGCTTCTTTATCGATTTGTCCATAGTTTCACTCAGTTTTTGAAAGAGTCTTTGAAAAATATGCAACAGGGGCTTCGTTCCTATTCGGCAGTACATGGCTCAAAATGGCGCCTACCCCGAAAGGCGATGCATCACATGTTATAACTGACGGCAAAGTCTCGTTATACTGCATAAGTACAGAGTCAGAAGTGAGCAGTTTTTTAACATTTCGGAACGCCTTTTCTTCACGGTAACCCCATAGCAATTTGCTTTTTTATCTAACAACTGATGTAACGGTTCAGCGACCGTTGCTTTGTGTGGCAAAAATACATTATAAAAATTGATGAGGCTTAGGAACGCCTGGAGATCGGCCTCGTTTCGTGGCCTGGGAGCATTTTTTATCGCTTTTAGTTTACTTTCGGTAGGGTGAATGCCCTGGCTATTAATCAGGTACCCTAAAAACTCAACGCTGTCAGTACACAATTTACATTTGTTTTTTTTTAACCTTAAGACCGGCCTCTTGGAATGTTTTTAGGACTAATTTTACCCGGCCCTGCAAGATTTTTTTTGTAGGGGCTGCAATTAATACATCGTCAAAATAGAGGACCACGCCCTTAATTCCTTGCAATAACCTTTCCATAAGGCTCGAAAAATCCCCGGGTCTACACTAACTCCAAATTGCAGCCGGGTACATTTAAAGGCACCTCGGTGCGTCACAATAGTTTGGGCCTGTGCCGTTTTTTCATCCACTGGTAATTGCTGATATGCCTGAGCTAAATCTAATTTAGCGAAGACTTTCCCGCCCCCCAGGGAATGGAGGAGATGCTACACCACCGGAACTGGATACGCGTTCTGCTGCAGGGCGTGGTTCAAAGTGGCCCAGTAGTCCCCACAAATTCGGATTGACCCGTCTGGCTTAATGGGTGTTACAATTGGGGTTTCCCAAGGGGAGTGATCGATGGGCTCTCATACCCCCTGAGCTATCAGTTTGTCAAGTTGTTCATCGATTTTCGATTTTAAGGCAAACGGAACTCGACGGGGCTTTAGACGAATGGGAGCTATTTTTGGATCTAGACTGAATGAAATCGGGGTCCCCTTGTACTCGCCTAAGCTGTCCGCGCAGACGTCCCTGAACTCATAGATAAGGTCTTCCTCATAGTCACCGCCGCTGACTCGGTTTATGCCGGCCACTTCAATGTCGAGTGGCACGAACCATTGGAGGCCCAGTAGGCTTGGCCTATCTCTATCGATGACCGTTAAAGGTAAGTATGCTGTGTGCTTCTTGAAGGAGACTCGGACTCAGCAGGAACCGACGACGGAGATTCGATTCCCTTGGTAATCCTTGAGGATGAGGCGTTGGGAGCGGAGATCTTGGTGTTGAATTGTGGGGATGAGTTGCTTGAGTGTCTTCCAGGACACCATCGAGAGGGACGATCCCAAGTCGACCTCCATGTGGCAAGGCTCGTTCTCGATGGCTACTGTGACTCAGATTTTCTTAGTGTCCAAGGCTGAGGCGTGACCGATAGTGATAGTATGGTGAGCCTCTTCTCTCTGCAAAGCTCGATTTCTGTAGGAGTGGTTTACTGGCTCTTGCTGTACAGGATGGTTTCCTGTCAATTGGCGATAGTTAGCCCCTTTTGAGGCCTGGCTGGGTTCTGGCAAGCTGCGGCAGACCCGTCCAATGTGGCCTCGTTTCCCGCACTCATGGCAGAGTGCGTCATGGAATTTGCATTCGGACCTGGCATGGTTGGCTCCACAGCCAGCGCAAGGGCGTAAGGACTTTGGGCGATGGTCCCAGTCAGACCGCAGTCGATGGACCCCTTCTTTGTCGCTGTCTGACGACGAAGAGAGGTCCTCGTGGTGCCTTGTCACAAGCTGCCTTTCTGAACTAGGTGAGATGTCGCTGGCCGGTGGTGGTACCGGAGCGCGGTTTCGGCATAGTTGTGCAGCCGACTTCCTGGTTGCTTCTGCTGCAGTAGCATCGGCGATGGCGTCAGCCAGGCTGATGTTGCCTTTCACCATCAGCTTGCTCTGGACTCCTGGTGCATCTAGTCCCAGAACTATGCGATCTCTTAGTGCTTCTTCTAAATCGGCAAATCCGCAGAGGCCTCCCAAATTTTGGAGGTCTGCTATGAAGTCAGCCCCGCTTTCTCCCTTTCACTAGCTCCTCTGATAAAACTCGTGGCATCTTACGAGCGTAGGCACGGTCGGGGCGTAGTGGTCTCATAGGATAGGTTCAAGGTCGTCCCAATCCATGGCCTTCACTTCTCGGGGTTTGGCTAGTGCTTTAGCCATCTTAAATACAGTTGGACCGCAATGCGTTAGGAACACCGCCCGTTTCTTCCCGGCTGTGGCGTCCTTTAAGTTGTTCGTCTCTAAGAACATTTGGAAGCGATCCATGTAAGACTCCCAGTCTTCCTGTGCTGGATTGAATGGAGCGGGTGGTATGATGCCGCCGGACATGGTTTTGTTGTTGGCGTCGTCTGTCACGTGCTCGGTGTTCTTCGAAGTTTCGTTGGTTCAGATATCTCCAAATCCCACCTTCGTCGCCAGTGTTAGGTTTTGAGCATGGGCGAAAGAATGGAGACAAGCCTCTGAACGGTGAACTTCAGCTCTTTATTTACATTGTGACTTCTGCTTCAATAGCAGTTAAACCCGCCTTATATAGGCAGACCCTGTAACTTTTAACCAATAACGAGCTAGGAGCGCTAGCTCTTATAACCAATAGGAACTCTCTGTTAAGGGCCAATCGGATTCCCCGGAACGGGCCAATCCGGTCCGGCCACTTAACAGCCAATCAGAAGTGCAGGGCCAGAACCCTGCACTTAACTCCAAACTCACTCTTTATTAAATCTTTATGCATACACAACATTCTCTATTGCATTTCCTGCAAAATTCTAAGTCTCTCATGTGCCTGTCTCTCCCTTTATTTTCTTCTTTCTTGAGTCTAGTCCTTGTACACATGTTCATTTCTGGCCTATTACCACTTTTGTTCTAATTTAATAACCTTCTGATTTCCAGTTTTTGTAAGATGTATATCACTTCTTATTAGAATTCTTTCATGAAGGCATCATAGTTCATTTTTCCTGGAATCTAAACTCTTCTCAGTGATTATATCTGTCTCATGCATGCATGGCTCAGAAACTATTGTGACTTCCTACTTCTAAAATCTATCTCCAACTCTCTTGTGTGAAGGAAAATTTTAAAAAGTTTTCATTTTCTTCTTTTCAGCAGGCATAACAAGCATCAATTATGTTAATGTAGTGGCATATGTATCATGATATTATTATACCAACAGTGTAATGTTGCATAATAATTTCTGATTTAAATATAATCCTCTAATTTAGTGCTTAGATCGTGATATATGTCTTCATGATTGCCCTTTTTGCCTACCATAATGGATGTCATCGCTCTTCTAGAATATAAGTAACAAAATCTGGAAGTGAGAATCTCTTTTCTAGTGCAAATTAATTTTATATAATTGATTTCCTCTAAACACGAATTAAATGGTTAGTAGCTAGTATCAGTTTCTTGTGGAAACCTTGGCTTGTGCCAACTGCATGGATTTTGTTACTCCAGATGGAATAATAATAATTAATATTTGGAACACTCCACTCTTTGTGACTTATAAGCATTGGGCACATTAAATTTTAACTGGCAGCATCTTAAGCTTTGCAAAATTTGTACATCTACCTTGAAAAATAGAGCAAATTAGTGAACTATTAGTGCTTCCATATGGATGATTCCTGATGCTACTAATAATTGTGCATTGATTATGTTTTTTAAAGACAGTTTGTGAGAAGAAAAAAGACAAAGGTAGTAGTGGGAGTACACATGAAATTTGCAAATGAAAAAAGATGTCCAGGTTTTTCTTTATATTTGTTAATAGGGAATGATGATTGCATGATAAAAGCTTTTATGAAAGTGCCTCAGGTTTCAGAAAACATGTAGAAATAGCTCTAGTCTTTACAAACTTGACTGCCTGTGTCATTAATGGGTCCATTTAAGTTATCTAGGGATGTAGAAAATATAATTACAATAGTAAGCAATTTTCTTGAATCATAACTTGTGTCTCCTGACAAGATTACTAGAAATAAAGAATTTTTCCTGTAGAAGAAAACTGACAAGAAGCAGGCCAGAAATGAGTTTCTAGAAATGATGATGGACATTATAAAGATCGTTGGCTGAAATCTGCTTGCTTCAGTCTTTCAGTCTTTAAACATTTTTAAGATGTTTAAAACACCCACATATATCCCCTGAGCTTTTTTGGAAAATCTCTCCAAACTCAGAAAGATCCATTGCAGGAAAATTATTTCACAGTAGTTAATATTTCTATATAGTACTTTCCATTGCCTAACCTAAATCTTAAAGGCAAGTAAGACATGGTGATATATCTACAGATATTTATCCAATTGTTTTTCAAATCTAAGGGAAAAAATGTTGAGGAACCTTCTGAAGTAAAACCAGTTTGAAAGTTAACATTGATAAATAATCTGTACTCAATTTTCTAAAAGTATATTTAAATTTTGAAATGTCATTCTATCATGAGGAATTTGTTTACAATTCTGTCTCTGAACCCAAACAGGAAATCATAAATCAATATTAAGAAGGTTCAGAACAAAAGAAAGAAAGACCCTGAGGATGTTTACTGAACACAGAATTCCAGCTCCAAATCAGAAATGGCAGATGAAAAACAAATAAAATAGAATAGAATTCTTTATTGGCCAAGTGTGATTGGACACACAAGGAATTTGTATTGGTGCACATGTTCTCAGTGTACATAAAAGATAAGGTACATTAATCATAAGTCAAGAATCATAAGGTACAACACTAAAAGTCATAGGGTACAATAAGCAATCAAATCATACTAGGAAACAGTCAATATAAATCATAAGGATACAAGCGACAAAGTTACAGTCATACAGTCATAGGTGGGAGGGGATGGGTGATAAGGAGTGATGAGAAGATAAATAGTAATAGTAGTGCAGACTTTGTAAATAGTTGAACAGTGTAGATTATATTCATGGCATTTTACTTATTGAATTATTGAAACTTTTATTATCTTTTGACTGCGTGGCTCAGCCTAGGGGCAGCTGTATAAATCTGATAAGTAATGGTTTTAGTATTTATCTATAAACCTACAGAATTGTAATTTCCAGACACATACCCAAAGAAGTGTCTTTGGACATGATTGGTCAGGGGAAACATTTACCTTTCTTATTTGAAGTATTTTTTATGTATTACTTGACTGTTATTAGTATGTGTATGTATTTTGTAGATACATTCCGCTGTATAGGCTATGATCATAATGGATCTGCCCATCATGGTCATAATACATAATGGTCATAGATCAGGCCAGTCACATGACTGCTCTGATTTTTATTACCTTATGGCAGTCACTAAACCAACATTATTTTTGCTGAAAATAAAAATGCCATTTTTAAGCAAAACCTTCATAAAATATGTGATTGTGGGATGCTGCAAATGGCTGTAATTCAGGGTAAGTTTCCTAGTGCCCAAAGTGCAGTCATATTCATTAATCTTAAAAGTACTTCTATATTTTTATTGACCATTTATAATTTGGAAAAATGAGATAAATGGAAAATCAAATAAACTGATTCAATTAATAAGGTTTTCTCATTGTGATAAGTAATTTTCTCTTGAAACAGTTCTGCAAAATCCTCTGCAGGCCAATGTCATTAGTGATACCAATGAAAGATGTGCAGGAATACAAACTAAATTCCTATTGAACAAGTTTTACAATGAATCAGGTGTAACTTTATGAAAATGTTTTTAAGTTTGACTAATTATGGCAATCTAGACAGATAAGAATAATGATGGAGCAGATGTATATTAAATCCTTCTGCTTGGAACTGTTCAGAGTCAGGCAATGAATGCAATCAGACAAATAGTTAAGGTTAAATACTTATTTTTCATGATTGCTGCCAGTGACCTCATTACAGATTCAAATGTTTCATTCTTATTTATTCCTTCATTTGCTAATTGCAATTGGCCTCTCTTTTGTGTCTCCCTTCTGGTACTGGACATGATTCTCAACATAACCAATCACTGTGATAGAAAATAACAGTATTTATGTTTATGATCCTCTAATTGCATACTTGGAGAGAATAGAAACAAATAAGGTTCAATGATTAGGAGCTGAAGAGAAATAGAAGAGGATGGCTAAATATATGCTAGGATGGAAAGACAGACAGTGTAAGGAAAACTCTAAGGAAGACTCTGTTGTATTCAGGGGTGGGTTTACTACTGGTTCGGTAATTATGTTTTGTACATGCACGTGTGAAATAAAACTAAAGCTGTGCTGCCCAACTTATTTCATTTTTCTTTAAATATTCTCATATCTTGTTTTACAATAGTATCTAAGATTCCTATTTCATTTCTATATTCATGATACATATTTACTCTTATCTGTCATATTTGCAATTTTGTCACATACTGTTATTCTATTCATTATTCAGTAAGTTTCATCCTAGTTCTAATAATTCGAAAATTGTCCCCTTTAATTGTTAAGTTGAGTTTACTCATTAGAAACATTTATAAAAAAAATTATTTGTTATAAAAATTTATCATAGTATTGTCACTAATTGATTATCACATTCAAGGTTAATAAACAATAGTTTCCTAACTACTACATATCACATATACATGATATTTAACAAAGCGATGAATAAAGTTAAAATGAATTGTGAGAATTGTAATGGAAAGATAGATTAATATCTTTGAAATAATAGATGATTTAGAATTTAATTGAGAGAAAGAATACCATGCAGAATCAGATTATATACACATACATGCATACACACACACACACACACATGTTTTTTTAAGTTTTCGCGGGTACTTACATGTATGGTATTCAGCTTTGTTTGGGTATTTTCCCACGTCATTATAGTTGTGCTTTTAAAGTTGTAGCAACATTTTGGTAGAATCTCATCTGCCATCATCAGGCTTCTGTATTGTGTTCGTCTATAGATAGATAGATAGATAGATAGATAGATAGATAGATAGATAGATAGATAGATAGATAGAGATATAGATATATAGATATATAGATATATAGATATATAGATATAGATATATAGATATATAGTCAGATTCCACACGGTATTCTTTCTCTCAATTAAATTCTAAATCATCTATTATTTCAAAGATATTAATCTATCTTTCCATTACAATTCTCATAATTCATTTTAACTCTATTCATCACATTGTTAAATATCAATTAATATTCTTATAATAAATTCCCATTTCCACATTTATTCCAATTATTCCAATCTTTTCTATTTTTTAAATCTATATTCTTATATATCACAACACCTTACCTTGTAGAATCCCCCTTCCTGTTCATCTTTTACCCATTGTCTCTGATCCTCCTGACTATGTAATTTCTTTTAATTTTTATTTGTTTTCTGCTTCCTATCATTTTCTGGTTCTTTCTCTTAATCCCCCCCCCTTTTTTTGCTTCTTACACCAATGTTTTTTCTCCTCCCTCTTTTGAGCTTTCATCTGTAATTCCCTTTCCTGCTGTTTCCTTTTTTTAAATTTAACTTTCCAACAATTCCCTCTTTATTTATCCCATAAAACCACAAGTTTTAGTTTTAATTCTTTCCCCCCCCCTTGTTTTATTGTTCGTTGTTCCACTTGTTCTTTAAAGCTGATTTCTTTTTTGTTTAACTCCTCCCCTTCTGGTTCTATTTGTTCTTCTTTAATAAGTGTCACCATTTCTAATTTATGTAGTACAATACTGCACAATTCCAAGCTTTCATGTATCATTTCTTTCATATTTCTTAGATCCAATTTTATTTCCTCACATATTTCTGCCATTTCATATACTTCTGTTTATTTTTATTTTCCCTTTCTTTAATATTTAAGTGCAATTCAATTGTCCAGTAATTTATTTCAGCCAGCGTCTTTAATATTTATTTTCAACAGTCAATGTCCATAAATCTTTGTTTCCAAGTTCCTTCTATTAGTTCCTTTTCCAATTCTTTTCCAAAATCACCAAGTAACTCCAGGGTAATTTCTTCACATATCTTTTTTTTCTTTGTAATATTCTAGTATTTCACTTTTCAGGGTTTCTATATTATTATTACAAAAAAAATTATTAGTTCATGTCAAGTTCCATTTTTTAAAAAATAAATTTTATTAGTCTTTTGTATATTTTAAAAATAAATATCATGATGTTAATAGTTTTGTGACATCCATCTTAGCCATTTCTATCTTTTGTGCATATTTACAAATATATACAATTTTGTATGAATATATACATTTAATCTATAAGTTGCTTATCTTTAATTCCTTCATTTTTTGTCTTAATTCGATTCAATTATACCATTTTCCCCAAATTCTACAGTGTTCAGACTCCTTTCTCATGTACCATTAAAGTCAATTTGTCCATTTCAGCACATGGCATTATTTTTTGAACAATCAGTTCATCCGATTGTGTACAGTTGTGCTTCCAGCATTGAGCATAAGCTATTCTAGCAGCCGTTAAGATGTGTAATACAATATATTTTATATTTTTTCCACATTTCTTTTTGAATATCCCTAACAGAAATAGTTCTGGTTCCAATTCTACTTGTTCCTTAAGAATTTCTTGTAGCTATTGTTTAATTTTAAGCCAATATTTCTGAGCTTTTGAACAAGACCACCACATGTGGTAGAGTGTACCCTCTTTCTTTCTACATTTCCAATATAGCAGATTCATGTTGGGATATATCTTCACCAATCTCGCAGGGGTTAAATGCCATCTATAAAACATCTCATAAATATTCTCTTTGTATGATGCCGATTTTGTTAATTTAAGTTCTAAATGCTTTCCCACTCTGTCAAATTTATATTATGTCCTATGTTTTGAGTCCAAGCTTCTTCTTCTAATTCTACCTCTAACAAATCTTTATAAAATTTTGTGATTTTTTTTTCATCTGGGCCTGTTAAAATTTTATCCAATTGTTGTAGTTCCAAGTATACTCCAAAATCTTCTATATCCTTTTTGTATCTATTTGTAGTTGGAGATATGCCCACCAGTCAATACGTATCCCTTGTTTTTGGAGGTCCTGATTTGATTTTAATTTCCCTTGTGCATATTAAACATCTTTATATTTTGTCACTTTACATAAATCCTAGTTGTTTGGGTGTATCATAGTTTCCATCATAGATAGCCAAATTGGAATTTTCATATGGTATCTCCTAATTTTAATCCAATTTTATAAAATCTAATCTAATCAAATGTCTATGGAAATATAATTGTTGTTTGGTTCCTGTATCCTGTATCCCACAAAAAGTAATGCCATCCTTTTTGCAGGTCATGGCCCTCTAAACTTAATATTCACTTATTAGTTAAATTAATCCATTCCTTGGTCCAAATTAACATTGTCACTTTGTAGAACAGCTCCCAGTTTGGGAGTCCAAAGTCTCCTCTGCTTTTGTTATCTTGTAATGCTTTCATTCTTATTCTAGGTTTTTTCCCTAGCCATATATATTTTGGCGTAATTTTATTAATCTCATTGAAAAATTTTTTTCTCTAATTTAATGGGAATTGTTTGAAATAAATACAAAAATTGGGGTAAAATGGTCATTTTGATGGCTGCTATTCATCGTAATAGTGATAATTGTAGTTTGGCCCATAGTTCTAAATCTATCTTTGTTTCTTGTATAAATTTGTTATAATTATTCTCTTTTATTGTTATGCAGTGAGCAGTCAACCATATACCTAAATATTAAATTTTCTTTGTTGTTTGTAGTTACATTACTCTTTCTAATTCTATTTTTTGTAATTCCTTTAAATTTTTAGTTATAAGTTTTGTTTTTTGTCTATTAGTTTTAAGGCCTGATAGTTCCTCATATCTTTCCAATTCTCTAATTATCTCATTCCCTGTCTCTTTGGGTCTTCGATAAAAAATACCAGGTCATCTGCAAAGGCTGGGAATTTATATTCTTCCTTCTTGACTCTATTTCCTTTTATTCCTGGGTTCTGTCTAATTTGTCTTAGGAGACTCTCTAGTGACAAGATAAAAAGCAG
Source organism: Hydrophis major (assembly GCA_033807585.1). NCBI lineage: Eukaryota > Metazoa > Chordata > Lepidosauria > Squamata > Elapidae > Hydrophis > Hydrophis major. The sequence goes on from CM066332.1 coordinate 111,671,314, forward strand.
AGGTAACAGAGGATAGCCTTGCCTTACTCCTTTCCTTATTTTGAAACCCTGAGTATTTTTGCCATTTACTATAATATATATTTGCCATTTACTATAATATATATATATATATTCTGGGTAGAATATATTGTTTTTATTATGTTCTCAAATTTATTTCATATTATAAATTTGTTGTAACATGAATTTCCAATTTAAATTATCAAATGCCTTCTGGGCATCCAGAAAAACAAGGGCCACTTGTTTCTCCAGATGTGCCTCATAGTATTGCAGAATGTCTAGCACTATCCTTGTGTTGTTTCTAATGTGTCTACACGGCAAGAATCCATTTTGGTTGGAATGAATATATACTCTTTTCAGGCTGGTTGCCATTGTACTTGCAAATATTTTATAATCAGCATTCAATAATGATATTGGTCTGTAATTTTGGATTAATCTATTATCTGTGTCCTCTTTTGGGATTAACAAGATATATGTTTCTGTTTTGTCTCCCCTTCCCTTTCCCCCAAAAGGTAAGGGATTATGCACACACACAAACATCAACAGGCAAGCTGGCTCGAACTTCGCAGAGCAAATCCTCTGTAACTGATAACATTCTTGGCATCCCACTACGTCCTACCTGCCAAGTCTGAGCTGGCAGCAATTGTAAATCAAAGTCTTACTCACACAGAGGGAAATGGGTCTTTCACTTCACAAAGCACAAGGCAATCCACAAAACAATCGTTCTTCCAACATAGTTATGAATAAAGTCTAAAGTAAGTTAAAGTTTGTCCCGTGCAAAGTTTAAGGAGAAAGCACACCCACTTTTATCCCCTGTGGGGTGTGTGTTATGTTCTGCGCATGGGCACAAGGAATGGAGACGAGGCAGTGAACAGTCAACTTCAACTCTTTATTAATCATTCTGAACAGAGCAAAAACCCTAGGGCAGCAGCAGCCCTTTTATAGGGCAGGCTGCTGACCTATTAGCCAATGAGAAACATGGAAGTGTCAAACCCTTGAACCAATGAGAGTGGCTCGTTAACAGCCAATCAGATTCCCCAGAATGGACCAATCTGATATCGCTATTATTGGCCAATCAGAAGTGCAGGATTAGAACCCTGCTTTTTCTTAAGGTTTGTTAAAACTTTATTTAAGCGCTTTTATTAGTTCATAACACCCCTCCCCCCGGGTTCCGTTTGAGGTGTGCGGTGATGTAATCTCTAAGATATGTAGGTTGTTTTAACTGTCTATTGGATTTGCGCTGTCCCACTGGTTCCTGTCTGTAGTCCGGTTTCGGTGGGATGTTTTTGGACATATCTGGTACAGGCGGTTCCGCATCCTCACTGGACGACTCGGTGCCGCTAATGCTGTCATTATTGTCCTCCGATCTTTGCGGGCTTGCCTCCATTGAGGTATTCCTCTGTGGTGAGGAGAGTCCCCTCCCTGATTCTTCTTCATTTATCGCGCCCGATTGCTGACTTCCTTCGCTTCTGCTTTCCACCATCTTGAATTCGGTTTCTTCGACATCCCCTCCCCCCTCAGTTTGGGAGTCACAGGAGTCGCGGGAACTGGGTTGTAGCCTAGAGCGAAGCTGATCTATATGGCGTTTCCATATTTTTCCATCGCAGGTTTGCACACGGTACGATCTGGGTCCGGTGGTTTGAAATACGTTTGCTTCGACCCATAATGGTTCGCCGGAGAGGTTTTTTGCGAAAACTAAGTCGCCTACCTTGAACTCGCAGCATTTTCCGGTAGATCCACAGGGTTTCTCTGGCTCGTAGGACGGGTGAAGCCGGTCGAGGTGGGAACGGAGCTTGCATCCCATCAACAGTTCAGCTGGGGTCTTGTTAGTAATGCTGTGCGGAGTGATGTGTTGGAGTAGGAGTATTCTGTTTATTTTGTCGTCAATATCCCCATAGTCCATTTTGTGGAGAGTTTTTTTAACAAATTGTACCATACACTTGGCCCTGCCGTTAGCCGCAGGGTGCGCTGGCAAAGTGCATGGTGGATACCCCGGTCCGCTAAGTATTGTTCAAATGCCAGGGCGGTGAACTGGGGTCCGTTGTCGCAGACCAGAACGTCTGGCAGCCTGTGCGTTGCGAATAGCCTATTCAATTTTCGGATGATGGACTCGGTTGTAGTATTTTTTATTTCTTGGATCTTGAACCAGTTGGAATAGGCATCCACTGTTAGGAGGAACGTATGTCCTTTAGTAGGTCCCGCAAAGTCAACGTGGATGCGGGACCACGGTCCCTGTGGGGTTTCCCATTCTGTTGGAGTTGGTCTAGCTGGGGCACTGCTGACTTCTTGGCACTTTAAACAAGTCTTTACCCAGGCTTTGATCTGTTTGTCGATGCCCGGCCACCACGCGTAGCTTCGTGCGAGCGCTTTCATACGCACGATGCCGGGGTGACCATCATGCAATGTTTTCAATACTGCTTGTTGTAACCGCTCTGGGACAATGACTCTAAGGATGCAGCCTTTTTGTGAAAAAAGTTCTGTTTGCTGGTTTCTGAAAGGGGCGAAGTCATCATGGGTTTGTTCTATTGGCCATCCTCGTTTGACTCAGCTGAGAACTCGCGCCAAGAGAGGACCTCATTTTGTTTCGATTGCAATGTCTTTGGCTGTTAGCAGTGGTGAATGTAGCGTTTCAATCTGGAGTGTCGTAAGGGTTGGAGCGGGGTCGTCGACGGTTTCCGGAAGTGGGGCATGGCTCAATGGATCAGCGTGGGGAATGGCTTTCCCCGGGCGGTGTTGTAATTTATAGTTGTACGCAGCTAAAAACTCTGACCAGTGAGTCATTCTAGGTGACAATATGTAGGGGGTTGGGTTGTCTCCCGCCATAATCCCTAGCAAAGGTTTGCGGTTGGTAACAATAGTAAAAACTCGCCCATGCACATATTCATGAAACTGTTTCACAGCAGATACAACAGCAAGAGCCTCTTTGTCTATCTGGCTATAGTTACGTTCAGCCTTTGATAGAGTCCTTGAAAAATAGGCAATAGGGGCCTCACTGCCATTTGGTAACACATGACTTAAAATGGCTCCTATTCGAAACGGTGATGCATCACATGTAATTGTTAAAGGCAGAGTCTCGTTATACTGCATTAAAACAGCATCTGAGGTTAGTAAGTTTTTCACTTGTCGGAATGCGTGCTCCTCTCGGTGTCCCCAGACCCAAGTTGCTTTTTTGTTGAGAAGTCTATGTAGGGGCTCAGCTACGGTCGCTTTCTGGGGCAAGAAGGTGTTGTAAAAGTTAATGAGCCCCAGGAAAGCTTGGAGATCAGTTCTATTTCTGGGTCTTGGGGCGTTTTTGATTGCCCTTAGTTTGCTATTAGTGGGGTGAATGCCTTGTTTATCGATTAGGTACCCCAGGAACTCTACTTTATCTGTACACAGTTGACATTTTTTTTTTAACCTTAAGGCCAGAGTCTTTAAATTTCTGGAGAACCATTTTAAGATGCTTTTCTAGTACTTCTCTATTCGGGGCAGCAATTAAAACGTCAGCAAAGTATGGCACGACCCCCTTGATCCCTTGCAAGAGTCTCTCCATCAGACTTTGAAAAATCCCTGGGGTTACGCTCAGTCCGAATTGGAGTCGGTTGCACTTAAAGGCGCCTCGATGCGTAACGATCGTCTGTGCCTCTGCGGTTTTTTTATCTACAGGCAGTTGTTGGTACGCCTGTGCTAAATCCAATTTAGCGAAGGCTTTTCCTCCCCCCAGGGAATGGAGAAGGTGTTGTACCACCGGCAATAGGTAAGCGTTCTGTTGAAGGGCGTGATTAAGAGTGGCCCAATAGTCCCCATAAATCCTTAATGATCCATCCGGTTTGACGGGTGTTACAATTGGGGTTTCCCAACGAGTGTGATCAGTTGGTTCTAAAACACTCTGGGCGATTAATTTATCGAGCTGCTCGTCAATTTTTGGTTTTAGGGCAAAAGGTACCCGATGAGGCTTAAGGTGGATAGGGGCTACTTCAGGGTTAAGGTTAAATGATATCGGGGTCCCCTTGTACTCGCCTAGTTTGTCTGCAAAGACATCCTGGAATTCCTGGATGATGGCCTCCTCCCAGTCGTCGCTTCTGGTTTGGTGAATGCTGGCTACCTCGATCCCGAGTGGGGCGAACCATTGAAGGCCTAACAAGCTAGGCCGGTCACGGTCGACGACGGTCAGTGGTAATGATGCAGTATGATTTTTGAATGATACTTGGACTTGGCTGGATCCAACAACTGGAATTCGGTTCCCCTGATAATCTTTGAGTATGATTCTTTGGGCTCTGAGGTCTTGATGCCAGACAGCAGGGATTAATTGTTTAAGGGTCTTCCAGGAAACCATCGAGAGGGACGATCCTGAATCGACTTTCATCACGCAGGGCTGGTTTTTGATGGCGACCTTCACTCGGATCTTCTTTGCATCTAGCGATGAGGCGTGACCGATTGTAATGGTTTGGTGTGCCTCTTCTCGTCTCATTGAAATGGCCAGTGTTTTATTTCTGTAGGAGTGGTTGTTCCATTGGTGGTTCAAATGTTCCCGACTCACAGGACGATTCCCTGTGGTTTGGCGGTAGTTGTTTCCCTTCTGAAGTGGGCTGGATCCTTGCTTGCTTCTACAGACCTTCCCGATGTGGCCTCTTTTCCCACAGAAATGGCAGAGCGCGTCGAGGAATTTGCAGTCTGATCGTGGGTGGTTTGCCCCACAACCCGCGCATTGGTGCGGTAGTCTTTGATTCCGCTGGTGGCGTTGGTCACGTTCAGACTGGAGCCGGTTGACCTCCTCCTCCTCACTTTCTGACAGCGATTCGACGTCCTCGTGGTGGGTCGCTGTTGTCTGCCTCTCTGGGCGAGGTGAGGTATCGCTGGCGAGTTGACAGAGTGGTGCGTTGGTGCGGTGCATTCGGGCGGCTGACTTCCTGGTTGCTTCTGCTGCAGTAGCGTCAGTGATGGTATCTGCAAGGCTGATGTCGCCTTTCGCCATCAGCTTACTTTGCACATGTGATGCATCTAGTCCCAGAACTATTCAGGTCTCTCAGAGCTTCTTCGAGGTCTGTAAACCCACAGAGGCCTTCCAGGTTCCCGAGATCTGTGATGAAATCTGCAATGCTCTCTCCTTTCCACTGGTCCCTCTGGTAAAATTCATGTCTGCGGACAAGCGTTGGTACGGCGGATGCATAGTGCACTCGTAGAAGGGGTGCGAGTACATCCCAGTCCATGATTTTCACCTCAGCCAGTTTTGCTAGTGCCTTGGCCATCTTAAAGACGACAGGCCCACAATATGTCAGGAACACTGCTCACTTTTTTCCCGTAGTGGCATCCTTCAAGTTGTTGGTTTCCAGAAACATCTGGAACCGGTCTATGTACGAGTCCCAGTCTTCTTGTGCCGGGTCAAATGGAGCAGGTGGTATGGCACCGCCGGACATGGTTCCCGTTGTCGATGCACCTTCAGCCACGTGCTCTGTTTGGTGATCTGTAATGTTCAGCAGCTCTGATGTCTCCATCCTCATTGCCAGTGTTATGTTCTGTGCATGGGCGCAAAGAATGGAGATGAGGCAGTGAACAGTGAACTTCAACTCTTTATTAATCATTCTGAATAGAGCAAAAACCCTAGGGTAGCAGCAGCCCTTTTATAGGCTGCTGACCTATTAGCCAATGAGAAACATGGAAGTGTTAAATCCTTGAACCAATGAGAGTGGCTCATTAACAGCCAATCAGATTCCCTACAACGGACCAATCCGATATCGCTATTATCGGCCAATCATAAGTGCAGGATTAGAACCCTGCTTTTTCTTAAGGTTTGTTAAAACTTTATTTAAGCGCTTTTATTAGTTCATAACAGTGTGGCTTAGTGACTCAACTCACTCTATGACTGTCCCATGCTTCCTACGTTGCTGCTCACATTTCTCCCTACGGTGCTGCTTGGGATTGAGCCAAGACTCCTCCTCTTCACTCCCTGTCAGGGGCTGCTCCGACATGCCTTCCTCCTGATTCATCTCAGGCTGTTCTTCTCAGTTGTCTGATGAAACCTGAGGCATTACCAGGGAGGAAGGCATTGGCAGGGAGGAAGGTCCTAAGAAGGAAGGCATTGGCAGGGAGGAAGGTCATGGGGAGGAAGGCATTGCCAGTTCCTCCCCCTCATCTTCCAGGTCCTCTTCCTCTGACAGCATAGGCTCGGGAGTCAGGGCCACAGCATGTTTCCTTCCATGATTCTGGCATTTTGACTTCATTGTATAAATCTAACATCAGTGGTCCTATTTGCTTGTCCATCGTCTTATATAATTCCCCTGGGAGACTATCTGGCCCTGGCATTTTATTGTTTTTCTGATTCCTAATTGTTTCGATTCTGTAATGGTTATTTCCTTAGACAAGTTTTCCCTTAAATCTCCTGTGAATGATGGACTCCCTTCCTCTTTCAAATATTCTCCTATCTTTTCTTCAACTACCCCCTCACATTTATATAAATTCTCAAAATACTTGTATGCAATCTTTTTTTATCCTTCTATTGTATGTTGGTAGCCTCCATTTTCATCTTGTAATTGATGTATTGTTCTTTTTTCTTTCTCTTTTTTGAGTCTGTATGAAAGCCATCTTCCCAGTTTGTTTGCTTGTTCAAAAAATATTGTTTGGCTGCCTTTAAATTTTTCACCATTTCTTCTTGTTCCACTATGTTGCATTTATATTTAGTTAAGGTCAATTCTCTGTTTAGTATTTTGTGGCATTTTTTGCAAGTGAATTTCTAAATTTTAATTGCTTCCTGCAGGGTGTTTTGTTGGATCCACGTTTCTTTATTTCTTTTAGCTGTATAGGATATTACAATCCCGCGCATATAGGCCTTCATAGTATCCTACAAATTTCATGTTGATGTGTGTTGTCTATTATTTTCATTAAAAAATAATGCTAAGTCTTCTCTGAATTTCAGAGTAAATTCTTTATCTTTTAGTATTTGTGTATTTAAAGTCCATCTTTGTCTTAGGTTGTTTTTTGTTTTTTTTCAGTCTCTCCAGGTTATTTTAAGCAGATTGTGATCTGCCCAAGTGTTTGATAATATTTCTATGTCTTCCAATTCTCTTCCTATTCCTCCATTCATCGAGGCCATGTCGATACGAGACCATGATTAATGTGGATTGGAATAAAAAGTAAATTGTCTTTTTTCCGGGTTCAATTTCTCTAAATGTCTATCAAGTTGATTTCTGCAATCATTTCAAGACATGATCTTGGTAGTACTCTTCTTCCATTTTTCTTTTCACTACTATAGTCTTTTTTGTAATCTGTTATTGCATTATACTAAGTCTCCTATGATGCATATATTTCTTTGTTCTGATTCAATGATTTTGTTATGTAGCTTTTTATGAAACTCTTGTTGATTTCGTTGGGTGTATACACTACTATTAATAGTACTGTTTTAGGGCTATCAACACTTCCATCACCAATATTCTTCCTTTGAGATCCACAAAAATTTAATTAAATTAATTGATTTTATTTCCAGTATACAGCTATTCTTTTTTCTGACTGCTGAAGCAGTGTATAATTTTCCTAATTTAGAGCATTCTAAATACTTTTCATCTGTTTTTTTTGGTTTTGTTTCTCTTGTAAACATACTATATCTACTTTTTGTTTAATTAGTTTGTCTAATGTTCTTTTTCTCTTCATTGCCAAATTTAGTCCATTTATGTTAATCGATAATAATTTGATTTCTTCTCCCATCCTCTTACTTGCATCTCAATCTTTTTTGTCTACTAGGCCTTATATCTCTTTGAGATTTTAGTGTCACCTTTAGATCTTCTTGTTCTTGTTGTGGTTGATCTATCTCTTCCATTCCCTGGTCTCCTTCTTTATTTTCTTCTTGTTGTTGTTCCTGTTCTTCTGACTATTTAATTCAAGCTCTCCTTGCTGCTTTGGTCCTCTGGTCCAACTAGTTGGTCATAAAAGTCTTGTGCCTTCTCTAAGGTGTCAATTATTTTTTTTCCTCCCATGTAACTAGCATCCCCAGGTGACCAGCCGCCTGCAGAGAATGTCCTGCTTGGTAAGTTGTGTAGCCAGAAATCCTGTCTCTGCTCCATCACCCTCCTCGGGACCTGTTTTAACATCTGAATCTCTTTCCCCTTGTACACTATTGGTTCATCTCTTGTCATCCTATATATTATGTCCTGAATCTTTTTCCTTGTGAACTGTATGTGCACTTCCTTCCTTCCATCTGGCACAGTTTATGCTCACTCTGTAGACGTCATCCATTTCATTCAATATTTCATTCTTGTCTTGCTATAATGTTTCTGCTAGGATTTCAGCCATCATTAGTTCTAAATTTTCTTCCTTTGTTTCCACGACATTCTGGAGGTACGATGCTGCCCAGTCCATCTCTATGTGAATAAGACAATCTTTCTTTATTATTTTCATTTTTTGGTTGACCAATTCCAATTTTTTCTCCATTTGTTCCATCCATTTTTTGACTTCTTTTATTGTACATTCATTCTTTTCTAGCACCTGCTGAATTGAGCCAACTATCTCATCTAATTTAAGTATATCTGATTTCATTTCACTTTTTAATTTTCCCATTTATTCTTTGACTTCATTTATTTCTGCTTTTATTTCAGTATGGTTCTCATCATTTTTTACTGAAGCTTTATCATCAATTATTGTATCGTTAATAGCATAGTTTGTATATTAATGTTTGAGGCTGCACTCTGCTTCTCTGTTGTAAGCATCCCTTCTATTGTTTTTTGTATTAGAGGTGAGGCTACCACTGTTGAAAGTGTTGACACAGTTGTCTTTTTCCCGGTCTTCACCGTCGTGGTAGTGATGCTTGTCATTTCCTTTAATATTTCACTCTGTTTCTCCAAGATACTTTATATATTATACCAAATCAGCATTCACTAGATCTTTGGTACAATACTCTGGGTTTGTCCCTTCCTGGATTCCTATAGATTCATTCCTTGTTTTGGAATTTCTCTTTTGGTATATCTTATTTTAACATTAATTAATATAAGCTACTAACAATGGAAATTACAAGTATTATATCTCTAATTATTATAACTCTTAGGAATCTCACTTTTCTATATAAAACCCTTAATAACCCTATATAGTCTTAAATTGATAAAGTCTTTACTTAATGTCAAATACTATAAAATATAATAAATTCTTAGACAGAATAGAAATTCATTTATAATATATACAATAAGACACTTATTTAAATAATCACAGTTATCCCCAGTTCATCAACAGTTTTCCCCCTTATTAATATTTTTAAATTAAGAAGTTAAGAAATTTATATGACTATATGGCTATATAAATATGAGTATACAACATAGATATAAATATAATATGGACTAATAGGAAGAATTATTCTCTAAATCTCTAATCATATGTTACTCATTTTATCAACCTTTACATTTTATAAGGCACTTTATAAATATAAATATGTTTCTAAAATTATATAAACAAACACTTATTTCATTAAATCACTAAATCAACTACAAGCAAGCAAAAAGCCAATAATTCAACAGTTCCTCATATATTTCGCCCCTCGAGATCTCTTTCTACCAATCAGTTCTCTTACCTTAAAAGCAGAATTGCTGAATAATAGTTGTTCTCCTCAATGGACATCAGATCACCTCTGTTATTTCAGTTGCTTCCTCTTCCGTTCTTCTCTATCACTGACAGTGTCCAGTATAAGCAGCCTAGTAACTAGCATCAAGTTCCAATTTTAAAAGGATCAAACACTTTTCAAAGAATTACAAAGAAATCCCTTACCATTAGGTGGCGCTCTCAATTATGTCCAAGTTCCACCTTTTCTTTTAGCTTTTTTCCCCTTTTTAAGGCTTTTAAGTTTCAATAATTCCAATTATTAGCTATTATTTCTCTTTAACACGTTCAATTTCAGCATTTAATTATGCCTATTTAGTGCGAAAATCCATATAATTACCAAGTTTAATTTCAAAGTCGTTTATAATCTAATATTTTCTTCTGAATTTTCCACCCCTGAATTAGTTCTTTTCAAAGTCCAAAGCCAATTTCACCAGTTTCCAATTTTCTTCTCTCTCTCTCTGGTCTTCTACAAAAAAATTCTAAAAATTTCTTTATTTCTTAATTCTGGGGTCCCTTAATGTCCATGTGTTTCACCTGGTTCACATACCACTCACAAATGCTCCAGCACAGTCTCAGTTTCCTGGACTGCCTCCCGTCTTCTTGGTGGACATTTTAGACTACCGCTGCAGCTCATCTTTGAAGGGGGTTTTCCTTATTGGGGAGGGGAGATGCGGCTCCCCTCAATCCTCCAATGGATCTCCATTTCTTCACCATGCCTCCAGGGTTATTCTGGTCCCAATTGGGACCTTCCAACAAGTGAGTATGGAACAAAACCACGCACAATTGTGGATTCCACTCCGACATGACAGAAGAGTAACCTGAAGTCATCTGTTGTTCCTAATTCTGAAATAGTATATCAATTGCTAATTGCACTTTTCTACAAGAGCAATAGCAATAGCACTTAGACTTATATATCACTTCACAGTGCTTTACAGCCTTCTCTAAGCAGTTTACAGAGTCAGCATATTGCCCTCAACAATCTGGCTCCTTATTTTACATTCATTTCTTGCCTTTTGCTATTTTCAGCTTTAGAAAGTGATTACTATAGCTTGAGGAAAATAGCACGTTAGCTGTATGTTATGATTTCCCAAAATCCTGATGTGTTAGTAAAATATCTGACAATAATAATAATGCAATCATTATTTATTTTAAAAGTGGATCATTCAGGAAAAAAAAGAAATAAAGGATATTGAAATTATTTGAAGAACTTTATTCTTTGTTCTATATCTTACCAGGGTTATTCTTTCTTCTTTCAAGCTAGCATTTGACTTTCATCTTGAGTGAGGTGGATGTCTCTTTCAGGATAAAATGTGGTGCTTTTGATTGGGCAGTTGGTCTGAGAGTATGTATTGAGATAGATTATGTTTGGTTTGCTTTATTTGGAGATTTTTGATACAGATGGCTTGATTTGTTTAGTTCCATTGCTTCCTTTGGTGTTAATTTATGATGAGTATGAGATTATTGGGGGCAATTTGCTGACATTGTAAACCATGAGGAGAGTGTATATACTGTACAATATGCACACAAGCAAACATATTTCATCAGAAAGTTTAGAAGATATAAAAAATGAATGGATATATGTCAGGTATAAAATGAAAGGTCAAACTAAACCTAACTTTAGTGAGGTTCACAAGGTGTAAGATATTATATTTATCTTGCATATTTTTCAGATTTTAAGCAACATCTGATTGATGAGCATGAATTCTCATTAATAAATATTATTTACTGTTCCAATTTAATTTTCATTTGTTTGTTTAATAAATATAATATACTAAACATAATACCTGTAATTCAGCCCATTTCTTGAAATGTATGTGTTATTTTTTACCTTTACCACACAATTCTTTACCACACAATTTCTTGTGCAGGTCTGAGGATCAAAATGATAAGAGATACATGATTTTTAATCTCAGGAAAGACTGTTGTGGAAGACAACAATTTAAATATTTTTCTCCATTTTTGTACCAGCACATATGATATTTCCCTTGTGTTAAGTTTGACTCATTGTGATTTCATGATGAAACCCACATAATTTTCTTTATTGCTATGGAAATCATATGGGATCTTTTTTTTCCAATATTCATTTCTGACTTCTATTCCTTATATTTTTATGAGCTCATATCCACGTATGAAAGTTATGTTTGTTACATCTGCCAAATTGATTGGTATATTATTTTTCTGTTTGGCCCTGGTTATTCTTACTTATATCTTCATGTGTTTTTCATTTATTTGCTATAGAGTCATGCAGAATCATTAAGGAGTTGGGTGGCTTCTAAATTTGAAAAAAAAAATAACTAATACTGTTTATCTTTCACAAATCATTGACAAAGTTGCTGTCACTTAGCTGGACACAGCGTTCTGTATCCAAATCTAATCTTGTGTTTCTGCAATGATATGATCTCAATTTTTTTCTACATTCCTCTGACATTATTCAAGAAGACCTCTTTCAGAATATTAAAATATATTTCTTTGAGTTGAGCTCATTTTCTGGTAATTTCATACACTTCCGTGTTTTTTCTCTCTTTGGTCATAATTCATTAATGCTTTCTTTTTTTAATTCCCAGTGCAGCCTAATGGTCACCCACCAAAGTTTTAACCTAATTCTGCATAGCTTTATGAGATGAACTTTTTTTTATTAACTAGTTTCATCTAACTGGACCCCTGGTGAATTATATACCTAGAATGCAATGTCATGCAAAAAGCCAAAGAAGCTTGAGACATAATCAAAGAAAGAAAGAAAGAAAGAAAGAAAGAAAGAAAGAAAGAAAGAAAGAAAGAAAAGAAAAGAAAAGAAAGATGAGCACAAATGCAAAATATATTGCTGTGATCTTTTTTTGTACCAGCTCATATCCCAAGGTTTTGGATATTGTATTTTATACTTTAAAAATACTGTATTTTAACATTTATCAGACAAAATGTTTTCATTTCCAGAGAGATGGTTCACATCAAGACAGGCTCTACCCCAAACTCAGCCTTTTACACTTAGTTTTGAGATTGGATAGAAATACTTATTGGCATCTATATGGACATCTCAGTGTTATTCTGTAGGAGTATTCTTGCAATTTAGCAAAAATTAATGTTTGTATTCAGCAATAGCTTACTGACCATTTGCTACATCATGCTTTCTAGCTGAGACTTTGTGAAGCACATCCTAATTACAAAGTGACTATTGTTAGCTTCTTGAAATAGGTCAGATCAGGAAACAAGAGTTGTTAGGAATTTTGTAATGTAATTTAATGCAGTTAGCCTACTGTAACAGTAGCTGGAAAACTGTCAAAGTTTCTCTCTAATTTAGAGATGGAGTCATTTTGAGTTTCTTTCTCACGCTTTGTTACTTTCCCAAGCCTCAAATATCTTTTCTATAATAGCTCAGCATTCTTCTCGCCCTTCTCAGAGTCAAACCCACATTCTTTCACACCTATCTTCCCTCCTCCTTTGAAATAGTTGATGGTGGCAAAGGGAAAATGGTTTTTGTATTAGAAGTAGAAGATGAAAAGGTAGGGAAAATTAAAAAGTTATTTCCTTGGGTTTTGCCAGGTTTATTATACGTGTGTGATGAAATAAAAACATGAGGGATAGATCCACTTCCAAAACAGCAGTGAATAAGGTTCAAAACTTATAAAGGCAAGTTCTCTCGACTAAACCCCAACATTTGCAACTCCATGAGTAATGCAGGAGAGAATTACATGAGGGTTCCTATGCTATTATCTGTTCTAGGTCAGTGGTGGGATTCAAATTTTTTTACTACCGGTTCTGTGGGTGTGGCTTTGTGGGCGTGGAAGGGGAAGGATATTGTAAAATCTGAATACCACCTCTGTTCTAGGTCTAATAGGAAAATGTTGTTAGATATCTAATATAAGTTAGATTGATAATTTTATATAATGAAATTATAAAATTCAGTTAAAAGATTTGAATTGTTTTTCTATACTGAATGGTATTATCCAAAGCAAATCAATGTCTGTAAAGCTTCTCTTTTCCTATCAGTAAACATGATAACTGTAGAATGGTTGTGGGATAGTGTAACATCCACAATAAATAGCCTTCAAAGTACTGCTTGGGTTTGCTCACACCTGCCCTAAGGTAAAAGATCCAGGACTAAAATTTAGAAAGTGGAAATCACAGCAGCAATCATCACAGGCTATTGTAGTAAAAGAGGAACATAACAATATTTCTGGGTAATAGCTATTCATTAATTGATTTAACTTCAACTGGGGAATGAAATGTTGTTGGCAAAGACGTGCAAAAGGAATATGCAAACAATGGAGCCAGAAGGCCTTGAAATTCAGAACTGCAGCCCATGATATTTTTGAGTAAAATAGAAGTACATTTAAGTAAGAACAATGCAAACACCTGTTGTTTACCTGATTTGTATTACTTGACCTTTGAATCCATAAGACAAGGCTCCTTGAGAAAATCCATTTTGACTTTAATTCTATCTTACTATCAGTTTTGAAGGCTGGTTACTAAGCGGGGCCATTAAAGTCCAATAAGCTTCTAAATGTCAGTTCAGAAGAAAAGGCCAGTTGCCTCCCATTTTGCATGAGGAATCTGAAAAACAACTGTCAAAGTGAAGATATAGGAACAGATGGAGATTTAGTATAATGAGTAGATGTGTTGTCTTCTCTCCTAAGATCGAAAGTTTCAATGCTGCCTGGTGAAGACATTTAAAACAGTTCCACCTTTTTCTTAATTGGAGAGCGTTTCCCATAAAATGAACATGAAATCTAGTTGTACATGGGAGTGTGGTGACAAAGGAATTCAGTTAGGAAGACCCAATTCAGGGAAATGGGAAAAACCTCCAATCGAGAGATGAGCATCTGAGCTGGAATACCAACATGACATAAGGAACAGCAAACCTTGAAACAGGCAACAACAAGCAAGCCCCACTCAGCCAAATTCAAAAGACAGGGAGTAGAGCTGACATCTGGCATCTGCTAAGAAGCAACCAAAGCAACATCTCAAGGGTGAATTCCACAAACCAAGAAGAGAGGACTGCAAATGCTTGGAAGTGAAGGGAGATATAGTATGAACAGGTCCATACCCATATCAAGACAGAAAAAGAATGAAGAAGGTTTTAAATTGACTGTGTTTGGCTACAAGAGCTAAACATCAAAAAATAAGAAAGATTGAAAGAGCTAGGAAATTTTCAAAAAAAGAAAATGTAGTGCTATGAATTTAGAGAAAGAAAAGCTCATATATTAAATAAGAAGCAATAGTTGTACAAAATTTAGAGGAATAGGAAGACCATAGATTGAGATGAACAATAAGTAGGAAGTAACTATAAACATGGAGTTAGTTTTAAGATCAAAAGAATGTTAGCAAACATTTTATTTTGTATAATAAAGTTAGTCCAAGTAGGGCAAAAATCAAGTGGATTTTTGGCAGATTTCTAAATCTTTATATCTGAATTTGTACCAGCTTGAGAAATTCTTACTGGAAATTCTTAATATTTATTTATTTAAAAGATGTACTATCTTTAGGTTCTCCTCCTGAAACAAAAAAGTACACCAAAGTGACTAAATGGTCTTTTTTCAATTTATAATAAAACAAAGAATACTCCTATCTCTAAAATAATCTGTCCCAGATGATTAAAAACCTTCTAAAAAACCAGCTGTTTTTCCAAGCTTTTGGAAATAAATTAAGAAGTTTCCCTAGCGGAGAAGGCGGAGCTTCGTTTCGGCGATACAGCTGCGATCTCGGGGCTCTGAGATTGCAGCCGATATTTTCAACCCTGGTCAGTCCCAACGGACCTAAACCATTGGTGTAGTATTGTTGTCTTGAAGCAGGTTGGTGTAGTATTGTTGACAACAATACTACACCAATCTGCTTCAAATTAACATTTCATCAAAGCACAGCATCCACTAAACGTATCCTGAAAAGAACTGAAATGGCTCTACTAAGGAAGGAGCTCCACAGTAAGAGATTCCAATTAGATCAGTTAAACAAAGATTTGCTAGCACTACACCTGGAATTGAGCAGCAAAATCCACCCTCTACTTTGGGACAAGATAAAACAACTTACAACTTGGAGAGCTGAATCTGCAAACATTTACAAACAGGAAAAGCTCTTGAAAAAATTAAAGAAATTAGAACATGACAAGAAAACCCCCAACAACTCACAACAACACCTGAAACAATTAGTGTACAATGTTTCCAACAGATAACTCACCAAAACAGAAACAGAAGTCCTAACCAAAGGATTCAATTATGCTATAGCACCCCAAAAAATCCCCACAGAATCCATCATATGTGCAGTAGAATCCAGCCTAACTAAATTAAATACAGATGAAGCTGATAAAATAAGACACCAAGTTACCAACATTCTATGCACAAGCAAACCACCCAAAAGCAACTTACAGCAAAATGAAATTAAAGCGCTACAAACCCTGAAAAGAGACAGCAGCATAATCATCCTCCCAGCAGACAAAGGGAATGCCACTGTAGTAATGGACAGAAAAGACTATGAAACTAAATTGACAGACCTACTCCAAGACTCCACATACAAACCCATAAACACAGACCCAACCACATAACTTCCTAACACACCTAAACAGCGCACACCCCAAAATCAAGTTCACCATGGAAACAGAAACAAACAAACAACTACCATTCCTAGATGTACTAATCTACAAGAAAACAGATGGCACACTAGGACACACCATATACCAGAAGAAAACACACACCAACCGCTACCTCAACGCCCAATCCCACCACCACCCAGCACAGATAAACTCCGTGGCTGAAACACTAATTACTAGAACCAAACGCCTGGCAGACAAGACACACATTAAGACTGAACTATGCACCCTGACTAAAATATTGACAGCCAACGGCTTCCACAAAAGCAAAATCACCAACTTGATCCACAAAAACACACTGAGACATAATAGAGACCCAGAAGATGAACAGACCTATGGAACAGCTGTCCTGCCCTACATAAGAGGCACTACAGACAAAATTAGTAAGATTCTATATAGACACCACATCAAGACTGCCTTCAAAACAGACAGAAAAATAGCAGCCATCCTCAGGAACCCCAAAGACAAAACTGACCTGGAAAACCAAGGCATATATGAAGTCCCCTGTGCATCATGCCCGGCCACATACATTGGACAGACCAATAGAAGAATAAGCACCCGCCTGGATGAACACAAAAATGCAGTCAAAAAGCTGGAACACACTTCCTCACTCGTCCATCACATGGAAGCCACAGGTCATAACATCAACTTCAATAGCACCAAAACCCTAGCCACCATAGAAAATCCCAGCCACAGAATCATCAGAGAAGCCATAGAGATTGAAAAAAGACCAGAAAGCATGAACAGAAGAGATGATTCCACCAGGCTGTCAATCATTTGGAAGCCTGCACTCACAAACAAAAAAATATCCACACCACAAGCCAGGCAAACATCTGGGCACAAACAGATCCCCCCTGATATCTCCAGCTCAAACACACCCCAACCAGGCACCCAGATGAAACCCAGCTTCCTAACTAATGATAGCCGTCCATTTACCCGAAGCCAAGCTGCACTAAAGGCCTCCAATAAAGTAACACAATGTTGCCAGCCAATCAAGATACAAAAAGAGCCCCCCCCAAAAAAACAGACAGAAGATATTAGTAGCAGAACACAGCAAACTCCAAGACCAATAAACACAGACCAAGACTCTCAACCAATCAGGATGAAGAAAAAACCATTCTGACACAGCAATAGGCTGCCCCAAATTTAAATCTGAAACCACTGTAAAAGTCTGACTCACAGACAAACACCATACAAAAGCCTGATGATGGCAGATGAGGTTCTGCTGAAACATTGCTACAACTTTAAAAGCACCACTATTATGACGTGGGAAAATACCCGAACAAAGCTGAATGCCAGACATGTAAGTACCCGCGAAAACTTAAGAAAACACACACACACACACACATATATTTACTTGTGATATCCCTACTCACCAGCCTTTTTGTAAATTTCAATTCTAGTAATATTCTTATTTTTGCTTTTTATTTTAAAGGGAAACTCTGAGGCTTTCCCTTTAAAATAAAAAGCAAAAATAAGAATATTACTAGAATTGAAATTTTTATTGGGATTTCTTTGCTCTTTCTATCCATGTTTTTGGACCACTTTGTTTTTCTTTTTTGATTATTGAGACTTCTCAACTGGATTAAGGTGTGAAGAACCTGAAGGAATTTCTTCTTTTCTTTTTGTTCTTTTTTGCTCTTAATCAATATTATTATTTTTGGGTTTGGTTTTTTTTTCCTTTCTATTTTTCCTTTTTTTATGGTGGACTACTTTGTAATTGGATTAGGGTCTAGAAGAACCTGAAGATCTTTCTTCTTCCTTTTTCCCTTTTTCTTCTTTGGTTTCGGGCCTTTTACTATTGGATTTTTCCATTTTGGATTATAATTGGCTACTCTACCAGTTGGATTAAAAGTCAAAAAGAATTTGAAGCTTTGGAAGCATTAAAATGAGCAGGAAACCAATATCAGCTGGCGTTTCTACTCTACCTCTGCCTCCCCACCAGCTGGAGGACAACGTTTAATTCAGACAATGTTGAAGCAAGATAAAGAACAAGAAAAAGTAACTTTACAGATGATTATGCAAGGAATCCAAGATCTCAAGACAAAATCAGACACCATTGAACAAAGAATAGAAAACATTGAACAAAGAACAGAGAAGACTGATGAAAAAGTGGAAAATATTAAACAAATGATGGTGAAATATGAGGAGAGATTCCAAAAAATTGAGGAAGAAGGTAAACAAAGAGAGGAGAAGATTGGAAATATTGACAGTAGATTAACAGTGGTTGAACAAGATAAAAGTGGGATGTTGAGGTGGGAGTTGGAAAGGTCAGAATTTTATCTCAGATTTCAAAATATAGAAGAAGAAAAAGGACAAAACTTGGCTGCAATAATGATAGAAATTTTGGCAGATGCTTTGGAAATTTCAGAGGAAAAGATGATGGATGGAGTAGATGAGGTATATTGAGTTTATACAAGATATGCGATGAGAAATAAATTACCAAAGGAAGTCCATATTAGATTTACAAAAAAATCCATTAAAACACAAATACTACAAGTGGTAAGAGAGAGGACATTGAAATACAAAGGCAAAGAGATTGTGGTTTTAAAACAAATACCCAGAAGAGTGAGAGAGATGAGAAAAGAATATCGATTTCTGACCAAAATGCTACTGGAAAACGAAGTGAATTATAGATGGCTGATTCCAGAAGGATTAATGTTTATGTGGCAAGAGCAGAGACATAGACTTGATTCAATTGAGAAAGCAGAACTTTTCCATACAGAATTTTTTGGAAGGAGAGAAGAGGAGGCAGAGAAAGAGGTCTCATTAATTGAGTTTCAAGAGGAACAACTGGAGAATGAAAAAGAGAAAGGAGCTGTAGGTGGACAGGTGGATAGTAAAGAACGGCGTGAAGTGAGATCCATGAGAGCTGTTAGACCTAAATATAAAGCATAATCATGGAAGAAAAAAAACTGATTACAATGAATATAAATGGACTCAATTCAGCTGTTAAAAGAAGGAAAACTTTTCATAAATTAGAGAAATTAAAATTTGATATAATTTGTCTACAAGAAGTACATATTAAAAAACAACATGAACAATTGTTAGTACAGCCAAAATTGGGGAAAATATTTACTTCTTTGACTCAATGTAAGAAAAGAGGAGTGGTTCTATACATTAAAGAGGCTATCCCAACAAAAC
Source organism: Hydrophis major (assembly GCA_033807585.1). NCBI lineage: Eukaryota > Metazoa > Chordata > Lepidosauria > Squamata > Elapidae > Hydrophis > Hydrophis major. The sequence continues at coordinate 111,690,587 of CM066332.1, forward strand.
TGATCTACACGGATGAAGACAGAAGAGTATTAATGGTGGAAATAATGGACAATAATATAAAAATACTCTTGATTGCAATTTATGCTCCGAATGATAAACAAAAAGAGTTTTATAAAAAGCTACACATGAAAATAATTGGACTGGACTATGTTAATATAATTATGATGGGAGACTTTAATGGAATTGTGGACAATAAACTGGACTATATAGCAACAACAACAAAGCAAAATAGAAAGGCTCTCCCTAAATCTTTTTTTAAAATGACAGATGAACTAACTTTAAAAGATATTTGGAAAGAAATCTTAAAGCTAAACAATATACTTTTTATTCAAATAGACATTTATCATGGTCCAGATTAGATATGATTTGGATCTCAACAGAATTAATATTCAATATTCAAAAAACAAATATTGAAACAAGTACTTGAGCAGATCACAGCCCAATGACAATTAAATGGAAGGGACAAAAAAAAAGATCGAGATGGACATTAAATAATACTATCTTAAAGGAGAAAGATTTTATACAATGGATGGAGAAGGAACTGGCTTTTTTCTTCAGAGAAAATAAAAAAGAAGATACTCCAACGCAGAATGTTTGGGATACAATGAAGGCATATGCTAGAGGTCTGATAATAGATTATACAAGAAAAAAGAATATTAGGAAAAGGCAAGCTTCTAAGGCCTTGGGAGATGAGTATAAAAGACTTGAAAAAGAATTACAGAAAATGCCACAGAAAAAAGATATTAAATTGAAGCTGGATGTAATTAAACATAAAATGGAATTAATAGAGAAAGAAGAATTGGTACAGAAAATCAGAAATTCTAAACAGAATTACTTTGAAGATGCAAATAAGCCAGGTAGATGGCTAGCATATAAATTGAGAAAGGAGAAGGAATCAAGAAAAATACTGAAGCTAATAGATGATCAAGGCCAAGTTTGTTATGGTAATAAGGAGAAAAAGGAAATTATTCAAGATTTTTATGGGCAACTATATAAACAAGAGAATATTGATGAGGAAAAAGTCAAACAGTATCTACAGAATGCTAATTTACCGAAGATACCTAAAGAGACTGAAGAAATGCTAGAAAACAATATAACAATGATGGAATTAAATGAAGCATTTAAGAAACAAAATAATGGGAAAGCACCAGGTCCAGATGGGCTTCCGGCAGAATTCTATAAAACATTTCAAGAATCATTGAGCATCCCATTGTTAGAAGTTATGAATGAAGTTATGTTAAAGAAGATGATACCCAAAACATGGTCAGAGGTTTATATCACACTTATTCCAAAAGAAGAGGTTGACCCACTGCAAATTAAGAACTATAGACCTATTTCCTTATTGAATGCAGACTATAAAATCTTTGCTTCAATTTTAGCAGAAAGACTTAAAAAATATTTAAATAATTTTATTCACCCAGATCAAAATGAATTTCTGCCAAAGAGACAAATCAGAAATAATATGAGAGTAATCCTGGATACTTTGGAATACTATGAGGCTCATCCTGAAAAGCAAATGGCTTTGATATTCCTAGATGCTCAAAAGGCATTTGACAATGTGAACTGGAGATTTATGTTATTACTATTGGAACAGATGGGTTTTGCCAAAAAATTTATTCAAGCAATAGAAGCCATATACAATAAACAGACAGCAAAGGTAATGATGGAGGGGGAACTTACAGATTTTATTAATATAAGAAAAGGCACAAGACAAGGATGTCCACTTTCTCCTTTGCTATTTGTGTTGACCTTGGAAGTGTTGAATAGAAATATTAGGGATGATAAAAGCATAAAAGGAATGAAAATTAAGAAGGAAGAATTTAAACTACAAGCTTTTGCTGATGATTTAGCTTTTATTCTGGAAGACACATGAGAAACAGCTCCAAGGTTATTGGAAAAGATAGAGACATATGGTGAGATGGCTAGTTTGAAAATAAATAAAGATAAAACAAAGATTTTGACAAAGAACATGCTATTGAGACAGAGAGAAGAACTGGCAGATCTTTTGAAAATCCAAGTTACAAATAAGGTTAAGTATCTGGGGATATATTTGACATCAAGATGTAGCACATTAAAAGAGAATAATTATATTAAACTCAAACAACAGATAGCTACAGATTTGAAAAAGTGGGAAAACTTGCAATTGTCATTAATAGGGAGAATTTCAACAATCAAGATGAATATTTTACCCAGAATTCTATTTCTGTTTCAAACAATACCAATTAGGCTTGGAAAAGACTATTTTGAAGATTTCAATAAAATCATGTTGAAGTTTATATGGCAAGGTAAAAAAGCAAGAATAAAGCTAAAGCTTTTGCAAGATCTTAGAATTAGAGGAGGTTTTGGCCTGCCTAATTGGGAATTGTATTGTCAAGCTGCAAGTTTGATGTGGGTCAAAGAATGGATAACATTAAGAAAGCATAGATTGTTGACATTAGAAGGGCATGATTTGCTGTTGGGTTGGCATGCTTTTTTATGGTATAAGGGAACTAAAACACAGGGTTACTTTAGAAGACATTATATACGGGAGTCTTTGTGGTTAAACTGGGAGAAGATAAAAAGACAATGTTATTTGAAAATTCCAGTTTGGTTATCGACTATTGAAGCATTTTCCTATCCTATAATTTATAAGAAGGAACAAACAGTTAGATATGGGGAACTATTGGATGAATTGGGTTTCATATGCGCAAATACATTCAAGGTATGATGAAGATTCTAAAACGGAGGGATTCTATGATAAACAGACTGATTTAGATAAGATTTTGATGGGTACTGATGAGAAGGTGATTAAAAAATTATATGGTTATTTACTGGGAATTAAATTAGAGGAAGAACAAGTTAAAGAAACTATGATTGTTTGGGGGAAGAGTTTTGGATATGGGATTGATCTAAAGAAATGGCAAAAATTGTGGTCTCAAAATTATAAAATGACAATGTCAACAGCATATAAAGAAAACTTGTATAAGATGTTTTACAGGAGGCACTTTCCCCCGACAAGAATAGCAAGAATGTTTAAGAACAAATCTGAAAAATGCTGGAAATGTCATCAGATACCTGGCTCGTATTATCATATGTGGTGGACTTGTGAGGATGCTAGAAAATATTGGACTAAAATTCGCATGTGGTTGGAAAAAATGACAAAGAAGCACATAGACTTGAAACCAGAGATCTTCTTATTGGGAATTTTACCTGATACATATAGTAAAGATTTGAAATACCTGATTGTAAATGTATTAACAGCGGCTAGGATTGTATTTACTAAAAATTGGAAGAATGAGAAAATACCATTACAGGAAGAAATTATTAAGAAAATATTGGAATGTGCTGAGATGAGTAGATTGACATTTGAAATTAGAGAGCAAGAGGAGAAACAATTTTATGAAATTTGGGATCTTTTTTATCAATGGCTAGATGATAAAATACGATAATAGAATATTTAGAATGCTAGACAGTAAGGAATATCTTTATTTTGTTTCACTTGCCTTTGTTATTTGACATTATATTTATAAAGGGTTTTTTAGGATTGATTTGGTATGATTATATGATTTGTTACAGAATAAACTGTTTAAAGTATTGTTATCTCATAAAGCATGAATGATTAAAAGTATAGTCAAAAGTTTTTGTTTTTTTTTAATAGCGATATTAGGATATATAAGTTTGGATATGAGTTGTTATGTAACATAATTGTAATTGAGACTACAAAATGAATGCACAAAACTGATGAACCAACCGACACGCTGGATGTACATATGAGAGTTGATGTTTTAATGTTTTGTTTGTCTTGTTTGTTTGTAGAAAATTAATAAAATTCTTTTCAAAAAAAAAAAAAAGAAGAAGTTTCCCTAGCAAAGTACTATAGTTGCCTGGATGGATTACCTCTTAAATGCTGGAATTCTTTCTTCAAAGCACAGCTCTTTTAAATCACGGTGTACTAATCACTATGACAAACATATTTGTCTAATAAGTTTAAACCTTATCTCCTATGTCACATACTTTCATCCCTTCTCTATCCAATTAATGTAAAGAAAATGGATATAATTCTGCATGTTGTTTTCAGGATCATTCACATATACAATAAAGAATATAGTTGAATATTAACATTATAGATTAAAGCATTTCGGACTGTATGTAGATGACGTCATTATTTTGAACACTCCTGTACATTAATATTTCCCTGCACAGCAACTAAAGGGACAAACCAAACCTCTTTCTTAATACATTAGCTTTCTTTTTCTTTTTTACACCAAATTATGCAAAGTGCTACTTATAGCTCATAGAAAATCACTCCAAATGGGTGGGGGGGAAATCAGCTTTTTGGCATTCTAGGAGTGTAGATCTATTCTTATTGGAAAAATCATGTCACTATTATGATAAATTCATCCTTATAACTTGAGTTAGTTATGGAAACAATATTTGGTTTCCTTCCTTCCCTCCCTCTTTCCCTTCTCTTCCAAAAATATTTATCTTTTTGCTAGAATTGGATCCTTATTTGTATGAACCATTTCAAAGGTTTTAGTCAGTCAGTTTTTTTGTTCAAATGTATGCACATACACTCCTGCAGAAAATGCACACACAAACATAAACTTTTTAAAAATGACCTTTCTTATGAGAAGGGAGCCACCATGTTTAGTTATGATCATGGTGATGATTCTGGTAAGACTTTCTAATCCAGACAATAGCAGAAACATTAAAAATATCAACTATTGAAAACAGTAAACAATAGAAGGCCATTATTACTCAGCAAGGAAAACATAAATTCCACTGTTCAATGTATTCTCAGCTTTTTCTAAACTGTTATCCAACACTGTAACAGGAATGGTGGGCATTATGCTACCATTTCTGGAGATACTTGGTTGGAAATATCTCTCTGTGTCTTAATGCTAATGTGTATTTATTCCTGCACAAATGCACATTTCTCCATTTTCTTTCCCTTCCCTTTTGAGAGCATGAAAGTTTTGTTTTCACAGCGCTTGCTTTCGTGCTTCAACAGAGAACTGCAGAGAACTGAGTGACGTGAGCAGACAGAATAACCCAGGAATAAAACAGTGATTGTTGAGAATCTGTAATTTCCGCTCCCTTCCTAAGCAGTCTTTAAAGCCCTTTCAAAGGTTTCTTGAATGCTTCAAAATAGAATGTCATTGAGATTTTGCTTCTCTAGTTTCCTTGGCAACAGGTTGGTGATGCTTCACCTAGAAATATGCTGTGTTTCCGTGGAGATGATGGCGTGGGTATGCTCTGATAATCACAATGAACATATAGCTTTGTCAATCCCCTCCTCTCTGCATGTATTAAAAGAGAAGAATGACATATTTTTATTTTTATCCAGATAAGTGTTAATTTGATTTATTTTCATCATACTTGCCACAAAGACATTACCCAAAAAATAATGCTAAGACTTAGCATATCAGTAGCAATAGTACCAAAATGTCAGTTTATCTCACATAGTCAGGAAGCCATACAACAAAGCTGTAAGTAAAGAAATATCACTTTCCCTCTAATCAGAAATGAAGGCTGTGAGGCCAAAGAAAGCCACAAGTCAATTCCTCTCAGAGATGAGACTTGAGTTCAGATTTCCAATTCTTAGCCACTTACTAAATGCCCTGAATTTTGCATGAACAGAAGTACTCAAATGTTTGAAAATTGTTTGAGGCAAAGGTTTGGGTAAAAAGAGTATACTGTATATTGCCTTTTAAACCTGCACATGCTAAGTATATGCATCCTGGGTAATGAATTCCATAATTCAACTGTGGTTGTGTGAAGTATTTCCTTTGTCTGTTTGATCATTTGCTTTGATCAGAATTACTTAGCTTTATTGGATATAATCTTGGGGGCTTTGTATGATAAAATGAGAAAAACTTTTCTCTGTGTAGTCTCTTTATAGTAGGTATAATGGATATAAAATGTTCATATTACAAATATTTAATGCTATTACAGTGCATGACTGAATTTTTGTTTATTACAACAAAAAGAATCCTGAATTCAAATGATGCCTCAATTTATACATCATATTAGATCATGATTTTTAAACTATTTCATTGAATAAGCCACAATTTATTTCACAAGTCAACAGTCCAATAGTGTTTTATATAGATTAAACTGAGGACGGAATTAGGATGGTTTATTGCTTAAGGTGTTAGGCTAGGATTGGAGAGACCAATTGAAGTCCATCAACTATGAAAGTTTACTGGGTGCCTTTTGGGTACTTTCTTTCAATCCCAAATACTTAATAAAATTGATGCTGAGAGAACAATTGTTGGACAGGCCATTATGTACACTGCTTTGAAGTAGAAAAAAAAGGAAAAATAAAACAAGTTGAGTAGTCTGAAAGAGTTCTGCTTTTTCAGTTTTGTTTTCCTCCACAGCAAAAGCCTTTTTAAAATTTGAAAAGCCCAATAACAGAATATTATCTTGACTTCTCTACACATGTTCTCACTCCATGTCAGATCTTTTATAATGTTTCTGTGATCAAATCAGTTGTAAGCCACTCTTTGAAGGACATAATAAAAAGCAACCAAATGATCTTCACTGATCAATTGTTATATTATACAATCATGGTCCCTTCTACTCCTTGTATTCTGTGACTTTTTTAAGTCGATAAACATGAATTATGCCTATGTTCTTCCACTAGTTTTATATCGATTGGAATAATAACCCCATAACTAAGAGTCTGTATAAAACCCAAAATACTGAAGAAATTCTTGAATTAAAATTTTAATTAATCAATTTTATCAACCTGAAGAGAAAGAGTTAATAATTTCAGATACTGAATCGTGTTTTGATGGTCAGCCCTGGAATTATTGTTTGTTTTCTTTTCAATGCCCTATCCTTAGTACGTTGATTGGTTCATCTTGCAAACTCTTCTACCATAAAAGTGTCTGTTCTGTAACACATATCACTTAAGGTTTTTCAAAACATAATTTATGAAATGCAGTGGATCATTCTTGCTAAGAAAACAAGGTATCAGATTTACAAAAGGCCTCCATACATAAAGACAGAAGAACAATACATTAATCTGAATTTCGACAAGATATTTGCAACATTTCTAAAGAACTATAATAGCTAGAACAAACCTTCTCATAACCACAATAGTTTTTTTTTAATTCCAATGTTCTCTTTCCTCTGACATTGTCTCATACCAGAAAATTCAGTAGAAAGCTTTTAAAGATATTTTTATATATATAAATTTGCATTTGCCTAATAAGCACAAAGCTGAAGCTGATATCCAGCATTAAATTGTCTTCCATACAAATGGCTAATTAAAGGATTAGCTGAAGGAGAAGCCTGCAGCAGGTTCGGTTTACTGAAAAATATTAATAAGTTTACCAGGTACTGCTCCAGGGATTAGATTCCTCAAGCATATGCAACATTTGATCCACACTAAAAAAATTAAAAACAAAAAGCAAAAATGAAAACACTTCAAAATAATCAGATTTTATTTCCAAATTCCAAATTTCCAAGGCAGGGAGATTCAGCAGAAAAGGGAAAGGGAAGATATTAAGAAGGAGATAAATTGGAATGAGAAAAGTCATGGGGAAAAAAGAGGGAGGAGAAACAGTAAGACTAGTAAAATGTTGAAAGGAAATTGTTTCTTTACAATTAAAAGAAGGAATACTTGTGAAGTCAGGAAATGTAGAAAGAATGAGAAAAGACATGGGGAAGAGAGCGGGAGGAGACTCGGGTTCACTCCCTGGACAATGCACCGGAGAAGCAGTAAGAAACAGGCATGTGACAGAAAGAACCACAGAACTAGTAAAATGTTGAAAATAAATTGCCTTTTCAGAGATAATGGTTGATGAATTAAAAGGGGGATTCTGCAGGGTGACAAGGGGTAATAAGAATATTTCTGCAATTAAAAATATTTAGAAAATAGGGTAATATAGATATTGATAACTCTTTTTTTTTTTGAAACAAATTTTTATTAATTTTAAAGATAAAACAACACATCATTAACCATTAAATACATAAACACATAAAACCTCTTAACATTGTAAATCCTTACAAGTCAAACAAAACATTATTTTTATACAGCATAATTCCAATTTATCCCATCTCCATATGGACACACAAATATCTTTCAGCAAATTTCTCATTATTTCTCTTTACTCCTATTCAATTTCATTTCTCTTCCATATTTATCCATTTTATAGTCATCATATTCTTTTCTTTCTGGCTTGTTTAAATTATTCTCATCTAACATTCCTCCAAGGTTTTATTGATTCTTTTTTCCTTTTTTTTATAAAAAACAAATTTTGTTAGTTTTACCATAAACACAATACACAAACATACAAACACAAAACATAAACAAAACTAAAAGATCTTTTCTGAAGGTTGTCTGTTCCCGGGTTAAAACTCTTCACACAGACACAAATTCAAACATCATATTCAACCCATATCTCCTTCCATATCTTATTATCATTTTCTTTTTTATATATATATATAAAAACCATTTTTATCAGTTTTATAAAAACAATACACAAAGAATCAAGGCATAGCAGCTTATAAATTCTTTTCTAAGAAAAAATAATAATAAAAGACCAATAAGGCATAACATTTCCAGATTATAATATCAATATTTCATATAATATTAACTTCATATCTTGTCCCTACTTCTCCTTTCCATCCAAATTATTTATTAATTAAAATTTTATTGCCTTTTATCAATATACAAAATCCAAAAAAAAAAGCATATATATTCTTCCATATCTTATTACCATTTTCAACAACATTCTTTGTCTGTTCTATTTCCAATTATCCATTCATCTTTTTTTTTCTTTTACTATACTTCTCCTGTACACCAATTGGAGTAACATCTATAACTCATTACCCTAACTTAGAAATACTACATATAGCAATCTTTCTTGGGATTCTGTTTAAAAGATTCTAAAATTGCATAATAAATTTTATATTCTAAATATACATATAAAAACACACTCTTATATACCCTCCAGAATCCCTCTTTTAATCTAAATTAAATTCACCCATTGTCTCTAAATAAACTTTTTTTCTTTAGGTCTTGCTTCCCCCCATTAAGGCTTCTCCTCCCCTCCTTTCTCTCTTGCTTATTCTTCTCCTTGCCCTTTCTACCCCTTTGCTTTTTCCCTTCGCTTTTCTTACTCCTTTTCCTTTGCTTTCTAACCTTGCCTCCATCTTTTCGCTCATTTTTCTCTCTTTTGGTTGTTTTTATAATTCTTAAAATCCCCTTTTTCTTATCCTTTTTCTCCTCCTCTCCGGAAGGGACCCATTGTTCATCAAAGATGGCTTCTTCTTCCTCTTCTTCCTTGTCCCAGTCCTTCTGCTGCGTAATCAACTTTTCAACAGAACATAACGTCATTTCTAAGAATTGAAACAAAGCGGCCAAAGTATCTTCTTTTTTATATTTTTGATATTCAATCTCTAGTTCATCCACAAACTATGCCATTATAAAAAGGGAAACTTTTTCCAAAACAACCACAAGTATTTTTAATCAAAGACAATCAAAAGCAATAAAAAAAAAAGTTCCAAAAGTTAATACTTTTCTTCCTTCTTCTCTTTCTCTTTCTGGATTAATTTTTAATCAAAGAGGTCCAATTACCATATATCTTCCTTTGGGATCCACAAAGACGTTCTAGACAATCTCTTCCTTTTTCAGCTTCTGCTCCAATTTTTTTTCTCCCTTCCCACTTGCAATGACAATTTTAAATAATCAGAAATCCATACCTCCAGCAAAGATTTTCCAATTTCTTAAATTTTTCAATGTCCAAAAATCCCTTTGTCTCTTAGCTTCAACTTTCAAAGCAATCCACTTTCAATGTCTAATATATCCAAATATTTCTGCTATTTCCGTGGGGTGGGAGAGTAAAAAAAAAAAAAGTTCCCTTTAACAGCTTCTCCGCCGCTTTTCGCTCTTCTTAGGGATACAATGTATCCTCCAGCAATTCAAGCAGCTCAATTCCAGGCAATTTAAAAGGTGTTACTTGACCCGGCTCAGACAGAACTTTCACTCTTCACACTTCCTCCAGCACAGTTCTTACCCGGTTGCTGGCTTCTTCGTGGCGGCCATTGCTGACCGCCGCTCCACCGCCTTGGGAAAAAGTGGTTTTCCCGGAGAAGGGGGGGGGTCTGCGACACCCCCACCTCCCTATCCGACTCCCCTCTCTCTTCAGCTGTCCCTACAGGGCAGCCATATCCCCCTGACCCATCTGGATCGGGGGTACCTCGACGGCTAGCACAGCAGGAATCGCGAGCTGTCGCGAATTCCTGCTGCCCCGAAGCCACGCGAAACCGGAAGCCAGATATTGATAACTCTTATTAAAGGGGGGGAAATATGCTGTGGAATCCAATTGAGAAGATGTAATGACTAATGGTTTATTGGGAATTATGATGAGGGAATAAAGGTATATTCTAATCATTAAGGTATATTCTAATCATTCTAATCATTAAGGTGTCACATTCAAAATAGTAAAAGAGGGGAAACTTATACCTGTTCTTTTTTCTTTTTGTGTGGGTGTGTTAAGATCTGTATTAATTTAGAACTTATTAAATGTGTGTAATTGAAAGGGAATGTGACAGACTAAAGAACCAGCTGAATTAATAAGTTTAATATAGATTATTAAAAGCAAGGAGAGACATTGGTCATTTCATTATTACCACTATTAGGCAAATATATATTGTTTATTTGTATTTTTAATATAAATATTAAGGTTTATATTTGAATTAATTGAAATGAAATTAAATGTTTAGATTGGAATTAATGAAAGAATTTAGAATTAAACCTTATTAGTATTTATTAGGTAAATACATATTGTTTATGTTTAAAAATAAATACTAAAGGATTAATTTGAAATAATTGAAATGAAACAAAATTGATTGAAATTAAGGAAAGAGGCTAGAATTTATGTGTTTCTTTCTCTCCCTACTGAAAATTTGGAATGGAAAAGGTAATAATAGAATTAAGTATGCATATATCATTGTATAATTTCTGTCATATTTGTATGTAAAGATGATGACCCGGAAATATGTTGTCCACCAAAAAGAGATTTTTGTTTTTTATGTAAAAACTGAATAAAGTTTGTTAAAAAAAAAAAAAATCCACACCACAAGCCAGGCAAACACCTGTGCACAAACAGATCCCCCCCATACCTCCAGCTCAAACACACCCCAACCAGGCACCCAGATGAAACCTAGCTTCCTAACAAATGATAGCCATCCATTTACTCAGAGCCAAGCTGCACTAAAAGTCTCCCATACAGGAACACAATGTTGCCAGCCAACCAGGACAAAAAAAAGCCACAAAACAGACAGAAGATATTAGAAACACCAATCAAGCAGAACACAGCAAACTCCAAGACCAATAAACACAGACCAAGACTCTCAACCAATCAGGAGGAAGAAAAAACCATTCTGGCACAGCAGTAGGCTAGCCCCAAATTTAAAACTGAAACCACTGTAAAAGTCTGACTCACAGACAAACCCAATACAGAAGCCTGATGATAGCAGATGAGATTCTGCCAAAACGTTTAAAAGCATAACTACAATGACGTGGGAAAATACCCTTCCCCCCCCTCTCAATATCTCTATCTCTCTCTCTCTCTCTCTCTCTCTCTCTCTCTCTCTCTCTCTCTCAATCTCTCTCTCTCTCTCTCTCTCTCTCTCTCTCTATATATATATATATATATATATATATATATATATATATATATATATATATATATATATATATATGGCATTCAGCTTAGTTTGGGTATTTTCCCACGTCATAGTAGTTGTGCTTTTAAAGTTGTAGCAACGTTTCAGCAGAATCTCATCTGCCATCATCAGGCTTCTGTATAGTGTTCATCTGTGAGTCAGACTTTTACAGTGGTTTCAGATTTGAATTTGGGGCAGCCTATTGCTGTGCCAGAATGGTTTTTTCTTCATCCTGATTGGTTGGGAATCTTGGTGGAATTGATGGAAACCTGGAATTGAGCAGCAAAATCCACCCTCTACTTTGGGACAAGATAAAACTACTTACAACTTGGAGAGTTGAATCTGAAACCACTTACAAACAGGAAAAACTCTTGAAAAAATTAAAGAAATTAGAACATGACAAGAAAACCCCCAACAATTCACAACAACACCTGAAACAATTAGTGTACAACATTTTCAACAGAGAACTCACCAAAACAGAAACAGATGTCCTAACCAAAGGATTCAATTATGCCATAGCACCCAAAAAAATCCCCACAAAATCCATCATATGTGCAGTAGAATCCAGCCTAACCAAATTAAATACAGATGAAGCTGATAAAATAAGACACCAAGTTACCAACATCCTATGCATAAGCAAACCACCCAAAAACAACTTGCAGAAAGAAGAAATTAAAGCGCTACGAACCCTGAAAAGAGATAGCAGCACAATCATCCTCCCAGCAGACAAAGGGAATGCCACAGTAGTAATGGACAGAAAAGACTATGAAACAAAATTAACAGACCTACTCCAAGACCCCACATACAAACCCATAAACACAGACCCAACCACATATCTGGAAAAATTAACCAAGAAGAAAATTATAACCAGCCACATGAGCAAAGAGATCCAACAGACGATCATCCCAAGAGAAAAATCTTCCAGATGCCTCAAACTATACGGCCACCCAAAAATACACAAAGAAGGCATACCTCTCAGACCCATAGCTCCAGAGGAGCACCAGTACAAAACCTAGCTAAACACTTAGCAAAACAGCTACAGCCCCATGCTGAAACAGCAGCTTCACATGTACAAAACTCATACCACTTCTTAGAAATGATCAAAGATCTACACGTGGAGCAAGAAGATCTGCTTATAAGTTTCGACGTGGTTTCACTATTCACTCAAGTCCCGATAAAAGAGACCCTTGAAATCATCAAAAATAAATACCAACCAGCTAAACAACTCATGGAACTAACAGAACACTGCTTAACCAACACATATTTCATATACAAAGGACAAAGATACAAAGAAATTGAAGGAGCCCCTATGGGATCACCACTGTCACCCGTCATTGCAAACCTGTTCATGGAAGAATTTGACTCCAGAGCCCTGGCCAATGCCATCCTCAAACCCAAACTATGGTTAAGATACATTGATGACACATTTGTGATTTGGCCCCATAGAAAAGAAAACCTAAACAATTTTTTAACACACATAAACAGCACACACCCCAAAATCAAGTTCACCATGGAAACGGAAACAAAGAACTACCATTCCTAGATGTACTAATCTATAAAAAAAACAGATGGCATGCTAGGACACACCTTATACCAGAAGAAAACACACACTAACCACTACCTCAACGCCCAATCCCACCACCACCCAGCACAGATAAACTCCGTGGCTAAAACACTAATTACTAGAACCAAACGCCTGGCAGACAAGGCACACATCAAGACTCAGCTATGCACCCTGACTAAAGTACTGACAGCCAATGGCTTCCACAAAAGCAAAATCACCGGTTTGATCCACCAAAACGCACTGAGACATAATAGAGACCCAGAAGATGAACAGACCTATGGAACAGCTGTCTTGCCCTAAATAAGAGGTACTACAGACAAAATTAGTAAGATACTACACAGACATCACATCAAGACTGCCTTCAAAACAGACAGAAAAATAGCAGCCATCCTTAGAAACCCCAAAGATAAAATTGACCTGGAAAACCAAGGCATATACAAAGTCCCCTGTGCATCATGCCCAGCCACATACATTAGACAGACCAATAGAAGAATAAGTACCCGCCTGGATGAACTCAAAAATGCAGTCAAAAAGCTGGAACACACTTCCTCACTAGTCCAACACATGGAAACCACAGGTCATAGCATCAACTTCAATAGCACCAAAACACTAGCCACAATAGAAAACCCCAGCCACAGAATCATCAGAGAAGCCATAGAGATTGAAAAAAGACTTGAAAGCATGAATAGAAGAGATGATTCCACCAGACTGTCAATCATTTGGAAGCCTGCACTCACAAACAAAAAAATATCCACACCACAAGCCAGGCAAACACCTGGGCACAAACAGATCCCCCCTGATACCTCCAGCTCAACCAGGCACCCAGATGAAACCTAGCTTCCTAACTAATGATAGCCGTCCATTTACCCAGAGCCAAGCTGCACTAAAGGGCTCCAATAAAGTAACACAATGTTGCCAGCCAATCAAGATACAAAAAGAGCCAAAAAACAGACAGAAGATATTAGAAACACCAATCAAGCAGAACACAGCAAACTCCAAGACCAATAAACACAGACCTAGACTCCCAACCAATCAGGATGAAGAAAAAACCATTCTGGCACAGCAATAGGCTGCCCCAAATTTAAATCTGAAACCACTGTAAAAGTCTGACTCACAGATGAACACTATACAGAAGCCTGATGATGGCAGATGACATTCTGCTGAAACGTTGCTACAACTTTAAAAGCACAACTACTATGACGTGGGAAAAAACCCGAACAAAGCTGAATGCCATACATACATATATATACATATATACATACATACATACATATATACATACACACACACACACACACACACACACACACACACACACACATATTGTCTTGAAGAACTTACTGCATATTTTAAGAATATACCAAGCAGAATTCAACTGGAAATTATGTGTTATATTGAATGTTATAATTGTAAAGGCATAAATTGAAGTTTAAATAAGAGTTGAATGGATAAAAATTGAAAGATACAAAAGTGTCCATACTCCAATTAGTAACTTCAGGGAAATATGAGAAAAGAACCTATGAAATTGAAACAGGACAGACAAAAGTATAAATATAATGACTAGAAAGGTATTGAAACTTAGAAATATATATATATATATATATATATATATTTGAACTTAGAAAGGAATGAGATAATTAAAAGTAAGATTGAGAAAACTAAGGAAAAATTATTCAGAAAATGTTAAAATAGTAATAAGATATGGAATAGAACACAAAGATGAATATGAAATTGAATTTGTGTCTGTATGGAGAAGTGATAACCCAGGACCATGCTATTCTCAAAAAAAGAAATTTTACTTGTATTATGTTTTGTGAAAACCCAAATAATTTTTTTATATATATATATAAAAAAGACTGATCCCCGCCCTCTGTACTGCTATAGATGCAAAGGGTTAAATTAATCTTTCATTTAAAATCTGTGTAGGGTGAATTCAAATATACATTTATACATTTACATTTATACATCTGGTAAAAGTATTATATAGATTTTGCTGTAAAATGAATGCTGAAGTAAATTCAGGTAAAACATCTAAGGAAGTATAATAAAGCTAAGACAGTATAAATAGCACTTCAATTGAATCTATTTCTTACAATAAAAGGCATAAAATGACAAATGATTTAAAATGTAAATAAAAACACATACAGACAGGTTAACTTTACACAACATATATCCAATAATCATATGGTCCACATGATCGAGGATAAAATTTAGGCCATTATGCACTGTTTATGAACTTTTATAGGAAAAAGACAGATCTTTAGTTACGCTTCTGTAATATTTTTTTATTTGCCAAAAGCAGTACTAAAAAAGTTTGCCAGCGTATTTTGCTGTTATAAAACTATCAATCTTATAAGCACATCTCTGTGAAAATATTTCAAAAATATATGGGTGAGTGATTCTCCTTTATATTCTTCATATAAACAGGTATACCTACAAAATGGTTCTCCATGAGTGCAGATAGCAGGGTGTTACATCATAGCAGTTTCCTATATTGTCGATTAATCTTATAGTTCAGTTGTTCGTACATCCCTCAACTAAATTAAAAGACCCAGTGAAACCACAGAACACAGCTTGGTTGTTGTGGTTAAAAATGATTTGTTTGCTGGTGTCACTTATCCATATTTTAAGTTTAAATGTTTAAGTATTACCAATCAAGCCAATTCCTGAAAGATATATTTTAAATCTAATATTGCCTTGCATTGGAGAGCTCCAATGATTCATAACTATCATTTCAAATAAAGGTTGTGCACATAATACCCAAATATTTTTTTAAATTCTTCTGAAATTTCTTCTATCCCTTGTTTCTCATTAAAGAAAAACAATCTGTGCAAAAAGGCATTATTGATATTTCTGAATATGAAGAGATGCAGAGTGGAGAGGCTAAGCAGAAGGAACAGAAAAACAAGCTTCTACTTAATAGAAGTAAACAGATTAGAAGTCTGGGGAAAAAGTACAGTTTAGGACTTCCTGAAGAAGCAATGCCTATAGAAGAAAATAAAGGATTTATTTAATTTTTCTATATCCTTTTTCTAGGCTAGGTCTCTCCCAAGAGAAAATTCCTGATCCAAGATACAATTCCTAAAAATATTGTCTCCAACTAAATCAAAAATGCAAGAAAACACCTGTTGATTATGTTAACATACGGCTAGATTCATAGTAAGCAAGAAGGGCATAACAGATAGACAGTTATAGAAATGATGTAGATCAGGGGTGTCAAACTTGCATCGTCATGGTGGCATCTCATGATGTATCGGGACTTTGCTAAACTGGGCGCAGGTGGAGCCAGCATGTGATGCATCCGGCGTGGACCGCGAGTTTGACACCCCTGATATAGATAGAGATAATAGAGTTAAAGATAGAGATAAATAATGATAGAGATTTATATACGATAATTCAGCGGTTAAGATGCAGGCTGGAAAGTCAGCAGCCCAGGTTTGAGATCAGAGGTGCTTTTCAGCAGGTTCTGACCAGTTCTGGAGAACCGGTAGCAAAAATTTTGAGTAGTTCTGAGAACCGGCAAATACCACCTCTGGTTGGCCCCACCCCCATCTATTCTCTGCTTCCCGAGTTCCAGCTGATCGCTGGGTCTTCTTTGGTTGCCCTGCACAGGAGAATGGAGCTGCAAAGCAGGTTAGTGGAATGGGGAGGGAATAGGATTTTGCAGTAACCTGTGATACCCAGAGTGTAACCCAAACATAACAAAATCCAAAACATAAATAAATGTCCTTAATGCCTCCAACTTGGCCCCACTGTTCAATAATTCTCAGTTGGAGATAAAACATACTCAAAAATAGCCTTCAAAAGAAAGCAATACAGTCCAAATTTAATGAGCAGATAGAGGTGAAAATAAAAACCAAACAAACTGATGAAATTTCCACAATGGAACAGAAGTATTTACCAAATTAAAGAAGATGACAAGGCACAGTCTGTTGGAAGGACGCCAACCAAGCAAAATAAAACATGCATTGTCTCCAACGTTTGCCAGAACACAGGTCCAATGCAGTTCTCACACATGCAGCCCATGAAGAGGATCAAGGCCCTCTCCTCCCAAGTAGACCATGTCTCTCCCTTATCCTCTCCTCCCTGCATGCCCTAGAATGGATAGGGAATGGGCCTGGGTCCTCCTCTGACTGCTCAGCCATTCCCCAGCCTCCTCCACAACTTCGGGAGCCACACTTCCACTCCCTGTCAGCTGTTTCTCCTCTCCCTCAGAATCAGTCTCCACCAGGAGCATGGCATAGTCTTTCCCCAGGAGTAGAGAGAGAATGGAAATTTTGTAGTAACTTTCCCCTACCACGCCCACCAAGCCACACCCACCAAGCCACACCCACCAAGCCACACCATGCCCACCAAGCCACGCCCACAGAATTGGTAGGATGGTGAATCCTACTGTTTGAGACCCAAGTGCCACACAATGAGATGAGCTCCCATTATCTGCACCAGCTCCTACCCACCTAGCAGTTTGAAAACATTAAAATGTGAGTAGATAAATAGGCCTCACTTGGGTGCAAAGGGATATTTATCTTTCCCTATTTCTATTATCTATGTCTATAGAAAATAAAATAAAAACTTCTGTTTTGGGCTGAGGACTGTCTTTGATCTTTGGATAGAATGCTGGGGTCTTCAAAAAGCAAGCAGTGCCAAGGCTCACATTTGGACTCTGCCTCTACAAGGGACCTTTGACTTCACTTCCACCATTCCCCATGTTTTGTTGCTTGTTTTTACTTTATCATAGTATCATTTTACTACAAAATAAAATTCAGCACATGCTCATTTCTTTACTACAGTAGTGAATTTTATCATATTTTCTCTTGTACCAGTTTGATTGGAGACATTTCTCATCTCCAACCTTATGCTCTGTCCAATTCTTCTTTTCTGATATCCCAGTGGAAAAGGCACTCATACCTCAGACAACTGGCATGGCTCTATACTGGTTATATATTCTCTTGCTATCTCTTGCTTTTCATTCTTAGGATAAGCTTGGGCTGACCACAATTAGGTCTATCAGCAGATATTTCCCTTTAGGTCCAACTTTCCTTCCATTCATGTGAAGAACTTTCCTATCTCCATACTTTAACCTTTTCCAGTTAAAAATCCAACCCCATCTACCATTTTTTAAAACATTCTAACCCCACTCCAGATCAGACTTCCAACAACTTTCCCTAATTTGCCATAAAACACTCCCATTCCAGACCAGAAAAATATTATGGTAATTAACCACTGGATGACATACAGTATATCTCTTTTTTGCACAACACACAGAACATGAAAAAGTGCTATTAAGGTTATTACTCTTTTAAATTTAATATTACTTTGAAATTGTTGTCAGCATATCTCCAAAGTAGAAGTTGTCAGGGAGGTAAAGTAGATCTCCATCGCCTGTTTGCAAGCAACCTTAGAATTATCAATCCAACAGGACGATGATGAGTTTGGTGAATCAATAGCTAGGATTCAATTTAATGGCAGCTTCTTCTCTTTTTTCGGA
Organism: Hydrophis major; assembly: GCA_033807585.1. NCBI lineage: Eukaryota > Metazoa > Chordata > Lepidosauria > Squamata > Elapidae > Hydrophis > Hydrophis major. Next base: position 111,709,303 of record CM066332.1, read on the forward strand.
ATTGAACATGCTAAAGCAATATCAAGATTAGTTTTATTAGTGGAAAATACACATGTTATTGATAGAAGTTAATTTTTTTAGCTTAGGGATGAACTGGGGGGGGGGAGGAGACTTTCTGAACTTGGTTGCTTTCTTGTAGATGTTTCATTACCAAACCAGGTAACATCAACAGTGATCATGTTGATGATCACTAATAAAACTAATTGTCAGTGTTCCAGAAAAACTTGACTCTGAACCAGACATATTCTCAAAGTTTCCTTTTATTAGAGTAGTAAACTGACACATCTGGGAAATCCCGAATCTGAAAGTTCTGGGTTTCCCTCCAATAAGTAAAATATTACAAATCCACCCCCTGCCTCCATCATTCCATCACATGACCCAATCATCATCTGTCCCAACTTGAGATGTCCCCTCTACTACTCCTCAACCAAGTGCAGGAACAACATGATCTTGACTCTAAAGAAGAATGCTATTATGTCTACTACATACACTCCATGCAATTCCTCCCTCCCATCTTCCTAGGCTCAAGAATGTGGCAGCATGGAAGCTTCTGGTGCTAACATGGCTTCCAAAGTTGAACTAATGTTTTTTTTATCTGGGGTGGGACTGTTATATGGCAAGGTTATTGTTAAGTACTTGGACATGGGTCGGAGTAAATGGAGACAGCCTCTGAATAGTGACTTTCAGCTCTTTATTAGCACAGTGACTTCTCAAAACAACAACAGTGAACTCTGCCTTATATAGGCAACCCTTGTAAAAATTGTCCAATAGTGAGCTATGAACGCTAGCTCTTTTAACCAATAAGAATCCTCTGTTAAGGGCCAATCAGATTCCTCAGAACTAACCAATCTGATCTGGCCGCCTAACAGCCAATCAGAAGTGCAGAGCCAGAACCCTGCACTTTACCTCAAGCTCATACTTTATTAACTATGGTACATACACAACACCCCTTCCCCCTGGCTTCTTAATTACGGTGTAGTTATATAGTCCTTTAAACAGGACGGTTGTCTTTTAAGTCTTTCGGATTTTCGTTGGACTGGTTGGTTGCAATCCTGTTGAGGTAGATTGTTGTTTGGCAGTGGATCTGCTACTTGCTCAGGTGTAATTTCTTGCGGTGCAAACGATTCTCCTTCCTGCTCCATTTCCTGAGTATCACTTAGTTCGTCGCTCCCTTCGAGCAGGTTCTCTGGAACTTCATCTTCTTCTGTACCTCCCCCCCCCTCGGTTTGGTCATGGGGGAGTTGTTGACTGGCCGTTGTGAGTCGTGACCGTAATTGGTCGATATGCCGTTTCCATAGTCTATTGTCACAGCATTTCACTACGTAGGATTTGGGGCCGGTCACTCGTACTACTGTCGCCTCTATCCATAACGGGTCGCCCGATAAGTTTTGTGCGTAAACGAGGTCTCCTACCTGGAACGTGCGACAGCGGCCACTGGATCCTATTGGCTTTTCCGGTTCGTAAGCAGGGTGCAACCGGTCGAGGTGGGAGCAGAGTCTTCGTCCCATCAGTAGTTCGGCGGGAGTTCTGCCGGTGACGCTATGTGGAGTTATGTGTTGCAAAAAGAGAATTTGGTTGACCTTGTCATCGATATTGTCATAGTCCACTTTTTGCAAAGTCTTTTTAACAAATTGGACCATGCGTTCCGCTCGGCCATTGGTCGCAGGGTGCGCAGGCGAGGTGAGCACATGGCGGATGCCGCGGTCAGCGAGGTACTGCTCGAACATTAGTGCTGTAAACTGTGGCCCGTTATCGGACACCAGGACGTCAGGCAATCCGTGGGTTGCAAAGAGTCTCTTTAGGATCTTGATCACTGCCTCGGAAGTTGTAGCCATCATAAGATGAATTTCTAACCAATTGGAGTATGCGTCGACTGTCAGCAGGAAGGTATAGCCCTTGGTTGGCCCCGCGAAATCCAGGTTGATTCTGGACCAGGGTCCACGTGGCATCTCCCATTCAGTAGGCATGGCTTTTGGTGGGGCGTTGCTGACTTGTTGGCAATTGGCACACGCTTTGACCCACTGCTTGATTTGCCGGTCCATGCCCGGCCACCATGCATAGCTTCGTGCAAGTGCTTTCATCTGCACGATGCCGAGGTGGCCCTCATGCAGAACTCGTAGCAGTGTCTTCCGGAGTCGTTCTGGGACAATGACTCTATCGCCCCAGATGATACAGCCTTTTTGGGAAAAAAGTTCAGTCTGTTGAGATTTAAATGGTACGAAGTCATCTGGTACTTAGTCCAATGGCCATCTGCATTCTACCCAGCCTAGGACTCGAGCTAGGGTGTGGTCTCATTTGGTTTCTCTCGCGATGTCTCGGGCGGTCATAGGCGGCGAGTTGAGTGTTTCGATCTGCAACGTAGTTGCCGTTGGTGCCGGATCGTCGAGAGTCTCTGGAGGCGGTGTTCGGCTTAATGTGTCAGCGTGGGGAATGGCTTTCCCCGGGCGATATTGCAGGCGATAATTATAAGCAGCTAGGAATTCTGACCATCGGGTCATTCTAGGGGATAATATGTAGGGGGTTGGCTTGTCCCCGGCTATTATCCCTAGCAACGGTTTGTGGTCAGTTATAATGGTAAATGTCCTTCCATACACATATTCATGAAATTTCTTTACAGCTGAAATGATTGCGAGAGCTTCTTTATCAATTTGTCCATAGTTCCGCTCTGCTTGTGAAAGAGTCTTCGAAAAGTATGCAACAGGGGCTTCGTTCCCATTAGGCAGTACATGGCTTAAAATGGCGCCCACCCCGAAAGGCGATGCATCGCAGGTTATAACTAATGGCAAAGTCTCATTATACTGCATAAGTACAGAGTCAGATGTGAGCAGTTTTTTAACATTCTGGAATGCTTGCTCTTCCCGGTAACCCCATACCCACAATGCTTTCTTATCTAATAATCAGTGTAACGGTTCAGCGACAGTTGCTTTGTGCAGTAAAAACACATTATAGAAATTAATGAGGCCTAAGAACGCCTGGAGATCGGCCTTGTTGCGTGGTCTGGGAGCGTTTTTGATAGCTTTTAATTTACTCTCAGTGGGATGAATGCCCTGGCTATCAATTCGGTATCCTAGAAACTTAACATTGTCAGTATATAAGTGACATTTATTTTTTTTCACCTTAAATCCAGCCTCTTGGAATTTTTTAAGAACGCATTTCAAACGATCCTGCAAGATTTTTTTGGTAGGGGCTGCAATTAGTACGTCATCAAAATAAGGAACCACGCCCTTGATTCCCTGTAATAACCTTTCCATGAGGCTCTGGAAGATCCCTGGGGCTACACTAACTCCAAATTGCAATCGGGTACATTTAAAGGCACCTCTGTGCGTTACAATTGTTTGGGCTTGGGCCGTTTTTTCATCCACTGGTAGTTGTTGATAAGCTTGAGCTAAATCTAATTTAGCGAAAACCTTTCCGCCCCCCAAGGAATGGAGGAGGTGCTGCACCACCAGAACTGGATACGCATTCTGCTGTAGGGCGTGGTTTAAAGTGGCCTGGTAGTCCCCACAAATTCGAATTGACCCATCTGGCTTAATGGGTGTTACAATAGGGGTTTCCCATGGAGAGTGATCGATGGGCTTCAACACCCCTTGAGCAATTAGCTTGTCGAGTTGTTCGTCGATCTTTGCTTTAAGACCGAATGGAACTCGACGGGGCTTCAAGCAAATGGGGGCTACCTTTTGATCTAGACTAAATGAGATTGGGGTCCCCTTATACTCGCCTAAGCTGTCCATGAAGATGTCGCTGAACTCAGAGATAAGGTCTTCCTCCCACTCACAACCACCAACTCGGTTCACGCCGGCCACTTCAATGCCAAGTGGCGCAAACCATTGGAGGCCTAATGGACTAGGCCTATCTCTATTGATGATCGTCAGAGGTAAGTACGCTGTATGCTTCTTGAAGGAGACTCGGACTCGGCAGGACCCGACAACGGGGATTTGATTTCCTTGGTAGTCCTTGAGGATGAGGCGTTGAAATTGGAGGTCTTGATGTTGAATTGTGGGGATGAGCTGCTTGAGTGTCTTCCAAGACACCATCGAGAGGAACGATCCTGAGTCGACCTCCATGTGGCAAGGCTGGTTCTTGATGGCTACCGTGACTCGGATTTTCTTAGTGTCCAAAACTGAGGCGTGACCTATAGTGATAGTATGGTGAGCCTCTTCTTTTTGCAAAGCTCGATTTCTGTAGGAGTGGTTTACTGGCTCTCGCCTTACAGGACGGTTTCCTGTCGATTGGCGATAGTTGGCCCCTTTTGAGGCCTGGCTGGGTCCTGGTAAGCTGCGGCAGACTCGGCCGATGTGGCCTCGTTTCCCGCACTCATGGCAGAGTGTGTCGCGGAATTTGCATTCGGCCCTGGCATGGTTTGCTCCACAGCCAGCGCAAGGGCGTAAGGGCTTCGGGCGAGGGTCCCGGTCGGACCGCAGTCGATGGACCCCTTCTTCATCGTTGTCTGATGACGAAGAAAGATCCTCATGGTGCGTTGTCGAGAGCTGCCCTTCTGAGTTGGGTAAGATTTCGCTGGTCGGTGGTGTTACCGGAGTGCGGCTTCGCCGTAGTTGTGCAGCCGACTTTTTAGTCACCTCCACAGTCGTGGCTTCGGCGATGGCATCAGCAAGGCTGATGTTGCCTTTCACCATCAGCTTGCTTTGCACGCCTAGTGCATCTAATCCCAGAATTACTCAATCTCTTAGTGCCTCTTCTAAATCTGCGAACCTGCAGAGACCCCCTAAATTTCGGAGGTCCGCCACGAAATCGGCCACGCTCTCCCCTTTTCGTTGGTTTCTCTGATAAAACTCATGGCGTCTCACGAGTGTAGGCACGGTTGGCGCGTATTGGTCTCTCAGGATGGGTTCGATGTCGTCCCAGTTCATGGCTTTCACTTCTCGAGGTTTGGCGAGTGCTTTAGCCATCTTAAATACAGCTGGGCCGCAATGCATAAGGAACAGTGCCCGCTTCTTTGCTGGTGTGGCGTCCTTCAAGTTATTCGTCTCGAGAAACATTTGGAAGTGATCCATGTAGAATTCCCAATCCTCTTGGTTCGGATCAAACGGAGCGGGTGGTACGATGCCGCCGGACATGGTTCCGTTGTTGGCATCGTCTTATCACGTGCTCGGTATCGCTTCCTGGCTTCTTTGGTTCAGACGTCTCCACATCCCACTTTCGTCGCCAGTGTTAAGTACTTGGACATGGGTAGGAGTAAATGGAGACAGCCTCTGAATAGTGACTTTCAGTATTAGCATAGTGACTTCTCAAAACAACAGGGAACTCTGCCTTATATAGGCAACCCTTGTAAGAATTGTCCAATAGTGAGCTATGAACGCTAGCTCTTTTAACCAATAAGAATCCTCTGTTAAGGGCCAATCGGATTCCTCAGAACTAACCAATCCGATCTGGCCGTCTAACAGCCAATCAGAAGTGCAGGGCCAGAACCCTGCACTTTACCTCAAGCTCATACTTTATTAACTATGGTACATACACAACAGTTATTATCTAGTTTATATAATCAAGGACCCCACACACGTTACTACATACCATTTATTCTGGAGGATTTAAAAAAAAACTTTTTTTTAATCAGCCAGATATATACAATCGGAGGTACTGTGGGATCTTTAGTTTTGAAGAATATTTTTTATACCATCTGTATGGGAGAGCAGATCTGTCCTTGTAACTCAGGACACAATTAAAACCCTGATTCATGTTCAACTGCATTGTTCCTTTTATTGAGATATTTATGACCTCATATCTCAGGGCCTGAATTCCTTTGGAAGATTTCATGTTTTATATTCCCTTTTTATTAGCACATGTAGATTCAGTGTTAGTGGAGCTAAATTTTGTTTTTCTTGTCAAGGATGCCAAATAATATTTTGGGGATTTGGTTAGTGATGAATTATCTTAATTTAGGCCCTGAGATTTTTCTGGTCTTCCAACTTAATTTTTCTTTCTTTTTTGCCAATGTTTTATTAGCTTTGTTCTTTTGGATTTGTTATGAAGGTTTTGAGCTATGATTCTATAAGAAGGAACAAGACAGAACAGTGACAACCAAAATTTCTGTGTCATATAGTGAACATGTAATTTTTGGAAATTAATGATGTTTATATGTTAATTATCTTATTTTTGAATGTCAAAACATTGCAGAATTATTCAAGTGAATGTTTAAAGGTGATTACTAAAACCATAGTTCTTCTGAATGTTCATTACAATGTCTGGATTTGGCAACATTCATATGTAAATATTAACATGTTACATTCTGGTATATAAGTCTAAGGGCTATTGCTATATTTCACTAACCATTGAGCATCTTAGCATCCTGAGCTCTACTGAAAGATTCTTATTGCTTAATCAGTTCATCTGAGTTTGTGATTAAGCACATATACAACTGAAATGTAATAAACATTTGTTTTATTTCTGATCAAATTTCATTTTAAAATTAAGAAAAATAATTAAATAAGTATTTTTTTTAAATAAGAAAAGCTAATACCTTGCTAGTTTATTATGGCTTATAATACTATAAACAGTTATCTTGCATTAAATATTTTAAATCTTATTTCATTTTTTCATTTTCAAATTCCCTAAATAACATCCTGACAAATATCAGAAAAGGGAAATGCTTCTGTCCATGAACATTCACTTCACCTACTGCCAGCCAATAGTGGGCCTTAAAACATGCTGACTCTCAAAATTAATTCTGTAGAAATGAAATAAATTGTTCACCCTACTCCAATCATAATCATTCAAACGAACTACTTGCTACTCCAAATTGCTAAGCTTAGTATTACTATCACTTTAATTTACGTGAAAGAATACCAATAGACGGTAACTCATTCAAATAAATATAGAAAAAAATTACTGAAATGTTATACGATAGAGATATCAACACTGCAAATAACTTAAAAGATACTATGTTTCTCAAGAACTTCTAATACTGGAAGAAGTTAAATCAGCACTTGGCATTACCAAGTTTGAAGGCTGCAGAATTGATGGAATACCTTGAGAAATATTGTAAGGAACAGAAGAAGAATTAGTGACAGTTCTTATGACACTATGTGTAGATGACAAAGCTGAGGGGTCAAATGCATAATCAGTCATGAGTCCTTGTATGCGCCACAAAGATCCACCCTGAATGCTTTTCTTAAGTCCCATTAATTTCCCTTGACTGTTAGTAGCTCAGATTCTTGTAGAAACCTCAACCTTCCAATAGATCTTTATACTAATTTGAACTGCCTGAATCTCTTGATTTCCCCAGCACTTGACACAATGCTGACAAATCTAGAAAACAACCAGCCAACTGACTGGAAGCCAATCTACATTCCACTACCAAAACATGGGGACTTAACAGAGTGCATAAACTATCATCCTTATTTCATGTGCTAGTAAAATAATATTTAGGATTTTGCAATGCAGATTTGTAGAACTAGTGCTGTACATAGAAAAAATATGTTCAACCTAGCTTTAGAAAAGAAAAGAAACATGATATATTGTTTTCTGATTTATGCTGGATAATTGGGAAAGTTGAAGCCTACCACAAAGAAATCAACATGTACTTCATTGATTATAGAAATACCTTTGATTGTATTGAACTTATCAAGCTGTGGAATGTGCTTAGAAAAATGGGAATCCCGAACAGCTCTTTGTCCTCATGAAAAACCCATATATAAGTCAGGAAGCTACAGTAGGGACAGAATATGGCAAACAGACTCTCTTGGTTGCCAAAAAAGTGCAACACGGCTATAAACTCTTCCCTTATTTATTCAACCTATGTGCTGAAGATACTGTATTTTAAGGCTAGCTAGGTGGGAAGAACATGGGCTTCAAAATCTGAGGAAGAAACATCAATAATATGTGCTATAATTATGACACTATTGTAATTGCCAAAAATGTAAAGGATCTACAAGTTCTACTAATAAAACTCAAGGAGCACATTGAAAAAGTGGGACTAAAATTAAATATAAAAAAATACCAAACTAATGATAACATATACAATAGTTATCCTTATAATTTCTCATGAAGATATTTAAATGGTAGACAGCTTCTGCTTTTTAAGAGCAACCACCAACAGTAAAAACAAAAACAAAAAACCAAGTAATCAAAAAATATACTGCAGACTGGCACTTGGTAGAGCGGCCATGTAGGTCTCAGAAAGATATTCAGGTACCTTAATGTACTTACAAATATCGGAATAATGCAAACATGGTTATTCCTTCTGATATTCTTTGGAAATGGAACCAGGTAGGAAGAGTATTAATACTTTTACATTATTATGGTATTAATACTTTTACATTATTATGACTCCTAAAAATATGAATAACAGCCAAGAAAACAAATAAAAGGATCACTGAACAAATCAACACAGAATTCTCACTCGAGACACAAATGAACAGACTCACATTTCTCTACTTTGGACATAATATACAAAAGCTTAGCTTGATGGAAAAGGCTCTAATGCTGGGAAAGGTGGAAGAAGGTAGAAGAAGAGAACAACCAATGGCAACTTATGTGACTCAGTTAAAGCAAAGACTGCACCATTGAAAGACCTGCAATATCAGGTTATATTGCAATAGAGAACATCAATGTCTACTAAGGATTGATGCTAACTTGATGGCACAAAATTCAAGTTTGGATAAGTGATTATGTTTTTCTATTTTCCATGAAACAACAGTCTATAACTGCCCTTGTTCTATTTCTGTTCTTAAAATATCCCATCTACACATTCCTTGATTTTGTTACTGTTAATATTCCCATTGCTGCCTTCACATTTCTGGTCTTTATAGAAACTCAACTTCCCTAATTTCCATCATTTTCTATTTTTATAGGAAGAATTATTAGCATTTGTTTTAATATGAAATATTGTTTCTCCTTTCCTGTGTGCATGTGTATAAAATAAAGCTTTAAATCTGGAAACTTCATTCAGCTATTTACTCCTCAGTATTTTTTTTTAAATAAAAGTTTTATTGAGTTTTAACTAAACAAATAAAAACATCTTATTTGAGTACAGCATCATTGCAGGTTATCACATTTCTATACAGACACAATTTCATATGCATATTCATCTTATGTATTCAACTTCATATCTTATTACTCTTTTTCCAGCTTCTCACTATTTCTCCCTTTACTTCTCTTAATTTTTTTATGGTTATCTCATTTTCTTCTTATTCAATTGTATTTCTTTTTCCTAAATTTCTATATCTTTTTATTCATTGTACTTATTCATCTGTCTTGTTTACAATTTCATATGTTCTCTTCCAAGATTCTTAAGAAGCAAAATTCCTGCTATGATTGCCAATTGAAGTGCAACACCTTTAAATCTTATTGTTATTATCATATGACAGCTCATTAGACATTGAATTTGTGCATTCTAAAATTATAACATTCAAATTTCTAATATCTATTTTATATCATGTAGATCTCATCATTCAGACTCTGCTTGGTACTTCCTCTTGAAAATGTAAAAAGAAAAATTCTAAAAACATAGCAAAAACAATACATACATACATACATACATACATCTATATATAAACATTAGTAAACAAAATAGTTATTCAAAATCATTCTAGTACTGGTATGAACCTTGTTAATCTTTCATGTTTCTTTTCAATATCTATCAATCTTTGAGAACAATTGAAATGTTTCCCTCCATTCTTCATTATTACTTAACTGTTAATAAGTATACCATTGGATAGTCAAACAGTTTTATCTTATAAATTATTTACTATTAATAAGCAAAATAATTATTCAAATTCATTCTAATAACTGGTATAAATTTCCCTATAAATCTTTCACATTTCTTTTAACTATTTTATCAATCTTTAGAAACAATTGCAATGTTTTCCTCTCTTCTTTATTATTACATTAATTATAAATAAATATACCATTACATAACAATACAGTTTTATCTCATAGATTATTTACTTATTTCATTTCTAACTCATTACAGTATTCTACTGTCACAAAACTATCTTTTGTACCTTTGCAGAATCCTTACTTTTAACTTAATTTAGCCATTGTCTCTGTGTTTTTTAGCTGAGCAAATACCTTTAATCCTAATATGTTTCCCCTTTTTCTTTATTTCCTGTTTTTGTCCCTCATAAGTTCTTTCTCTTTTGATCTTTCCCCCCTTTTTCTCATCCCCTTTTTATACCCTTCTCTCTCTAATTTTCCCTTCTGTAGTGTGCTTCTCCTTGCTGTTATACTTCTTTTTCAGACTATTTTTCTTTTTGGCTGTTCCCTTTGATCTCAAAATTTTAACTCCTTTCCCCTTTTTTCCCCTTATTACCACACTTTGCATTATTTGATCATTGAAAATGGCTTCTTCTTTGCCCCGCCCTTCTTCTTGCTCTTGAAGCTTTTCCTTTTGCTTTTCATAGTTCAGGATCTCCATTTCAAAAAATTCAAATATGAAGCCAAAGGATCTTTCTCCCCTTTCTGCATCTTCTTTCTGTTTTTTTAAGACTCATCTTCAATTCCTCCAGGAGTGATGGCATTTTAAACACTTTTGAACAACCACCCAATTGACTTTAAGTAAAAACAGAAAAAGAAAGAAAAAAAAAACAATGCCAAAAACTTTTTTTTTAAATCACCAAATGATCCCAGACTGTTCCTTCTTTTTCTTTCCTTTACTTTTACTTTCCACGGGTTACTGTATCTTTTAATAAGATTTCAGTTACAATGTATCCTCGGGAGTCTTTTCAAAGTTTCACTGTTAATCCTCTTTATTTTTCCAGGTGGCACTCCATTTTTCCATTATTCCAAGTCCCACCCTTTTGCCTCCACTCTTCTCTTTTTTAAGGCTTTAAAATGACCAAGAAAAAATCTTTATTCTCCTTTTGACACTTAGATTTCAGCTTAAGGTTGCCTATTAGTGTCAAAATAGATTAATATAAATTTCTTTCCATACCATTTGTAATTGTCAATATAAAGGTAAAAAAAGGGTTTTTAACCTCCTTTTCTCTCTCCTTAGTCGCTTAAAGATCTTCTTTCAGAAGTATCCCTCTAGGTACTTTTAGATTCAGGGTACCTTACTTAGATGTTCTCTGTTGTTTAGCCCAGTCTGTCCTGCTTTCCTCTTTGTCTTCTTCCTGCACAATCTTATCCAGTCGGGTTCTTCTTTGAGGTGGCCATTTCTGACCACTGCTGCAACCACCTTCAGGGAAGGGAGTTTAGACCAGCCAAGGAGGAGACATGCGGCTCCCCTCCCCTTGGCTATCTCCCCCCTCTTCACTACCTCTACGAGATGGCTTCAGCCCCGAATCCAAAGGATCGGGGCACTCCAGCAACGAGCACAGATTGAAACCACTCACGATCGCAGATAGCTGAAGAGACCCAAACTGGAAGTCATACTTCTCAATATTTGTGTATCTGGATATTAGTGTGAGATAATTATTTTTTGTAATAGATGTTTGATTGATAGTTTACAATTATCATTCTCAGTGTAAATGTAGAAATAACTTTTTATAAATTAGAGAAACAGTAATACATAAATATGGGACAAGGCCATGATATTTCTGTAAAAAAGCTTTTTATTCTGGCCTATACAAATATAAGAACAAACTGCATATGCAGATTAGTATAAATATAAAACACCCAGCAATAGTTTTACCATGATCCCAAAGTTAATATATATCTTGCATACATTAAAATTTGAGGAGATTGTCCAGAGTTCAAAATGACAATGCCATGAGATACTGATATGCATGATGTCTTTATTCTATTTCAATTTCAATCCAAGGAAAGTATTTTACTTCTAAATAAGTTTTTGATGTTGATAATGAAATAGATGAGAACAATTAATGGTCTTGATTAGCTGACGCATCAAAGAAAAAAGATCTATGTTAGTCGGGGTGAGAGTGTTCTTACAGTTAAAAATTCATAATTTGTATATGTTCCTGGATTCATTCCAGAACTTGGGTGGTGATTATCTGACAATGTCAAAAATATTTACAGAGCTAAGATGGTGACTATTCCTGAAAATGTCAGATCTGGACACTATGATTCATGACTTACTCAATCTTTTTCAGAGTGCTTTGGCATGCTATATACGAACAGTTTTTCAACTATACTATAACAATTATAGGAAGCACATGAATCTCTAAGAACAGTGATGCACTTTTATTGGATCTTTTCTGCATAAAAAAACTAAATGCTGATTCATATTTATAGATTGCTAGGATCTTTTCTGGATAGATTTGACATCTTTGAAACAACTACTATGGCCTTGCCATTATTCAGTATTTTATATTATATAGTCTGATAGGATCTAATGGCTAATCAATACATTTTTATCATTATTACTGTGGTTTGTCACACAATCAGTCAGATGTTTAGATTGGGTTTGGCAGTTTTATCCAGCTATTAAGTCCTTCCCAAGGACCTGGGATAAGCAGATGGTTTCACCATTGTTGCTACTTTGCCATGCCATTGTTTGTAGTCAGTCTGTACAATCCTCTTGCAGCAGATAACAAGGTGCTCCACTGTTTCTCCAGTTTATTTGCAGAAGCAGCATTTGGTTGTATCTTGCTGCCTTCTGAACTTTGGCTTTATATGCATTTGTTCTTAAGGCTTGGTCTTCTGCAGCCAGAATTAGTCCCTCTGTCTCTTTCTTCAACTTTCCTGCTCTTAACCATTGCCAGGTCTTGAAAGTATCTGCTTTCCCTGCTATTCCTTTTTATATACTGGCCATATAATACTTTGCCTTGCCATGTCTCATTTGGATATTTTGAAGACCAGTTTGGTGTCTTCAATATTCTGTAAGCCTTCCTGGTATGCTAGCTTCAGTGCACCTTCTTCACTATCCTTCAGATATTCCTCCAATACCTTTTTTCTTCTTCAACCATCTTGCAACACTCTACACTGACCTATTTTTCTTGGTAAATAGAGTCTGCCATACATGAAGGGCATAATTCATTATCTTTATTTTTCTGGTCTTCCTATACTTTTATTAAATTCAGTTCACTATTCCAGTTAAGTATCTAATGACTGGAATTGCTCAGGTCTTTATTGCCTTGACAGTGTTTCTTTCATTCAGTTTGGACTTTTCTCTTGATATATTCACTTCTGACCTCCTTCTTAACATTTGTAGTGATCATCTTCATCCAGACTCTTGATGTTATTTTCATAAAACATCTTGATTTCTTCAGCTTTTGCTATTTTTCCTTGTTTGATGGTGACTGTAGCACATTTGTCCCAGTCAAACTCCATTTCAATATCTTGTATATATAGATAATGCTGAGAAGCAATTCAGCTTTTCTATATAGTTTCAGATTGTCCATGTAAAGGAGATGGGATAGCCTGGCAGAAGTTTTTTTTTTTAAAAAAAAGAGATTTTATTAATTTTCTACCAACAAACAAGACAAAAAAAACATAAAACATCAACTCTCATATGTACATCCAGTGTGTCAATTGGTTCATCAGTTTTGTGCATTCATTTTGTAGTCTCAGTTACAATTATGTTACATAACAACTCATATTGTCAATCCAAACTTATATATCCTAATATCACTAAAAAAAAAGAAATTTTTGAGTATACTTTTAATCATTCATGCTTTATGAGATTACAATGCTTTACCCAGTTTATTCTGTAACAAATCATATAATCATTCCAAATCAATCCTAAAAAACCCTTTATAAATATAACGTCAAATAACAAAGTAATAACAAAATAGCAAAATAAAGATATTCCTTACTGTCTAGCATTCTAAATATTCTATTATCGTATTTTATCATCTAGCCATTGATAAAAAAGATCCCAAATTCTTGAAATGTTTTATAGAATTCTGCTGGAAGCCCATCTGGACCCGGTGCTTTCCCATTGTTTTGTCTCTTAAATGCTTCATTTAATTCCATCATTGTTATCTTGCTTTCTAGCATTTCTTCAGTCTCTTTAGGTATCTTCGGTAAATTAGCATTCTGTAAATACTGTTTGTATAGCCTGGCAGAAGTTTTTGATGTTAGGTAACCTTGTTCAGTATAGTTATCAGAAAAATCAGTGCAATGACAAGGTAATAGTGAGCCTTCTTGAAATATGCCTCTCTTGATATTAATCTCTCCCATTCTATCACCATCAACCAGCAACTTTGTCTTCCATTATGCCATTAATCTTTTGCATTGAGCTTCTGAAGTTTCTACTGACTTATATTATTTCTAGGCACTCAATTAGCCAATCATATGGCAGGGAATCAAATAAACTTTAAATGCCATTTGGTAAAGCTAAAGATGTATACACAGTTTAACAAAACTTCTAATACAGTAAAACAATTCACATCTTCATTAAAGCAATAAAAGATGGCACATCTCTCCTAGCATAAAATAAGTCAAATTTCTGGTAAAAACTGTTGATTCTAAAAAAAGAAGGTAAATCAAGGCCAACTTCATTACCACAGAAAGAATTTTCCTCAACTAGAATCAGTGATATTTTTTCAAGAGGGAAACCAACAATTTAGTAAAAAGAATGCACAATTAAAATAGTGAATTATTGAGAACTAAGAATAGACTGAATGGCACTAGGGCATTTCTTCTTTGTTACATAATGCCATGGAACAAAGCTATTATGGAATGGATATATGCTTATTATCAAGATTAAGGGAGCAGATTTTGCCAACATATAAAATAATGCTTTGAATGAAAAGAAATTGTGAAGCTGAAGACATCTTTTAATTAATAGTCATAATTACATTCAATAATTTATTTATATAGCTTTTAATTATTTTTTGCTGGGCTTATATGTCATCCAATTATTACTACTTGGAGAAAATATGATAAAATAGTTCATATCCTTTCATGAAATGGAACAGTGGTCAATTTTTTAGGTGGCCAAGATCTGTACTACTTTTTTTTAAAAATGAAGACAATAGGTGAAATGGATGTCGCCTTATTACCTATTTATAGAGCTGGGGTTTTTTGTCTCCTTTTAACTTTTTGTCTCCTTTGTTGTGATTTTTTTTTCAATAGCTTATGTTATACTTCATTGGTTTATTACTTCACAATGTCAAGGAAATGAAACCTTCAGAGATGGAAAAATTTCCAGGTCTTTCAAGGGGACACTTGGGAAGCACATGAAGTTCTACAGCCATAATGTTTCCACCGCTGACCAAGCACAATTTCTGAAGGAGCCACTACAACACTATGATGGCTGGCCATTTCTAAAATAAATTACATATCTGGGATTGAAAATAGTAAGGTAAACAGAATAGAGCTAAACATGTTTTCTAATCAATTTAATTTTGATTGAACTCAATAGACTACATGTTTTTAGGCTTTAACTGTGTCATAAACTTGCAAGAGTGTTAATTATTTTGTATACAGTTTTCTTCAACAGGAATCCTACATTGTGTAACTTTAACTCTCATCCATAGCCAGGATAATGGGAGTAGAAGTACGGCTCTAGAATTCATTTGGCTAAGAAAAACTGCTTTCATCTCTATGATTTTGTATTGGCTGATGTATTATTGGCAAGCGAGAACTGTATGGGGAACAGGGGAGCAATTGCTTTTATTTAAACCTTCATTTCAGTAACTTCAAAATGGCTCTGATCCACAGATTTCCTGGCTTACATAAATTTTCACATTTCTAGAATTAGTCATTGTGCATCAGTTTCTCAGAAAACCCATGGAACTGAATATTCTAATTATGTTTGTAAAGCACAGGCATGCAAAGCATTTATTTTGGTATCTTGTTTCTTATATCAAAAACTCAACAAACACATTTTATTTTTTAAAAATAATTTTGATAGCTAGTAAATAACATTTTGAAAATAAGTTATACAGCTTGCAGATACAAGATAGAGTAGATTACCTGGCTTGACCAAAGAATATATGAAAAGGATTTCAGGATCATATACAATCACAGGTTGAACTGAGATGCAGTTGCAAAAAATAATCTATGATGAACTTCTGGTTTGAGTTTCTTCGGCGACAGACTGAAACCACGACTCTGCGCGGTTTTGATCCGTGCTCGCCGCTGGAGCGCCTCGAGCTGGCTGGTTTTGGGGCTAACCCACCCCGTAGAGGTGGTGAAGAAGGAGGAGACTGCCTGCAGGGTTGAGGAGAGCTGCATCTCTCCTCCTCAGCTGGACATTACTCCCTTTCCCAAAGGCGGTTGCAGCAGTGGTCAGAAATGGCCACCCCAAAGAAGAACTCGACCAGAAAAGAATGTGCAGGAGGAAGATAAGAAGAGAAAGTTTTGGTTGACCGGGTCAAACAGCAAAAGCAACAAATAGAAGTTAAACTATTAAAAAAATAATAATAACATGGTTCCCAAAGAAGATTTCTAAGCAGTGAAGGAGAGAGAAAAGGGAAAGGATTTGGTTTTTTTTCTTCTCCTCCTATACTGACAGCTAAGAGACTTAAGCAAGGAATTGGAAAAAAAATCCACTTTGACATTAACAAGTATTTAATGCTGAAAATAAAAAATCAAAGGGATAATAAAGATTTCTGGATAATTAAAAGCTTTTGAAAACAGGAAAGGAGAGAAAGAATAAAAGGGCAGGATCTGGAAGGGAAAAGACTGCCTGGAATTAAAAAGAACTTACAGTAAAATCTCAACAAGACTTCCAAAAGATACATCTTAACTGAAACACCGCAACAAAATAGTAAAACTCCAGGAAGAGAAAGTGAAAAAAGAAATAAGAAGAAACAGCTTGGGACTCTTTGGATTATTTGGTGATCTCTGGATTCTTGGTTACTGCATTTGAATGACTAAAATCAATCGGATGGTTGTTTAAAAGTGTTTAAAATGGCTCCACTTTTAGAAGAACTGAAAATGGTACTTTAAAAGTACAAAGAAGGGAGAGGTTCTTTTGGTTTCGTATTTCATTTCTTGGAAACGGAGATTTGGAACTATGAGAAACAACAAAAAATAATCTATAATATCACTTACAGTTTTAGACATATCATTGAATGGGCTAAATGATCATATACCATCATATCAGAGTAAATTTTTGATAACCACATAGCTAAATATGATTTGTACTCATGTGTCCATCAGATCTTCTAATGGCTAAACCATTGCTTATTTATATTAGGTCTACCCACCTCAGTGCTGGCCATCTTTTTCTTTCTTTCTATTTTTCCCAGCATTATAGACTTCTCAAGAGTGCTGGGTCTTTATATAATATATCTGAAATATGATAAATTGACCTTGGTCAATGAGTGAGAACTGTAGAATTATTTATTCCATAATCCATTTGTTAATTTTCTTAGCTACCCATGGTACTCCCTGGGGTCTTCTCCAACACCATATTTTAGGGGTGTCTATAGGGTATTATAAAAAAGTTAAGAATGATCAAAGCTCCATCTGTTATTTAAGTGTCATGTGTAAATTAGAAGAACTTTGATCACATAATTGTAGCTACCATCTTGAATTCTGGTAAAGTCCAAAAGCTTCAATAATCTTTCTATCTTCAGTCTTTTCAAGATCCAAATTTGGCTTCCATAGAGTGTCACAGGGAAAATTATTCTCTGCACAATTCTGCCTTGAAGATATCTAGATATCTTTCTCAACATCTTCATTGCTACCTTATGAGTGCTATTCTAAAGTATATTTTTTGACTGTTGGTTCCTTTACAGTTGATAGTTGATTCTAAAAGGCCAATAATTCTCACTTCATTAGCTTTATTTTCAAAGGTTGAAATAGGGTAATGAAATTTTGGTCATGAAAATCACACGTGCAATGACAAGTTTACAAGAGTGAATACGATAGTACTCTCCAAAAAACTGAAGAGCTGCCATGTAGCAATGCTGAAAAAAAGCTCTGGTTTTTTTCCCAAGCAAAATAAAATGATCAAAACAATATTCATATTATTGGGCATAAACTATACAGTAGTCCTTGATTTATGACTACAATTGACTCCTAAATTTCTGTTGTTAAGTGAGACATTTGTTAAGTAAGTTTTGACCCATTTTATGATGTAGCTTGCTGCAGTTGTTAAGTGAATCACTGCAGTTCTTCAGTTAGTAATACAGTTGTTAAGTGAACCTGCCTTCCTCATTGGATTTTGCTTGTCAGAAGATCGTAAAAGGGGATCATATAGCCTTGTAACACAGCATCGGTCATAAGTATGATCCAGTTTCAAGCATCTGAATTTTGACCTCATGATCATAGGGATGCTAGAAAGGTTGTAAATGTGAAAAATGGTCATGTCACTTTTTTCACTGTTGTGGTAACTTTGAATGGTACTAAATGAACTGTTGTAAATCGAGGACCTTAATTTAGGTAGAACATTTGGAATTAACCTTTCTAAAATTGTATTACAAAATGTATACATTGAGGAAAAGTAAATGATATTATTTTTTATGATTGAAAGTTTTTCATAATAGGAAGTTTTACACTTTTACATTAGGAAAAGTTGAATACAAAAACAAATTCTTTTCCCATTATTTTTAATTTATAGCAGGACACAAATATATAATTGATAATGGATAATTATTGAATACATTTATTAGTTATACAGATGAGACATGGGCTAATCCATACTTCTTTATAACTCCAAAGCAAAGAAAAGACGAGACAATACAGGTAGTCCTCAACTTACAACAATTCATTTTGAGACCATACAAAGTTACACCTTTTGCAACATTTTGATAAGCAAAATCAATGTTGAAGCCAGATTTACTTAACAACCATGTTACTAACTTATCAGCTGCAGTGATTCACTTAACAACTGTAGCAAGAAAGGTTGTAAAATGGGGCAAAACTCACTTAACAACAGAAATGTTAGGCCTAACTGTTGTCTCAAATCGAGGACTACCTGTAGAGACTTGTTCTCTTTAAGGTAGATTTTAGAGATTTTATAACAGAATGGTAAAAGCAATACTTACAGTAAACGGGACTACTTCCTTGGACAGAAAGTGAACTGGAGAACTTGATGTAGAATTGAGAGATGTTAAGCATGCCTGCTTGCAATACTGTAGTTCTGGATTTCTTTAACAGACTATGTGGCTGGATTGGATAAACTAGTCTACTCCATATTTGTCTGATTTCATGCATCTGATACCATGCACCTATCATTCTGTTAAGTGGAGATTGTTCTCAGTCTATGAAGGAGTATGTACAACTTATAGTTTGCATGCAAATTGAATTTTTTTTGAAGTCTTATTGAATGGACTTCCTAACGTGTGCCTATAGATTTGTATACTTAAAGAATGACATCACATGGATTTTTTCCCCCTAGTGCTGCATAATGGATGAGCTTAGAAAATGTACCTAGAAAAGTAGCAAATGAGGAGCATTGAGGGCTTGAGGGCTACTGGGTCATTTCTGTTTTTGTCAATTATATTCTGCCCAAGCAAAGAAAAAATACATGTGCTTGCAACATATTGTAATGCAAGTACTTCTTGGAGAGGGACATTTTTAAACACACACACACACACAATCTCTGGTGTTGTTTAGAACCCTTGTTTGATCTTATTCTACACGTGTGATATCTTAATAGTTGTTTCTTGTTTTCTTTAAAGAAGCACAAAGAAAGGCAGCTGCCTTCCGACCACCATACCTTGCCACACCCCTCCGAACAATCTGCAATGGACTTCCGTCCCTCTCCCCCTTTTCCTAGCAAATCTCTGACCAGTGGGAAAGTCGCTGGGTAATTGGGTCCAGATTGGATATGTTTAAACATTCATGAGGCTGCCAAAGGACTGAAAGGGGTGGTTGCCTTGATAGTGGGGGTGGGGAGAAGGGCTAGTCACCGAGAGCTGCCGGAGAACAATTCTGGGAAAGGGGAAAGGGAGCGAGCGAGCGAGCAGGCGCAGGCAACAGCATGTGTGATGAGCAGCAGCGGTGAACCTTACAGATACTGCTAACTGCCCCGGTGTTTGCGTGCGTGCGTGCGTGTGTTCGTGTGTGTTTGACTCTCTCTGTGTGTGTGTGCCTGTGTTTGAGTGTGTGTCCGTGAGTGTGTATGTGTAAGAAGGAAGGAGGGGGAGAGAGGGAGAGAAGGGAGGGAGTGGAGAGGGTGGGGGAGAGATAAGAGAGAGTGAAAGAGAGGAGGAAAAAGGAGAGAGAAGGAAGGAACCACAAGGAAGAAGGGGACAATACAATCATGCTGTGCTGTATGAGAAGAACAAAACAGGTAGAGCTGGAGATTTTTTTTTTAATACATATATATCTGTTGGGGAATTCCTAGGCTGTTGACTAAAATGTTTCTGTGTGTGTTGAATGTGTGTCTCTCTGTCTATACGCAGACAGACAGACAGACATTTGGAGGGAGAGGCGACTGCTTCTAAGAGGCTCTTTCCTTTGCAATTCTTTAAGCATCTTTGCGCCGAAGGCTCAGATCACACACCCCTTCCATGAATGCAGTGGGGTGTGTGTGTACGCGTGTATGTTTTGCCTGTGGAGTCAGAAGGTGGAAGGTGGGAAGACTGTTTAATGATCAGAATTGGGGAGAAACAAGGGGGAAACCTCCTCCCCCTGAAACCAGCACCTGAGAGAGGGGGAAGAAGATGGAATTTCTGAGAATAGTCTGTCTTGGATTTGGAGAATGTGGAGAGGAGAGAGTTGATTTTGGCTTGCACCAAGGAAGGAGGATAGTCATTCCAATTCTGTCTATTTTTTCTGAAGCTATGATATAAATCTTTCCAAGATATAAGAAAGGTTTTATATGTTGGTGTTCACTCTGGCAGATACTAAATTGTATAGAGATTTTGAATCATGGGTGTTTCCCCATCTTCCATTGTAAGATAATGTAAATGAAAAGAGAGTTACCCATTTGTTATCTTTTAATTTTCTTTTTCTCCTACGTGTACCATTTTTCTAAACTGAGAATAAATTAACTGCTAGGAGAAATTTGATGTGGGATGGAGAAATGGCTAAGAAGAAGAATTGGGATTCCCTCTTCTTCACAAATTTTCATGCCAGAAGCACTTGAACAATCTGGTAAAATGATAAAGGACCACGCCTCTGTTAGGTCTTAGCTCTGATGGGATAGGAAAGATGAAATGGAATTAACTTGGTGGAAACCTAATTCTATGATATTGGTTCCATGTAATTTATTTTAATGGCAGGAGAGGTGGATTGTGAAGAAATTGGGAAGGCATCTTGCACCTGGCCATGAAACAAGGATTGTGCCAAACTGTTTCTCTTTGGAATCACCAATGTACTCAAAATGCTGCTTTAGGAGGAATAGTATGGATTTATGTCTTTCCACATGGATTTATTGAAATCATAAAATATTTTTGGCCTTTTGATATCTGTACCTGTAAAAAGATTTTAATACATGCATCTTAAACAGAAATGTACTTTTTCAGTGAAAGAAAATGTACTCTTTGAAAAATGAATATTGCCTAACGCAGTATTCTAACAATAAAGAAAAAATGATATGATCCTATAAAAACCTTGGTTGAAATAATTACTGTAGATATATTTGATTCAAAAATGTAAAATATTTTCCGAAGCAGCATAGTGTTGGAAAGATAGTCTGGTATACCACTAGGGTGGGGCTGGTGTGAAGAACTTCCCCTTGCAATAGTGTTATTATTCTCCATACATGTTTGGGACTTCTGTTCGTATTACACTTAGTAAAACCTGAAATATTATGGAAATGAGACATGGATTAGCCAGAAGATCATGGGGCGAAAAAAAGGGAGGAGGAGGTAGAAGGCAGACAGAAAGGCAAATTGAAACACAGTAATGGTGAAGCTTAGTAACTATTCGAATAAGGTAGAATCATTTCAAGGTTTGGAAATGATAGGCTGTAAAGCTGTGTCAATCATCTTTTCAAAACTGAGCTACAAAAGATATGGAAAAAAAAATCAATTTCTTGCCTTAGAAATCCTATTTTTAATGATTTTTTATGAATCTGTAGCAAAGAAGCTGCTAAATCATAAAAATACAAGCACAAGCACATGCAAAAGGCAAAACTCCTCATACATCCTTTATGTCACACATTTTCATGAATGTAAGAACACAGTCAGAAATTGATAGATCTAAACATACTTATCAATATAGAAATCAATGTATTTTTGGCAGACACAAAGAGACACACCCAGGCATGTATATTCTGGTTCACATATTTATGACATAGAAGTGCAACTTCAACTTTGACACACCCACATACACATGTATCCTCAGTCTTACCCTTTGAGCCATACTGCATTTTGCATACTGCATTTTGCGTAAGCCAGTTACACTTAACCAAAAAAACTGCCCAAAAAGTTTTAAATCATTCCATAAAATTCTAATCTGAAAAAGAGCAGACCCTTACCCTCTATTTGACCCTTGTCTCACTTTTCTCTACAGCCATTCAGAACAGGAAAGCTAAATAGAAGTGATGCCATCAAATTACTATGATAGGAAGTGGGTGTTTCTAAATCATAGGGAGGTCTCCTTGCTACCTAGGGAATCCCTCCCTGGATTTGTATGCAAAATGCAAGTAACAGAAATTGTATGTTAATTACATAGGGTGCCTGTCTACATTGGCCCATATCCTTGTGTTTGTCAGATACACTGAATCCTATAAAGATAAATGTAAAATATAAATTAAATTAATCGTATAATATTGTTGGGTTTTATCATACATTTCACCTGTCCCAACCAATGTCTGCAGGTTGTAATGAAATGACAAAACCTGCTGACTTTACAGTGGCAACTAGCCTGATTTTTAACATACCCATTAAGGCTTTCAAAATACATTCTTATAATGCTGATAGGTACTGCTGATGGCAAATAGGAATGTGGAGTTGGACAATTGTAATCATGCACTCCTGAAGCTGATATTACATTCTGGATCTGGAGATAGGAATTGACAAGACATGCTTCTCCGTGAAACAGTATCTCCTATACGCATGTATGTATACAGGAGATAAGTACGTGGATGCTCAATTGTGAACAGAAGGAAGGATAAAACACTGGAATCAGTGTTTCTCACTTGCACTTGAAATTATTCTTATCTTACTTAATATATTCCTGGTTTCAACACATTAATGCTTAAGAGAAAGGAAGGTTTGAACTATGCCACACCCATGAAACTGAAAGAAGGGGAGGAGTGGAAGAAAGAGGTAGGAGAAAGCCTGCATTTCTTTCCTTTTCCACATGAGCAGCAAGGATAAGTAGGGCTCATTTGTCTGCCTGCCTGCCTGCCTGCCTGTCTGCCTGCCTGCTTATCTATCTATCTATCTATCTATCTATCGTCTGCCATGTAATATAACTGGCAAGGAAACTAGAGGATTGTTGCTATAATCACAGCCATATAGTGCACTGCTTTTTAACACTAGAAATGCCAGGAATGGGGGAAAAAAGGACAGGAGGATGGGAAGAAAAAGGCAGAATCAACTCTGAGAGGAGGTTACATTATATTAGCCTATTGCAGATCCCATTTGAAAACAACTGAATTTTGCCTCATGCTATAAAAATTGCAAACTCACAGGGGTGGATGGGTACTGCTTTTATACCATTCAATGCTGAAGCGAGAGGGGGGAATGAAGGGGGGAAACAATTTTCTCCTTGTGGGGGTAAAGAATGGAGGAAGCAGACGCCTGATTATTACAGTAAGCGTGCTGTAGTAATAAGCCAGTAGAACCCAGCCAATTTCATTCACCATACATTAAAATCAAACTTGAGTAGTGATGCTAGGTAACTTTTCACAACTTCTTAATTTCAGCATGCAAGTTTTTCCATGGTTTTATGATTTGGCAGATTATGTGTTCCTTTTCTCCCCTGATGTCTTTAAAGACTTCTAATAAATCAAATGGAAACGCTAACTCTTGATCCTCTCTTTCTTTCTCTCCCTCTGAAATTTTCTGAACTCCTTGGTTATTATGGAAATTGATTTTTCATAAATCACTTACTGTAAGCCATCTCTCACTGCATGTATGAACATCCCAGGAGGCTTTATTGAATGTAGTTCTTCCATAATGTAAAAAGCAACAAAGATGATTAGTGGAATAAGTCATTATTTTTTTTGCAAGCACAACTTTTCTATCAGTATTTCATTCTATAATAACACTGATAAGAGGTTTAGGGTTTCTGATAAAATATTTGAAACAATCTGAAGGCATATGTGTGGGGGGAAGAGCACACATGTAATATATTCTGTCCTAAACTCAACAGATATTTGTGCACGCAGAAGAAAGTAATTCTTCAGATGGAGATACATATATTTTGTTATTGTTGGACATTGGGAAAATCCCCCAAACCATTTATTTATAATAAAATAAAAGCATATATCAAACCCATATGGAAAATATTGCTTAACCAACAGCTCTCCTTCTGTGCAAGGATAAGATGATGTGGTTTTCCTAAAGACAGTATTCTCAGATTATGAGTTTAGTATACATTACTTTGGCTGCAGACATACTACATCCTTTTCAAAACAGTTCTATAGTATGAGAGTACATATCATCTTGTTTTGCTGTGATTAGTGTATGAAACATTCCTTGCTGCAGGGAACAGGACTAGGCTGTTCATAATGACAGACAGGTTTTGTGTCTCATACGGATGCTCTGCTTGCATGTTGATGTGGTGGATGATTGCAAGGCTCTGCATCTCCTATTCATGAAATTCCATGCATATAAAAATAATTGCTTGTATAAATATAAGCTGCAGGTTCTACACTGCAAGCCTGGGTAATTTTTTCTTCTGTTAAAACCAAATAGGTTTTGACCAATGATTTGGAGTCATGCATTTGCAAGGCTTAATGCATGTCTTAAAAAAAAAAAAAAACACCAACAAACCCACATCAATTAGGAGATTTTTCCCAGTTGCATGTTTTTCGTCTTCTTGAGGAGTCAATTATTACCCTCTGAGAGTTTGGAGCATCCTATTTTGAATGGACTTTTTTAAAAAATCAACAGGATGTTCAGTTTTCAAAGAAGAATATAGCATTGTCCAACCACCTTCTGCTTCATTCTTGTTTTCAGGAATACAAAATAAATATTCATATAGTTGGGTCATTGATCAACATTTTAAAAATTAAAAAATACACCAATCCTTTGGAGCTTATGAAATTACGCATGTCATGTGATTTCAGTGTTATGGGTGGGACAGAGAATTATCAAGAGCTGCTATCATATTGGGTTTGGCAGTGTATGAGAAAGCATCATAACATTCAGTTTATGTGAGTAGCATTTTTATTTCTTAAGTGTGCAGCAAAAGGTTGAGGTCCTGAATTCAGTGTGTTTAATAACCAAAGCCAACTATTTTGGCTTACAAAGAGAAAATCTTATGACTATTTTTCCCACCTCTGGTAAAATAAATGTTTATTTATTAATACATATTAATATGTTTTGATAACTAAATAGCTAATGAATAAACTGATACTAAGACAACTATTTTACTCATCTAATGGGGGGACAGTCTTGATGTGATATATGGCACTAGTGTTGCAAGTACCGTATATGCAATCTGCTGGGTAGCTCATAAAAAGTAGCTGTTGCATATCTTAACTACTTTATAGTACTGCATATAATACAAGTATGTTATTCATTATATTGAAAAGGTATAGAGTTTTTCAAAATATTTTAAATGTATTTTTTAAAACTTTATCATGTTTCTGTACAATTTTAAGTGGTTTTTTTTGTTTAAAAATGAAAAAAAAAACCCATATAAGTTCTTTGAATATATGCACCACCATGGCTTTTAATGCAAAATAATCATAGGTCTGAGCTGTTCACCTTGCTTATGTGATTAAGGAACTTCCACACCAGTTAGCCATGCATTATAAGCATTATTAAGAGAAAAAGTTTCTATGCGGTAGAGTCCATACAGCACTCTTGTGCATGAAGAAAACAAAAATAAAAACTAAAAAGGCTCCCCAACAACAGGCACAGTTGAATCATCTGGAGCAAGTCTGTTACACTTGCAGCTGATGGCCAGATGCGTAATGTGCTGGCCAAACCCATGCCTGGTATAGCGAAGGGGAAAAAGTTGTGATATATCATGTGACGATGCTGTGATGACACGACTTTGACACCCCTGGGACTCTGGACAGTCCAACATCATGGAGAAAAAAATCCAAGCCATGAAGGTCAGTACATGGGAGCCATAAGAAGTATAGATGCATATATAAGTCAAAATTTGAACTGGTCATAAGATATAAAATGGACATTTTTTTGCTCCGCTGAGTTCAAAGAAGAGTTATTTGAAAACAATTTGTCATCTCTCTCCTCTCATTGCAAATGGAAAATAAGATTACTTTGGATCTTTTCTTCTTACTCTTTCCTCAGAAAAAGATTTCTCTAATTTATTTTGGACTAAAAAAATCCACAAATCCCTAAAGTAGTAAAATTATAATGTAAAGAAATGAATTGATTCCTACTTTACTAAAGTATCTTCCCTGGGTTGTTCTTCCTGTATTCTGCATATTATTGAAGTATGTAGGATCTTTCCTGAAGTGTATTCTCAGGGGTGATGTTCTTCATATGAATGATGCAACTGGGGATAATTTGGGTAGATCCTCCCTCCTGCTTTAGTACCAGGTAGATGGGAGGAGTCCATGTGCTTGCATCATCAACAGATAATTCTCAGCCACACAGAAGTGCATCCCCTTTTAATTACTGGGATGGGTAAAGGGTTCAAAGTGCCTGACTTACAGAGTTCCTTGCAAGTTAGAGATGCAGCTGTGGATTTTGTGAAGATATTCAGTACATGCTTATTGTTCCTGATTGACATTCTCTTGAATATATTAATGAGCTCCCCATTTGTGTACTCTATTTTTATGCTGGTAAAAAGAGATTTCCAATCTATAGCCAGGGGTGGGATTCTACCAGTTCGCAACTATTCGCTAGAACTGGTTGTTAACATTCTAAGCAGTTCGGAGAAGCGGTTATTAGAAGAAATTACTGGCATAATCCTGAAAGGAAGGCAGGAAGGAAACATTCTGGTGTTGCTTACAGAAACTGTCTCTCTGTTAACCCTTATTACATTCTTGGCAGGACTGGACTTCCTGTCTCAGGAACATCTCTGGAGTTTTATTTCCCTCCTTTGCTGGTACTTTGCTTGTGTGGAATGACCATTCAAAGTTACAGTGGCACTGAAAAAAGTGACTTATGACCATTTTCACACTTACAACTGTTGCAGCATCCCCACAGTCATGAGAGGCCAGGCGAGGAGATGCGTGCCTCAGTGTGAGTGATATTGAGTTGGCCATGCCCAACCAATAACATGACCACCAAGCCATGTCTACCCAGTCACATGATTACCAAGCCATGCCCACCACCTAAGCCATGCCCACAGAGCCGGTTGTTAAAAATTTGAATCCTACCCTGTCTATAGCCAGCATGTAAAAATAGCAAAATACTTATTCCTGCACCATGTTCACCTGTTGGATTTCCACTGAGTTTATTATTATTATTTGTTCATGTAATTCTTTCTTTCTATGATTCTGAAATGGATACTTCAGTAGAATTCTGACTTATAAATGTACTTAACATTGCATAACTATTCACAGTTCTCAGATGCTGGGTCGCAGTAGTCTTCACTGAGATTTTTTTTATGAAAGAAAAAAAGCCCACAAAATGTTTTTCTTCAATATGTACAAAACATTAGTTAACAGCTGTAACTCGAGTCAATCAAGATGCATTCTTGCTTGATGCAGTGAAAATGAAGGAGCAAAAGCTAATGAGTGTGTGTGTATGTGTGTGAGGGTGTTTGGTGTGGGTGGGTGAGAGAGGGTGGGGAATATATTAAAAAAAGGGAAAAAGCAGAGGCAAGCTTGTGAAAAAGAGCTGGACCTTCCAGTTTATACATGTCTGAGTCATTCAGGTCAGAGAATAAATAAAACATATTTACCAAAGTTTGCTTTTCTTAGAAAATAATTGTTCTTATAAATAATAATTAATAATAATATAAATAATTGTTCTTTATATTAAACTGTGCTAATTTATTTCATCAGCAATAAAGACAACAAAGATTCCCCTGGTATAAAAGATTAACGGCTGTACTGTGGCATCATCTTGTCTTTAATATTTTGTCTTTAATATTTTTATATAATAATAAGCTTAAGGTAAACCACTTCAAACTTGATTGCAGAAAATACGACTTCAGCAACAGAGTTGTCAATGCCTGGAATGCACTACTGACTTTGTGGTTTCTTCCCCAACCCCTCAAAACTTTAAACTGTCTACTCTTGACCTCACCCCATTCCTAAGAGGTCGGTAAGGGGTGTGCATAAGTGCACCAATATGCCTACCGTCCCTGTGCTAATGTCCCCTTTTATTTGTACCCATTTCATGTAATCATAATCATGTTCTAATTATATCTGTTATCTAATACATGCTTGACAAATAAAATAAATAAATCAGTTGATTGGTTCCCTGAATCTTCTTTCATCTTGGATAAATACTATCAAATTTATTCAAACTTGAAAGGTAGTGTTTGTGATTTAAAGAATATTGTCCATGAGAATGAAGAATCAACTCTGTCCTGATTTGTTTTTGCAATTGTATCAACTCTTATGCCAAGTCACATAGCACTTTCAACATCCCATTGATCCATCCATATGTGTGTGAAGATGGATATCTAGGACAGAGTGAGGGCAAGGGTTTGCATTATTAGGCAGTATCTATTTTGCCTTGTGGAAATTGATATATGGATGATGAAGAGTTCTTAGTTTATATGGACAATTTTTACATTATTAGGTCTTTTTTTAATGTGTGCCTCTTGTTAATTGCACAGACAACTCATCCACATCCACAATAATGTATGTTTCTTTCCATGAGGAAACCATACTGATTTGCTTATGTGGAAAAATAACATTAGGAAAAAATATGGATGTAATTGTAGTTAGTACCATAAAGGTGCTATTCTTTTTCAAATTAGCAGTATTGTGTGTCCTCCTACTCCTCATTTGGTTTTTGGATTTTGGATCTTTGTCTTTTCAACTTCCTCCTAAAATATGATGAGACTAGGTTACTAGTCTCATCTTCAAATTTTTCAAATCCTTCTCAGTGTTCATTTGTGTTCATTCTGGTTTATTCTTTCCTTTGGTCCATTTTCAGACTGCTTTCTTAAACAACTTATTTGTATTCATTGTACTAAACCTATGCAAAAGATGCAGTTGCATACATTTCTGCCTACAGATTGAGAGGTACATCATGTCATCTGCTGAGATCAGAAAGCATGTTCTGAACAGGTGTACTTTGTAGTCCCTGAGAGGTAAACTTGGATGTGAATTGAATTTACTACTGATTTCCTTGATTCAATACAACATAATGTCAGCAACCATCACCTGCTAATCCGCAACATCTGACAGAGAGTTGCAATCTCAGAAAATGGTAGCATAATTTGAATGCTGTGGCTATCCCTTGACCTAATCTCCATAAAGTTATTTTATCTGTTGAAGGGAAAAATGTTCTGTGAAAGTGAGTTTTGCAGTAAATTATATGTGTGAAATCGTCATTCTTTTTGTCTCTCTTGCATGTAGTAAAACTGATCTGTGATTTTTAAAGGTTATTCTGTTTTATTTATTCTTATCACACTGATCATGCTTTCTACAAAAATGAAAAAAAAAACCTGCTTAAGTTGTTTTTAGTCATCCTTTTTTCACTAAGCGTGTTCAGCCTTGTGATTCCCCCCCCAAAAAAGATTTGTTTTTTTAAAGTACCATTGTCAGAGCATTTTTTTTCTAGATAAGATAATCATAATTGCACTACTGTTCTAAATCAGGAATTTAAAGTTGTTTTCCTAATAATTTCCTTTATGTTTTTCCTTCTGCTATCTAATTAGCAACACTGTAGCTGAACTAATCACATCAGAACATCCAGATTCAGTGAAATCTTTTAAACCTTTCTTGTAATGTCTAGGCATGGCCCAGGACCAAATCAATACTTTTTCTTCATAGGGATTTATGGAAGCAGGAGTGGCTGGCTTGGAGGGGCATAGACATAACTGAACCCATCATCCTTACAGTGCAATCAAGACAGAAAAGTTATGATTGTAAGGACCTTGTAGGTTTGGTACAAACCTTATACTTCATAAGAAATGCCATCCTCTGGGACAGCAGTTTGAAAAAGCTAGATAAGAAATGCAACTTAATGCTAAACATGAGCACAAAAAAGAGTGTTTGTTTTGAGGGAAACATAAATGTACTTTTAACCCAGTTGCCCAGTGGTGGGATTCAAATTTTTTACTGCCAATTCTGTGGGGGAGTGGCTCGGTGGGCGTGGCTCGGTGGGCGTGGCAGGGGAAGGATACTGCAAAATCTCCATTCCCTCCCCACTCCTTGGGGAAGGTTACCACAGGTTCTCTGAACTAATCAAAAATTCTGCTATTGGTTCTCCAGAACTGTTCAAAACCTGCTGAATACCACCTCTGCAGTGGTCCCCAAACCTTTTGGGCACCAAGGACCATTTTTGTTGAGAGAGGTTTTTCTGCAGACTGGAGGGGGCATGGTTTTGCATGCTGCCTGCATCCCACAGATGGGATGCTTGTTTGCGTGACCCAGTTTCTGGCATGCTGCGGACCGGAGTCAGTCGATGGACTGGGGGTTGGGGATCCCAGTTTTAACCTTTTTTCCCTCTGTTTCATTATCAAGTTCAAGAGGGACAAAGTGAGGCCACTGGCATGGGAATACATAAGCATACATTTAAGAATGTGATAAAATGCACTATTTGAAACTTCATAAAATTTTCAAGTTGGCCTAAAAATAACAATTTATATTTGTAGTTCTTAATCTGGTAAAATTGTAGTTGATGTCCATGGCAGCATACCACCCATTGCACAAGTAGGGGTTCATGTGGACTGTACTTTTGGTGTTTCTATTAGGCAGCTGACCTTTGTCTGCTTTCATTTAAAAAAAGGGAGGTAGAATAAGGAATAGCCTGCAATTCATCCATACTGCACACATTTAGAAATAATATTTAAATAACTATGAATAGCAGCTGATTATGGATGGTTCTAAGAGCTGTTCAGTATTTTTCCTTCATGACTTCATAACTCCCCTAAAACTAAGGAGGATCTAATTATCTAACAAATATGGTAGCTAAGTAAGTTTTTGATTTCCAGTGCCCTGTTTAGTTGCCTTATACTGTATTGCTGTGATATTTGAGCTAGAAGAAACGGGGAAAAAAGATGCCTGATTTTTTTTGTGTATGAGCAACCTCATTAAATATGTTCAGATTGAATCTGTAGCAGAGGTCTATCTGGTACCTAGTCTTCATTTCTGTCTCCACAGTGGCCAATTACTAGGAAATATGATATTTGAGGCTATAAATTAAGGAAGATTGTTTTATATTACATGACTTCCTAAGTTAATCTTTAGCCAGTTTCATTGAATATAATATAAAATAGCTTGAAAGCTAAGTTATATGTTACGCACAGAGCACAATTGTTGATGAATGGCAATTTGAGGCTAAATTTATATGGCAAGATAGCAATCCATTTCTTCAGATGTTGGGTAGGTGATGGGAAATATATAAAATAAATCATATATAGTTTAGAACAAAACATGAAATGTTCTAATGCAAATGCAGTTCACATATATTACACAATGTGAATAATATTCAAAGAAACCATTATGTTAAACTAAAAATCAACAGATCAACAGCCAATATTTTTAGTGTCTGTTCCATTATAGGAGCTGTGGTGGTGCAGTTTTAGAATTTAATACTGCAGGCTAATTCAGTTCACTCCCAGGAATTCAATCCTTAACCAGCTCAAGGTTGACTCAGCCTTCCATCCTTCCAAGGTTGGTAAAATGAGGACTCAGATTGTTGGAAACAATATGCTGATTCTATAAACCACCTAGAGAAGTATATAAAGCAAAGCACTATGAAGAGGTGTATAAGCGCTATTGCTTGCTATTGCTATAAGAAGTTCTGTGAATCCATACAGAAACAAGCTAGATTAAAATTAACATCCATTGCTTCTTCTTATTCTTGCTTTCCAGTTTGGTTTGTAACTAAACTCTAAATGTATTAAAACTGGAATGGACAATTACCCAGGAACTAGAGTTTAATTTTTGTTTTTTTGGTAGTCTGGGGTTTTCATTGGGCATTGCAGTGTCAGGCTGTAAATGCTCATGATGGTAGGAAGCTTCTTTTTTTTTTTTAAAAAAAAAGGATAGTCTATGCACAGCTTAACATTTTTTATTTTCTTGTTTGTCAAAAACCTGCCTAAAACTATAATACTACATTTTGATAGTGTAACCTTTCTGGACAGTGGAGATCCATTTAGTGTATGGTTAGATTACACAACCTAGGACAAGCTACCTCTAAAATCTGACTGAACAAGTGTTAAGTCCTTACTCTTATTGCCATTATTTTTTATAAATGAAAACTAATTTCAACTGTATAAATTATTGGATTTATGCAATGTGTGTTGGCCTCTGCTGTGAGAGGGAAGTTTTGTTGATTTTTTTCGTGTGAGTCTCTCTTTTCCTAGAGCTCTGTCTTGCATGTGCCTAATTAGGAGATGACTACAACTGGTTTCCAGAGTTTCACTTCTAAGACAAGTTCTGAAGAGAAGTGGCTCCACTTGAATTCCTCTGCTTCAGCTGCAAACAAAAAGGGTTTGCCATTGGATCAAACCTTATCTCAGAGCTTGTTTCATGAAGTCTATTTCATGCTGGGTATTTCACTTAGTTGCTTCTTATTTGTTCCTATGTATATGTACCTCTAATCCAAACAAGGTTCTAAGTGATTTACAAAACAAAAACATGGAAATAAAAACAGTGGTAAATCAGAAATTAAAGCAAAACAGCAATACTCCTATGGAAAACTAATGGTTAGTATCTTGATAAAAATATTTATAATAAAAGGAATTTCCTTTAGATTCAAAGAATGACAGCTCCTTCTGCTAGATCAGAGCTGTCAAACTCCTGGCCCATGGGCCGGATGCATCACACACTAGCCAAGCCAATGCCCGGTTTAGCAAAGGGAGAAAAAGTCGGAGGTGGGATGCTGCTGATTCATACTTGTTTGGATGAACTAGTTGTTAAGATTCTGCACAGTTTGGCAAACTGGCAAATCGCACCACTGGCTGGCCTCGCCACCGCTCATTTCGGCCTGTTTTTCAGGCCATTTCCACACTGTTTTTGTGCCAAAAATGGCCCAAAACCCTACTCCAAAACAGCCAGAAAACAGCCTGGAAAATGGCCTGAAAATGCCCCCAAAATGGCCTGTTTTGGGCCACTTTGGGACCATTTTTGGGCCATTTTTGGCTGTTTTCAGGCCATTTAGGGGCGGCTTTTTGGACCAAATGACCTGAAAATGCTTCCAAAATGCCCAAAAATCAGGCCAAAAAATGGGCAGGGGTGGGGCCATTGGTGGGATTAGCCCCAGTAGGCTGAATCCTACCTTTGCCTTTGAGGTGAGTGACTGGGAGGCAGGGCTGGGTGTGATGAGTAACATCACCCACCCAGTCACACGACCAATAAGCCATGCCTACCCAGCCAGAAAACCGGTTGTTAAAAAATTTGCAGCCCACCAATGGAAAAAGTCTCAGTACATCATGTGATGCCACCATGACGTGAGTTTGACACCCCTGTGCTAGATAATAGAATAGCAGTATGTTATAACAGAAAACCATTTTTATTCTGTATTTATTGAATTGAAGCAATAAAGGAGTGTGAATGCCACCTGTCCTCAGAACTTCACTACCAATTCAGATGCCTTCTGCTAGTGAACAGATGGTCCAATCATACTTCAGCCAAAAATAAGGCCTAAACATAAACATCTGGAAGAGGTTTCTTTCTTTCTTTTTTGCGGCTTAATAACAGCATTAGGAATATAATACTGTATGTGAGTGGGCGTAGTGTTAAGCTGCTCAAAATACAAGAAATATAAATTTATGGATAAACTATAAAAACAATATGTTCTATGAATGTAATAAAAGAGTTCATTTAATTTTGAAACTATTGAGAAATAGTCTGTTTATTAAATGAATTTAGGAAATCATTTTAAATAAATACGAGTATGTAACCAACAATTCATTAAGACTGAGGTGGAATGCAAGTTTCAAAAAATTATCTTATTTCAAAAATGTTCATGGCTGATAATTTTTTTTTCAACTGAAGAAAGCCTAATATTCTTCCATGAACATTAGGATGATTATTAATATTTCCAATTATCATTTTTTCAATTAGCATTCTCTAATAATTTTACAAGCAGAATATTACTGCTTATAAGCAGTGATATGAACAGAACTCTTATATTCAGAGACATGAATTTCTTCACAAATGCATTGCTTCTTCATAAACCAGTCACCTTTTTAATGTGTTGTTCTCCTTTGAACAAATAGTCTGATCAGTTCATCCCAAACTAAGCAGATTTACATGATGCAAACCAGATTATATTTGCTTTCCTTTAGATCTTGTAGTTTGTTACTCTGTGTTTGTTTATCCGTCTCCTTTACTGCAATGTGTCTAGGATTTCTGTGTACTCTTCCATTTTTCATGCTTCCTCCATTACCATATGCAACTATGTTCCTAATACCTAGCAGTCTGTGATGTTGTCTTCTTCTTCCTTATAATTTCATTTAAAATCCTTTGGATAAGATTTATAAATCTTTTCCCATTGATTCCTACCTCTTTGAGATACAGATCTTTCTTGTCTATGAGTTTTTGTTTAATCAGTGTGTGCAGCATGGTCTAGAAATCCATTTTTTTCCTTCAGGATACCATATTCCTTGCCAGATGTTTACTTCCAAACTTGCTTTACTTTCTTGATCCTTGACCATAAGTAGGTAAGTAATGGATAAGTAAGAAAGAGATTTGAAATATGAGATTTAAAATGTTGGTAGGGAAACAAGTTTCAACTAAGATTCTCAATTCCAGGAAAGTCAACAAAAATTATGCCAAGGAATGAAAAAGGAATCCAGCACCTGCAACCTAGCACACTTGTCACAATAACATATCTGACTTGCACATAGCTGCTTTTGTCTCTCACTATCACCACTTTTTTATTCCTTGGTAGAGTTTTTGTTGACCTAGCTGGATCTGAGAAAACTTACACTGGAGAGTTAGAATGCTAGAACTATTTTAAGTTGTTGAAGCTTGCTTTCCATACTAAAATTTCAAATCTCACCATTCCAGTAGTGATGAACTACCCAGTTTATTCTCTCTGTCTGGTTACATGTTTCCAAAAACTCATTATTGCTACTGGAATGTCATCTTCCTGTTTGGGGCCCTTCTGTGTTTCTGGCAACTCCCTGTTCCATATCCTCCTTGGATATTTAATTCTGCTGAATTTGGAATTGTTATCTGTATGATATTTACATTGTACTTCACCAAGTCTTCAAGACAAAAGGCCTCTAATCTTTTTGTCTTTTCCTGCAAGGGAATAGTAAGATAGGATTAATTTACTCTTCTGGTAAGAATGCAATTATAGCACAAGATCATGGAGCTAAGATTATAGACAAGGAAAAACAACTGGGCAATACAACAGTTTAATAACAATAGCAGCAACTGGGGAAGGAACAGGAGAATGGAACAAATGTGGGTGCAGTATGACCATGTCTGACAGGCTACTTCATCTTCACTCTGCCTCAGAGAATCTAGACTCATGTATCAATTCTTGATGAGATTAGAGCAGTTGAAGATGCTAGAGTAATTCTATAACAAATAGTAATTACAGATGCAACATTGTTACAGAGGGTTTAAAGACACATAGAGGGAATTTACTCTGAAAAATGGTGGCTACTCCGTTTGTTGTTCTTTTGTGCAGCGTATAGACCTTAGAAACCTTAACCATGTGCCCAGAGCCATAGAAAATGACACATTTAGCTTAGCAGTAAAGGCCATCTTAGAAATTAATTGTCTAAATGAAGAGTGTAGCTCTCTACAAAGAAATTTAGAGGAAATCTCCAGAGAAGAAGAACAGAAATGCGTTTAGATGAAGTACTCTGGCTATTCTATATTGTGCATACATATATTTTATATGTATAGGATATATATCCTATATATATCCTATATAGGATATATATATGTGCATACATATATAATATATAGGATACCTTTTTTTAACTTTATTGTTGCTAAATCAATTTGCAGCAGGGAATTATCTCTATCTTCGGTCCACTGTTGGCTCTCATCTGTATGGATTTCACATACTTTTGAGCAAAATAAAAGCAAAAAGATTTGCAGACCAATCATACAATATTGTATGCATTTTGATTCTCAGATACTAAAGAAGCTATCACATTATTGGATGATAATGTGTTTCCCTATAATGAAAAAACACACCTGTGTTTCACTATAATAAGTACAAATTATGGATAGGGATAGTGCCCTCCTATTTTTCCAGTTATATTAAAAATGTTTTTAATACCCAATTGGGTTAGTGTTTATCAGAATGTGAAAGTTGTTATGGATTCATTCAGCTTTAGATAATTTCTTGTTGTTAATTACTAAAATTCTATTTCTATTCATGTGGTAATTTCTTTCTGATCTGATTTTCATTGCTTTCTGCTCCCTTTTTTGTAGTATGCTCTCTACACACATGTTTATTCTGACCAAGTTAGCAGCATGCCTAATTATCCTCATTATAAGCATCCTGTGTTTCATTAGCTCCTTCTGCTACAGTGACTGTTCATTCATTTCTTGGGAAAAATATGACTTCATTGATCAAAATCAGACTTCTGATGACAGATGAAAAGAAGGAGGTATAATTAGAACAGAAAGGTTATAAATTCAATGAGCAACATATGATTAACATGAGGATATGTGGTTCAGCAGAACCCCTATGCAGTAAAGACCATTCCAACTGAAATGCAGGGAGCTTGAAATCGGAACATTTCCAGAAGCAAAATATTGGGGAAGTAGTGTGCGATTAGAAAACAAAAAAGCATTCAGCAATTCACTAGGGCAGAACATGACAAAAGCTCACCAGGATTAAATTAACAAAGATCATTCTAGTGAAGGAAATGCTCCATATATTGATCTATGACACAAAATTAGATTACTATTCTCCTAGGAGGTGGGCTAGAGAAGTGTGCTGAAGGTAACAAAATGGAAATAAGAGTAAAGAGTTTTGTTTCAGCTGGGAGATAAAAAAAATCAAATGTACAATAGTACATAGACTTACATAATACTCCACAATGTTTTACAGCACTCTCTGGGTGCTTTACAGCACTCTCTGGGTGCTTTACAACGTCAGCATATTACCCCCAACAATCTGGGTTTTCATTTTACTGACCTCAGAAGAATGGAAGGCTGAGTCAACCTTGAGCCCTGTCAGGATCAAATTCCAGGCTGTGGGCAGCCTTCGCTTGCTGTGTCACAAAGTCTCCTCAGTATTAAGTATAGCTCATAGGGATACCTACCATGGTAATATACTTGTGAAAAAGAGTTTAGCATATTAGCTTAGTAAGCAATGCAATGTGGCTGCAAAAAAAAGGTAAACATAGTTTAAGGCTACATCAACTGAAAAATATTTCAAATCATAGAAATTAGCAATTTCTGTTTAATAAATTTACAAAGGCTTAGAAATTTGGGCAGCATACTATTAAATGTAATGCAATACTTAAAAACAAGACCAAATAACATCACATAGTGCTAAATATAACAGAACACATACAATAACCAAGATAGATTATACCATAATGGTTAAAATGCCAATATCTCCATGAGCTTGGAGAAGAAATATGAGTGTTTAAAGATCATTTAAAAATTCATAGAACCAGAACAGAACACAGAAAATATACTTCTAAGTTCCATCAAATGATTTTCCTTAAGAGAAAAGATACAAAGTATGCCTGGTCTTTCAAATCTTATGGGACAAGCGGAAATGATGGGCTAGGAGAGGCCCCAGATAATGAGACTGTATGCCATCAAAAGTTTTATAAATGAGAACTGGCACCTTGAATTGCATCTGGAAGCTTACTGATAACCAGTGCAGCAGGTGAAGTGGAGTGTTATATGAACATAGATACTGAAATGCACCTATAACTGCTTGCAGCTTATGACTGATCTTCAAGAGCAGCTCCATGTAACGCACATTGCAATAGATGCTTTGGTTGAACACAATTCCAGGAACTTTTCTTTTCACCCCACTCTAGGAAGGATTAACAGGAAAGCAATGAAGCTTGTCAGAATGCCAGAAATTAAACCTTATAAAGAGAATTTGATGGCACTTGGATATGTTTATCCTTAAGAAAACACTGGGGGAGAAAGCACTCTGCCAACACTCTACAAAGATGTGTTCTGCTTTTTTCAGAGAGCAGGACAATTAAATCTAAAATAATAGCATTCATTTTACACAGAAGTACACTGCAGTTGAATGTTAGGAACACTTTCTAACAACAAAAGCAGTTAATCAGAGGAGTAAATTGTCCAGAAAGTTTCTACTTCAAGTGGAGGCTAAATAATATCAATTTAAAGATAAAGGTTCCCCTTGCACATACATGCTAGTCGTTTCTGGCTCTAGGGGATGGTGCTCATCTTCGTACAAAACCGAAAAGCCAGCGTTGTCTAAAGATGTCTCCATGGTCATTTGGCCAGCATGACTAAATGCTGAAGGCGCATGGAACGCTGTTACCTTCCCACCAAAGTGGTCTCTATTTGCCTACTTGCATTTTTACATGCTTTCAAACTGCTAGTTTGGCAAACTGCTGGGACAAGTAATGGGAGCTCACTCCATTCCGCGGTTCTAGGGATTCGAACTCCCGACCTTTCTGATTGACAAGCTCAGTGTCTTAGCCACTGAGCCACTGCATCCCTATAGTATCAGTTTGGGGTTCTATAATTTGAATTCATGTACTAGAAAGTTGGGTGGCATATTTAATAAATTATTATTAAAACAGTACCTTGATTTCTCTTCTAATTCTTGCCTGGTATAGGAGTGAAATGGAAACAGCCTTCAAGATACAGTAGCACAGCTAGAAGGTGATTTTTTTTTTTTTATCAAGGGCCTTCCAAAGAAAGCAGTTAATATGACACAGGGGAAACAGATTACCTGGAGGAAATAATTTACCCCAAACAAACCCAGACTGTTTGGAGCTGAAACCAATTCTCACAAGCTTAATTGGCTGTATCAATTAACACAATATTAGGCTTTCTTTGTTCTGTGTTCTATAGCAGGGGTGTCAAACTGTGGCAGCCCACAGGCTGGATGCATCACATTCAGGCCACTTCCACCCCAACTCCATGACGAGGAAAAAGTCGTGAAACATCACATTATGGCAATGTGATGCCATGAGTTAGACACCTGTGTCCTACAGAGGCCTTATGTCTTTTGTTTAAAGACCGAAGAAGAATGTAAGGATGGCTTTAAGAGAGAAGTAGATAAATTCATGAATGATATATAAATGAATATCTGTCATCCATATCAGCCCTAGAGCAGAACATTCTGGCCTTTTAGGATTGTTTTCCAAAAGGTCATTAGATAGGACAAAGACCTGAATAAAAATGTTTATTTCATATTAACATTACATTAAATGCGGTAAATAAAATGATTTCCCATAATTTTTCCATTCTGTCACATTAAGAAAATCAAACTTCAATGGAAATTTTAAGAGTTTGAGGAATGGAACCAAAACTTTAGGATGGGAGTAAGGAACTGTGTACAGTTCTAGATTTTGCTGCGTCTGCTCTATAAAATCCTGAATTGAGAGGAAGTTAACCAATTACTGGAAATGGAGTAGTGAGGTACATTTTTGCCTGTTTCATGTTTTTTCATGTCCAGACACATATGACAAAGCACGGCTAGAATTAGAATGTTTCCACTAGAGGTATAAGTGTGGAAGAATCTTTAATTTCTCAGCAACCCTATTTCTGATGAGACACTGAAAACATACTTTATATTTTAGGTCCCTAAATAGTTCAGTCTTGAGTACAGTCTTGAAGAATAAGTTATATAGCTTAATTTGATTTTTAAAAAGTTTTCCCTCTTCACTGTAGATGGATTCAGGTTTGTTTATGTACTGAACTATGTACTTGCTAGGTGTAAACACTTCAGTGTGGTCACTTTAACGGAATTCTCTGTAATATGTGAATAGGTTAGTATGAGCAACCTTAGACATTTAATGTTAAAAGTAAATTGGCTCCTCCCAATTTCTGATAGAATCAAAATATTTTTGTTTCTTTTAATGTGTATCATGTAAAATATTCACTATATATGCCTTTAATGGGAGTGTGTGTGTGTTTGCGTGCACACACACAGACCTTTTTTCATCATGTCTAATAAATCTTATTTCACTACTATTGCCAAGCCAAAAGTTGAATTTGTTTCACCAAAACACAATCACAATTTGTTTCCAGTTTAGTTGATATCACTTCAAGTGCTGTTAGTGTTTCTATGTTATTAGCCTTATCTTTTCTTCCTCCAATGTACATTGCTTCACACTAAGTGTCAAATTAGATCTGATAATAGTTAAGCAAAAATGAACCTCATTTGTGCACAGAGATCATTTACTATATGTTGGGGTTGCCAGTGAACCGAAGTGATAACTGAAGAAAACCTTTGAAGCAGTAGAAATTTCTAAGGGCCCAGCCAGATTAGCAGGTCAAGGACAGGAATTTCTCTCATACCACTACAGTTGCCAAATTACCCTTTTGATTGCTTTATACAATCTTTGTAAATGCCAGTTTCGAGGAATCTGAGCAGTCTCATGCCAATGGATGTTTAGTATTATATATATATTTTCCACAGAGAGACAGACAGACAAACTAAAACTTCTTCTGTCTGTTAGTTTCTAGCTGAGATTTCAACTCCACTGCTTAATTCCAGATGGTATTCTGAGATTGTTTTGGTGAGGCAAGATAGCCATGGAGCTTTGGTAAAAGAAAAAGCAGATGTAAACAAAATTGATTCTCCCTTCAGATTAGTCACATGTTCCAAGATTGTGTCTTTGGCCTTTCGTCTTTGGCTTGTCTTTTATGGTCATATACTATAGTTTGCCCACTGTCCCCCCAATTTATAATTTTAACAGTAGTTGAAATCTCATAAGAAATTTAAATTCCTGCAAACTCTCATGTAGACAATTAAGCTCATAAGATTTAGTGAATTTACAGGATGTCCACTTTTTAAAAAAACACTCATTTTGTTGATTTTGATTAAGACGGCTCTCTAAGCTATTTTAATTAAAATTGATGCCATAGCTTCTTGGACTGCTGTGTTGTAATATGATATGTGAACCATATATGATGTGTCAGTCATGTCATGATTGTTCCTGGTGGCTAAGAGATTCATGGTATAGTCTATAGGAAAACTGTGCCTATATCCTGGAGTTCGATCCTAACAGCGTAACAGAGTTGGAAGCAACCTTGAAAATCTTCTAATCCACTACCCCGCTCTCAAGCAGGAATCTATACTATTTCAGACAAATGATTGCCCAAGTTCTTCTTAAAAACCTCCAGTGTTGGAGCACCCACAACTTCTGAAGGCAAATTGTTCCACTGATTAACTGTTGTAACTTTCAGGAAATTTCTTCTTCGTTCTAGGATGGGGGTGAAGGATTGAGAGTCAAGGGTTGAGTTCCATCCTTCCAAAGTCAGTAAAATGAGCCAGATTGTTGGGGGCAATATGCTGACATTGTAAACCACCCAGAGGGTGCTGTAAAGCACTATGAAGCAGTATATAAGTCTAAGTGCTATTGTCTTCTTTGTCTACTGTTATTCTTTGTCTATCCACCCTTCATTTTCTTTCTTTCTTTCTTTCTTGACCCATTTCCTGCACTTCGGTGTGCAAATAGTTTCAAGTTTAATCCTCACACCAATCTTGTGAAATAAATTGGGTTAGTAGGGATTCAAATGTTTTTAAACCATAAAGTTAACTAACGAAGCTTCAGGTCCAAGGTCCAAGAAGAAATGGACAAGGTAGGCCAGAATAAAAACCATTAACAAAAAATATAATTATAATCTACATTAGGGAGTTCTATTCCTTGGAAGCTGTAGTAGATATAGGGAGTACTAGGAAGGACATGCTATGGCAAAAGAGGCTGCTTTTATTGAGCAAATTTTATAGCTCTTCCACCTCCCATCAACCACTGAGCCATACACCCTTCTGGACTGTTTAGTAATAGGTTGGTATTATCTGAACTGGAGAAGGAAGCATTGCCTGAAGCAGCCATGCATTAATACATCAACTCACAAATCAATATTCTCTCTGACAAGGCTTATTCCATGGAGATATGCTACTACCAGCTGTGCTTGGAAGGAAAACCTGGCTAGCCAAGGAAAATTTTTAATGAAGAAGTGTCTGGAACCTATAGCAATTCCTAGGACCAATATAGCTGGTATCTGGGAACCACTGTAAAAGCACGTAATGAATCATGCTAACAAAAGCAGCAACCATTTTGTTTTGCTGGTTTGGGCAAATTTGTATACAGTTTCCTATTTGAACTTCTCTTTTAGCATTACAGCCTTTTTTCTTCTTCACATAGTATATTTCACTGTTTGACCATTTTTCTTCTTCTTTTTGCCATTTTCTTTCTGCTATGAGTCTTACACTACTTTTCTCTTCTCTATCATTATTGATCTTTCATCATTCTTATTCTCTTTCACATTAGAAAACTTCTTGTTGACTGGCTACTTCTGAGGAAATAAGCAGGCAACCAGGTCTCTGAACGTCCTCCCTCCCCCAGCCAAGTTTCTGAGTTTAAGAATAATAATAATGAAATCTCACTTCAGTGTGAATGATTTTTTGAAATTATATGTATAACCAATACATTTTCTTTAAACAAAGAAAAATAATAATCCAACTTCCTTTTCTTTAACTGCTTGAGATATTTATCTGATTTTAAGAAACCTGTAGAGCATCTTGAAAGTTAATCGTTCTTATCTCCAGTGACATGAAATATTAACAATACAAATAAACAAGGACTGGGTAAGATTTGCTGAACTCAGCATCTTCTATTTATTAGGCTTGGTGAAAACATCAGCACTGTCAGCAACAGGACTACTGAGATTCAATGTTAAATCATATGGACAGAGGCTAGTGTCTCAGCTTAATTTTCTTATACTTGCTAGCTGCAAGTTTGTATTGGGGTTTGTTTGGTTTTTTTTGCTTCCTTTTGTTTGGGGCTATTTGATTTGAAACATAGATAAGTATATAACCATTCAACTGGACATCAGGATGCTTGACACCTTCATTATTAAGTTGGTTATCTTTGTGTCTTGCTGTAAAACTCATATTTTGTTTGTTCAGGCTTACACATGGAAGCCAAAAAGCATCCAAAGCCTGTTCAGTATTTGAAACAATCAGATGGAGCAATATCTTTCCTTCATGGCAGATGAACCAATTAGCTGCAATGTAATCCCAAGAGTTATTTCAGGCTTTTGGGTTTTCTTACATACTTCAATAAACAATGGCAATCCTGTTGTTACTACAAATTTAATCAACATAAGGTCCATTCAATTATTGCCTTCTCATGGTTTGATTGAGGTTGAGATAACTGAATCAAATCCAATTCTTCATCCAACAAGAAACAGTGGGCAGCTTTGCATGAAATAGTAACTTGAGAGAAACTTCTATACTATTCCTTTTATTTTATTTTCACCCCTTCCATGTCATCTGAACTCAACGTTGTCACCAGCATTTGAAAGCAATATTTGAAGCTGAATACTCAATGTCTGCCCAGACTTGCTTAGGTGAAATGGGTGTTTAGAAATTTGAGAAACAAGTAAATAACAAATTATTGGGGGTGGGGAGACAACTGTGATGGCGAACCTATGACACACGTGCCAGTAGTAGCATGCAGAGCCCTCTCTGTGGGCATGCGAGCCATCACCCCAGTTTAGCTCTGCTGCTCATGCCTCCCACCAGCCAGCTGCCATACATGCCAGGGAGCAGGCACATGCGGAGGATGTGCACACATGCATGGGGGTGGAGTGCATGCACAGGGGACGTGTGTGCATTGCATATAGAACAAATGGAAAACAGAACTCTATTTGTTTATATACTTGTACATTAAATCAACCAATAATATAATTCAGAGTTTAATAATAATAATAATAATGAAATCTCACTTCAGTGTGAATTATTTTTTGAAATTATATGCATAACCAACATATTTTCTTTACACAAAGAAAAATAATCATATGATGTAATGTGACAGTTTAGTTTAGGTTTGATTCAAATAACTATTCTGATCTTTGCACCTCTCATCTACCCATTCTTAAAATAGTCTTATCCGCTGTCTATGCAAAAATGAAAAAAAAAAATCTTTTTGGGAAGTTCTACAAATTATAATGGACTTTGGACAGTCTTGGGTTTTATTAAAGACTTGTTCTCTTCTACATATATCCACGTTAGAACTGATTTATTATGCTATTACAGAAGCTGTTTTATTTTCATAAATTTTTATTTGTGTTCTAAAATTCATTTGATCAATTTACCATTTTATACTACCATTTTTGTGTGTTTAATGAAAAATGGAATATAAAATTCAAATAAATTATCCTGGATTTATTTTCTCCTAAAATATCAGATTGAAAATCTATTGTATTAATGGCTCACAGGTGCCAAAATTGTATCTGAATTTATCCTTGTCTAACAAGCCACATCATCAGGAATGGGCTAGGAATGGTTAATAAAAAGAACATGTTTGTCTGAGCTCTTGATTATTAAGATTTATTAAGAATAAAGATAAAATAAAAACACAAGAATTCCAATCAATATACTCTATTTTCAATGAGAAACTGATGCTTAGACAACAAGACTTATGCTTAGGCAACTGTGTTCAGTGTAACAGAAAGAAATGTGTCTCTTGTCTGTAACAGTGTGGGACAATGTACCTCTTGATTGTTTTGAAAAATGTGTCTATGTGGTTTATAAATGTGAGAAGTAGTTTTCCACAGACATGTTGAATCTCTGAATCATAGTATATGTGGAGGAATCCACAGAAATAAATTCAAATAACATATCCTGTATGAATCATACAGCATATCAATCTTACTGCAGTTGAACAGAAAATGAGAGTTTATATTATATGTTAATATTAGTTGAAAGGTCAGATGAGACATTTGTCAGTCTCATTAAAGCAATAGCATGCATATGG
This sequence comes from Hydrophis major, assembly GCA_033807585.1. Lineage (NCBI taxonomy): Eukaryota > Metazoa > Chordata > Lepidosauria > Squamata > Elapidae > Hydrophis > Hydrophis major. The sequence goes on from CM066332.1 coordinate 111,754,153, forward strand.
TACCTTTTGACAATTCCTTACAATTGTCTAGGCTGGTTGGAATAAATGGTACTTGAGGTCCAAAGCATTTGGAAGAGAAGGGTTTGCTTAACCTGTCTAAAAAGTGTGTGTGTGTGTGTTATTTTAAATATCAAGAACATGGAAGGCCCACGCCACATTAGGCTTCAGATTTTTTTCACTAGTTATTGTACTTTAGAATCAGTAAAATTTGTGGTTCTTTTCCATTTTGCAAGTAGAAAACATCATCTTGGCATGTACAATTCTATTAACCTACTGTGACATGGTTGAGATGGAAACTGCTGTCATTTTCTTCTCTCATGCCTCACACTGTTTAGCTAGGTTAAGTGAAAGTGTTCTCAGTACTAAATTACTTCAACACCTCAAAAGGTGTGATTCCCCCCCCCCCCGCTTCATGTGTCCATGTTCTTATACAATTGGCAGAATATCTTTCTCTTGGATTTCTCAGTTTTTCATTTGCAGTTATCTGCAAACATATAGTTTCAGCAGTTACCTGCTCTCTCATTCCAGGGCAGTTTCTTTGATTACATATACTAGATAGGTCGGTAGATATGAATAGTGATATAGCTAATATAATGGAAGATGTTTCTTTTTCAGTATATCAGTAATAACAAATTCTGCTAAGTTTAAGTATAGAAATCAATATAATATTTGTTTTCATCTTATTTTCCCAATGATTACATATGAGACAACTTTTTATGAAATTTGATTGTTTTTCAATATCTAGACAAATAGGGCCATGTTGTTTTCCATCCTCCCAAAAGCTACATCAAGCTTCAGTTAAGAAATAAAGAGAAAAGGTAGATTTAAAAAGAACAAATAACACGTAAGTTATTTGTTTGTATTTACTATTTTCGAATACTTTCTTATTTTTTTCCAAGAGTGAAAACAAGCTATTCTCTTTCAATAGGGTTATGAAAACAATTTTCAATTGGGGCATTGATGCTGATATATACAGTTATAATGTATGACTTTTATTCCTATTTTAGGAGAAGATGGTCCTGATAAGCTTTCTTTTCCTTCAGTGATACCTGTTTTGTCGTAATATTGCTGCCTTCCTAACTGAACCTGAATTAGCAGTTGACAGAAGGAGTGCTGCTATAATCCAATAATTTACATGTGCTTTGATGAATGAAAACATTGGAAATAGAATCGTAATAGTTGTTCACATTTCCATACATAGATCCAGACAATTACATAGTAAATTATGTAAATTATGATACTATTGAAATATTAGTAAATATATCAATAGAGTCCCTGAGGTCTTTCCTGAACTGGGAAATTGTAATTGATCATGAATATACTACATGAGCAGGAAGAAAAAAAACTTAGCAAAAACTTAGAAAAGGAAAGAAAATAAATTTTTTAGCAATACTAATCGGAGAATAGAATTACCGTATATACTCGAGTATAAGCTGAGTTTTTCAGCCCATTTTTTGTGCTGAAAAAACCGCCCTCGGCTTATACTCGAGTCAGATTCCCCTCTGAAAAAAAAATGACCCACCACCATGTGAGAATGCTCAGACACGAAATCTATCCAACCAAAAATAAGTGTGTGTGTGTGTGGGGGGGGGGATTTTAACAGAGGGAAGATGTAGGGAGAAGGCAAAAGCGACGGAAGATCCTTCAGGGGAAACTGAGGGGGAGACTCACCCTTGGTCCAGATGAGCCCCCTTCTCCTTTCTCTAGGCTGAGAAAACAACGCGAGCCGAGGTTGCTTCGGCTCCACTCAGCTTCGTTTCCTCAGCTCCAGCTGCTTTCAGTCCACTCGGGAGGAGGGGGAGGAGGAGGTGGTGGTGGCGGCTCTCTCCCTTGCAAGAAAAAAGCAAGGCTCTCTCCCTTGCAAGAAAAAAGCAAGAGCCGTTCTTATGATCTCTCCCTCTCTCCCTCTCTCCCCGTAATACAGTCAAGCCCTTTCCAGCACGCGGGATCCACTCCCGCCGCTTTGCACCTTGCAAATGCAAGAACCCCAGGATTTTGCATTTGCAAGGTGCAAAGTGGCGAAGTGAGTGTGTGTGTGTGTGTGTGTCTGTCTGTCTGTCTGTCTCTCTCTCTCTCTCTCTGTGTGTGTGTGTGTGTGTGTGTGTCTCCCTTCCTCGCACCAGCGCGCCTTCCTTCCACTGCTACACGTTTGGGCTGCTTTGTGCCCCCCTCCCTCCCCACCGTCTTTTATTTTCTCCTTTCCTTTAGGAGGTGTCCTAAAGGGCTGGAAGAACGAGGAGGCAAAGTAGCTTCCTCGAGCGTTTCTTGCTGCTCCTCCGGGCAAGATTTATTGGCTGGAAGCGAAGAGTGAGTTGCTCGCTTTCCTAACGAGGGTCTTGGAGCAACAACACCCCCTCCCCCGCCTGCAATGCCGCCCCGGGCACTGAGCGAGGCTGACTAGCGGCGCCCGGGCTGTTCGGGACTCGCCGTTGGAACATGCGAAGGCAGCCAGAGCAGATCGAGGCATCAGCCGGCGCTGCTGCAAGGACTTCGGGCTTCCACAGACGGGATGCCGCTCTGGAGTGGGAAGCGGCTGTGCCCCTGGCCGGCCAGGGGAATGGGGACCCTGCCTGAGCGGGAGGCGGCGGCGGTGGTGGGGTCTTTCCAGTTAGGATCCAGAGGCGGCAGCTGCCCGGGCGTCCTCCTCTCGGCTTTCGGCCGGCTGTTTGCAGGGCTCAGTGAGTCACGTCGGACTTTGGGCCAGTCTGCGCCAGGAGTTGCCCCACCGCCGCGCACCGGGGAAGTGGTGGCCGCTCGCCTTCGCTGCAGTCGGAGCTCTTCGGGGGCGCCCCTCGTCTCTGACCTCGCGGTCTCTGCCGTCGTGGTTGCAATCGCCTTCCGTCAGGGCGCTCGTCTGGAGGAGGAGGCGGTGGCTTGCGGAGCCTTGGCACGAACCCCCTTTCCCCGCACTCCCCCCCCGCACCCCTCTGGCAGCAGCAGGCGGAGAAAGCCCCGCTTCCCCCTGGCCTGTCTCAGGGAGAGGAAGTGAAGGGCCCCGTCTCGGCTCCCGTCCTTCTCAGATACCTCTGGGTTTTTTTCCCCCTTCCAACTGGACGATGGCGATGTCCTTGAGCAAGTCTTAAAATGCCGGTGATGAGGGGCCTCCTGGCTCCCCAAAACACCTTCCTGGATACCATAGCAACCCACTTTGATGGCACGCGTGAGTTGGCTTCCCACTCTTTTTTTTAAACTCTCCTCCTCCTCCTCCTCCTCCTCCTCTCCTCTCCCCTTGTTGTCTGGTCTTCCCTAAGGAAACTCGAGGGCTCACACTTCCAGGTGTTTCTCCCTGTCTTTCTCCCTGTCAATGATCTTGTCTTCCCTTCCCTTCTCTCAGCCCCATCCTCCTTCACCTTTGTCACCACAATCCTGAACAGATGAAGTTTGTACTTCTCAAGAAAGGTTGGATGTTCCTTTTGAGGAGGGAACCTAGTGTGACATCTGTATGTTGACCTACTACTGAGCCATGGCATGTGTGCACATGCAATGGAGGCATGAGGGAGAGCTGTGAAAGAGATGGTGGCTCTCCAAAACAGGATGTACATGCAGCACATACACATGCTTTTTTCTTGCAAGGGAGAGAGTGACTCCTGCCTCCCACTGTCATCATCATCATCTTTTGGGTTAGTGAATCAATTAAACCTTTCATGATAGTGAGATCGTTTCCCAAATTTCCCTTAAATCAGGGAAGAAGTCAGAAACAAATCTTTGGACTGAGAATAAGCCTGTTCCTATGATGCCATTTTTGTTCGCTGCAGTGTGAAAAGTGTGAAAAAACACACTTCTTTTTCTTCATCTTCTTGTTCCCTATTTACTGGTCTCTTTCAAAGAGGAAATTGTGAACATCAAACTTATTCTCAACTGTCCTAGTGAAAGTTTTTATTGGTATCTATTTTTATTTTTGAAATTTACCAGTAGCTGCTGCATTTCCCACCCTCGGCTTATATTCGAGTCAATAAGTTTTCCCAGTTTTTTGTGGTTAAATTAGGTGCCTCGGCTTATATTCGGGTCGACTTATACTCGAGTATATACGGTAACAATGAGCAAGTAGAATAATATTGGCAGAGTAGAATGATATTGGCAGAAGTAATAAATAGAGAAGTTAACAAAAACTGATTTTTCTTTCCAATAAGGGGAGTATAAAGTACTTTAGAGCAGATATGTGATGAGATTTTGTCTGAAAGAAATTATCAACAGCAATCTTCTTGCTTAGGGCTGCCTAAAGCAAAGGCTCAAAATGAACAAAGACTTGCAACAAAAGTGAAAGATAATTTTAAAAAGTTTCTTTCAACATATAAATAATATGAAAAAAGTCAAGGAAACAGTTGGCCCACTAAAGAGCTGAAATGGATCTCCTGCTTGTGCTGGGGTTGGACTAGAAGACCTCCAAGGACCCTTTCAGGTCAATTCTGATTGATTGAAGTAACAGACAATAGAGTCTTCATGCAAAAATAAACTATAGCCCAACTACCAAAATCATAACTCTAAAAGACAGACTAGAAATAAAAATTAAAATAAGCAAGAAAATGGTAAGAGAACATCTGTCTAACCTTGATAAATATCAAACACCAGGACCTGATGAATTACATCCCAGAATTCTGAAGGATCTGGCAGATGTTATCTCAGAACCATTGTACCACATCTTTAAGAAATCCTGGAGCACCAGTGAACTACCAGAGAAGTAGAAAAGAGCTAATGTGTTTCCCATATTCAAAAAAGGAGGGAAAAAGATAGATCAGCCTAACTTCAATACCTGGGAAGATAATAGAAAAAATAATTAATTTGATCTGTGAACATCTAGAAATAAATAAATAAATTTATAACTAGTAGCCAGCAGGTTTGTTAAAAATAGATCATGCCAAACTGATTTATTTCACTATTTGACAAAGTGACTAAATTAGTAGACTAGCAAAATGCTGTGGACATAGAATACTTAGACTTCATTCAACAAAGTAGACCACAACTAGTTCTTGGTAAACTCAAAAAATGTGGGATAGACAGCTTCTTCAACAGATGTATTTGTATCTGGCTGAAAAATCATACTTAATATGTAGTCCTTAATGGTACTTCATCTACATGGAAAAAAGTAAGCAGTACGTACCACAGGGTTCTATCTTAGGCCCAGTACTCTTCAATATCTTCATAGATGAGGGAATAGAAGGGGAACCATGAAATTTGCAGATGACACTAAGCTGGCAGGAATAGCCAACACCTCAGAAGACAAGCTCAGGATTCAAAAAGATCTGGGCAGACTTGAACAATGGGCTCTATCCAAACAATATGAAATTTAATGTGGAAAAAGCAAGGTTTTACACCTAGACAGTAAAAACTAAAGGTGTAGAAGTGTTGCATCTGTCAACATACAACAGTCACATCTAATAAGGGATGCTGAGAAAAGTTTTTCAGAACTATCCGGAGAGTCACTTTTCTCACCCTACACTTATATTACATATTTTGTTTTTCATTTCCAGTTAGAGAATTGATCCTCTTCATTCACAACTGGATTGAATTCAACTGGGTTGAATTCCTTACTTGCTTGTACATCCTGAGTTTAATAGCAGAAATTATGAAGAACTAGGTAGCAAAGATGGCATTCCAGTGAATCGCTTTTGAGTGAAAAATTCAGTCATGAATAAATGAAGCATTTTTTGCATTGAAACATCATTGTCTGTAATCTTAAATCACCAGGTCAGTTGCTTCCATTATATTTTGTAGGCAAGGAAGTAGCAATAATTTTATTTTACTAGTTTAAAACTAGAAAGGAATCATGACGGAGCAGTGGCTCATCTCAGACATTCAAATTTGTCAGGGAGTGATTAGAAAGGAATATGATCAGTTTCTAAAAACAAATTGATTTCGTTTTACTTTGTGGCAGTTGAACTATAAGTTTTGATGTTTTTGATATTGTGTATTATCTATGGGGAGGTTCTGGGTAAGGTAAAATTGTCTCAGCATTTGAAGTACAGGTTCTGCAATATGAAGATTGCATTCTTTGTCTATTCTCAGCCATGGAATCCATGGAGTAATTTTGCCAAGTTGCCTCTCTTATACAAGTTTACCTTTATAGACTTGAGATTATGTAGGAAAAATTAGAGAGGACTGTGGAAGAAATAAAGGATAGGATCCAAAGGATAGTATGCTCTAGTTAAACAACTGTATATATACATAAATAATTAAATAAAGTAATTGCATTTAGTGTTTTGGTTTTTGTGCATTCAAGTCAGTGTTGATTCCTGGTGACTTCCTAGACAAGAAACTGCAATTATGTATACCTCAACAAAAGACACCCAAAAGAACTTGTAGGAGGCAGAATAAAGCTTAAATCACATTTAAATCCTGTTCAAGAAATGCTTAAATGAAATCAATGCTTGAAGGTTACTGCTATTTCTGAGCTTAATTTGTTGTTTTTCTAGGAAAAAAATGAGGATAAATTGGACAATACTTTGCCTTGGGCTTCTGGAAGAAAAACAGAACACAAAATCTAAGCAATAAATCATGTCATCATTATAGATTATCAATTTTGTTCATACTTCAAACAAACAATCTGTTAAAAATCTGTTAATAAATTTCAGGGTAACAACAGATGATAGGAAGGAATACATTGTGTTCTTCACCTTATTGCTTCTTTATAGGATAAAGAAGCAATAACATCAAAATAAAAGTTTGACATAACAATAGAAGATAAAATGCAGAATAAAATCTCATCTGATATTTTGAAAGCCTGAACAAAGAAAAAAATAGCTCTTAAAACTATTGTAGAAAAAGGAACATTGTGGTCAAGATCAGTTCTTTGAAAGGAAATTAAAAAGACATAGTGCTACCACCAAAGTTCTGTCTTTTGTCATCATCACCTATCTAAGCTGATAATGATCAGCTAGTCTAAAATGCTTACCCAAATAACTTGGTACTTACTCACCGATTCAAATCCCTAGCACCACGTAACAAAGTGAGCTCTCATTACTTGTCCCAGATTCTGCCATCCTAGCAATTCGAAAGTATGCAAAAATGAAAGTAGAAAAATAGGAACCACTTTGCTAGGAAGGTAATTGTGTTCTGTGCGCCTTTGGCATTTAGTTATGCCGGCCACATGACCATGGAGACCAGAGATGGTATTCAGCAGGTTCTGACCAGTTCTGGAGAATGGTAGGGGAAATTTTGAGGAGTTCGGAGAACTAGCAAATACCACCTCTGGCTGGAGATTTTACAGTATCCTTTCCCTGCCATGCCCACCAAGCCATGCCCACAGACCCGGTAGTGAAAAAATTTGAATCCCACCACTAATGGAGATGTCTTCAGTTAGCGCTGGCTTTTCAGCTTTGTAATGGAGATGAGCATCGCACTTTAGAGTTGGAAACCACTGGCACGTATGTGCAAGGGGAACCTTTACCTCTAAGCAGCTTAGAACTTTCAGTCATAGCAGGCAGTTTGAATTATATCTAGAAATGAACCAGAAATCTACATGGTTTCTTAGCAAAAGGTATAATTAATGATGTGAAAAATATGATCAGGTTACTCTGTAAAGGAAAATATGCAATAGTGAGATCATCTTAAATACTGTAAATGTATTTGCTAATTTGAACATAACAACATAAAACATCATCTGCTTAACCCAAGTCCTTGCTTGGAAAAGATAGGTGGATATAGATACCAAATCTAGTCTGAACATTTGGCTGATTGTGTGAATCCTTATCCTCATCATTCACTTACAGACTTCATTTAAAAGTGAAAGGATAACAATTTTGTGAAAGATAACAAAAAGGTGATGGCAAGTGGTAGACTACCTTCATGACTTCAAGAGCGCCAGTCATTTAGTTTTAATAATAGGAGAAGAAAGGCCTTAAGTGCAACTTTCAGCCAAGAGTGCTGTGAAAAAATCCACTAAGGATAAATAATTACTGAATTGTACATAGTTAATAATGAAGGAGGCTTAAAGCCAAGTTATAGTATCCCTTTATTCTTGGTTGCTTCAGTGAGTTGATGATCCTGCTGAACTAACATTGCATCAAGAAGGAAAATCAATTTTACTGCACTATTATGCCCACTGGTGTGAAGTCATAGAAACTTGCAGTGAGAACATGATGTTGAAATCTGTAAAGTACAGCAAAAAAAAAAAAAAAAAAAAAGCACTTGTAACTAACAGAAAATGAAGTCATAATGGACTAAATCAGAAACTAAGCATAATCTAGGTCAGAAATATTTATCACTAATTCTTTGATTCTGTACTTCTTCATTGAACTTCTTGCATCTAGATAGTCCTGCCAGAAACCAAACCACATGTTTATTCCCAAAAGTTGCTTTCATTAAAACCTCTTTTACTATTCCTGGTCAGATTATAGTTTTTATATGAGGCTCAGAAACTTTTTCTTCAAAAATAAATAATTGTAAAATGTTCATTCTATAAAATAATAAACAAATGAAACAAATATAAAGCTATTTACTGTTTTACTTATTGATGTCTCACTGATGTGGCAAGACTAATGAAAACTAATGCAATATTTTTAAGATGATGGAGCTAGATTAAATCATAGTAGCATCTATATGTTCTATTAAACAAAACATAATTTCTCTTTACCAGAATAATATATTACAACAGAATTATAATGAAAACAACAATAACATAAATTTAATATCACAAATGAAGATGAATATACATGTCCCAGAATAATGTTGCAGTGGCCAACAGAAATTGGATCTTGGTAGATTAAATATTAGCTCGATACCCGTGCTTCACTACAAAACTATGTGGTCAGGCTTAGTTTTTGGGGAGGAAAATAAGAGGGAAAATTCTGCCTCTGCTTACCAGCATCCATTGGTATTCATCTGGCTAGCGTCCTGTCAGTGTGAGAGAAAGTTGAGGGCTGTTTGGAATAGTATTTGCTGTGTGAACAAGAAGGAGACAGCAAGGAGCCTGGGCATGGTTTAGCTCAGCTGTTCTGTACTAAAGCTGCTTGGTGCTGTGAAACTAAAATTGAAACTGAAACTCCTCTACTCTGGTTGTGTTTTGCATTTGGAACAGATTTCTTTTTAGGTGGGAAGTGGGAGTAGAAATCGTTAGTATCAGAGCATGTTAATAATAATATACAAAATAATAATGCTCTGATGGTCATTTCAAAATATCCTTTCTTAGTGAGCACCTAGAAGCCAAGAGAAAGATACATGCCAAATTTAAAGTTTATAGATTTTACGGTTCTGGAGATTTTATAATGATGCGTGAGTGGTATTTCGTATATATATGTGTTGTGACTCCGAGACTTGAACCTGATCAGTCAGCAGATGTGGGTTCGAGCGAGGAAGACGATCTGGCACTGAGATTTGAGCCTGCATTATTAAGTGACTTGGAGGGGAGTCAGGTCCAGGGAGAGGAGTTGGACTTGAGATATGAGCCTGATTTATTGGAAGATTCAGAGTCCACTGAATCTACTTCCCTAATTACACCTCAGGTGTTAATCAGGAAAGTGTATCAGAGGATTCAAACTGTGATGAAACTGCTGGATGCTGGCTGGATGCCAGAACTAGGAGAAGATTGAGACGTCAATCTCAATTAGAAAAGAGACGTCCAGCAAAGGATTAATTAATGAGACTGACACGCCCTTTCTTAGAGGATATAAGGGAGTGCACGACTTTGAAATATTTGCTGGAAACAAAGTGAATCTTGCCTTGGAAAGACTTGCGTCTGATTTACTGCGTTGTGAGTTACAAACTTTACAGAATTGCCGGACAGATTCTAGGAGGATTACCAAAGGACTGTGATAACAGAGCAATTGAATTTTCTGCCTCCTGTTTTGTTTACGTAAAGTATTTGAACTATATAACTTGAAGTTTACAGGTGGGTCAGAACATGTATGTATGTAACAGGTATATTTTTATTAACATTGTTTCTGTTCTGCTCCATTATAAGTTTCAACAAGTTTGGTATTTGACCATATTAGCTGAAGGGTGCTAAAAACAATGACGAATTTCAGGGGTTTAGTTGCTTAATTATGAAAAAACTGCAAGTTATTTTCATGAACTGCTTATAGGTCTTTAGAATGGAATAGTTTAATAAATTATAAATAAATACAAATGCAAAGAAATCTTGATCCTGTAGTCTTCAAATGCACTTTAATAATATATTCTATTTTTGTGACTTATGACATCCATCAAATCCTTCTTTACTTTTAAACTGTGTGCCAATTTGATTTCTTGCAAGTATGTAGTGGTGGGAAAATCCTAAAACATGTTGGGTTAGATCTAATTTCACAAACTAATTGTTGTGAATGTATAAAGTTTTAATAAAGTGTGAGCTTGGAGTAAAGTGCAGGGTTCTGGCCCTGCACTTCTGATTGGTTGTTAAACGGCCGGATCGGATTGGCCCGCTCCGGGGAATCCGATTGGCCCTTAACAGAGAGTTCCTATTGGTTATGAGAGCTAGCGCTCCTCATTGGTTATTGATTAATAGTTACTGGGGTTTGCCTATATAAGGCGGGTTAAAACTACTATAGAGGCCAGAAGTCACTATATAAATAAAGAGCTGAAGTTCACTGTTCAGAGCCTTGTCTCCATTCTTTCTCGCCCATGCTCCAAACATAACACTAATGTATTTAAATCCACTTCAAACAATTGTTGGTTAAAATCATGGCTAATCCAACTGACTGAGTTTTCTTCACTCTTTTCTACTAGATCTGATCCTTTGTTCACAGCATTCTGTAAGATGAATCTAATTCAGATCTAATAGGGCTTGTCATGGTTACATGACTTTTGCTCACAGAGCACAAAAAATATGACCAAGTTAACATGTAGCATTTGCATGAAGCTGGTTAATTTCGTTTAGATTTCCCATTGCAGTCATCACTCAATGGGACTATCTCAGCAAAAAAGCTAGCAAAAAAAGATTCTGCTTGGGATATTAACAATAATGATGGGCTCTTATCATTTTTATTAAGATTGCATATTTCAGTCTGAAGTTTATACATTTATACATTTCCTGTTTGCTCTGTTCTAACATTTGGGCAATAACTATTTGAAGAAAATCATCTCTAAAATTTGCAAGCTTTCATTAATAGTAAAACATTACCAGGTTTTCCCTCTAAGGTCGCAAGAACTAATAACATTTTTCTTGCAAACTATGTATACATTGAGTCATGTAAGTACATCTGTGTGGGCAGTTGCTCTATATTTTGAATAAAACTAAGTTTTCCGCTAAAGATATACTCTTCCTGTTCTGTTTATTTGTTTATTTTGGCAAATATTTGTTCCAGCTAAATATGTAAGAAAATGTAATTCAACTAGTGTGTTTTATATATTTTTAACTATTAAAGGAGTTGGAGGATTATGGAATCTCTCCCTCCTTTCCTCTCTCTTAACAGAAATCTATTTTAAAGCTTTTGTAATTAATAAAAAAGATTGGATTGCTCAAACAACCCACTTTATCTACTTTTAAATAACATTCAAAACTATATTGGATACAATACGCCTCTCCCATGCCCAAAACCTATTCCACATTTTTTCCTTAAGAAAATATTTAAAGTGAAAAAAGATGAAGTAGTAGCTTAATGTTTTTTGATTGAAGATTCCTAGCGTTACTAAAGAAGGCAGTGACCATGTCACTTCCTCCTTGTTTTGAACAAAAGTATAGTGAAATAGCACATGAAATCGCAGGTCAGGTTTGAATTGAAAGAGTCATTACCATTTTTAAGCATTCAAAGTGATGTTGGGTTCTTGTATGTTTGAATAGGCTTTATATGTATGAGTATGTTTCTTTGTACCTTGAGATAATATTCAAAGGAGACTCCCATGGTTGATCAGAGTTGTTCTACACTGCTAATATGCATAGCTAATTGCAATATACATATACATATACATATATATACACACACACACACACATATATATATATATATTTGTTTTCTTAAGTTTTCACGGGTACTTACATGTATGGCATTCAGCTTTGTTCAGGTATTTTCGAACACTATACAGAAGCCTGATGATGGCAGATGAGATTCTGCTGAAACATTGCAACAACTTGCTACAACTTTAAAAGCACAACTACAATGACGTGGGAAAATACCCGAACAAAGCTGAATGCCATATATATAAATATATGAATGTATGTATGTATATATGTGTATATGTATGTGTATGTATATGTATATGTGCACACACACACACACACACACACACACACACACGTGTGTGTGTGTGTGTGTGTGTGTGTGTGTGTTTTCTTAAGTTTATATATATATATATATATCTGGCATTCAGCTTTGTTCGGGTATTTTCCCACGTCATAGTAGTGGTGCTTTTAAAGTTGTAGCAACATTTCAGCAGAATCTCATCTGCCATCATCAGGCTAACGAACACTATACAGAAGCCTGATGATGGCAGATGAGATTCTGCTGAAACATTGCAACAACTTGCTACAACTTTAAAAGCACAACTACAATGACGTGGGAAAATACCCGAACAAAGCTGAATGCCATATATATAAATATATGAATGTATGTATGTATATATGTGTATATGTATGTGTATGTATATGTATAGGTGCACACACACACACACACACACACACATATATATATATATATATATATATGTGTGTGTGTGTGTGTGTGTGTTTTCTTAAGTTTATATATATATATATCTGGCATTCAGCTTTGTTCGGGTATTTTCCCACGTCATAGTAGTGGTGCTTTTAAAGTTGTAGCAACATTTCAGCAGAATCTCATCTGCCATCATCAGGCTTCTGTTGGCAGATGAGATTCTGCTGAAATGTTGCTACAACCTTAAAAGCACCACTACTATGACGTGGGAAAATACCTGAACAAAGCTGAATGCCAGACATGTAAGTATCCGTGAAAACTTAAGAAAACAAATATATATAAATATATATATATATGTCTGGCATTCAGCTTTGTTCGGGTATTTTCCCACGTGGTGCTTTTAAAGTTTAAAAGCACCACGTGGGAAAATACCCGAATAAAGCTGAATGCCAGACATATAAGTACCCGCGAAAACTTAAGAAAACACACACGCATTTATATGTATATATATATATATATATATATATATATATATATATATATGTATGTATGTATGTATGTATATATATATATATATATATATATATATATATATATATATATATATATATGTTTTCTGAGGTTCTTGCGGGTATTTGTATGTGGATCTTTGGTTATTCGGGTTTTCTCCCGCGTAAGATTGGAACACCTAGAGACCGAACTACACACTCTCACCGGCGTGCTGACCGTCAATGGATTCCAAAGAAAGAAGATCACCCACCTAATCCAAAAAGAAACCCCAACCAAAATCCAAGACAGAGAACAAGAGAATGGCAAAGCCTTCCTCCCATATATAAAAGGCACTACAGACAAAATCAGCAAGATCCTCCAAAAACACAACATTAAGACAGCATTCTGCACAAACAGAAAGATATCCACCATCCTAAGAAACCCTAAGGACAAAATCGAGTTAGAAAATCAAGGAGTATACGAAATCCCTTGCACTGCCTGCCCCACCACATACATCGGACAAACTAACAGAAGAATAAGTGCACGTATTGAAGAACTCAATCAAAAAGGAAGAACCGACCTCTTCCCTGGTCCAACACCTCAAAGCCACAGGACATGAGATTTAAAAATACCAGAACTATCGCCAAAACCGAACACTTCAGCAGCAGAATAATCAGAGAAGCCATAGAGATAGAAAAACGCCCACAGAGCATGAATAAACGAGATGATACCTCCCGCCTACCAGCCATTTGGAAACCCGCCCTCATGAACAGACGAGTACCTAACATGAAGAATGACACCAGACCCACACCCCTGAGAGCCACACAAGATGCCACCACCACACTTCCACGTAGAAAGTAGACTCACACCCACACAGAAGATGAGACACGACCACGGACCAGAAGCCGCACTGCAGCTGCCTCACTACCCACTTCAAACCCCTCTGAGCCTAACTGACCCCCACCATGAAGATGCAGCATGACCACGAACTCGAAGCCAAACAGCAAGATCACAGCTCACCAGCTCAAATCCCCCAGCAATTAAGACTAACCTGAGCACAACCAAGCCCCCACCTGAACAGAACACGCCTCCAGCCAATCAGAACACAGCCAATCCCCCAACCAATCAGAACACAGCCAAACCCCCAACCAATGAGAACACACCCCCACCCAATCAGAACATAGCCAAGCCCCCACCCAATCAAGTCATACCCCCACTAGCAGTTAAAAGGAAGAAGCAGCTACAAGCTCACATCACTCTGAGAAGCACAGAGCTGAAGACCAAGCCTGAAGATGATGAATGAGACTTCATCGAAACGTTGCCTAGATACTTCCAATCTTATGCGGGAGAAAACCCGAATAACCAAAGATACACACACACACACACACACACACATATATATATACGCAGATAGATAAGTTCCTGTATCATCATTTCTATTAGTTTATGCTAGACCTGGAATAAAAAAAAGAACCACAAACCTGTAGCAGATTAATAAGGGGGAAAAGTTGCTATAAATGTTGTATGTCATATCTGCCTAAATTGGGTTACCTGTACAATACTTTTATAAAATGCTGAAATACAAATAATACTTAAACTATGAATTGCTTGTTGTGAGACTATTAGTAATTTGTATTCTACAGCATAATAGCAACCCAGATTAAATGGTAATATGTATCAATACTGTTTGCTTATAAAACATGGAGTGGATGAGGCATTTATACTTTAATTATTTGGGCATTAGAAATTTAACATTTGTACATTGTTGAACTTCGTATTTTTCAAGAAAAAAGAATTCTAACTCAACTATTTTATGCTACTGTGTTATTGTGTCCTTTGCAATGTGTTATGTAGATATCAGAACGATCTTTTTATTGCTTGATGGAGACATTTTGAATTAATTGTTAATTAAGTGTTTTCCCTTTCTTTCATTTCCCCTTCATTTCAAAGGTTGAAAAAAATGATGACATTGACCAAAAGATTGAACAAGATGGCATTAAACCAGAAGATAAAGCTCATAAGGCAGCCATCAAAATTCAGGCTAGCTTCCGTGGACACATAACAAGGAAAAAGCTCAAGGGAGAGAGGAAGGGAGATGCCCCAACTACTGATATTGAAGGTGGAGAGAAGAAGGAGGAGGTCCTTGCCAATGGTCTGGCAGATGGCAAAACTGCTATTACAGAAATTGCTCCAACTGAGAATGCCGCACCTGGAGGTGAAAGCAAAGGAGAAAACACCCCAGCAGATGAGAAGCAGGCAGATGGCGTTGTCAACAGTGGCTCAGAGCAATCTGTTCCAAAGGCCGCTACTCCGGCTACTCCATTGGAAGAAAAGTCTGCTCCTGCTGCCACTGAAAGTGCCACTAAAGCTTCCACTGATAATTCACCATCCTTGAAGGCTGATGAAGCCCAAGTCAAGGAGGAACCCAAACAAGCCGATGTGCCTGCCACTGCTGTCTCCCCTAGTGCTGCAGAAGATGCTACTGCTAAGGCAACAGCACAACCCCAAACAGACACAGCAGTGAGTAGCCAAAATGAAGAGAAAACAGGTATGCTATAATAGCATGTGGGTAAGCTATTTTATAATACAGACGAGGAGGGAGGAAATGTGGAATTAATCCATAATTTGGCTGCTTATGAGATTAATGTAGAATAAAATAGGCAGTCATATATCGAAGTGGAATCTGAATGGTAAACTCCATGGCAAAGATATATAATCAAAAATCCTTGTGATAACATCAAGGTCAAGGGTAGGTATGTAGTGCAATATTAATCATTGATAATATCTGAACAGCATAATTTGAAATAGCTGTTAATCTGAGGTAGAAATATTATTTATACAAAGGAGTTAAATTAATATTTCAAGTGTCCAGAGATAAGTGTAGAGTAGGCTTTTACCTTTTTAGTAGGAAATATAATGTCAAGATAGATTTATAGTACGTGCACTGTCTCTACGACTCATATATTTGATCTGTGTAAATAATACCAGCTAATAAATTTAGGAGAGCACACACTGTAAAGGTTGATAACCAGGAGTGGGATTCAGTGGTGGGATTCAAATTTTTTTACTATCGGTTCTGTAGGCGTGGCTTGGTGGGTGTGGCAGGGGAAGGATACTGTAAAATCTCCAGTCAGAGGTGATATTTGCCGGTTCTCCGAACTTCTCAAAATTTCTGCTACCGGTTCTCCAGAATAGGTCAGAACCTGCTGAATACCACCTCTGGTGGGATTCTGCTGGTTTGGACTGGTTCAGTCAACCCCCATAGCTCTGAAGATCAGCTGGGAGAGAACCGGTTCACTCCAATGATCATGTGGGCCCCTGGCGCTGTACTGACCTTTATCATCCCAACTGACTAGCATAGAAGAATGGATGGCCACTCCTCAACTGCATCAGGCATGTGTGCGCACAAAGTGCGCGATCACCAAACTGGTTGTTATACTGGTAGCATCTCATCCATCTTGATAAATGTTGAACGTCTAAAGTAGGATAAGTAGCCAAAGTGGATGATTTTTGGATTAATTCCAAATGATTTTAGTGGAGATGGGCCAAATATGATTTTGAATTACTTTCTTTCAAATTAGTCTTTACATCTCATGAGAAATCAGTGTCTCCTCTGGCTGACTATACAAGGGCAAAGTGCTGGAATGAATAATAAACTTTGCAGTTCTAGTTGCCTAAAGCAATTTACTAGGGGTAGAAACTGGAATAAAAGGATGGCAAAAAAGATACATTTGGAATCAGTAAACTTGCAAACGTTTTCTTGGAATATGTATCATTTAGTTCAGTGGCAGTGTGACAGATGAAACATGCTGCCGAATTGTGACAACCTTTCCACAACCCTGTATTTGTGATTTGATTGTTCCCCTCTGTAGTTTGATTTGGCAATTTGATGGTTTTAGGCTTCTTGATGACTATTGCCTGGGTCCAACAACACAGAATAGAACAAAATTTCTGGGAAAATTAAATTATTGTGCAGGGAATAACACACATTATAGACACTATTGAGATAAATGCAGAGATTTTAGAGGTTAATTTTTTAATGATTTCTTGTTCAGGTTATTTCCATAAGTTTCTCAAAACTTCAAGCAATCATTCAGGAACAATTTTTTAAGTTTTATATGATACTTTACTTGATTATACTATTTAATATTGAACACTGGATTGATAGGATCAAAATGGGAAGGGTATTGCTAAGTTGGAAAAAAGTAGGAAAAAGACAATGGATTATTTGCAATTTTGTAGAATAGGGAAAACTAAGTATTAGATAAATAAGGCAACTGAAGATAATCAAGTGATATTGGGTTCACAAGAAAGAAATGACAACAAGTTAGAATAATTAATCATTTGGTTGCCAGAAATAATGCACCAGTACAAATTTAATGAATTAATCATTAAATTATTCCAAAAAAGATTTCATATGGTAATGAGCTATAACTATAGTGAAAATGAATACATGCCAGCAAAACATGAATACTAACCTCACAATCAATATAAAAGCTATGAGTGGCACAAAGAGCCATGGAGACATACATGCTCGGCATCAAAAGACAAGATAGAAAGCTCCTGCACATGGATTAGAGAACAAATGAAAATATACAATGCCATCAAAAGAGTGAAATAAATGGAAATGAGCTGGTCACGTAGGGAGAAGTACTGATGGCAGATGGACTAAGGCAGTCCCATAGAATGGATCTCACTTGATAAAAAGCATCCACAAAAGACACCTAAAACAAAATAGAGTGACAACATTGTGCAAGCATTGTGGCCCAACTGGAAAAGAAAAGCTCAAGACCGTATTGGTTGGAATCATGCGGAAAAGGCCTTCATCCTGCAGTGGATAATGGCTAAAATGATGATGATGTATTATAGTGAAAACAAATATATACATATCTTTCTAACCTTTCTACCCATTAACGGATTACCTGTTGTAATCTCTGTGGATACATCAACTATTTCCCCCCGCTTCTATCCCTTTCTAAGGCATTTTTCCCAACAACAGCAAAAATTGCTTTATTTTTTTAAAAAACCATATTTTCCTTTATTTCCACTAAGTGACAGCATGTAGTCTCAGATTACAGATTAGAGGCCAAAATATACACCAAATTTTAAAACAGTGACAAACTTCCTGTCAATTTTTTCAACATTTCCTCATTTTACCACAGGGTCAAACTTCATATGGATGTATACTAGTTTCTTTTCTTTGTTTCTTACGTATTATTTTTTATACTTTCCAAATAACTTATTTATATACCTTCCTAGCCATTTAGTAATTTGATTTCAGATGTAATCTGAAAGGCAGAGTTCATTTGTTGCAGTTTTAAAACTGCAAAGCAAGAAGTTTATTTAAATAATTTATATGGCCATCTATTTCACAACAATGACTCTGAATGACATACTGGGCTTAAAACAACAAATATATATATATATATATATATATATATATATATATATATATATATATATATATATAGACACACACACACATATATATATATATACATATATACATACATACATACATATATATATATATTTTCTTAAGTTTTCGCGGGTACTTACATGTCTGGCATTCAGCTTTGTTCGGGTATTTTCCCACGTCATAGTAGTGGTGCTTTTAAAGTTGTAGCAACGTTTCAGCAGAATCTCATCTGCCATCATCAGGCTTCTGTATAGTGTTTGTCTGACAAACACTATACAGAAGCCTGATGATGGCAGATGAGATTCTGCTGAAATGTTGCTACAACTTTAAAAGCACCACTACTATGACGTGGGAAAATACCCGAACAAAGCTGAATGCCAGACATACATACATATATATATATATATCACATTAATTCTAAGATTAAAAAAAAAACAATCAGAAAACATCAGTGTTTCAACATCAGAGTTCATCTAACTACCTAGGACAATGCCAGGGGAAACAGGAAGGTTGTCAAAAGACTAAGAAAATTGCAAAAGGCTAAGAAAATTGGAGCCATCCAGATTTCAAGATGGGTGCTATTCTATAGGGCAGATGCTGCCACCGAGAAGACATGACCAGAGAAGACATGACCACAGAGAAGACATGACCATGATCCAATAAAATAGTACTGTTTGAAAGAAGGGACTCTAGAGTATTATTTCTTGCTACATCTGCAGGCTAAGCAGAAACAGTGGAGGTGTGGTGGTCCTGCAAGTATTTTCCATGAGTTCTTGAATATTAGCTTTATTAACAGGGGTGGGATCCAACACGGTTAACTACCAGTTTGGTGATTTATGAGGTTCAGTGATTTACGATGTGCATTCCTGCACTCTGCCAGCGCGCGCCTGTAAATAATCATCGGCATGCTGCATGCAGAGAAGCAGCCTTTCAAAAAGCCCCCTTTCCCTTCTTTTTTAACTGCAGCTGTGCCTCGCATGGCAGCTGAAGTTGAAAAAAGCAGGAAATAAAGGTCAGGTAAGAGCCCGGGTGAGCGGGTGGGCAAAAACATCAGCAGACAGAACCGGTTCTATGTCTGCTGCTCTTCATAGCTACCAGTTCTACAGAGGTGGACAGAACCAGTAGAAACCCACCCCTGTTTATTGAGACAGCCACTGGAACTCTCCTTCCTGTGGTCTCCAAAAGAGCATCCTAGTCCCGTTGTTCCACCTATAGTGAGGCTCTTTCTTCCATGCTTCTGAATTTTATAGAACTCTATAAACTCATCTTTTTATGCACTGCTGTCTCATTAATTTTTTGTCTTATTGACAGTATCTCTTTCCTTGCAGGGGGATTAAATTTTATGGTAGCTTAGTAGATAATACATAAATGGTGTTGGATTCATACCAAAAATATCTGCATCACATCACTATTTGTACACTACCTGTGGGTGAATACACAATTCCCACAATCACAAAATTACTTCCACCAAGGACAAAGCTAGAACTTCTCTCTAAATGGAAAGGGACATGTAATGGTTTCCTATCAGAGAAATTGTGCTTTTAGTTGAGATTTCTGATTTGGTATAAAAGGATGTTGCCTCCCTTTCATGTTCCACATAGTTTCTGGTGCATTAAGCAAGGAAGGAAGAGGTAGAGGCATCATAACTAGGAATAGCATCTTGTTAATCTTGAAAATGCACCTGAATATTCAAAGAGAAACACTTAAGAGAGCTTGTTTTTGAATGCTGATGACATATTTAGAAAGAGAAATTTCAGTATTATTTGCTTTCTTCACAATTTCTTCTGTTTATTTATTTTCTACATTGTGAGTTCTTCTCTAGCTCAATGATTTGAGAGTAGTTTATAAAATTTATCCCATGTTGTTGTATCCTATGTTGCTGCAAAAGGGACAAAGAAATAAAAGTGCAAACATTTGCAATGGGAAAAAATAGTTTTTGCAGAAATTTTTCAAAAGGTTCCAACTCTTACTGTAAAAATAATATACAATATTGTCTCAAGTAAATGAGCAAAAAAAGCTATCAATGTAATTGATAGTGGAAAGCTGCCAATAAATAAATGAATTCCATGGCAACAAGCCAGTAACAAAGGCTAACCACTAAGACTTGGCTATTACTATTACAAAAAATAAATGCAGCTCAGCCTTTTTTTTCTTACAGTGTTTCTGCAGTTACCTTAATTTTCTAATCCAAGAATATGATCTCATCAATGACATTGGCAACATATGAGCTCACTCCTTTTCATTGTTCTTTGTCTGAGAAACATATTTTATGGAAGGGGATAGATTGAAGGACATATCTATTCAATCAGATGACAGCAAAAAGGCAAAATTATTTAGTTTGGTTTCCCTCCTTCTCTTATTATTGGTGTCCCATCTTTTAAGGATTATTTCCTCAGGGATTCCCTATATTTTTACATGGATCAAGGTAATGGTTTTTCAGACAGTGACCACAGAATGCAAATATTCAGTTTTTGTTGGAAAAAAATGAAAGAAGAAAAATATGTATCTTAGAATGAAAAGTCATTAGGAAAGACTTGAAGCAAGATGGAATTGTGGTACAAAACCTTCTGGGATACTTCCTTGAGTACATTTAGCATAATTGAAAAGAATACTGCACATGATCTATTGAAAGAAAGTAACATATTACATTCTATTAGGGTTTGGCAACGTGTAGCCTTTGGCTTGATTTTATTTGGAGCTTAGATTATTTTCAGAATTTCTCTAGAAACAAGCCTTGTTTCAAGCCTTTCTAGCAAAAAAAGGTGATATAGAGAAAGAAGTATATAGAAAAAGAAAGAGGGGAACATCAAAAGAAGGGGAAAAATGAACCCAAGAAAGAAAATGTTAGAAGGATATCATCATGTCCACTTTTAGCTCATACCTGATCTGTACAAGGCCCTTAGTTCTAGCAGATATTCTCAAAGAAGCATAGCTCTGGAAAGGAAGGAGTGACTTGCAATTATGTATTATGGCTTTTGTTTCATAAAGAGCTTCGATATTTTTGAAAGTAAGAGGACAGGTACTTATCTTCGGAAAAAAACTTAAAGCATTTAACTTGAGTGGGAAACTTCCTACACATTTAGTAATAGAAGAATCCTATCCACATAAATTTTATTTGATGAATCACATTGATTTGTCTTATCAGTTTCATAGAGAAACCAATTTCCATAGATTCTTTCCAAATGCTTATTGGAAAAAAGGGGAAAATTAAGTGTTTTTTACATATATAGAATGGTTTCCAGGCAGTATTTTTGCTGTGTAAAAATGTACACAAAAATCTCCATCCTACAATTTTAGATAATTATATCTATGACAAACCTTCATTTTAGAACTGCTATCACACTGGACAAATTTAGTGCTCTTTTCAATTTCACTTCATTTAATCCAGAAATCTTCACAGAGATTACTCTTAAGTGA
Source organism: Hydrophis major (assembly GCA_033807585.1). NCBI lineage: Eukaryota > Metazoa > Chordata > Lepidosauria > Squamata > Elapidae > Hydrophis > Hydrophis major. The sequence goes on from CM066332.1 coordinate 111,775,996, forward strand.
GCAAACACCACTTCCCTTGTGGCAGCACTACAAGGATTAAATATAATGTGAAATCTGTGATACTTTTCTTTTTCACAAGCTCTGGGTTGCACATGAATCTATAATTAAATCCCTGCATGAATTTTTTGTGTGTTAATTTTTATTCCATTTGTTTTGTGTGACTCTACTTTTCTTCTTCTTCTCTTGTCCTTATTAAGAAAAACATACTGGTTTTAGTGTTTTGAATGTTTAACTAGCAGTATCTGTCTCTAAAAATGGTATTACTATATTTAATATCAAATGTTGATAAAGTTGTAAAAAATTCAGTACACATTACGGGATAATATAGTAGTTAAGGTGTTAGATTAGGATCAAAGAAACACAGAGGTTAAAATGCCCCTCAGTCATGTATGATACTGTATCAATCACTAATTCTTAGTCCAATCTCCTTTGCAGGAGAAATGTTGGAGGAGGACACACTATGCCTTGTTCTCTGAAATAAAGCTATGATATTTAGAAATAAATGAAATTATATTTATGATGCTTAATATATAAGTTTCATTCGTGCTTAAGTCCACCTCTCCATTATGATTTTCTCCTCTATAACCCATTGTACTGCTTGTTAAGAAGAAAGTTATATCTCTATCAGCAAATGAAGAAGAAAGTTATATCTCTATCAGCAAATGAAATAAATGAAAACTGTTTCCTGCCTCATATGAGGATGAAGGAATCAGCAATGGAACCAACTTTTTAGTTTTCCTGAGATCCATGTCCTGCCCCTTTTAGGTGTGTGTTGATGTCAAAACGGACCAAGCTTGGTTTGTGATGCTATGTCTACTCTCTTCAGATTTGACCTCTTGCTGATATCCATGGGTGTTTACTTCCATCAGTTGACACCAATAAAATGGGATGTTTATTATGGAATTGTTGCCTAATGGCCATTATATTATTTTTTTAAGCATAAGGGTTGAATAATCTTTTTTGTCAACATTTTAATGGACATTTAAACACTGGAGGAATCCTCTATTCAGACACTGGATTCAAAGTTTCATTATTGTTTTATTTTATATTTATTTGCTATTATTTAGTTTTAATTACCATATATACTCGAGTATAAGTCGACCCGAATATAAGCCGAGGCACCTAATTTAACCACAAAAAACTGGGAAAACTTATTGACTCGAGTATAAGTCGAGGGTGGGAAATGCAGCAGCTACTGGTAAATTTCAAAAATAAAAATAGATGCCAATAAAAACTTTCACTAGGACAGTTGAGAATAAGTTTGATGTTCACAATTTCCTCTTTGAAAGAGACCAGTAAATAGGGAACAAGAAGATGAAGAAAAAGAAGTGTGTTTTTTCACACTTTTCACACTGAAGTGAACAAAAATGGCATCATAGGAACAAGCTTATTCTCAGTCCAAAGGTTTGTTTCTGATTTCTTCCCTGATTTAAGGGAAATTTGGGAAACGATCTCACTATCATGAAAGGTTTGATTGATTCACTAACCCAAAAGATGATGATGATGACAGTGGTAGGCAGGAGTCACTCTCTCCCTTGCAAGAAAAAACCAAGAGCCGTTCTTATGATATCTCTCTCTCTCTCTCTCCCCCTCCTCCCCCTCCTCCCGAGTGGACTGAAAGCAGCTGGAGCTGAGGAAATGAAGCTGAGTGGAGCGACCTCAGCTCGCGTTGCTTTTTCAGCCTAGAGCTCAGAAAAGCCTCCCCCTCCTCCCCCTCCTCCCGAGTGGACTGAAAGCAGCTGGAGCTGAGGAAATGAAACTGAGTGGAGCGACCTAGGCTCGCGTTGCTTTTTCAGCCTAGAGCTCAGAAAAGCCTCCCCCTCCCATGCTTAAAAGTTGCAAAGGAAACACGGAAGCAGGGAAGCGGCTGCCCAGCTTCGGAGCTCCACACCATTTTTTTTTCAGAGGGGAATCTGACTCGAGTATAAGCCGAGGGGGTTTTTTTCAGCACAAAAAATGTGCTGAAAAACTCGGCTTATACCCGAGTATATACGGTATATAGTTTATTTGAATAGTATTTTATTATAGATAATATTTTATATTGAGCTTTACATGATAATCTTAATGAATAAATATTGCTAAGGATATAGTACTAGCTGTAGCAGGTTATCAGTAGGATTCTAATCATATTTATTTAAAAGTAACTGTATTCTCTGAGATTAATGAGACATCTTAATATATGTACTTATGGATGTGTTGTTAAAAGAAATTCATTTAATTAATCTTATTAAAATGGCTTGATCATAATTTGTACAAAAGTTCTAATATCAAGGGACTTCTTCATAGCTACTTAAAAGCCAGCTCACGCCTGCTGCAAGTAACCAAACAGACTGAGCACAAAGATGCATTAAACTAAACAAAAAACAGTGAATAATTCTTGCTTCCACATTGCTGGCTAAGAACTAGACTGATAGTGCTTTTTTTTTTTTTTTAAACATCCTGGTGGTGGGAGTCTTCATTTAAATTGCAATCCAATGAAGATCCACTTTTAAACATGCTTATCTCTTGATCAAAAGAGCTAAAGAATTGGGGAACTCTTTTTAGCACATGGGCCAGAATCACTAAAATGAAATAGCTTCAAAAAAAAGCAAGAGATATCTTGTAGTGATATTCAAGATGTTTGATCTAAAGGAATCTGTGTTGTTTCAAGTGTAGAAACTGTTTTATGCTCATGCATGTCTATATGTATGATACTGTATGTAAGCCTTTTTCATATAGCTTCCAAATCCATGGACTCTGGAGTATGGCCAACAAAGCAGAGTGAAAGTTGTTGTGATCACTGAGTATTCTCGCATTTTAACAACATGCGAGGAAATGTTTCATAATTTTACTGATTAAAATTGCAAATCAGAAAAAGCTGTTAATGTTCATTATGAGAATTTACTGGATTTCATATCATTTTTTGAAAAAAATAATCATGCCATGTAATTTTCATGAACAATTGTTAAATACCGCTGGGAATATAATATTTCTGTAGAGATTATTTAGAGACCAACAATGGGAGCAGTTGCCCTAAAATGCACAGAAGATAGACTTCCATCCAAAACTATAATTCAGTTTTGTAAGGTTGAAGGTTGATCTTTTTTATTCAAGGCACTAAAACAAACCTGTTGAAGTATAGCCAAGATCCAGAATTATTTCATTATTTTGGATGCAGTTAGTTGAAGATTTTTCCATAGGGTTAGATCTGTGGCCATGTACATTTGGTAAGTCTGAAACAGGACAAAACCTTTCTTTCTCGTGGTCAGTAGAAGGCCATACTGTGTAAAATGAAAATTTTTGCCTCTTCTCTAAGGGGTGGCAGTCATGTAAACCCTTGTACATGAAAAATCTTAAACATGAGATTGTGACTTATATAACTTCTATATTGTTCAGATTTGAGAGCTTAAGAAAATGAATACATGCTGAAATAGATCCAATCAAATCCCTCATAAATTAGCCCTTTGTCACATTCCTCTATTTTTAAAATCTCATGAAAATATGAAAACTATTTAACAATGAGATAAATCACTAAATCCATGTAGTAGTTAGTAGTGCTATTGCAAACATCTTAGCAACACAAATTTTAGATGCTGGCAGGGGCTGATAACTAATTAGATTTTCTCTTTTGAGACTCAGCTATTCACAGAATTGAACAATGCAAATCATTATCCCTTCCTACTCTCAACTGCGAAATCAATAATTCCAATTACTTAGCAACAAAAATAATGGCTAGCCATTCTTCTGCATTTCACCTCACACTTTTGCTGTGAAAAGTTTGTGTGTTTTTTTTTTAAAGGAGCCTAAAAATTCTTAGAGATTATAAAACTGAAATCAGTATTATAAATTATATTATAATAAATATTATAATAATATTATTAATGGCTTTTAATTTATGAAAACTTTTGCTATAGAAAGCTATCAGTTCCTTGGATAGAATTAATTGTTTCTTTTTTTAAACTATAACAAGTGCTATATGTCTGGAAGATATTTTCTTTTGGCATCTACTTGGTCACAAACAGAAAACCTTGAGAGGGAATCAAGCTGCTACAGCACAATGCACAATATTGATACTGGTTTTCATTATTTGTTTCTGACCGCTTGTGTTTCTCTAGTTGTCTTTTTAGGTTAAGTTCATTCCTAATTAAAATAATCTATAGTTTACCACAGCCATTAACCCCAGAGAGAGGGAAAGAAAGAGAATGGTGTTGTGAATGAATAAATGTGTTAATAAAGTTATCAAGAGCTTGAAGTCAAGTGCAGGGTTCTGGCCCTGCACTTCTGATTGGCCGTTAATGGCGACATCAGATTGGTCCGTTCAGGTGAATCTGATTGGCCATTAACGAGCCTCTCCCATTGGTTAACGGAGCTAGCGCTCTCAGGTTTTCATTGGTTGAATAGTTAATAAGTTGCCTATATAAGGAGGGCCATTGCAGCCATTGAGCTGAGCTGTCACACCATGTTAATAAAGAGTTTTGAAGTTCACTATTTCACCGGCTCGTCTCCATTCTTCGCGCCCACGCTCAGTACCTAACACTGGCGACGAAGGTGGGATGTGGAGACGTCAGAGCTGACTGAATAACGAAGATTGATAACCGAGCACGTGACTGAATGCACAACAGCGGAACCATGTCCGGCGTCGTCATACCACCCGCTCCATTCGACCCAGCGCAAGAAGACTGGGACTCTTGTATGGATCGTTTCCAAATGTTCTTGGAAACCAACAATTTGAAGGATGCCACTACTGGAAAGAAACGGGCGGTATTCCTAACGCATTGCGGGCCGATCGTATTCAAGATGGCCAAGGCACTAGCGAAACTGGCAGAAGTGAAGTCTATGGACTGGGACATCCTCGAACCTCTACTAAGGGCCCACTACGCGTCAATCGTTCCAACGCTCGTCAGAAGGCATGAATTTTATCAAAGAAGTCAACAGAAGGGCGAAAGTGTTGCAGATTTCATAGCGGATCTCCGGAATCTGGGAGGCCTATGTGGGTTTGCCGATCTTGAAGAAGCCTTAAGAGACAGAATAGTTCTGGGATTGGATGCACCACACATCCAGAGCAAGTTGATGGCGAAAGGCGACATCAGCCTTGCCGATGCTATCGCTGAGGCTACTGCAGCAGAAGCAACCAGGAAGTCGGCTGCCTGAATGCGCTGCAACCGCACCCCGGTTCACCAACTGACCTGCAAAATTTCACCTAAGTCAGAAGGGCAGCTCATAACGGCCCACCACGAGGACCTCTCTTCGTCATCAGACAGCGACAAAGAAGAGGTCCATCGACTGAGGTCCAAATGGGACCAATGCCAGAAATCTCAATATCAATGCGCTGGTTGTGGGGCAAGCCACCCCCGATCAGAATGCAAATTCCTCAACGCGTTCTGCCATGTGTGCGGGAAACGAGGCCATATCGGACGGGTCTGTAGAAGCCAAATAGGACCCAGCCAGCCTTCGAGGGGGGGCTAACTATCGCCAACTGACAGGAAGCCATCCTGTAAGGTGAGAACCAGTGAACCACCATTGGAACAACCACTCCTACGGAAACAAAACCATAAACCGCCCCACAAAGCAAGAAGAGGCTCACCAAACTATCACGATCGGTCACGCCTCCTCTCTGGATGCCAAAAACATCTGAGTGAAAGTGGCCATCGAAAACCAGCCCTGCCTGATGGAAGTTGACTCAGGATCGTCTCTCTCAATGGTTTCATGGAAGACCCTCAAGCAACTCATCCCTACCGTCTGGCGACAAGATCTCTGATTCCAAAGACTCATACTCAAAGACTATCAAGGGAATCGGATTCCAGTCGTAGGATCCAGTCGAGTTAGGGTATCGTTCAAGAACCGTACAGCATTCCTACCCCTGACTGTGATCGACAAGGACCGGCCTAGTCTACTAGGCCTCCAATGGTTCGCTCTGCTTGGAATTGAGGTGGCAGGCATTCACCGAATCGGTAGCAGTAACTGGGAAGAGGACCTCGTCCAAGAATTCAAGGACGTCTTTGCAGAAAAACTAGGCGAGTACAAGGGGACCCCTGATATCATTTAACCTCAATCCTAAAATAGCTCCCATCCGCCTTAAGCCTCGTCGAGTGCCATTTTCCCTTAAACCAAAGATTGATGAACAATTTGATAAATTGATAGCCCAGGGTGTGTTAGAACCAACGGATCACTCTCCCTGGGAGACCCCAATTGTTACACCCATTAAGCCGGATGGTTCGATAAGAATTTGTGGAGACTACCGAGCCACCCTGAACCACATCCTTCAACAAAACGCATATCCGGTACCGGTGGTGCAGCACCTCCTCCATTCCCTAGGGGGCGGAAAAGTCTTCACTAAACTAGACTTAGCCCAGGCATACCAACAACTGCCGGTAGACAAAAAAACGGCAGAAGCATAGACAATCGTTATGCACCGAGGTGCATTTAAATGTACCCGACTCCAATTCGGAGTGAGCGTAGTCCCGGGAATCTTTCAAAGTTTGATGGAAAGACTATTACAAGGAATAAAAGGCGTTGTTCCATACTTTGATGATGTGTTAATCGCTGCACCTACCCCGAAAATTTTATGAGAACGCCTGAGGTTGGTTCTCCAGAGATTCAAAGACGCAGGGCTTAAGGTTAAGAAAAACAAGTGTAAACTATGAACTGATCGTGTCGAATTTTTAGGCTATTTAATTGACAGTAATGGCATTCACCCTACTGATAGCAAATTGAGGGCAATCAAGAACGCCCCAAAACCCCGAAATAAGGCCGACCTCCAAGCGTTTCTGGGCCTTATCTATTTTTATAACGTTTTCTTGCCACACAAAGCAACCGTAGCCGAACCCCGACATCATTTATTGGACAAGAAAGCAATCTGGGTATGGGGACATAGAGAAGAGCAGGTGTTTCGAAATGTAAAAAAAATTATTGACTTCTGACACTGTACTAATGCAGTGCAATGAGACTTTGCCGTTAACGATCATGTGTGATGCATCGCCTTTCAGAGTAGCGCCATTTTGAGCCACGTTTTGCCAAAGGGTAGCGAAGCCCCTGTTGCCTATTTCTCGAAGATGCTTTCGAAAGCAGAACGCAATTACAGTCAGATTGATAAAGAAGCCCTTGCCATTGTGTCTGCTGTCGAGATTTCATGAGTATGTGTATGGCCGAGCCTTTACTATAGTGACTGACCACAAACCTTTGCTGGGAATAATAGCGGGAGATAAGTCAACCCCCTATATATTATCTCCCAGAATGACTTGCTGGTCAGAATTCTTGGCTGCCTATAATTATCAGCTGCAACACCGCCCGGGGAAGGTCATTCCCCACGCCAACGCATTGAGCCGAGCACCGCTTCCAGAGACTATTGATGACCCCGCGCCTACAGTGACAATGTTGCAGACTGAGACACTTCGAACACCGCCTTTAACAGCCCGAGATATCGCGATGGAAACGAAACGCGACCCCACCTTAGCACAAGTTCTCAGTTGGGTCGAGTGCGGATGGCTATTGGACCAGATACCTGATGACTACACCCCATTCAAGAGTCGACAAACGGAATTGTTTTCATGGAAGGGCTGCATTATCTGGGAAGATAGAGTCGTTGTCCCAGAGCGGCTACAACGAGCGGTACTGAGAACCTTGCACCATGGCCACCCCGCCATCGTGCGCATGAAAGCCCTCGCACATAGCTATGCATGGTGGCCAGGCATTGACAAGCAAATCGAGATGTGGGTCAAAGCTTGTCACAAATGCCAGGAAGTAAGCAACGCCCCACCGAAAGCGACCCCAACCCAATGGGAAACACCGCGGGGATCCTGGTCCCATATTCATCTGGACTTTGCGGGACCTACCAAAGGCCACACATTCTTGTTAATAGTAGATGCCTACTCGAACTGGCTCGAAATCTATGAAATGAGGAATACAATAACCGAAGCGGTCATCAAGAAACTAGACAGACTATTTACAACACATGGATTACCAGATGTTCTGGTATCCGAAAACGGACCCCAATTTACCGCGTTGTCCTTTGAGCAGTACCTGGCGGACTGCGGTATTCGCCATGCGCTGACTTCACTGGCACATCCTGCGGCCAACGGAAGAGCCGAGTGCATGGTACAATTCGTCAAGAAAACACTACACAAAATGGACTATGACAATATCGAAGAAAAAATAAACCGGATACTCCTTTTGCAGCATATCACTCCGCACAGCGTCACCAACAAAACTCCCGCCGAATTGCTAATGGGGCGGAAGCTCCGTTCCCACCTCGACCAACTACACCCCTCGTACGAACCTGAGAAACCACACGGATCCTGGTTGGTGACTTAGTATTCACTAAGAACTTGTCAGGCGATCCGTTGTGGGTCGAGGCAACTGTGGTCCGAGTAACCGGCCCCAGATCGTACCTCATGGAGTGTCGCGATAATAGACTATGGAAGCGCCACATTGATCAGCTACGATCAAGGCTACAGTCAGGAATCTCCGAGTCCCCTGATATCCAAACTGAGCGGGGAGGAGATACGGAGGAAGATGAACTTGGAATAGCAGAAAGTCTTAATGATAGAAACGACGGCAAAACAGAAACACGTGAAGAAGAATCAGGGATGGGAGTGAGCTCGCCTCATGGTGATACTGAAGATGTTGGTGACAACGAGAATTCAAACTCAGAGTTAGAGACACCCCTTTCGCCAGATAACGTCCTACCTCAACAAGATTGCAGCCAAATACCGGGTGCAATACGAAAATCAAATACACTAACAAAACAACCAGCCTACCTCAAGGACTACGTAACCACACCCCGTAAACGGAACCCGGGGGGAAGGGGTGTTGTGAATGAATAAATGTGTTAATAAAGTTATCAAGAGCTTGAAGTCACGTGCAGGGTTCTGGCCCTGCACTTCTGATTGGCCGTTAATGGTGACATCAGATTGGTCCGTTCAGGTGAATCTGATTGGCCATTAATGAGCCACTCCGATTGGTTAACGGAGCTAGCGCTCCCAGGTTTTCATTGGTTGAATAGTTAATAAGTTGCCTATATAAGGAGGGCCGTTGCAGCCATTGAGCTGAGCTGTCACACCATGTTAATAAAGAGTTTTGAAGTTCACTATTTCACCGGCTCGTCTCCATTCTTCGCGCCCATGCTCAGTACCTAACAAATGGCATTTGAAAATCTAAACATTTTGATTTGCTATCCAGAAGAAAAAGAAGGCATAATGTTTTAAACTTAAAATGCAAAATTTGACCAACACATTTACTGACTGACTATGGAGCAATATGGAAGTTTTTCAGTTCTATTAAAACTTTTCCTCAGACAATAATTAAAAGGAAAGTAGAAGTAGATGATAGAATGTAAGTTCAGCATGAAGCAAATTTTGTTTGTTTCAGACATAATGGTAAACTGATAAATAATCTGGTCTCACTATGTTTAGAGGCTCTGTTTATGTTAGTTTCTTAAATGAAAAATGGTAACTATTTGCAGAGATGTTCCATTTTGTAAAGGAAACCAATTGTATAACTGTTTTTCAATTTACAGTTTAAAATGAGATATGGGGCTCATTCTCATTTCTCCAACCATGGCATAAGCCTATTTAGGTAGCCATTAATTTTATGACCCATCCTTATAATTTTTTAAAATATAATTTGACATAATTCTTGTCATGGACCAATTTAGCATGATTCATCAATGATGTGGTTGCTAATGTTGACCAAGGTGGGCTCTGCCAACTCTTATTGCTACATTAGGAAGCTGCAGGCATGCCCCCTCTCTTCTAATTGTTAAGAATTACTCTCTAGGGCCATTTTGATATGTGCTACTGATAGAACATACATCTGTCTTCTGCAGAAGCATCTGCCTATGTAATGCTTGACTGGTGCTTTCTGGAATGCTTGTTAGGTCTTATTTGGGCTCCTTATAAGCAGGAATTTAGCACTCTTTTGAAAAAGCCTAAGACCTGTATTTTAAACATGAAATGAACACTGTTTTGTGGAAAATAGAAAAGGAAAGAAGGAAGGAAGGAAAAGAATGAAAAATGGAAAATAAAAGAAAGAGAAGAAAAAAGACAGACAGACAAAATGAAAAAGGGAAGGAAGGAAGGAAGCTCTACCAGATTACAGCTGTTAAGAAAACGATAGTTTTGTGCTTGCACATTAAGTTGCTATGAACTTCAAATAAGGCTGGGTTGCCCTAAATTTGTGTTATTGATTCTGTTACTGTTTTTTTTATGGGGGGAGGCGTTGGGAATTGCTGTTTCTGCTTATATCAAGAGGTTTGCATGGCTCTACTTTATACTGTTTTTATTACTTTAACAGGGCAACATGATGGTTTTTTGCCGACACCATTCTAGTTCCATGGCTACCTATGTGCCACTTCTTAGTGTTTCCAGCCAAAAGGAGAGAGCTGGATTCACTGCTATTCCATCGCAGTACTAGTGGAAGATGAAATGTGCTCATTATCATTTTCTACCTCCAATTCAGCCTGTGCCTCTTCTGCCCTTTTGACCTGTCAGCCAAACTATTTGGGATCATGGGTTTAGTACTTTTTCAGAAGAGAGTTAGACTCATGAAATAGTTCAACTAATAAATGGAATGAGAAGCAGCAAATTCTTCTGTGCATGTGAGCCGAATTGGACAATTTGACATATTAAATATGTTAAATATGCCATTCCAAACAACTGACTATATTTATTCAGTCCTACTTTAGATAATGATGAGTAAGTAAACTACAGTTAGTGGAGAAGTAATGAAGCTGGGGCAATTAAAGAGGGCTTGTTCTGCATTACAATGGTAAGGCTAATACTAATCACCAGCATTGTTACTATGGCAACTGGTCCCCATTTTATGCTGATATACTTTTCTTTTAGGTACTGCTAATAAGAAACCCACGGAATAGACCTGGAGTAGATAGTGATTTTAAAAAGTTTCACCTGCTGAGTACCTTCTTATCTTGGAGAAACTCTACAAAACAAAATTTGACAAGTATAAAATAATAAATAAATAAACCTATTTTAAATTGCAATAGTTTATTGCTCTATTGCTAAACTTCCTGTCATCCTCCTATCTTCCTGGTTCAGAACTAATTAAATGTGCCTGTTAGCATGACTCAAAAGTAATTACTATGTTGTTTTCACACCTGGGCTTCAATGACTCAGCACAAGAGCTCAATATTCCCTTTCTGGGATTTTGGGGGTAGTAATTATTAGATTTGGCAGAATGGGTGTCTATGCAATCATTAAAGGTTTTGCCTTTGTGTCTGGGCAAATGACAAAACAAAGGAAAGGAAGTCAAAGGAAGAGTGAGACCATGGGAGGAATTGCTGCCCTGCTACATCACCCTACATAGAGTTTAATTAATATCTTAGTTCAATCCTGGATATTTTCTTTTAATGTCAGTGCACTTTGTGTACCATGCAACAATAAAACAGTCCTGCCAAGTACATGAAAAATATTTCTCATTTGTAATCATTCAGTCCCTTATTAAGATTTTCTTAATTTTGTAGGGTGAGTAATAGGATTATAGCATGGCAAATACTTTTGGAACAATGGTAAGATCTACTGTTAAATTAAACTAGTATTCATAGAGTCACAACCATGGGTAGAATTCAAATTTTTAACAACTGGTTCTGTGGGCATGGCTTAGGTGGTGGGGATGGCTGTGGTCATGTGACTGGGTGGACATGTCTGGGTGGTCATGTTATTGGCTGGGTATGTCCAACTCACTCTCACTCACATCGAGGCACGCATCTCCTCGCCTGGCCTGTCATGACTGTGTGGATGCTGCAACAGTCGTAAGTGTGAAAAATGGTCATAAGTCACTTTTTTCAGTGCCACTGTAACTTTGAATGGTCACTCCACACAAGCAAAGTACCAGCAAAGGATGGGAAAAAACTCCAGAGATTTTCCTGAGACAGGAAGTCTAGTCCTGCCAAGAATGTAATAAGGATTAATGGAGAGGCAGTTTCTGTAAGCAACACCAGAATGTTTCCTTCCTGCCTTCCTCACAGGATTAGGCCAGTAATTTCTTCTAACAACCAGTTCTCCAAACTGCTTAGAAGATTAACAACCAAATGGGTCTGAACTGGTAGAATCCCACCCCTGGTCACAACCATTCAGACCCCTTTGTCATTAATTTTAAAATTCATAACTCAATGGCAATTGCAGCATCCACAAATCATCTAATCCCTTAGGTCTCATGTCTGACACCATCGTTGCTGATTAAATCCATGTTACAATAACGGGATTCATGGGGAGAATTGGGATTGTTAACTAGTCATCCTAAATCTGTATATATCAGAAGCTGTCCTTTGTTCATTTGTTGGAAACTCAATGTTATGATGTAGAAATATAAAAATATTTATAATTTATCTCCAAAAGCTTGGATGTTAGCTTCAATTTATTTATTTATCATATTTAAGAAATACCCATCTCCTTCAGAAAAGGAGTCTGGGTAATGTACAATAAAATATTCAAAGCATAAAAACAGTATATGAAATTTAAAAGAGGCAAAGAATGTTAACATTATTTAAAAGAATAGGGGAGATGCTCCTCTGTGTACCTCTGAAGGCCAGAAGAGTGGGGTCGTATCTCACTTCTGGAGGGAGAGTGTTCCATAGGATGGGGGCGATGGCAGAGAAGGCTCTGTTTATGAACCCCACCAGTTGGAATTCTTTGGGGGTCTGCAACATACCTTTCCTACCTGATCAGGTGGGATCAGGGCTGATGTAACAGGATGATGATGGCTCTGGCCCCATGCTCTTTAGGTCTTTCTAGATCATAATTATATCGTGAGTTGGTCCTTAAAGCAAATGGCTCCCAATGTAGCTTGAAAAGCAGAGATATTATAGGTGCCCTTCTTTGGGCACCCCATATAGCTCACACGGCCACATTCTGCACCAGCTTATGCTTCTGGATACTTTTCAAGGGGGACCTCATGTAGAACATATTGCAATGGTCCCAATGGGAGCTACATTCATACAATCATGAGTGACTGATCAGAAAGCTTCCCAATTTAGGAAAGGGTGCAACTTTACACAACACAAAGTTGAGTGACAATCCCTAGCCACAACTACTATCTGCACTACCCACAGTCACTTTGACTTATCAGGATTCAGTTGAAGTGTGTTGTGCCCACAGTCTCCAGTGCAAAACTAGGCATCATCAGCAAACTGGTGATAGCTCATTCTATGGAAATGGATGATCTCACACAGTGTTTTCATGAAGATGTTAGAAAAGGAGTGCAATGAGCCTGCAGTATGCCACAAACAATGGTTGTGAACTGGACCTTTTGCTCCCTGTCAATTGGAACTGGATTTGGAGGAAGGAGTGTGAACTGTCAACGATGCCACCCACCTCCTAAACATCCTAAATCGGCCCCAAAAGATACCATGTTGATGGTATCAAAAGCTACCAAGAGATCAAGAAGAGTAGAGATGGATGCATCACCTCCATCCCTGTTCCATCAGAGATAATCTGTAAGTGTGATCATTATCTCATATTTGTTTCTGTTCCATATCTGAATCTGAAACCTGATTGAAAGAGATAATTGATTTCCTCCAGGATTCTCTGAAGTTGACCTCCATTTTTTTTAAAAAAAGTAATTTGTTTAGAAGTTTTAAAACAGGCACATCTCAATTAGCATGGATAATTAGTCCAATGAAATGGTAACATTATTTGAACCATTCAAAATGATATTTCTATGGAAAATAGAGAAATTGATTTCGGCTCTATGGAAATATACACTTATGAAAACATAAATTTTCAAATGTTTATTAAAGAAATATAACACTAAAGGATACAAAGAATATAAAGTAAGTTGAAAACATTTATGCTCTTTAAAATATTTTTACAGTTGTATAGACTGGATTGTTTTTCTTTAAATCTTCATATATAGATTCAGATGCTTTATCCCCTAATTGCAGAATTTGCATGCTTTGATCAAGATTATTATCAATATCCATAATTTTTTGCCTTACAACTTTTATATTACAAAAGATATCTTCAAAATACTCAAGAGCAAACTCCTTCAATTAGCATATTGCTATTTTCCATGGATGGAATCTTCTCTCCATTGTGTGCACATAAAAATCATACTATCATCAAAACCGCAATGACAACTGTACGTACATGAGCCTTAAATGTATATGTGCTACATTTGCATTTACTGAATTTTGGTTTATATTAAATATGATCTGGTATCAATTTGTACTTCATATGAAATCAAATATTGCATTATTCAAATTTGCACTAATCGTGAACTAGCCGTAGCCAGAAACTCAAGCTGAATGTTGCAGAATTCTGCTTTTACATGAGAATTAGTTTTTTTTTTTAAATAATATTTTAAATAAAGTCAGAATAAAATAACAGAATTGGAAAGAACCTTGGAGGTTTTCCAGTCCACTCCCTGCTCAGCTTGGAGACCCTATAACATTTCACACAAATGGCTGTCCAGTCTTTTCCTAAAAGCCTCCAGTGACAAAGCGCCCACAACTTCTAAATGCAAGCAGTTCCACTTGTTTTCACTCTCAGGAAATTTCTCCTTAGTTCTAGGTTGCTTCTCTCCTTGATTAATTTCTATCCATTGTTTCTTGTCCTGCCTTTCAGGAACTATGGAAAATATATTGACCCTCTCTTCTTTCTGGCAGTCTATTGGAATATGCTCCATTTTTTGCCTTCCTGGGCCTCAGGGAAGCCTTCTGGGAGCAAAAACGCTTCCCCCCAGGAGGCTTCCCTAAAGCCCAGGAAGCCAAAAAAAGGAGCACAAGGGGTGCTGTGCCCCTCCCTGCACTCTGTTTTTTGCCTTCCTGGGCTTCAAGAAAGCCTCCTGAGAGCAAAAAATGCCCCCGGGAGGCTTTCCTGAGGCCCAGGAGGCAAAAAAAACAACAGAGCATGGAGGGGTGCTGAACAAAAAAAGAAGCCACGCCAACCCAATCATATGGCCACACCCACCTAGTCACACCCACCTATCCCTGCACACAGAACCGGTAGTAAAAATATTTGCATCTCACCCCTTGATAGGGTCCAGTGTTCAAGTCTGTCAAGATCCATCTGGATCTTGAGCCTATTATCTAGGACAGTGATGGCTAACCTTTTTGTTGTCACTTGCTCCTGTGCTCCCCTGCCCCCCTGCGCATATGTGCATGGCCCCACCCCCTGCACATGCACGCGTGACCCCCTGCACCCCTGCTCAGCAACTTTTGGTACTATTCTTCTGGACTGTCTCTAGTGGAGAGGGGAACTGTTTTGTGGTCATTTTCCTCATTTCTCTGTGACCAGCTCCATTAAGAGTTGAGTAGGCTCAGATTGAACTCTAGGTCTCTAGAACTTGGGGGTGCCTTAGGTCTTAGATCTCTGCCCCTCCTCTTTGATATCCAACAAGAACGCTGGCAGATGAGGCTGCAAGGGTTCGGCGGTGACAGGAATCCGCGATTGTGCGTGGTCCCTGCTGTGCTCGCCGCCGAAGTGCCTCCAATCCAGCCGGGTTTGGAGGCTGTCGTTATCCCGTAGAGGTAACGGAAGACAGAGGAGATCCAGGCAGGGGTCTGGGGATATCGCAACCCCTTTCCCCAGCTGGCTAGACTCCTTTTTCCTAAGGCGGTAGAGCAGCGGTCAGCAATGGCCGCCACAAAGAAACCTTCAGCCAGACAAAATCGTGCAGGGGAAGTGTCAGAAAGTGAACATTTTTTGGCTGAACCGGGACTCTAAGATATATCTAAATACTCTGGAACTTAATTGTTTTTCAATGATATATTGTTTCCAAAGGAGATTGTTAAAGTGGCAAACGAAAGTGTTAAAAGAGAAAGTTTACTCTCCTTCCTTACAGAGATAGCAAATGGACATTGAAAAACCTGCTTTGGCACAGAAGATAAAAATCAAAAGTTTTTTGCTATAATTGGGAAGGGAGAGGTAAAAAAAAAACTTATATTAAGATCTTGCTGGAGGAGACAGCTTGGAATTTATAAGATTAGAGATTAACTGCAATAAGACTTCAAAAATATATTTTGGAACTTTGTAATTGATATTGCCTCAGGAGGAGAAAGTGTAAAGAGAAGAAGGTGCTAAATGAAACATTTCGTGTTTGTTTGGATTGCTTGATGACTTTGGGATTTTTGGAAACTACTCTAAGATTAAAAACATTTGGGTTGTTTAAAAAAAAAGAAGAAGAAAAAACCTTACAATGGCATTATCTGTGGAAGAATTAAAAATGGAATTTGAAAAATTAAAAGAAGAGGAACAAGAAGGCAAGAGCTCTTTTGGATCTGTTTTTCATTTCTTAGAAATGGCGATTTCTACCTACCAGCAAATACAACAACAACAACAAGAAGAAGCCATCTTTAATGGACAAATAACTTTAACCAAGAAAGAAGAGCGGAAGAGGGGAAGGAAAATGGAGAATTTAAGATTTAAAAAAACAACCAAGAAAGAGAAAAATAAGGTGAAAAATTGATACAATGTCAGAAAGCAACAGAAAAGAGGAACACAACAGAGAGGGGAGGTTAAAAAGGCAGAGGTTAAGGGTGTGTGTGTAAAAAGGCCAGATTGGATAAGAAAGGAAGGGAAAAAGGGAAAAGAAGTCACAAAGGCTTGAAACAAGATGGGAAAAAGCAGATTTTTTTTAGAGACAAAGGGTAAAGTAAAATTAAAAAGAGATTCTGCAAAAGTACACACGATTGTATTGTAGTATTTGTATTTGAAATAGAAAATTAGAATATTATAAGATCTAACAAAATATTAAAAAAGGCTTAAGATTTAATATTAAAGGGAATGTGTAAAATGTTTAAGATTTAATGATAATTTGCTATTGTTTTAATGTCATTATAAACTTATCATTCTCTTATTTTCTTATTCTAAAATGTAGTATCTAAAATGTATTAAGCAGAATCAGAATGGAAATTATATATCTAACTATATTATAAATTTATTATTTTCTTATTTTAAAATGTAGTATGTAGAATGTACTAAGCAGAATCAGAATGGAAACTATGTGTTAAATTTAGGAGAAAGATAGAAAGACGTCATACTTCAATTAGTGATTACAGGAGAAATTTCGTGTTAAATAGAAGAGATAAATAGATAATTGGAAAAGAACGGACAAAAGATACAAGTATAATGATTTAAATTAAAATGAAATAAATAAAATAGAATTAAGAGAGTGAAAAGAGGGGAGAAGTTATATAGAAAATATAGAATGGTAAATAAGATAAGTAATGGTATACAAGATGAGCATGAATTTGATTTAGGTCTGTACAAAAATATGTAACCCGGGGTTAAGCCACTTTCCAAAAAGAAGTTTTATGTTTCGATGTTTTGTGTTTTGTGTGTTTATGTTTGATTGAGAATTAATAAAACCTTGGAGGAATGTTAGAAGAGAATAATTGTAAACAAGTCAGATGAAAATATAAGTATAATGAATAAAAACATATAAAATAGACAAATATAGAAAAGAAATATAATTGAATAAAAGTAAAGGGAGAAATAACAAGAAACTTGAAAAAGATATGTATGTGTTTATATGGAAGTGTGATAATTTAGAACTATGCTGTATAAAACAATGTTTTATTTGCCTTGTTAAAATTTACAAGTAGCTTTCAGAAAAGAGGTTTTATGTTCTTATGTTTTATGTTTTGTTTGTCTTTAAAAACTAATAAAATTTGTTTAAAAAAAAAAGAACGCTGATAGATGTACTGCACTGAATGCAGTATCCTCAGTACATCCATGTTTTCATCTTGAATAAAGCAAAGTGTCCTGGAGTTGATCCATTGCCCATAGACTATAAGAGTTTGGATGGGGAAGAACTGGCTTTGACTCAGACCTAGCAAGATAGAATGAGTTTTGGCCCTCTTAGGAGTTTTTGCATACCAGCTCTGTTGATGACACTTCAGCAGAAGTGTCATCAACAGAGCTGGTGTGTAACAACTCCTGGACTCATGGTTCCTTCTTGAACAGATTGGAGAGCCTTTGTACAGATTCATCTTGTGCACCGTTGTGCCTATTTAGGGACCACAAGTATTCTCTCACAGTCAATCATGCCCTAGTTACTATCAGGTTATTATGGATTCAAGTTATTATGAATGAATGTATTAGATTCCACTAGGGAAAAGAATCATTGGATTCTACTGGAGCCAAAGTAACAGCATGATCAGCACAAAACTGCCTGTATTCCTACAGACCCACAGGGGTGTTGGGGCAGGGGTGGGATTCTATTGGTTCATCCCAGTTCTATAGAACCGGTTGTTACCGTTCCTGGTCGTTCAGAAACCAGTAAATCGGGCTTCTGGCTGGCCCCACCCCTCTCCGCCCGCTTCTCTGCTCCCTGCCCAATCATTTCCTATTGTGCAGGTACAACATTGTGTGCATGTGCACACAATGCAGCCTGCTTTTGCCCACCCGCCAGGCCAGCCATTGCTGCCAACTTTTCACTGCAGCCCTTCCCAGCCCTATAATGATCTCCCTGGCTGAGTGCAAGCCCCAGTCGCCTTTCCCCCCCTTGCCTTTTGTTTTACCCCTTCCCTCACCCCCACCACTTGCGTTTTGCCGCTGCTGCCAGTCGCCTTCCCACCACCACCACCACCACAACTTGTCTTCCACCAGAGAACATCATGTTGGCTCTGGCAGGTCAGCGGTTGCTTAACTCACCTGCTGCTCTAGCTGAGAAAAGCTTGGAAGTCCCCCTCTCTTCGGAATGGCTCCCATGCAGCAGAGAAGCAGCGCTCTCTGCTGCCTGGGAGCTGTTTCTGCCAAAGTTGCCGCCTTTGGCCCCTTAGTCCCATCCCAACTGAGCCAAGTCTGCACTGGCCCAGAGTGAAGCCAGCCTCTTTGAGCTCTCTCACCCCTCTTGCTTGCCGCCAATCCTTCCCAGAGCCTCCAAGACAGGCTTGGGTGATCACAATCCTTTGTGGTGATCTGGTAGCACAGCACAGTGGTGACAGCTATGGCAGCAAAGTGGAGAGCAGGAGACGGCTTGTGAGACAGCCCTTCCCAGGGGGCGAGCTTGACCTGGGTAAGGGATAAATAGGCAAAGCGAAATGAGCCAGCCCGCCTGGCTGTCAATTCAGTCATGCTGGCTGGGAGAGAAGAGAATGTTCTTCTCCCCCTGGTGCTGCTGTGGCTCGATCCTGCTGTGGGAATACCCCACCCCCCAGGGAAGGCCCTGCCATTGCTGCCCTGGTGTGCTCTGCTGCTGCCCAAGAAAATTCCTCACCACCAGCACGGTTCCAGGATGCTCTGTCACTGCTCACCTTCCCCCACTGCCTAAGTTGCCCAAAGAAATTCCCCACCACTGGTGCAGTTCCAGGATGCACTGCCACCTCTCTCTCTCCCTCAAAGCCATGGCTGGGCCAAGCCAGCAAGCTTTCCTTGGCACTTTTCGCTACTTCTTTCATTTCTTCATTTTGGAATCCAGATTGGCTGAACAATGATCACCAGCCATGGTGGAAGTGTCCCTTTGGGTGATGTTTCTCCTTCTCCTCCCCCTCCTCTTCCTTTCACGACTGGCAGCTGTGGTGGGGTGAGGGCTGCACAGGCACGGGGAGATGTTCCTCAAGTGAGTGCCAAAGCACAGCAAAACCGGGCATGGAGGCAGGTGGCTGCTCAATTGAGGAAGGTCTCCCCATGTGCGTGCACCCCCTGTCCCCATCACAGCCACCAGTCACAGGAGGAGGAGAAGAATGGTAGCCTGAAGGGACGCTTCCACCATGGTTGGCTTTCATTATTCAGCCAGTCTGGATTCCAAAAAGAAGAAATGAAAGAAGTAGCGAAGAGTGCCAAGGAAAGCTTGCTGGATTGGACCAGTCAGCTTTGAGAGAAAGAGAGAGACAGAGACAGAAAGAGACTTTGAGAGAAAGAGAGAGAGACAGAGACACAGAGAGAGATGGAGAGAGGGGAAGATAGGGAGAGGCGTACAGAGAGATACAGGGGGGAGAACCATAGAGAGACAGAGAGCGAGAGGGGGGGAAGAGAAAGAGAGAGAGAAACAAGAAAGAAAAGAAAGAGAAAAGAAAGAAAGGAAAGAAGGGAAAAGAAGAGACAAAGGGAGAGATAGAAGGGACAAAGAAAAAAGACAGGGAGGAGAAAGTGAGATATATGAATGGATAGATACATGGAGGGAGGGAGGGAGGGAGGAGAAAGTGAATAAGATATATGGATGGATAGATACATGGAGGGAGGGAGAGAAAAAGAAAGGAGAGGAAGGAATGACACAAACCCTGGCTTCAGAAGGCCCTGAATAGCAATCTGGAAGGCATCTCGGAGGTCATCTTCTAGTCTATCCCCCTGCTCCAGCAGGAGATCTTGACAGAATCATAGAATAGCAAGGTTAAAAGGGGGAGTGTGTGTGTGTGTGAGAGAGAGAGAGAGAGAGAGAGCAAGAAAGAAAGAAAGTGGGAGAGAAAAAGAAAGAAAGAAAGAGGAAGGAAGGAAGAGAAAGAAAGAAAAAGAAAAAGGAAGGGAGAGAAGAAAGAGAAAGAAAGAAAAAGGAAGGGAAAGAAAGAAAGAAATAAAGAAAGAAAAATGAAAAAAAGAAATAGGAAGGAAGGGGGAAGAGAAAACTCTGTGCTATTATTTTTAATTGTACCATTATTTATCATATATTAATATTTTACACTGTCCCTACACGTAGAGTGATTTTACTGCCTTTCTATTGCCCAGGTATTTTTCAGGGTTTACATGTCTATAGTCCAGAGCATAAATACATGTGTGTTTAACAGAGTTGAAAGGGACCTTGGAGGTCTTCTAGTCCAACCCCCTGCTCAGGCAGGAAAACTGAGGATGCCAAGCTCTGAGTAGAAGTCCTGGGAAAGGTGTCAGAATAACGGAATAACACTTAGAAGGGACCTTGGGGGAAACCCTATATCATTTCAGAGAAATAGCTGTCCAGTCTTTTCTTTAAAATCTCCAGTGTTGGAGCACCCAGAACTTCTGGTGGCAAGCAGTTCCACTGGTTAATTGTTCTCACTATCTGGAAATTCCTCCTTAGTCTTAGCTTGCTTCTCTCTTTGTTCAGTTTCCATCCATTGCTTCTTGTTTGCCTTCTGATGCTTTGGAAAATACATTGCCCCCATTCCTGGCAGCCCCTTAAAAGCCTGTTCCCTCCTCTCAGTGGTCCATGAAAGTACATCTATAGTACATAGATAATAAAGTTAAAAACTGGTGAACAATATTTTTACAGAACTATAAAGTTGAGCTTGGGTGTGACATAGAATGGCTGGGAGGGAAGGGGCCAGGCGAGGCACCCCTTGACGTGAGTGACATTGAGTTGGTCATGCCCACACAGTCACATGACCACCAAGCCATGCCCAGCCATTCATATGACCACCAAACCATGCCCAACCAGTAAGCCACACCCACAAATTAAGCCACACCCACAGAACCAGTTGTTAAGAGATTTAAATCCCACCCTGTGTTGGGGCAATTACTGGAGGGTTTTTTTTAAAGATGTCCTAAAATGACAATATTAATTGAAGCAACAATAATAAGCTAAGAAGCAATAGGAATGAAGTTTTTCCTGGATTTACCACTAAACCTACATGCCAAATTTTGATAGTAACCAAGAAAAATGGTCTTCAAATAATGTCTGTTGAGTTTATCTATATGTAAACATCCTGATTCTACCATAATTATATTTTATGCCATTTAGTTTCTTAATACTGAGCATGAAAACTTTGTGAGAATATATATATATGTATATATATATATAATTAATAAAGATATATGTGGTATCTCAACTTATTTTTCACTGTTTATTAAATGTAAATTCAGGCTAAAGCAATTGACAATTATGTAGGGCATTACAACATTCTGAAAAAATGCTGTAGAATGTTCACATTATTTTTGCTTTTTAAAGAAAACTTGTGGAATGTATGTATACATTGCATTCTTCATTTGAAGTACTATTTTTTTTTTTTAATGTAACATATCAAAGTTTCTTCTGCTGAATATAGTTTATAGGTCCTCCCCAAATGTACTGTACAATATTTTATAGACTGCATATCATTGTTGGCTCTAAAAGTTGTAGCCTAAATCATCATCTTGTACTGTCTGTACGGCCAGATATCAGTGATGGGAAATAAATGATGCAACGGTGACATCACTGCACAGCGAGCTGTTCTGCCTTTGCTTTTCCTCATTGGCTTTGATGATTGCTGGGGTCGGACAACTTGCAGTGCAGTGATGTCATGCCACACGTTTCACCTTAATTAAGTCTCAAGCCGGAGAGAGAAGGAAGAAACACAGATTGTTGCTTTTGGTGGGAACAACGTACATCTGCCTATGACTTCCATTTTGTCATGCTAAAAGCAACAAGAAACAATGTAAGTATTTTCAGTCTGAAATCCTTCTACTTTTTCTTCTTTATTTGTATTTCGTTTAAATGACATCTTACTTTATTTTGTGCATTACTGTGTTTAAAATTATCATGATGAGAAACAGCATTGAGCTGCATCTTTATCTGTGTTTTTCATTGGTCTTACTGCAGTATTTCACAGCAGAGCTAGTATTTCTCGGGTATGTGGTTTGAAGCAGATTTATGCATTTTTCACTTGGTTTACTTAGAATATATATTCTTTTCTTAAGAGTAACAATGGCTCTGCAAACATACTAGCAAGATCTCAAGAAATCTGATTAAAACTGTAATCTTATTTCCCTTTACAGAAAGCCAGCTGTATTGAATTTAGTAGAATTACCCTCTAAGCAGACTCATAAAAACTTGTTCTGTAACATTTCTTGAAGCAGTGACCACTCATGCACTCTTTTAGCTAGTAATATTTACAGGAATGGATGGCATTTATTTGGTTTAAGCTGATGGATATGGGAGAAACAAATTCATAAGTGAGAAAACATAAACTTGCTATTATTCACATACTCATTCACACACAACACACACACATACACATGTTACATATCTTAAGATTCCATGATATATTCATGAAATCTGAGGTGGAATTATTATGTTTTATATCACAAGCAGAAGTCTACATACAAGTATACTTGTGCTTTTGATCTAAAACAATATTTCTCTGCTGGGTTTCCCCAACTTGGGACCCCATGGATATAATGGAAGCCTTAGATTTTCAAATTAATTGGGTGAAACCAAACACTTAGAACATCTGGGAAGTGTTATCATATACCTTCAATTTTTAGGAGTTTGACAAACACAATTTTCTCCAACCAATTGCTCTAGTAACCAAAAGTGCATTTCTACTCTATTTTGTTGTATCATTTACCAACAAAGAAAACTTTTTAACAGTTCAATGTATTTATTGTTATGTAAAATTATTTGTAGAGTAAATGTTTTATTGTTGAAATTGTAACTTTCTATGAATCCCTTCATTGTGGCAGTTCAATTTTTTTTTTTTTAAATTGAATTCTGTGACTTTAATAATCACAAGTTAAAATCAGGTGACAATTACATTTCCAAGTACATGAAATCAGCAAGAAGTTTAAAAACTACTTTAATTGGGAAATTATTTGGCTATGGCTATATACTCCTCTGAGACTCCATAATCCTATTTGTTGAAAATTCATGGTACTTTTCTGTCATTCTGAAATAATAAACATTTAAAATTGGCCTAGAGTGCTTAAAAAAAGATTTCCCCAAAATGAATGTTACATAATTATCTCATCTATTGAAGCCTTCTAGACTTCCATAATGTAAATATGGCTGACTCTAGTTTACTAATAAGTTACCCACTGCTATCCTGAATACTAAGCCTCACTGGATGTATTGTGTCTTATTAAATTTGACCTTGATTTGCACATATAACCAATTATATTTTCCAAACAATCATGACTAAATATACCATAGCACAGTACATAATGTGAACTTAATGTTTCTCATCTATTTTTGATGACAATGTTGCTATTACTGTTACATAGGTGAACTAACATACTTCAAAGAACACTTTGAATTACTACCAAGTGCTAGCTTAGTTGCTTCTAAAATTATTTAAGGAAATGTAGAGATTTAATGTCAGGATCACTGTGAGGTGACATCTGCTGTCAGATGACCAACATATTTCTCTTTTAAAGAAATACATTTTCTGTTAAGTTACTTCCACACAGGATTAACTGGTGAAAGAAAACATATTAGTGCTTTCATTTTAACCCATGTTTACAGCAAAAGTCAAATGAGTTGGAAATGACTGTTTTCCTCATGAACATGAAAGCATATGTTTTTGTATAGAAAGCCTGTCCAAGGCAGAACTCATTGTCAAAATGAATATATATTTGGGGTATGGACTGCACTTGGGGATGCCGGAAACACTGTTTGAAAGTGACCCTCAGCATTTGGGACCAATAGCCCTTGGATCTGACTGCTGATCTTGAATGCCAGATCAGTGTATAATAAATCTGCCCTTATCCACGATGTGGACCAGGGTGCCAGCTTGGCATGCTGAGACCTGGGTGGGCCAATGGGGATGGCATATCTCAGAAATATGCCCACCTGTATTTTATGTTCGGCCCCAGGGACCTCAGGGAAGGGAGCTATATTGTCATTCATGAATCATTGAGAGCTTTTAGAGGGTCTGTTCCACAGAAAATTGGATGTGAGTCTCTTTTGCTTAAGTTATGCCTTCGGGATCAGTTGGGCTATGGCTGATTTACCGTCCTTCCTGTTAACTAGCATCATCCCTGCTTGAGCTGCAGTATTCCTTTGCAAGGTTGGTAGTTGAGGCTGATCACCCTAGAGGACTTTAACCTTCCAGCAACTCAGGAGTTGAGGGTCTCCACAGCAATCATAAATCTGTCCCAAATGATAGAAGGCTGAGTTATTCCAGGAGTCTTGCACTAGATTTTTTTTTTTTTTTTGGTCTTCATATAGTTGCAATGTGCTCTAATATCACCATTAGCCTATGGCTATGGATAGATCAATTTTGGGTTGTTCTCTGACTCATTAGGACCACTGACTTTCACAGGAGAGAGGCCTTTTTTCGAATGGCCCAGGCTATATATGGACCATGTTGGTTTCCAGAAGAAGTTTTGGATTTTTCCCCAAGGCCAGTCAGACACTCTGACCAAGGCCTTAAACATGCATGTGATAGAGACTGGATTGTTCCATGAGCATCTTTCTGCACCAGTCTTGGGTGCTTCTTGGTTAATGGAAGTTCAGGAGGTGAAATGTTATAAGTGACACCTAGACAGTCCAAGAGGAACCCAATTGATACTCATTAGACCAGTGTTTACCCATAGTACTGTTAAACAAGTAAGAGGTATGTCACAGTGTATATAAACAGGGTGGCATTTCCTGAAGTTATATAATAACTTCTGAATGTACAATTTGTGCCAAATGCTCCTGCCAATTTGTTGGCAGGGAATGATCCAATGTTTCCAACGTTCGATTCATCTGCATTACTTACCTGTTTATTTTCACTTTAAAGTACTATTTATGTTTTAAAATCTCTATCTGGAAATCTTCTGTACATGTTCTTACTGTATAAGTAATTCAGTGTACCATGAAATTCTGTTTGTTGTGTTGAGCCACCACCATGAGCAGATCCTTTTCAAGCTTATATAATGCCCTTTTTGGGGACACTCTAGTCTCAGCACCCAAAGTTTTCAGCAGAAACCTGCATTATAAAAAGTCTAAGAAACAATGATTTTTGAAGTATTTATTGCATTTTTGCTGTTACAACATACACCTTTCCTTTCTTTTTAATTGCTGTTTTTAATTTATTGTTTATTTCATAAATTTATTTTATCCATACTTGTGTTAAATAAAAATTGACAGTTAGGCATATATAGGGTTGCAAGCTTAAAAACAGTTTTCTTTGAAATAAGTTCCATTAGGTTTATGTAGTTTACATCCATATAGTTTGGGTATACATGTTGCTGTGATCATTGATACATTTGATAATATGCTCTTAACGTGGTCAAAATTATTTCCAAGTAGGTCATTTGTCAGCAGGGTTGATGGGAAGCTCAGAAATAATCCATTTATACCTTCTAGCATCAGAAGGTTTTTATAACAATTGCACTGAAATCTTACGTTGGCATCATTCCCTTTGCCCTATTTACTACAGACAGCGGCAACCTGATATCTTGATATCATTAAAGAACTTTTACTCAGTCTGGTCAAAATATTAAGAACTAAAGAAGGAAAAATATTTTTATCACCCACCCAAGGCATGTCATATATCCTTGTTAGAGAGCAATATAATTTTGGACTTGTGATGAAATCTGTTACTTCCAATTTCTATGGCAATAGCTTGTAATTAGAATTATGAATTCCAATAAAAGGTGTGTCCGCAAACAGAGACGATTACATAGCACAGGAGTAGGGAAACTTGGCTCTTTTATCATTTATGGATTTCAACTCCCAGAATTCCTGAGTGATCCATAGAAGATTCCCCATCCCTGACCTACTGGTTGTGGGGGAAATCAATTTTTGACTTGAATAGGACTGTTTAATATACAAAACATTTGTATATTAAATTGGCTCAATTTATATACAACATTTCCATTTGATAAAATCAGCATTGAAAACAGCACAAGAAATTCACTAGAAACCAATATTGGATAACCAAAGTAATTATTATAATTATTTTATAGATGTTAAAGTGACCTTTACCTCCATTAAATTTTTAAGATGTTAACTGGAAAGAGCACAAAAGCATGAAAAGTCTGTGAGGGTGCTTTAAAAAAATGGAAAGCTGCAGAACTGTATAGATAGAAAATGCTTTCATTAACTTTTCATTGAAATGCTGGGCAGGAAAAATTCTCCCAACTTAATTTTGGAAAGCATTCACAACTGTATAGAAATCCTATTCATTCTGTATCTAGATTTGTTCATATTGGCAAATTGAAGTTTTATTCAGGCATGTGGAAAGAGAACTCTGCTTTATCAGATTGAAAAGAATTTCAGTGCCTCCAAGTTAGCTCAAGTCCTTACAGTTTTCAAACACAATCAAAATTTTTAGAATAATCACGCCAAATGGCTAGAAAATAAATAAAATAATCTGTATGAAGCAACCACATGTGGTAGAAAAAGCTTTTCAAGGTCTGTACAAGCTGCATTATTTTGCCATCTGCCAGATGTCAGCCCACAGCTGGAAACATATCCAGACCTATGTAGTCATGCTGGGAAAAATAGTTCACAGCTGTGGTTTTGATAAAATCAGAACTAGGCTTGGTAGGAATATCCCACAGGTGCTTCTATTAGAACAACACATCATTAAGAGTCCATAACCCATCATATCTCTATGCATCTATGTTGAATCAGAAGCCATCTTGGCATAATTTTAATTTTCTTTGGGATTTTCCTGCCTCCTCCAAAAGGGCATTATTCAGATCATTCTTCCAAACACTGAAGAGTGACTATGTTCTGATTAGTATCTGCCTGCTTGAAGAGTTAAATTTGTTCTTTTGAAATTTGTTCTCCTGCAGAAGATATCTGATTAAAATGTGTTGGGACTTCCAGAAAACAATCCTATTGTTTTGAAATCTTCTGGCTCCCCTGAACTTTTCTGGGGAGAATAATTTTGATTTTTGATTAATAGCCACCAGAATTGAATATTTTTAAAAGTAAAACTTTGGACATGAGATACTGGTAATCCTTGATTTAAGATCACAACTGATACTAGAATTTCCATTGCTTAAAAAAAGCAGTTCTCAGCTGAGTCATGCCTGGCTTTAAGGTCTTTTTGCCACAGTTGTAAAGTAAATCAATGCAATCATTAAGTGAATCATGCAGTCCTTAAGTGATTCCCTGTGGTCCTTGCTTGCCAGAAGCTGTCTGGGGAGGTCACAAATGGCGGTCATCCTGTGGCACTGCAATTGTCGTAAATACATGCTGGTTTCCAAGGGCCTGGATATTCATCATGTGATCTTGGGGATGCTGCAAAAGTTGTAAACGTGATGACCATTTGTAAGTTACATGTGTCGTTTTAACTCTATAAACAGTCATTTAAAGAAATGACTAAGTTGAGGATTACCTATATCTAGCATATATATCTTTTGATATATCTAGCCTATGTAAGCATTTCAAAACCCTCTAACTATAACTGTAAATAATTTGGACCATTTACAAAAATAATTCTGTAGTAATGGGCAAAACATTATAATTTTTTCCAGATTGAGCTTGTGACATTTTAAATTATTCTTTCTGGTTACCTGTGAATATTTAAATGTGTATTAACCATGTCAATCTTCTGGGGAGTTATTATTTGTACATAGAGTGCATGTTTAATTGCATTTTCGTCAGTGCTGTTATATAAATGTGTTATATCCACCATCCACAATTAGATTTACTGATCGATGACTCCAGTATGGGGCAAGCCCAACCACTAAGCAAAGTGTTATTACTGGCTCAACAGCAAAGGCAATATTGGAAGGTATAATTATGGTTGCCGCTGACAATCCTGCACTTTCACACCACCACAATCTCTTCCCAATGCTCACAAAGCTCAATCTGACCTTCAATTGTCTTCACTTCTGGTGACCTTGGAATCCAGATAACACTATTACTCAATCAGTGCTCATTTTCCAGTTGTCCTAGAGAAAAGTACAAGGATGTCATCCAGTCAGTATTGATTCCTAGAGATACTTTCCAGTCATAAAGTAACACAAATGCCTCTGTATGTGGTGGGATTCAAATTTTTTTTACTACCGGTTCTGTGGGCGTGGCTTGGTGGGCATGGCAGGGGAAGGATACTGTAAAATCTCCAATCAGAGGTGGTATTTGCTGGTTCTTTGAACTACTCAAAATTTCTGCTACCGGTTCTCCAGAACTAGTCAGAACCTGCTGAATACCACATCTGTTTGCCACCTTTTATCAAATGCATTTAACTCACCTTCTTTCCCCATAACAAACTGCAACGTTTAAAATAATAATAGCATGCCAGAAAGTTTGTAAGGAGACACTTTTCGCATGTTATTGTGGCTAGGTTGGACATAAAGGATAAACTCCATGAACAGGAAGCTAAACCTCTTTGGGTTTGGGAAGAAGACAGAAATTGCTGTTTGAACATGGAAGTATAGTCTGAGTTAAGGAACTAGATTTCCTAACAGTTCCTAAGTTCATTAAGGCTACAATGACCAAAAGAAAAGTGCCAGCTGTTCAGCAATGTTAGTAAACTAAAGCAGATTAAAAAGTGAGCTCACAAATCAGTACATTAAGATTAGTCAGCTTGGAAGCAATCCCAAAGTGATGTAAAACATTAATGTGGAAGTGGCATAAGTAACTGTATTACTTTCAGGTGTGTAGAAAATTCTGTCTCCTAGCCAGCACTGAAATAAGTTTAAGTAACTAGTGTTGTTTATTATACATGAAATTGGAGGTATGTTCCTTTTACTTTTCATCTGAGTTAGAAAACGTTTTGAGATGTCTTGCTCATGAAGGAAAGCTGAAGGACCATCCCACAAAGGCAGTCTCTTTTGTGTTTGTGTTGCCACTGAAAGTCCATTTTGTATTCCTTCAGTAATCTTTTTTCTTCCTGCTGCTAAGTGAAGTAATTGAAATTTCTGATCAATAGCACTAAGAAGTGGTTAATTTTGAGAAGAATGATGAGCTGGTTCATGGTTCATAGTTCATGGAGATGACCACTTCTACAGTGTACAATTAAAGTGGAATTTAGTATAATCTGGGGCTTTGAGAGGATTGGACAAAGTCATACAAGTCTGGACTAGCTAGGCCACTGGCTTAATCTAACAAATATTCTTATGGTACTTTTATATCCCAATTCTTAATGTATGAGAATAACAAATTATGTTTTGGTGACTTACCTGAAATACTGCTCTTGTTATGCTGCTATGCATCTCACTCCATCCCATTGCATTTGCATGCTTTCACCTACCTGCTGAGTGAACTAAAATAAGAGTGTTGATGAAATTTGCTTTCAAGATGACAGCACCACAGTCGCTGAGAGTGGGGTGTTATTTTTCTTCAGAACTGGTGAGCAAATGGAGAGGGAGAGATTGGCATTCATCAGGGAGAGACTTTCCTCTGAATAGCACTAAATGCACCTGACAGGCTGCCATTTCCAGCTCCCTTGAGTGTTTCTTTCAATACAATTAGGGTGTCTGTTGATGGAAGAAGGTTGATGGTACTGGTGAATGAGCACTCAGAGAAGGGAGGGGGCAGGAAGCATTCAGAAATGAGCAGTGAAGCATTTTCCCTATTATTTTGCTCAGCTGTCAGGCTTCTCTCTGTACCGCAAATGGCTTTGGAAGCAAATGGGTGAAACTACCATTCCCACATTCCCAGAAACTCAATGTTGTTGTAACGGGTAAAGTGCTTTATTCATAAATAATATCTCTCTCTCCCGGTCTCCTTCCCCCCTCTCTCTCCCACCCACCCCTTTGAGTGATGTCTCTGGAGAAGCATTACTGCTTCTGCTCATCAGCCAAAGTTGGAGGATTTCCATGGCAACAAGGCAGCTGGTGTCTAGACATAGGCAAAATGCCTGGCAATGTAGCTTTCATTGTGCTTTTCCGACCCTTTACATACAAAAGCACGTGTCCTGCATTGCCATCTCTTTCCTTTCTATTTACTACACATTTACATGTATGGAGATTCCATTCCACAGGTTTCAAAAGAGAAAAGTGGGAAGGGAAAGAATCCCAAACAAATCACCCAACTGTTCACATTAAGGAGGCAGGGAGATAGTTGCTTGGATGGGTTTTGGAGAATGTGTAAATGAATTACAAAATGACAGGAATCTAATAGGATGGTGCAAAAAAGTGCACCTTCTCTCATTTCTATTCTAAGAAATGTGATAACAGCTCTGTGTGCCATATAACTGAATTCCATTATCTTTCTTTGAAAAATATGGATTAATCATATAGTGAACTATTTTTTAATGTAAAGTTCCTGCCTGATGGTTTTGGTTTAAACTTTAAACTTTGAAAGAAAAATGTTAACACAAGGATGGCTGATAATTTGCCTTTTGTATCGTTATGAAAAATCACACGGATTGGGTTGTGGATTTTGTTTTGTTTTTCAAATCTTTTTGAAAAGTTTTGTTTTTCAAATATCTAGCAAACAGGAAAGACTGGTGTTCATCACAAATGGAAAGTCACCATTATGTATGTTTGTATTACAGACGTCTTATAAGCTGTGTTTCTAAAAGAATAACAGCTTTTTTTTACAAGTGAGAACTTTTCCCAACACCTGGAAAAGGAGAGAGGGAATTTTCCTCCCACAAAAGGTAGGATGAGTTAGCAATTTCTATTATGGGAAAATGGCCCCAGCATCCTCCGCAGTGCTAAGATGTAAGACAAATAAAATGGTACAAACCATAAATAAATAAAATTAGTTTTCCAATGATGTTTGTACAGGGGTTTTGTATGAACAGAAAAATTATTTTCCAATAATTGGCAGCTCTACAAATCCATTATGGTTTCCAGTTTGTGATACAATCCATTAATTTTGTTCTTCTTCCATTGTGGGATGTTGAAATGTTCTCACACTTCAGTAGATAAGTTCATATACTTTGCCCAAGATTATCATATTAGCATTAATCTAACATTCTTCTCATGCATTCACACCAGATTATCTTTTTTTTTTTTAGCAATCTGTAATAATTCTTACAGTGCCATGATCTCATGCAAATATGTGAGAATAATTTGTTGTGTAGCTTTTAGAGCAAGGGTGGGGAATGATTTTTTTTTTTTTTATCAATTGTGGACTTCAGTTCCCAGAATTCCTGAGCCAGCCAGGCCAGGAATTCTGGGAGTTGAAGTCTACAAGTCATAAAGGGCCATCATTCCCCATCTTTGTTTTAGAGTTTTAAAACCTTTTCCATTATGCAGGACACATAAATATAGTGCAGGACACATAAAATGCAGGACACATAAATTTATACATGAAAAAATGGTAAAACAATGCATTTATGGAGATTGTTTAAGAATTAGTTTTTTATAAAATAGGCATAAAAATATAATAAATAAGTTCAGAATATCTGAATGAATGACATCACCCTCATATTTTTCTATCTACTCTCCCAACTTCAGAATTTTTTGCAAAATAGGCAATATTTAAGATGATATTGCACTTTAAAAATAAGGTGGAGCAAGTATAATACAATATTATACAACAATATAATACAAAATATAATACAATAGTAATGATAGGTTATAATTGATTATTATGGAATGAATTATAATATGAATTAGAATTAGTAAAAACTCAGATTTGATCTAAAAGGATAATGCAAACTTGCAACTAAAGTCTAATGATGATAACATAACATGACATGGAAAATTGATTAATATAATTTGAATATAAATTTAAATCTGAGGGAAAGACAATAGATATTATGCCCAAGAAACATGTACCAACTGACACACTGTACAATTGAAAGAAGGTTGTATATGTTGTTTTATGTTTGTTTGTTGTAAAAAAATACAAAAAAAATACAAAAAAAAATTAGGTGGAAGGATAAGACCCTTTTCCAGGGCATTTTTGCAATGCTCTGCCTCCCTATGGAATGTGCAACCTAGGAGGTTTCATTTGGCCAGGGAATTAGCTGTTATAATTAGTGCCAGTCAGGTTTAGTTTTCCTTTAGTACCACAGTTTGATGTAAATAGAATTTGATTTTGAATTTTTTTTGAAAGTATAAGATAATTTATGAAAGGTTTGTGTTTGTGCAGTGCATGCATGCACATTGTAGTACGAAGAAAAATGCTCACTTAATTACAAGCTGACTGAAGATGAAGAAAGGTAGAAGAATATCATGTCTTTTATTGAACACTCATCATTCCAGCAGTCTATAGCCTCCCTGGCTTTCTATAATTCATATGTATCTCGTGGAAAGAGATTATGGGGAAACTCTTCCTGTTACAGAATATGTTTTGCCCAATTGGAATGTCCAATAAGCTAGGAGGTCTTCAGATTGATGGAAGGGTGGATAACATCTCTAGCACAGCACAATCTTCCTCTTTCAAATTTAAAATAAGCAGAAAAACATGCTAAGAGAATTCTCAAGCACTCTGAAATAACTTCTTTCTTTTGTGGGGAGGGCAGGGAGGAACAGAGAATGTGCAAGGCAGGTTTTGCTTATGGAATTACTTAAACCATCTTTGCAAGAAATAATTGAGCTAAATTGGGCTGTTATGTACTGGTGTAACACATTTATAAAAGTTTAATACATTATTAAATTATTTCTCTACTTAAAAGTGGTTTTGCATTAATGTTTGTCTATAGTGGTCTTGCCAGAACATGTACTGTATCCTGTCTGAGGAAGAAATATACATTTAAATGAATAAATAATAGGTCTGCTTTCTTTTTCCAATAGGAGTAACAGACCTGTCTGTCTGGGGCAAAACTCTTGTTTAACTACTCATAGCAAAAAGCAACACATCTTTATAAGACACTTGCATGGTAAAATGCTGAGCAAAAGATTTTCTTAGAAATCAAGTGCAGATTCTAAGTGCAGGTAGAGAAAGTGAGTTTTAAGACAATGGTCTGCTTTCTTGATAATCTGAATAAAGGACAAGGGAGAGATATACCAATCAAGAAGTTGATGCTGAATGTTAAAGAAATTGTTATAGTTGTTTCGAATTATTGATGTCAGCTGTAAAAGTGAAAACAATTTACAAACAAAGCTTCCTATTATGCTGAGTCCATAGAGCTACATATGATTTTTATTTTATTTTTTTATGTATTTCCATTATGTTTAATCATTCTAAAGTCACCATAAATGTAAAGCCAAGGCCAAAAGCCATCAGCCTTCAAAAAGAAAGAAAGGGAATGTAACAAAGGCAGTGTGTCGTTGTCTACTCCAATTTAATTAAACCAAGGAAGACAAAAAGAACTGGGCAGATCCCAGGAGACTGTCTTTTACCCGGAAATCCATTCAACCTAATTTCAGCAGTGTAAGACAGTAGAAGCACTCGAAGCGGAGCCTATAAACCATTAACATATAATGCGGTTAAAGTCAATTGAGAAAGCTGCCCTTTCTGGAAACAAAATTGCCCATCTTGGTTTTCAAACACCCACATTTATATTCATAGCTGTGATTCATTTACTAATAAATGCTTATCCATAATAACCTTGCCTTTCAAAAGAACCACATAGTGCGGAAGAAATAGACATTCTGAAGAAGCTGTGCTAGTTTATATCTACTCAAGGTCTGCTTTATACAGTGACCCACATATGTTGAAGAGAGATTATCAGCATTTAGAATTCCCCTTTAATTTTTTTATACTTGAAAGTATGACAGCTGTGTGGAATTTTACTTGTGCTATGCTTAATACAGTTTTGATAGTGCTCTGAGTATAGATGTGTCAACAGTTAGAAACAAATAAGCAGAAATGTTCTCTTAAAATAAATGTAGATTGTTGAGATATTTAGAGGGGAAATGAATAAAACAATAAAAGAACAGTAATAAAAGTCCTTTTAATTTATTTACAGACAGCTTCATATATTAAAATTGTATATTAAGCAATGCAGAACAGATGTTTTGGGAATGTCTATGGTGGAACATATTTCAAATAGTTTTTATAGGCTAGTATCATATACTATTATTTCCAAAGTGAAATTTAGGGAGGCTAAATTTAGCAAAAATATAAACAAATGGATTTCATATAGAATTTAAGTCAATTTAACTGAGCTGGAACAAATGAAATCCCTTAGTTCACAGATTTCTTCTCAATTCAAATTCATTGAACTGATAAGATTTTTCGAATTCAGAATACATTATCCAGGTTATTTTTCTCTTTATTTTTCTTATATTTTTCCCCAGAAAAATGTATTTACCCCAGAAAATTATATGCTAATTGAAAAATTTATTTGAAAAGGCTTACCTTTCATTCCCTTAAATTTTAATATCTGAAATGTAATTAATTTAGTATAAAAATTATCCTGGTTTCATGGTTTTATGCAAAACAGATAAGCATAAAAGAGAAGAACTAAATTAGAGACATTTATCTGAGACATTCCATTAACTTTATCTGAGACATTCCATTAGTCCATCCAACATTGACTGGAAGTATCTGTGCAGGAATCCAGATATCTGGGAGATTTATCTTTTCTAAATCTTTGTTCCCATCCATCATATTGATAACTGGAAAGAAATGCAAGATAATTTCTCTGGAGGCAATAATTTACAGATACGTGACTCTTTGTATGGGAAAAAAAAGAGCAGGAAGAGAGCCAATCAAGCAAGGTAAAATGCAACTTAAATGCCAATGGTGAAAATTCAAAAGCCCAGGTAATTTTTCAGTTTCCACATAACAATGGGGTTCAACAGCTTCCATTAGGTTAAAGGTTGCATCCTTTTATAGGCAATGTTGGGGCTGCACTAGGTTAGTGTTGTGGTTGGACAGCAGCAGGAGCAGATGACTGAGGAGAGTGAGGATTCTGATCAGGGGCCAGGACCATCAGGGAGCGGACTGCTGCCTTCAAAGATTGTGGGGAGCTGGCAGCAGTGATGAGGAGGCTCCCGAGGAGCCTGTGCCAAGTGCACATGCATGAAGGATTACTCGGAGGAAAGAACAATTACAACAGCACAGGTGACTCTGGAGTAAGGCTGCAAGGTAATGGCCCCTTCCTCAAGAGAATAAAAGCCAGGTTTGAAAAAGCGTTCTTTGCAGAAAGCAAAGAAGCTCTGAAGCTCAGCTTGTGGACATTTTAGTTCATGTTTGGAGAATCTTGTAAATTCTTATCTCTGGGTTTTTGGCAGCATTGATGAACAACTCGGCAAGGCTCTTTCATGTTGGAGCTAATTAGTGGAAAGCAACCTTTTATCTGTAAAGGAACAGAATTCGTTATTAAACCTTAAAAGGTGGGGGCTGCTGCTTTTGTCTGTGGTTGCTCTTTGGGAATGCGGTTGGGTCAGAACAGTTAGGCATTACTGCAAATATTGTTTGAGAGTGATATTAAGCTTTCTGAGTAAAAGAAATTATACCTTGATTGTGACCAAGGTTTCATACTCCCACTTTGTCCTTCAAACCTTTTCTCCACTCACGCAACATATAAAAAAAGACCTGCAATTTGTCTTCAGCTCAGTTTAGGGATCACAAAAGCAATGCTATAAAGACATTGTTTATTTTGTACTCTGCAAAAAGTTTCCCATTTTTTTAAAATAACAAAACTACTAAATTCCATTCATATACTTCCTTAACAATTTTATTTATTTATACTTCTTAGATGCTGTAGAAGAAACCAAACCTTCTGAAAGTGCCCTGCAGGAAGAAGCGAAAGAAGAGGAGAGCAAGGCGGACCAAGAAAATGCCTGAACATTAAGAAATGACTTCCTCTTGCCCTTCCCTCCCTCCTTTTTCCTGTATCTTCCCTCCCTTCCTAGTTTCAATCTTTTCCCTCTTTCACCTGTAAATCTGTCTGTCCTCATCCCTTTCTGCCCCTTCCACCTCTATTCTCTCTGTGTGGCAAACATTTAAAGAAAAAAAAAAAAGCAGGAAAAATCCCAGTCAAACAGTGTGGCTTAAACATTTTGTTTCTTGGTGTTGTTATGGCGAGTTTTTTGGTAATGATGACTCAATCATTTTGGGAAAATTCTTGCACTGTATCAGAATTGTTTGATCTGCGCGTGTGTGTGTGTGTGTTTGTCTGCCCACCACGAGTGCACTCTTTCTCTTGCCTCCCCTTTTCTCTATTCCAAGTGTGTGTGCAATGTTATGTTCCTCTGAGGAGTCCAAATCTATTGAGTGAGTTAAGAGAGGAAAAAAAAAAAGAACAAACATTTTTCTTTCTCCCCATTTCAATGTGATGATGGAATGAACTATAGGAGACACAACAAACAAAGCAAAAACAAAAAAAACAAAAAACAAAAAAAAAGAGAAAAGGGAAAAACACAGAATGAGAATACAAGCCCAGTTTGTTTAATAAAATAAAATAAAGCAAATGTGCCAATTAGCATAACTTGTGACTCCCAGCTCCTTTTTCAAATTGACAAATAAAGGAGAAGAATTATAATGATGTCACTGTGATGCATTTCTGTACCATCTCTTCCTCTCTCCCTTCCCCCATGCATTCTAATATATTTGATGAATAAAATGCTTTACATAGGTTTTAAAGACAACAGCTGGAGCCCAATCATCCTATTACATATGTACGAGTAGGGTAGTTTTTGTAAAAGTGAACATAGGAAAGGCATAACAGCTCTTGATCAGATATATACATATTTTTGTTTGTAGTAGGGTAAGTATTGTACATTACTGCAGGAAGAATATATTTGTGTTTTGAGATACAGAACTATTTATGTAAAATGTGGGAGGAAGCTATTAATTGAAAAGAAATTTATGCAATCTCCCTTTTCTAGTGTTTATTTGAGTTAATTTGATTTGTTCATCAAATCTTATTTGAAGAGATGGATAGCATATTTCAGTTATCATAGAATAGTCTTATTTCTTTCTATGCTAGATGAGAAGATTCGCAGACTAATTCTATACTGATGCCAAGAAAACAATGTCCATGAAGTTACAAAGAGTTAACCTGGATTTGAAAGAGACATTACATTTTTTAGCTATGTATATTTAAGATCACACCTCACTTGAATGATGATTTATGTATAGCCTAAATTTTTCTCCCTATTTTCAGATAAGGATTGGGAGAAAGACTCTTAAAGAGTACAGGGTTTATAGGGCATAGTAGGATATCCTTACAGAAGAATACTTGTGGTAATTATATGTATTCCTGAACTATTTTCTTTGCTGCTTGTTAATTCAAAGATGCTTCATATATTTTACAATGGCCTTAATTTTGAATTGATAGCACTGATATCTAGATTACTCCTTAGTGAGTTTTCAATCTACTGTAAACTTCTGTGTTATAGATTGTTAGGGGCTCAATTTCAATGGATTGGATAAATTACTCAAGTTGACTAGAGAGCCAATCTATAGTAGACCTCTAGATACTACTATATTCTAAATCCCATCTCTTCCACTCATTATGGCCAATGGTCAAGGGAGATGGGAATTGTAGTTTAGTATCAGGAGTAGCTATAGAGTACAGTTCTGAAGTGAGGATAAGGAAATGAAAAGCTAGTAAGTGATTATATTTCTACAGGTATATAAGCTAGCACTTTAATAGCTTATATAGCTGTAGAATTATCTACTTTGGGTCTGCAAGAAAACAAGCAAGCTTGGAGAGCACCAAGGAACCCTCATTCTATAGGTACTATATCTCCTAATTCCATTTCACTTAATTATGATTGTTGGGCATATATACATGCAGCTGTTGGTGCTGCTATGTTGAAATCTTTCTTGCAATTGCAATTCAAGGCTGGCAGTCCAAGTCCTTCCTCTGGAATTAACAACTTCTGTTCACCTATTAACTGATTGTATGTATACTTCTATCTTTTCAAATCCAATTTCAAGAAGAAAACAATTAGAACTAATTCAAATGAGATCTAATGAACATACAAGCCATAATATTGAAATGTCACTCATGCTGGTTTATTTTTATTATGCTACATGGCTTTTACAAAATATCCAAATGACTACTAAGTGATAATACAATTAGTTTAATTTAATGCTGATTGGGTTAAAGATGCTCTACAAATGGGATTACTAATTCGTGTAAGGGCATTTTGTAAGTATCAAGACATAGAAGACTAACTCCCAATTTCCTACAATCAAAAATTTGGTTGATACTTTTATGCAATTTTAAATAAAAGAGGTATGCATTTATGCATGACTGTGTTAAAAAGAGAAATAAGCTATATTTACTTTATATATTTGGAGGAGTAGAAAAGTCAGAAGAAAAATAGCTAAGCTCCATGGAAAGTTTTTTAAAGCTGGGGGAAAAAAGCAAAAATTCTGCAGGGTACAATGCAGGAATTACACACAAATCTAAAGGTAACTTTACATATATTCTTGAAGGTATACATTGCCCTCCACTGGAAGGATGTTGTGTTGCAAGAATGAAAAAAAGAAAAATTTTCATCAGGAACTGAAACATGAACTGCTTTGAAAAACACAATGATTAAGACACATTGGCCCCTACAGTTTGAAATCTTAGTCTAGCTGTTGAAAACATTTCCAGTGAATTAAGACCTTTAACTTCATGGTAGAATATCTTCTATTAAAGCTTTGCTATCTTCACTGTAAATGTGTCACCAACACTAATCAAAATCAAGCTTTGGGGAAATGTTCAAAAAGAAAAGAAAAAAATAAACTTTTTCTGGTAAATTGTAAACTCAAAAATATATCCTTATTTTCAAGTAGCAGCTATCTAGCTGAGGACTATCAGTTCTCAAGAATCTTTTACAAAATCTAACATTTTTTGTCAGAATTCATTATTGAACATGCAGCAGGACCAGCTTTTCTTATCTGATGAAACCTAACAGCCTCAAGCCTGTTTTTTCTATCTGGTGTCTGCCATTCTTTTTATTAGCTGGAGAGCAGTTTAATTGTATTGCTGGGAAACAATTTTTAAGGTTTCTTCTGTAAAAGAGCTCTTTAAATGATCATAAATGCTCCAGGTAGTGGTCTTTTATTGGTCTGATTAATGTGACCAGATTGTTTCCCAGCCTTTTAATAGGTCTCTTTCTCAATAATGCTGGAAACAATAGCCCCCATGATCCAAAGTAATTGCATTATACAAATACCACATTTGATATGGTAGGAGATAAACTGATAAGCTCCATAATTGAAACATCAGAAAGATGATATCAGGAGAAAAATTGTCTGGACTTTGGAAGGAAACACATGTGTAAGGCCATGTTTGAAGCATATTGACAGGATTTTTTTAAACAGGACACTTTTAGTTGGGACTAAATGTGATCGCTTGGTCTTCTTATTCTGGCCTTCTTGTTATGACTGCTGAAAACTGTCTACACATATTACAATTCAGTTTATTACAGTCATAGACCAGAACAAATAAAAACACACAGCAAATATACAATTAAAAATTCTATAATAAAATAATAAATGACAGATAAAGTCTATGATAAATCCAGTCTGTCAATTACATGTGGTCTAACTAAACTAAAATTACAATTCATAAACTCTGACCTGCAGTCAGTTTAATACCAAAAAGGGAAAGGAATAAGCAGTGCAAAGAGCTTGCTACATTTGTTGTATAAAATAGCTACGGGGGATTAGACACCCGTTTTCCACGAATCCCCAGTGCTGCTGCACAGAATCTAACCACCTGCACTGTAATTAT
The DNA here is from genome assembly GCA_033807585.1 of Hydrophis major. Taxonomy (NCBI): domain Eukaryota; kingdom Metazoa; phylum Chordata; class Lepidosauria; order Squamata; family Elapidae; genus Hydrophis; species Hydrophis major. Next base: position 111,816,011 of record CM066332.1, read on the forward strand.
GGACTGTTCATCCTTAAGCAGTCACTGGAGTAAAGGAGTGTCAGAACGGTCAGGATCCTTACCAATTATTGGAAGATATGGTTTTTTTTCTAATCTCTCTGTAAAAGGAACATCGGAGTATCTGACAAACAGTCTCTACCTCTCCTGAGCCATAGGAACAGAGTTTTCCAGTCAATGGTACCTTTTTATATTTGCTGTACAGAACCGCTGATGCAAATGCATGGCACGGTGTGAGCGGCAATGCTTTCTGATGGTTTGCCCATTCTAACTGGCTAAGATAGCTGGCAGGAGTAACAACATGTCTAATGTCATCTGGAGCCAAAAATAATTGAGCTTTCCCTAAGTCGGTTTGCCTTTCGATGTCCTCTGCCCTTTGTTGCAAGGTTTGTTTTGCTTGGTCATAGTCCAACTTGACTTTGAGGCTGGAAAGAAGCCTAGTTTGGCAAAGTTGGACTTGACAGCCTTGATCCTTGCTGAGGAAAATTGGAGGATTTCTCGGAGGATTAATGGAGCAAAGTCTTGTGGAAAGAAATTAAACTTTAGCCAGAGGTTTAAAGACACTATACAGATTCTTGGTTCGACTTTTGTCAATCCTGTGTCCAGGCACAGAAGTGCATTTGACACACAATCCGGGATCTGGAGAATTGCTCTAATAAATTTGGATGAAACTTTTTCCAATGGTGTGAAACACGAAGCTGAGGGGACCCCACAAAGCAAGATCCCACAAAGAAGCTTTGCTAGCAACTTGGCCCGAAAAAAATTAATTGCGGCAGGAACATAGTATCCTCCCTTTGTGTGGAAAACTTTAAGGATGGCACTCAAATGTCATTTTAATTTGAAAATTTATGAAATATAAATTGCAATCTCCAAAATACCCATTTCACAGAAAATAGTGCAAATTGTGATGTTATGTAAAATAATTTTATTTTAATTACTTTAAAATTATTAAAAATAAAAATGTTCCCTTCTCTTCCAAATACAGATATGGGACAAGATAAGGGGTTCTGTTAATTTAAAAATAGAATTATGCAATCATAGAAGACATTGTAAGGATGAAAAAGGGTCTTGAAGTCCAATGTTTTCTCCAAAATTTGGTAATCTATTAGCACCTGACAACAGGACCATCATTTTGTTTTTAAATATCCCTGTTAAAGGAGAGTCAACCACTTCTCAAGGCATTCGTCTATTGTTAAACATTTCCTAGTGGCCCACAGAATCTACCTGCCTATAATTTAAACCATTTATTTCTTTGCCTTGTCTTCTTGAAGCTCTTAACATTTCTGGCTTGTCTTTTGCATGACAGTCTTTCGGAGAGTTTCAAAAAGAACTATTATGTTTTCCCATGATCAAATCCTGATCAAGATGGATGCCAGGACCTTATTCATGCATTATATACATTCAGCAGATGAAATTAATGTGGATACGAGGCACAGATGAATGTTGTTTCCTAAAGGTAGTAGTAAGCGTAGTAATAAGTTATCTGTTACATTCTAAATTTTATTAAGATACTGGATGTTTGAGCTGTGACATAATTTTTGACTGTAGTGTTACTGTTTTCTGTACAAAAGAAAGCAAATACATCTTGTCATTGTGCAGTTGAACTTATTTGAACTTTTATTACATAATCCAGCCTGACTGGTAAAAAGGACAAATCTGGGGACATTGAATACAGTGCACATAGCTCCATATATATTATTCATTTATATAAAAATTAAGATAAAATACAAGGAACTTACAAAACTGCAATAAAACTTGCTTGAGATTTGAAAACATTTTAATGATCATTCTGAAAGTATTCTAGCATAAGAGATATGGAATATAACAACAACATCTTATTCTAGATGTTGGACTTGGACAAGGTAACTTAATTTTGAAAGCATCACAGACTTGAAAATTTTTCTGGAGAAATATATTTGCACATTTTCATATCTTGTTTGGGTTGTTTCACATCTTTCACTTGCAAACATTTTACAGTCTATGGGTCTGTTAAACCATCTATTGAAGTTTACAAAGCATGGAATGTCACAATGAGAATACTGTAGCAGATATACATGCCTTAGAACAGGGGTTTCCAACCTTGGCCATTTTAAGACTTGTGGACTTCAACTCCCAGAGTTCCTCAGCCAGCTTAAAGTGGCCAAGGTTGGAGACCCCTGCCTTAGAATATAAGAGATCTTATATTATATTTTAATATAATGAACATTGATCAGTGCATACACTCATTTATAATGGATCACTTTTTTTATTTTAGTCTGAGAGTTATTATTTATAGATGGCCCTGATCAAAGAGCCAGTTTGGTGTAGAAGTGAAGGCATCAAACTAGAATCTGGGAGATCATAAATTCTAATCCCACCTTAGACCAAAACTAATTGGATGATCTTAGGCCACTACCAGTGACTCTCATTTGTTGGAAGAAGATAATGACAAATCACCCCCCACCCCCAAAGAAAAACCCTTGTGAATTGCAGGGACAAGTCAACACAGTCACCAAAAATCAATACTGACTCAAAGGCATGACAGCTAATTTGGTGTAGTCATTAAAGTACCAGGCTAGAGATCATAAATTGTAGTCCAAACACAGAAAGCTACTGGAGTGAACTTGGGCCATGCTCCCACTACCTCAGCACTGGAAAGCAGGCAATGGCAAACCTCTTCTGAAATCGTGTCAGGAAAACTGCAGGCACCACTTCAGGCAATCACCAGGATTCAGCAATGACTTGAAGGCACTAACTCCCCCCCAAACACCCCCCCCCAAATAAGTAGGGGTCAGGTGCTAGGTCCAGAACTATTTTCAGCTTTGCTTTGTAAATTAACACTAGCTTATTGAATTCATCTCTCAGAAATGAATGTGCAACTAAAGAAATATTACTATTATATGAAAGCTATTCTGTTTGGTTTCATGGCAGCATTGTGTGTGTTTGTGTGTTTCTGATTCTGGATTCTCTTCAAGAGCAGAAGCATGCAAAAGCACTTTGTAGTGATTCAGATAAGAAATTGCCAAAGCAAAAGTCACTATAGCCTATGCACTTCTGTTGAAGAATTATTGTAAATAAATCTGTATCTACATCAATAACTCTATGTGCTTCCAGTTTGCCAAAGTAGGAAAAAGAAATATTCTTGCACAGCATTTTTTTTTGTTTACTTAGTACTCAGATCCAGACTCTTAACATTCGAATACTTCTATCTTGAGGGCATTTCAGTCTTATTCACCCTCACCTAAGGTGTTACTGTTTGCAGATGTTGATCCAGCATCTGCATGGTTCCCTTTAACTCTGATGACATCCTGAATATAAAATTCTTGCTGAACATTTATGGAGGCTTCATACAGATGCTAAACGCCATAAAGGGTGCAATGATTGTTTAGTATCTGTATTTTGAAAAGTAATATGATTGAAATGGGTTCGGACTGTGGGATACTGCACAAGTTAGTGTATTATGATGTTTAATGTGCTGGAGTGATGAAATTCAGTGTCATGTCTACCATTAGCAATGGAAATTCAGTTGGTGACTTTGGACCAACCTCTCTCTTTCACCAAAATATATCTCACAGGTAAGTAGTGGTGGGGAGTGAGACAGTGCTCCTTAATCTCCTAAAAGGAAGTGGGACATAAATCTAACACCTAGTTTAATTTAACATTTTAGTTTTATCTAGTAGGTCAATAAGACTGAACCTGATAGCATTCAGAGAATCTAGAAGATATTTTTTACAGAGGAAATTCTGTAAATCACATTCATTTTAAGGAGACTAAGTCCCACAGTTTTCTAAGACTACAGCCTAAAATATATCTATGTTTAGGTCGTTTGCATTGATATCAGAGGTGATGTTCAGCAGGTCCTGACCAGTTCTGGAGAACCGGTAGTGGAAGTTTTGAGTAATTCTGAGTACTGGTAGCAGATATTTTGAGTAGTTCGGAGAACCGGTAGTGGATATTTTGAGTAGTTCGGAGAACCAGCAAATGCCACCTCTGGTTGCCCTTGCCCCCTCTATTCTCTTCCTCCCAAGTTCCAGCTGATCTGCTGGGTCTTCTTTGGTTGCCCTGTACAGGAAAACAGAGCTGGAAAGCAGGTTAATGGGGTGGAGAGAGAATGGGGATTTTGCAGTATCCTTTCACAGCCACAGCCACCAAGCCATGCCACGCCAGGCCACGCCCACAGAACCGGTAATAAAATTTTTTGAATCCCACCATTGATTGATATCCTTGTCCACCAAACTCTTCTCAATACAAGAAGTATGCCTAAAGGATAGCTGAATAGCTTTTGACTTAGGATTTAGATTGGAAAGGACATTGGATAAATTGTGATTAAATTAATTCATTTAGCACTGTAGCTCAGAATAGTGCCATTAAATTGTCACAATATATAATTATGGTAATCACATAAACAAAATGTTCATTCTTCTCCTCCTGAAAATGGTAATTTCTTTTTGGACCTAGAAAAATAAAACAAGTAGGTTGTGTGTGTGTTTGTCTGTATACTGAATTTTTCTCATATATATACACATACATACGTGAGAAAATACCTGAACAAAGCTGAATATATATATATATATATATATATATATATATATATATATATATTTGTTTTCTGAGGTTCTTGCGGGTATTTGTATGTGGATCTTTGGTTATTTGGGTTTTCTCCCGCGTAAGATTGGAAGTATCTAGGCAACGTTTCGATGAAGTCTCATTCATCATCTTCAGGCTTGGTGAGCAGAACCAAGCCCCCACCTGAACAGAACACGCCTCCAGCCAATCAGAACACAGCCAACCCCCCAACCAATCAGAACACAGCCAAAGCACCAACCAATGAGAACATACCCCCACCCAATCAGAACACAGCCAAGCCCCCACCCAATCAAGTCACACCCCCACTAGCAGTTAAAAGGAAGAATCAGCTGCAAGCTCACATCACTCTGAGAAGCACAGAGCTGAAGACCAAGCCTGAAGATGATGAATGAGACTTCATCAAACGTTGCCTAGATACTTCCAATCTTACGCAGGAGAAAACCCGAATAACCAAAGATCCACATATATATATATATATATATATATATATATATATATATATATATATATATATATATATGTATATATGTATATATGTATATATGTATATATGTATATATGTATATATGTATATATGTATATATGTATATATGTATATATGTATATATGTATATATGTATATATGTATATATGTATATATGTATATATGTATATATGTATATATGTATATATGTATATATATAAATATGGATATGGATATGGATATATGGATATATGGATATATGGATATATGGATATTTGGATATATGGATATATGGATATATGGATATATGGATATATGGATATGGATATGGATATGTGTGTGTGTGTGTGTGTGTGTGTGTGTGTTTTCTTAAGTTTTCGCGGGTACTTACATGTATGGCATTCAGCTTAGTTCGGGTATTTTCCCACGTCATAGTAGCTGTGCTTTTCAAGTTGTAGCAATGTTTCAGCAGAATATCATCTGCCATCATAAGGCTTCTGTATAGTGTTCATCTGTGAGTCAGACTTTTGCAGTGGTTTCAGATTTAAATTTGGGGCAGCCTATTGCTCTGCTGGAATGGTTTTTTCTTCATCCTGATTGGTTGGGAGTCTTGGTCTGTGTTTATTGGTCTTGGAGTTTGCTGTGTTCTGCTTGATTGGTGTTTCTAATATCTTCTGTCTGTTTTTTGGCTGTTTTTGTATCTTGATTGGCTGGCAACATTGTGTTACTTTATTGGAGGCCTTTAGTGCAGCTTGGCTCCGGGTAAATGGACGGCTATCATTTGTTAGGAAGCTAGGTTTCATCTGGGTGTCTGGTTGGGGTGTGTTTGAGCTGGAGGTATGAGGGGGGATCTATTTGTGCCCAGGTGTTTGCCTGGCTTGTGGTGTAGATATTTTTTTGTTTGTGAGTGCAGGCTTCCAGATAAATGACAGTCTGGTGGAATCATCTCTTCTATTCATGTTTCTGGTCTTTTTTCAATCTCTATGGCTTCTCTGATGATTCTGTGGCTGGGGTTTTCTATAGCGGCTAGGGTTTTGGTGCCATTGAAGTTGATGCTATGACCTGTGGCTTCCATGTGTTGGACAGTGAGGAAGTGTGTTCCAGCTTTTTGACTGCATTTTTGTGTTCCTCCAGGCGGGTACTTATTCTTCTATTGGTCTGTATGTGGCCAGGCATGATGCACAGGGGACTTCATATATGCCTTGGTTTTCCAGGTCAATTTTATCTTTGGGGTTTCTAAAGATGGCTGCTTTTTTTCTGTCTGTTTTGAAGGCAGTCTTGATGTGATGTCTGTGTAGTATCTTACTAATTTTGTCTTAGTACCTCTTATGTAGGGCAGGACAGCTGTTCTATAGGTCTGTTCATCTTCTGGGTCGCTATTATGTCTCAGTGTGTTTTTGTGGATCAAGTTGGTGATTTTGCTTTTGTGGAAGCCGTTAGCTGTCATTACTTTAGTCAGGGTGCATAGTTCAGTCTTAATGTGTGTCTTGTCTGCCAGGCGTTTGGTTCTAGTAATTAGTGTTTTAGCCATGGAGTTTATCTGTGCTGGGTGGTGGTGGGATTGGGCATTGAGGTAGCGGTTGGTGTGTGTTTTCTTCTGGTATATGGTGTGTCCTAGTGCGCCATCTGTTTTTTTGTAAATTAGTACATCTAGGAATGGTAGTTGTTTGTTTGTTTCCATTTCCATGGTGAACTTGATTTTGGGGTGTGTGCTGTTTAGGTGTGTTAGGAAATTGTTTATATTTTATTTTCCATGGGGCCAAATCACGAATGTGTCATCAATGTATCTTAACCATAGTTTGGGTTTGTGGATGGCATTGGCTAGGGCTCTGGATTCGAATTCTTCCATGAACAGGTTTTTCAATGACGGGTGACAGTGGTGATCCCATGGGGGCTCCTTCAATTTGTTTGTATCTTTGTCCTTTGTATATGAAATATGTGTTGGTTAAGCAGTGTTCTGTTAGTTCCACGAGGTGTTTAGCTGGTTGGTATTTATTGTTGATGATTTCAAGGGTCTCTTTTATCAGGACTTGAATGAATAGTGAAACCACGTCAAAACTTACAAGCAGATCTTCTTGCTCCACGTGTAGATCTTTGATCATTTCCAAGAAGTGGTATGAGTTTGGTACATGTGAAGCTGCTGTTTCAGCATGGGACTGTAGCTGTTTTGCTCAGTGTTTAGCTAAGTTTTGTAGTGGTGCTCCTCTGGAGTTGACTATGGGTCTGAGAGGTATGCCTTCTTTGTGTATTTTTGGGAGGCCGTATAGTTTAGGGCATCTGGAAGATTTTTCTCTGGGTATGATCGTGTGTTGGATCTCTTTGCTTATGTGGCTGGTTACAATTTTCTTCTTGGTTAATTTTTCCAGATATGTGGTTGGGTCTGTGTTTATGGTTTTGTATGTGGAGTCTTGGAGTAGGTCTGTCAATTTTGTTTCATAGTCTTTTCTGTCCATTACTACAGTGGCATTCCCTTTGTCTGCTGGGAGGATGATTATGCTGCTATCTCTTTTCAGGGTTTGTAGCGCTTTAATTTCATTTTTCTGCAAGTTGCTTTTGGGTGGTTTGCTTGTGCATAGGATGTTGGTAACTTGGTGTCTTATTTTATCAGCTTCATCTGTATTTAATTTAGTTAGGCTGGATTCTACTGCACATATGATGGGTTTTGTGGGGATTTTTTGGGGTGCTATAGCATAATTGAATCCTTTGGTTAGGACTTCTGTTTCTGTTTTGGTGAGTTCTCTGTTGGAAACATTGTGCACTAATTGTTTCAGGTGTTGTTGTGAGTTGTTGGGGGTTTTCTTGTCATGTTCTAATTTCTTTAATTTTTTCAAGAGTTTTTCCTGTTTGTAAATGGTTTCAGATTCAGCTCTCCAAGTTGTAAGTTGTTTTATCTTGTCCCAAAGTAGAGGGTAGATTTTGCTGCTCAATTCCAGGTGTAGTGCTGGCAAATCTTTGTTTAACTGATCTAATTGGAATCTCTTACTGTGGAGCTCGTTCCTTAGTAGAGCCATTTCAGATCTTTTCAGGATATGTTTAGTGGCTGCTGTGCTTTGATGAAATGTTAATTTGAAGCAGGTTGGTGTAGTATTGTTGTTTCTGCAGCAGGAATTGGAGGTCACATAGTATTCCTGCTCTTTTAATTTCCAGTTTCTCATAGGTTTTGATCTGGCTGTTTATTTCCGTAGAGGTTTGATATTTGTTTTCTTAAGTTTTCGCAGGTACTTACATGTATGGCATTCAGCTTAGTTTGGGTATTTTCCCACGTCATAGTAGCTGTGCTTTTCAAGTTGTAGCAACGTTTCGGCAGAATCTCATCTGCCATCATCAGGCTTCTGTATAGTGTTCATCTGTGAGTCAAACTTTTGCAGTGGTTTCAGATTTAAATTTGGGGCAGCCTATTGCTGTGCCAGAATGGTTTTTTCTTCATCCTGATTGGTTGGGAGTCTTGGTCTGTGTTTATTGGTCTTGGAGTTTGCTGTGTTCTGCTTGATTGGTGTTTCTAATATCTTCTGTCTGTTTTTTGGCTCTTTTTGTATCTTGATTGGCTGGCAACATTGTGTTACTTTCATTTGCAGATGTCATTTGGTAGAAGGGTTTCCAGCTAGGACCAAATGTAAGACACACTGCAGCCTTAAATTATAAGTCAAATATGAGCCTCCCCCATAGCTTTACAAATTGCAAATGAAAATGATAGTTTTGCTTTTGTTTATACTAATCAGGAATGCAATAAGTAGGGGATCTTCTAATAGAAAGTTACATTGCAAAAAATCCTACTTACTTTAAGCTCCCCCTAAGGACATCTGCTCAGCTTTTTGCTCTAATAGAATGGCATAAATTATCTTTTTTGACATGGTACTATTCTGATGGTATAACAGGATGTTTTTGCAGTAGCAATGACTATCCTTTGGAGTGATCTGCCTCTTTTTCAAATGAGTTATAAAAATTATCATTTTCTATGCACATAACCCAAAATTCTTAATTGTAGTATTGTTATTGCAGTTAACTCTTGGTTTTTATCCGCTTTGAAATTATTCATTCTATGCAATTTGCTGTTGTGTTAAAAATTGCTGTGTGATTGTTTTTATATTTTGAAAAGCCAACTGAATTTATCTTTGATGATAACTTGATACAAAACCTGATTGGACAGATATCCTTCATTGGGTTATTATATATTTCTATGCCATCTTTCCTCAAGCCAGCTTAATTATTTTCTTATTAAATCATTTTATCTCCACAACAGCAACACTGATAAGTAGATTGGTAAAAGAAAGTGACTGTCTTGATGACATTCAGTGAGTTTGCATGGCTGAGCAGGACATGGAATTTGATAACTGTTGATTACATCTAGTACCCAGGCAATTATTCAAATTCAAATAGTATCAAATGTTGATACTATCTTTCTATGGACATTGTAGCCCTGTTTCTTGAAATAATTATTTTGTGTACTCTGGCAAAAAAAGAAATAAAAGTTAGAATATGAAATACATGAAGGCACATTCAGATGAAAACATGGCAAAGTTGTTATTATATGTTGCAAATAAGAATATTAATATATATGTTTGATGTATATGAAAATAAAGCTTTGGCTGCTCAGGTTAGAAGCTCCCTTATTTGTCTATCCTCCATCAGTCATTAAACAGTAGCAACATGGTTAATTTGCTGTGTTTGATTCTATGGGTTTTGTTGATAGAGCGGCCATTAATAAGGATTTCTAACCTGTCATTTCATGCACTATATGTTTTGAAGTTGTGTCCCTTTGGACCTATTAAAAGAAGGAGTCTCTGATTCTGAAACATATGAGTGTAGCAAATAGTGCCTGTGTTTTTGTTTTAAAGCAGGGGTATCAAACTCAAGGCCCACAGGTTGCTTAGATCTGTCCTGCAGGCCTGCCCTGAAACAGCAAAGGACTGGCCTGTGGTGCCTTTGCCAGTGAAAATGGAGTTCAGGGAAGATTTGTGTGTGGCCCACAGGCTCCATTTTTGGCAGTGATGACCTCCTGCAACCCTCTGCCAGTGAAAACAGAGCTTGAGGAGGCCATAGTGGCTAAAAAAAGAACCTCGAAGAGTGACATGGAGTTGGCCACAGCTTAATGTTCTGATTTTGGCCCAAAATGATTCAGATGGCCAAACAGAACTTGAAAAATATCAAATTGTATTTAAACATTTTGAACAATTTAAGCCAATTTGCACACTCCTGTTTACAATTAATTTATTTGCCACCCTGGCCACCCTGGCCACGCTCCCAGCCCCTTGGCCACGCTCCCAGCCCCTTGAGGTCAAATACAACCCTGTTGCAGACCTCAGTGAAATCGAGTTTGAAACCACTGTTTTAAAGCCACTTTCATTCTAATCCACTGATAGAAAAGAACTATAAAACTGGTGGATGATCTTTTGTGAATAAGTGAATCTTTTAAGAAAGTGATAATTGGAGAATTATACCGACTTGCAAAGGGCAGAAGCTCTGTAATGTCTATATGTCTTTAGAAATGAGGTCTGGGAACTGCTTAAAATGAAAATCCAGTTGGAACTGAATTATGTCTTGCCAGGAAAAAGGGTAGAGAAATTGGTATGTGAACAACTGACCCAACCAATTAAGCCTATGATGATTAGCCTTAATCAAATGTGGTTATTTAGGATATATTTGGCCTACACTACTTCCCCCTATACAGATAACTCCCCCTTATTATATGACTTACATAACTGAAAGTTAGATACCTTTCTGCAGATTGATTAATTTGATGACCAGGTTAAAAAGGGAATACTGGCCCCTGTCCTAATCAGGAAATTTTAGTAACCCTTCCATTGAATTGTTATCCTTCAGTCTCAAGAGACTATGGTATTGTGCTATGAAACCGGTAACTGCCATTTCCCGTATTGTTTCAATGCTGTATGCAAAACTGAAGTGTCCTCTCCAGAGCACAAGGCCTGGGTAATTTAATATGGAGGATAAACTATTACCCAAGCAGCAGATCACCCATCTCCATGTCACTGAAATAGTCTAATGCAGGGGTCTCCAACCTTGGCTCCTGGAAGCCTGGCGGACTTCAACTCCCAGAGTTCCACAGCCAGCAAAGCTGGCTGTGGAATTCTGGGAGTTGAAGTCCGCCAGGCTTCCAGGAGCCAAGGTTGGAGACCCCTGGTCTAATGGAACGTCAGAGCCGATACGATTATTTCCAGCTGCACTGCAGGAGTTACCAGAATGATTGTACATAGTCATGAACTTCTGGGACTCCAGATGCAGATTTGGTAGCCCTTCCATCACTGTGGCTAAATGGGTGAATAAAAAAGATTCATACGGATGAAGTGGTTTTGCTATCTAAGCTTTTCAACATTGCTTTTATTATTTTATTTTGATTTTCTAGGGTACAGACAAAAAAGAAGAAAAATATAGAACTGAATAACTGAAACCTAAAATAAAGCAAAATACATTGTAACATGTTAAAAAATATAATTTTTTTTGTAAAAAATACAATAATATTATAAAAGCAGTTCACTTTTTGATTAATAGACTGAACTTTTACCATATCAGTCATAGTGATCACTCTTTTTTTTTTTATAAAATCAATACAAGTCCAGTTGAAAATTTTCACATTTCTTCAATCCATAATTTTATATCTGGGGTTGTAGCTTCTTTTCTAGCTGCTTGTTACTATTGGTTTTGCTCCAGTCTAAACTGAATATACAAGTTCTTAATAGACTTACCAATGTTTCTAAGTGTTTGGTACTTAATTTAACTTCATTTTATTTAAAACCTTAGTTTTCTTTTCAATTGTTCATATATGTGTGCATTTTGGATTCTCTCTCTCTCTCTCTCTCTCTGTGTGTATACCAAAATGGTATGACCAAAGACATTTGGTGTGAAATTGTGTTTCTTCAAATTTATTACATCTCCACAATTAAAAATCTGAAGGTAAACCTTTCTAAAGCTTCAATACATACATTTTAATGTTCTGATTTTGGCCCAAAATGATTCAGATGGCCAAACAGAACTTGAAAAATATCAAATTGTATTTAAACATTTTGAACAATTTAAGCCAATTTGCACACTCCTGTTTACAATTAATTTATTTGCCTGTTTCTTCTGTGAATCTGTAGTGAAGATTGTTCTATATAAATGTGGATAAGAGAGACTGTATTTTATGTAGATTATCTTGGGTGTACCTACTTGTGCAAAACTTTCAGAATCAAGGCTGCAAATATTTTCTGTACTGTAAAGTTTAATACTGATGTGTTATTTTAGATGCATTTTCATGGTAAGAAAAAAAGATTTGTGATCATGAAGGCGCCCAAGAATCATGACCCTGAAGATACATGGAGAGAGCATGAGCTTCTCTTCTTTATGTTACTGGTTGCCTTCAAATATCTCCTATTTTTTTAAACACACACGCCACAGAGATAATTTTCTCTAATATTAAATCCACATTGAAATTAATAAAAAGCTGTATTTTTTGAAATATATATACTTGAGTCATAATATTAATCAGGCTTCTACTATGCACACCTATTCTAGAAAAGGAATATGTATGGACAAATCGGTCTGTTAAAATTCATCTGCCACCCACATACTCCTCTTGTGCAGACAGTATAACTCAGGGATGAGTCAGCACATTTTTAGCCTGTTGCTATATTACTCAGCCCATCCAGCATTCAAACTTTTGTTATTTTTCTAGAGAGCAGACCAGAGGTGGGATTCACATTTTTTTATTACCAGTTCTGTGGGCGTGGCTTGATGGGCATGGCTTGGTGGGTGTGACAGGAGAAGGATACTGTAAAATCTCCATTCCCTCCCTACTCCTGGGAGAAGGATATTGCAAAATGTCCATTCCCTCCCCAGCCCACTAATCTGATTTCCAGCTCTGTTCTCTTGTTCAGGGCAACAAAAGAAGACCCAGATGATCAGCTGGGACTTGGGAGGCAGATAATGGATACAGGTACACTATAGATACAAACTCAAGGTTAATCACACCAAACTTGACTGCAGAAAATACAACTTCAGCAACAAAGTGGTCAATGTTTGGAATACTCTACTTGACTCTGTGGTTTCTTCCCCAAACCCCAAAAACTTTAACCTTAGACTGTCTATTATTGACCTCACCCCCTTTCTAAGAGGCCTGTAGGGGGCGTGCATAAGCACACCAATAGTGCCTACCGTCCCTGTCCTATTGTTTTTTATTTTTCTTATAAGTATCTATCTCATGTATTCAAAACTATATTTATTCTTATACCTGTATCTTGTAAGCGACTGACAAATCAAATAAATACTAAAGCGATTGACAAATCAAATAAATACTAAATACTAGAATAGATGGGGGCATTGCCAGTCAGAGGTGGTATTTGCCAGTTCTCTGAACTATTCAAAATTTCCACTACCGATTCTCCAGAACTGGTCAGAACCTACTGAACACCATCTCTGGAGCAGACTTGTAAAAGCAGAGGAAGATTTATAATATAGGCAGAAAGGTATGCCAAAGAATGATCTTGAACTGTAGTTCTCAACAGACAATTAGGAACGAGTAAATTTCCCTCTCTTTGTATTATCATTGGGCTACCAAATTATGAATGGTATTGTGTGGAAAATATCACTTCATGAGTGGGGAAAAGACTACTTCACAATGCTTTCCCATATGCTTTCCATTATTTTATTTTATTTTTATTTGTACTTGGGTCTAACTTGTTTTTACTGTTCTTTTGTTTTCACTGGCAATTTATTGCACACTGCCTAGAATCATGTTTGTGAGATGGGTAGTTATATAAATCTCATAAAGTAAGTAAATAAATAAATACAAATAAAATAAAATATATGTACTATCACATAACAACATTAAGTACATACAATGAAAAGGCGATAGATTTGGTCATTGAAATTCAGCTGTAAAATTGCTGATTTTCAACAGCATGCTATTTTTCTATTTTTTTTATATATATCAATAAAGAATAGAAAGGTTTAAGCTTCCATAAGGCTTAACAGGCTATTTTACCCAGTTCCATGAAAGTACAACAAACCAAAATGAAAAGGCAATATTAAGAACAGATTAAATAGATTGAAGAAAATTAAAGAAAGTATGGCTTTTTTTTTTTACTATAAAAAGCTGCTCTACTCTTGCTCTAGCCCAGGGGTGTTAAACTTACATCATCATGGCATCGTCATGTGACATATCATGAGTTTTTTCCCCTTTGCTAATCTGGGGGTGAGGGGTGGCCAGCGCATGATACATCCGGCCCACAGGCTACAAGTTTGACAACCCTGTTCTAGCCCAAAGCAATGCTTGGTTGCTTTGTTCATGCAACACACAATAGTGATGTAAGTTATAGTTTGGGCAGTGATTTTGTCAAAATTCAGGTGTTAATTGGGAAAATTTCCTGCAATGTTATTCCCTCTCAAATAAGAGACTGAAATTAATTATAAACACACACACACACACACACACACTTTGTGTGATGTTCTTTCTCCATTCCTGCAACTCAACTACAGAGATTCCTTCCTGTCCATAAATATGTACAGGTGATACATTTCTTATTTTTATGCCTAAAGCAGAGGTGGTATCCAGCAGATTCTGACCAGTTTTGGAGAACTGGTAGTGGAAATTTTGAGTAGTTTGGACAACTGGCAAAAACCACCTCTGACTGGAGATTTTACAGTATCCTTCCCCTGCCACGCCTACCAAGCCATGCCCACAGAACTGGTTGTAAAAAATTTAATCCCACCCCTGGCCTAAAGTACAGGTGGTCTTCAACATATTACCTCAAATTGAGCCCAAAATTTATGTTGCTATGTGAGAAATCTGTTAAGTGAATTTTGCTCCATTGTACAACTTTTCTTGCCACATTTGTTGAGTGAATCACCACAGTTGTTAAATTAGTAACACTGTTGCTAAGTTACTAATCTGGCTTTCATATTGACTTTGCTTGTCAGAGGGTCACAAAAGGTGATCACATACCCCAAGGACACTGCAGCCATCATAAATATGAAGCATCCAAATGTAAGTCACATGACCAAGGGATGCCATTGTAACTTTGAACGGTCACTAAATAAACTGTTGTAAATTTAGAAATACCTGTGCATATATACACACAGTAATTATTAATGTGAATTGCCTGTAAAATAATTTTACATAAGAATCATATAATATTAATGATATTAATGGTTCCCCTATCTATATTTACAACCATTTTTTCTCTCACATGCAACTGCTACTACTTTGTTGAAACAAAGAAAAAAATGGACAAGAAAGAAGAATGAGAGATGCAATGAGAAAGGAAAGAAAAGAAAATGAGAAACAAAAATGAATAGAGATTTTGTGAGGGGAAGGATGTAATTTAACAGAGAATAAACTAAAAGAAAACAAAGTCCTATTTAGTCATGAATAATCCGTATTTCACAACAATCATACTTGTATTATTATTTTGTTTAAAAAGAGGAAAATAGCACTTCTGGTGCCTCTCTTCATTCATAGATAATCATGTTCGGGAATGGGAGAGGTGATACTACATGAGATTAAAATGATAAATCAATGTAGGGGTCAAAATTTGTGAATATGATGCGTATTCAGGATAATTTGTCTGCTTGCCTATACATTGGAACCTAAAGTTCTGTTTTTATTTTCCTGACTGTTTCAGATCACAAGCTGTGAATTATCATAAAAAACATACTACAATATATACAGATCATCTAGATCAGTGTTTCTTAACTTCGGCAGTTTTAAGACATATGTACTTCAATTCCCAGAATTTCCAGTCATCCATCTTAAAGTTGCCAAGATTGATAAACATTGATGTAGATTACGCCAAGCTTACACCTCTTTCATCAAAACCTCAAACAAGAGGAAGCTCTTTTGTCATTACTAAACTACTGAATTATTGAGATCACTATGTGCTCATTGGCTGATCTATCCTGAATGGCTGACCTATCCTTTCAGACTGATTCTATATAGCCTATATATGGTGTATGTGAGTTTTCTAAGAAGTAGTACAAAGCCTTCACTGGCACAGACCTCTTTCTTTATTAAACAAGAATTTCTGAATGTTTTTCTGCCTAATTCTGTAATATCCTAGAATTCTTCCACTCCTCTGATATTGATTCTATTTCAGAATTCCAATGGCTCTCTATGTAGCATGTGGAGTTTGCCAGATGTAATTGGGATTGTGACTATCGTTATTCAAACCAGCATGTTCAGAACATGTAATGTTGTAGTACTATAGGTAATGATGCAGAAGTATACTTTCTGAAGAGTTATAAGTGCTCAGTAGCATCCAGTGTAATCACCAGCACTATGACTGACCCAGAAGTCTAGGATAACCAGTACAGCAAATAAAACTTGAGTTATTCAATTTCTTGGTCATTGCATTTTGTACTGGCTGTGGTTTCCAAGTCATTTTCAAAGGCGGCCAATCAAGGATGGGATTCTACTGTTCTGTCCGGCTCTGTAGAACTGGTAGCTCTGAAGAGCAGCAGACATAGAACTGGTTCTTGACCTTTATTTCCTGCTTTTTTACACGGCACAGCTGCGATTGAAAAAGCAGGAAAATTGTGCTCTATCCTGCATAGTATAGCATAGCTGACGTTGTTCCACACGCGCGCTCAGCAAATTGCAAATCTCAAAATCACCAAACTGGTAGTTACACCGGTCGGATCCCGCCCCTGCAGCCAATGTAGAATAACTTGCAGTAGTCCAGCTGAGTGATCATCAAGATGTGAAATAACAATACCAGGTGTTTTGGTTCAGGTGGAGCTATAACTGCACACAAATTTGGTTAAAGAACACATCATTTATAAAATGTATGTTTGTATTTTGATTACTTGGTTATTTTTTAAAAAAATCAGCTCTAAAGCAGGAACTTTAACT
The DNA here is from genome assembly GCA_033807585.1 of Hydrophis major. Classification (NCBI taxonomy): domain Eukaryota; kingdom Metazoa; phylum Chordata; class Lepidosauria; order Squamata; family Elapidae; genus Hydrophis; species Hydrophis major. The sequence continues at coordinate 111,832,879 of CM066332.1, forward strand.
AAATCAATCGGATAAAGTTTAGTTGCAGGAGGACTACCTCTTAAAAGAATGATTTATGGACTTGTCAGTGAAACCCAATGCTGGTTTTATGTTTCATATAGTTCTTTATTAATCCTGCAAATATATTAAAGTCCATCTTCTTGAAATTTCCCTATTAATTTATACTTGTTTTCCTAGCATGATGTTTATGATATATGGGCAGATATCTTAAAAGATGTAAGAGATAAAAACCCAATAATTAAATTGTTGTAACTATGTATCATTGCAACTATGTATCATTCATGTGTTTGCAACATTGTATCATTCACGTGTAATCATTAACTTCTGTCTCTTCAGTGACCTTTGCAAGGCACGTACAAGGGACAAGGAGCTAGACGGTTGTTAATAAGCTTATCCACATTGTAAATAATCTGTCCGGTATGCAGCTTTGTAAACATGCACATCCTGATGAGATTACCATGTTTGACTTGAGCTTTGATTAAATCATTTTCTTGTAAAAAAGCACAATAAAAGAGCGTGTGCCAAGACATTCGGGGCGCGCTCATCAAGAGGAAACCTCGCTTCCTGTCATTTCTCTTCCCTTCGCTCCCTATCCTGAGCCGCCCATCAGATGCGGGATGGCAGATACCGCATTCTGGTGACCCCGATGTGATTCCCTAAGGGGGATACGTTGCGACGCGCCCATATCTTATCAGCTCGATGGGAGCTGTGCATCGCCAAGCCTGAAGCGAATTGCACATCATCGGATCTGAAACACGGTCTCGACTTTCGTAAGTATGGGTGGAAACTTTTCTCAACAACAGACGCAGCATCTGAAGGAATTGAGGGAGTTAGTCGCTTCTTCTTCTAAATACTCTGCTAATTTAAAGGGCTCGCCTGTAAAAAAGAAACCTATTGCTACATTATTGGCTTATGTGTGGCAACATTGTCCCAATTATTCAGAGGAAGGGTCCTTAAAAATTTCCACTTGGCAAAAAATTGGTGAACATCTCCATAGTCCTCCTCGTGCACCTATTGGCATTTTGGTCACTTGGAGGAAAATTATGGAGGCTTTAAAAGTTCATTATAAAATAGAAGCAGGGAGTATGTTTGAATCTCCCCCGCCAAGTTATGATAACTTTTCTGTTCTTCAACCCTCTGCTCCCGATGGTCATAAGTCATTACGGGAGCCTCCCTCCATTCAATCCACTTCCATAAATGTAGAGCCCCTGTGTCCTCCACCACCCTCCCGAGGTGGGGGAGGTGTTGTAAAAGCCATTCAACAAGCCTTTTATGAAGGGGAAATGGATGAGGACACCCTTGCAGCTGCCTCCCTTTATCCTGTCATACAAGCCGGCAATCCCCCAGCTCCTCAGTATACCCCAATGCCATACAAAATAATTAAGGATTTGAAAGCAGCTTGCAAGGAAAATGGTATTCAATCCTGCTATGTACAGGGTCTTTTAGGGTCAATAACCCAACCAGGCACTGACTTGATAAATGCTGATTGGCGTACATTATTTACCATGATCCTCACGCCTTCACAATTTTTGGTCTGGGAGTCAGAATTTCATAAATGTACCGTAGCCGCAGCCGCTAGAGGCTTGCCGGCAAATGTCACTTTAGATATGCTTAACAGTACTGGCACCATGCTTACCATTGCCCAGCAGACTGCCACAGACGCAGCTGCTTTCCCTATATTACAGGATTGTGCTTTGGCCGCGGCTCGAAAAATTGATAATGCGGGATGCGTGCCCAAATCTTTCTCTAAGATTATCCAAGGACCTTCTGAGCCTTTTTCCTCCTTTATAAACCGTCTCACAGAAGCCTTGGAGAGACAAATTGATAATGAGAAGGCTTGTAATGAATTAGGTTTAAAACTTGCCTATGAAAACGCAAACGCTGATTGTCAGAAAGTTTTGCAACTATTAATTAATAAGAAAAATGTTATCTTGGCAGATTATCTTGCAGCCTGCCGAATCATAGGAACCACATCCCATTCCATGTCTACTCTGGCTACAGCCATTACGGAAGGCATGCAGCAGAACATGGGCTCTCTTCTTCCTATTTCCCAACAAAATACTCGTAAAATGGGTAATTGTTTTAATTGTGGCAAGCCAGGTCACTTTAAGAGCCAATGCAAAGCCCCGGGTGGGGGAGCAAATATGTCAAGAAACCAGGTAGCTCACCCAAAAACGCCATGCCCTCGATGTAAAAGGGGCTATCACTGGGCTAGTCAGTGCAGAGTCCAAAAGAATGAACAGCAGAATAACCCTACAATCATTCAAAAACCTTTTTTGAATCAGGGAAACTAGAAACGGGGCAGGCAGCCAGCCCCACAACAAAGGCTGCTGAAACTTGCAATTTTTCTTCTTTCGCTTACGATCTTGTTGCTAATGAAACTGTTACTTATCTTCCTGGTATCGCTGACTTTCTCTTTGTACACCCTGTTCAGCCTTTTCATATGCCCCCCGATATTCCAGTGCTAGTCTTTCCTGTAAGGGATTTAGCTGAACAAGGTATTCTTGCCTCTCCTTTTCTGCATGACCCCTCTGTATTGTCTGATGTCTGTCTGTCTGTACTAGCTAATACAGAAGTTACTATAAATGAGGGGGATGTTGTGGCAAAAATGATTGTGCTCTTAGACCAACAACAAGAGCAACTCTATGCAATTGAAAGACCAATTAGTCAACCGAAACCTACGGTAACATTCTTATAGAATGGTCGATCATTTCTTGATCTTTTAGATACTGGAGCGGATATTTCCGTCATCCGAACTGCTGAGTGGCTGGACACCTGGCCTGCAGATGTGGCATCAGCGGTGAGAGGAGTGGGGGGACTCCAGGAGACTCGCATTAGCAGAAACTGGGTAAAAGCCCATTCGCCTGAGTCTCAATGTGTTGCTTATATTAAACCAGCTGTAATCCCTCTGTATACTAATTTGTGGGGAAGAGACCTTATGTCACAGTTTAATGCGCAACTCACCCTCCATTAACCATGCTTCACTTATATTTGACTAACAATAACCCTGTGTGGATTGATCAGTGGCCTCTCCCTTCTATAAAGCTTGAAGCCTTACATTCTCTTGTTCAAGAACAATTAGATAGAGGTCATCTAGAACCCTCATTGAGTCCATATAATACCCCAGTTTTTGTTATCAAAAAGAAAAACGGCGCTTGGCACCTCCTTCAGGATTTAAGGGCTGTGAATTCGGTCCTCCTTCCAATGGGACCCCTGCAATGTGGTCTTCCAAATCCTAACATAATTCCTCAAGAGTATGACCTTGTCATTATCGATTTAAAAGACTGCTTTTTCTCCATTCCATTACACAAGTCAGATAGAAAATTATTCGCTTTTACAGTACCAACTTTAAATAATCAAAGACCTACCAAACGATATCAATGGAAAGTCTTACCACAAGGCATGTTAAACAGTCCAACTATGTGTCAATTTTTTGTGGATTTAGCCTTGCAACCATACAGGGACAAATATCCTCATTTTTTAATCTATCATTACATGGATGATATATTGGTATCTGCACCTGGCCCAAAGGGCACGGTATTAAAAACTCTGCCGTGCCTGACCTCCATTTTAGGTAAAGCAGGGCTCATTATAGCCCCAGAAAAAAATACAATCCAAACCTCCCTTTTCCTATTTAGGTCACAAGTTACTTGCTTCGGCTGCTGTTCCTTCCCTTCCCCTCCCAACACTTCCCCCGAAACCAACACTTGTGATTTTACAGCAGTTCCTGGGAACCTTAAATTGGGCACGTCCTTATTTGGGTTTGACTACAGCTACATTAGCTCCTCTCTTTAATGCTCTCACGCAAGGTAAAGCCCCATCCGATGTTATCATTCTAAATAAAGTTGCAGGCATTAAAAGACATTTCCCATTTACTGGCTACTCGATGGGTGGATCGAGCTATAGAAAATTGTCCTTTATCAATTGCTTTACTAAATACTGTTCAGAGACCCACAGCTGTCATTATGCAATCTCATCAGACACAGGTTCTGATTTTAGAATGGCTGCATTTGTCTCACACCCCACGGACCACAATCACTAGTAAAGCCTCTGCATATTCCCAGTTGATCTTTAAAGGTCGACAAAGATGTAAACAACTCATGGGATGTGAGCCTGTTTTAATATTCACTCCTTCTTCATTGACTACGTGGGAAATGCTATGGTGTAATTCAGAAGAACTACAATACGCTTTAGTAGAGTGGCCAGGGCAAATTTCTTGCCATTTACCAGCTGACCCACGGTTCACTTTTCTTAAAACTCTCCCTTTTGAATGGCATTCCCCCCTTTCAATATCTCCATTAGTAGATGCACCTACGTTTTATGCAGATGGGGGAAAAATGTATGGTGCTTGTGCATGGTACCAGGAGGGAGAGTGGAAAACTAAAATTACCCCTCCGCAATCTTCTGCTCAACAGGCAGAACTTGCTGCATCTCTTATTGCGTTTCAACAGTTTCAAAAAGCTCCTTTTAATTTAATAGTAGATTCCTTATATGTTTCTCAGATTTTGAAAAATATATATCAAGCCTATTTATCTCCTAGCATATCTGTTTCTTTGTTAAAGTTGTTGCTTCCTCTACAGCAATGTATCAACAGCCGCACACATCCATTCTTTGTAGCACATATCAGGAGCCATCAACCTCTTCCTGGTATATTACAGGAGGGAAACAAGGTGGCAGACGCAGCTGCAGCAGCTGCATCCGGTAAATCAATTTGTAATCTGACAGCAGCCGAAAGCTATGATTATTTTCACCAAAATAAAAAAGATTACAAAAACAATTTTCTCTAACTCAGGCAGAAGCTGCTGCCATTATTCAACAATGCCCCACATGTAGTAAGCAAGGACATTCCATTCCCATAGGAGTAAATCCTAGAGGATTAAAAGCTTGTGAAATTTGGCAAATGGATGTAACTCAGTATCCACCTTTTGCCCCTTGGAAATATTTGCACGTTTCCATAGATACATATTCAGGGTTTATTCTGGCTACTCCTCAAAGGGGAGAAACTGTAAAACATGTCATCAATCATTCAATTCGTACCTTTGCCTCGCTGGGACGTCCAAAAGAAATCAAAACTGACAATGGACCTGCCTATACAAGTTCTGCTTTCCAGGACTTCTGTAACAGATGGGATGTAACCCACAAGTTTGGGATTCCCTACAACAGCCAGGGGCAGGTTATTGTGGAACGAGCGAACTTATCTCTGAAAAGTGCTCTTGATCGATATTCGTTGCGGGAAAAACCCCCGAACCTCCCAGCATTGCAAAATTCTCTTAACATTTGTCTTTACACTTTAAACTTTCTTAATCTGACTGGCATTCCTCCCACTTCTGCTGCTTCTCATCATTTTTCCTCACCCTCACCCCCGCCTAACAGACCTCTGGTATATTATCGCAGATTGCCAGATCCCTCCTGGCAGGGTCCCGCTGAGCTTCTCACTTGGGGACGAGGCTACACTGTGATCTTACTGCCAGACAAAACCACTTGCTGGATCCCTGGTAGGGCGGTTAGACCCTATCATGGGAATTCCTCTGCTACATCTGTATCTTAAAACTCTTCCTGATATTCTTGCCTATATCTTCTTTGCAATTTCTACCTTACTTCAACAAAACCTATGCTTCCTGTCAAAAGACTATTCGTGTTAAAACCATTTCATTAACAGAAGGCTATTATACTTGCTCCATGTGGGTACGTCATGAAAATGCTACCCGTAGTTTTCACTCTGTCACTTCTGTTTTGTTTAAAGAACACTCTACCACTCGCTCTTTTGTTCCTTCTTTACTCTTCCTATGAAAAGGAACCTTAAAATCTTTTCCTCTATTCAATTTAAAACATAGGGGGACCTAAATGTCCTTCTATTGTATTATGGTTTTCCCCACCCCAACTAACATCCTTGATGAATTACCAAATTAATCTTCATTGTCATTATTGTAATTATTATCCTTTTTCTACTAATTGAATTCCCTCCTCATTTCGCAAATGTTCTACAACTAACTTGTCCATAAGCCCTCTCTCCTACTTGTCATGTTTTTATATACCCGAACTCTGATCCTGTCAACAAACGATGCTTCAAAAGAACTGTCCATGACGATCCGCAGAAGCCTCATAGAAGATATAATATTACTTGGACTATAACTGACTTTCAAGGAGTTCGTTTAAGTTCTACAACCAATTTTTCTGGCATAAAAGACTTCTACCCACCACTTCAATTCGATTTGGCAGACGCACCCACACAACTAGGGGATATTCTGCAATCTACACCACTTCAGGAGGAACTTTAACATCACGCCTGAAAGGAATGTATTTTATCCCTGGCAATAATTTTGTTTGGACTTGTTTCACCGGTCTCATGGCATGTGTCCACGGGGATGAAATTGTTAAATCCAAATCATTTTGCATTCAAGTATGGCTTGTGTGTATAACTCTGATGATTTTATATCCCTACAGGTACCCATGGAATACCCCCTTTTTGCAAAATCGTAAAGATTTAGATCTGTTATTTTTTAAAAAAAACAAAAAACAAGGGGGATTGTGTGCTATGCTTAAAGAAGAATGTTGTCTTTATGCTAATAGTGGGGGTGGTGTTGTTTTCTATTTCACCATGGCTTACAACCTTTTTAACTGCATTGGCAGGATCATTAATAATCACTATATTGATATGTATTATAGGACCTTGTTGTTTTAATAGAATATTGCAATTTTTTAAAAAAAAATTAATTATCCTCCATAACTGCTGATGTTAATGTGCTATTGCAAGCTCATGTTATATCCTCAACACCGGACGAAAAAAATGTCATTGCTGAATTACCGCTCCTTGGACAACCCTGACGCTGACGGGTCGCACTCTTGCCTAGATGACGGGGACGGCGAACATTCTATAAAAATGGTTCCTGTCTTCTCGGACGAGGAAGAAGACTCGTCATCAATAATAAAAACAGAGGAGATGTTGTAACTATGTATCATTGCAACTATGTATCATTCATGTGTTTGCAACATTGTATCATTCACGTGTAATCATTAACTTCTGTCTCTTCAGTGACCTTTGCAAGGCACGTACAAGGGACAAGGAGCTAGACGGTTGTTAATAAGCTTATGCACATTGTAAATAATCTGTCCGGTATGCAGCTTTGTAAACATGCACATCCTGATGAGATTACCATGTTTGACTTGAGCTTTGATTAAATCATTTTCTTGTAAAAAAGCACAATAAAAGAGCGTGTGCCAAGACATTCGGGGCACGCTCATCAAGAGGAAACCTCGCTTCCTGTCGTTTCTCTTCCCTTCGCTCCCTATCCTGAGCCGCCCATCAGATGCGGGATGGCAGATACCGCATTAAATATAGAGAAAATGGAAGAAAATAGGGATGGAATTCTGATAATGGTGAGAGACCAATTCTTCTATTATGGTTAAGAATAGAAAGTGTAAAAAAGAGAAAATGTTAGAAGTTAAAGAAAGTAAGCATAAAAAGAAGCAAAAGATAAAACTGAAATGACAAAGAAGGATATAGGGAAAGGACATGAATAAGAAACAGAAAGTTCGCTGCAGTCATTAATGCTGGAGTTTTAATTGACCTAAAAACAGATTTTCCCCAGTTCTTATATCTATACTTGCATCAAATATTCAATTTACAGATTTCCCCCAGTCCTTATATCTATACTTGCATCAAATAGTCCTTGACTTACAACTATAATTGAGCCCAGGATTACGGTCATAAGTTGTTACAGTTGTAAGTCAAAGCATCACATAAAGATTCATTCTTTGATGTTTTCTGTAATATGATCATGTGACCATGGGTATGTACTGCCATTGTGACTTTGAAAACGGATCATAAGTAGCCCTGGGAAGGTCTGTCATAACTTTGAATAGCTTTTAATGACTGGTCATAAATTGAGGAATACCTGTATATAGACATACTATTTCTCAAGGTTTTTCAATCTATTCATATCAATTTCTTTTATAAAGGAAATTTAATTATTATACTGCTATACTGCTTTTATGCAAACATTATAGAGGAAGTATACCTACCCCTTGACCGTAAAACTGGATGATCTAGAAGTTTTCTTCTTGTTTCTAGTATTCAGAGAATAATGGATATTAAGGTCAAAAATGGTAACTTTGTAGAACGTGCACGTTTGGATCATACAAATGACCCATGTATTGTATCCAGAGTAGCATAGTTTGTGAAGAGACCAGTCTCATATAACTCATTCATGTTTAATCTCAGCATTGACATTTTGTTTTATGCCAGTATGGCAACTTGGTTTTTCTTGTGGTACAGAAGTCATAAGATCATCTTGACACGTTAGGTCTCTTACATCACTTGGAGAAAAAAAAACTGGAGAGATTTCTCAAAGGCTCAGAGCCATCTTCAAATTATTGCAACAATTGAGATAGTTGGAGCAACTGAACCAAAACAATGCTGTTGATTCACTTTTACAAGTGAGAAAACCAGAGTGCTATATGAAGTGGCTATGAGTTCACTCAAGGCAGGCCTTCAAAGCAGGGGTGGGATTCTACCAGTTTGCACCTATTAGCTATAACTGGTTGTTAACATTCTAAGCAGTTCAGAGAACCAGTTGCTAGAAGAAATTACTGGCCTAATCCTGTAAGGAAGGCAGGAAGGAAACATTCTGGTGTTGCTTACAGAAACTGCCTCTCCATTAACCGTTATTACATTCTTGGCAGGACTAGACATCCTGTCTCTGGAACTTCTGTGGAATTTTCCCCCCCTCCTTTGCTGGTACTTTGCTTGTGTGGAGTGACCATTCAAAGTTACAATGGCACTGAAAAAAGTGACTTATAACCACTTTTCACACTTACGACTTTTGCAGCATCCCCACATTCATGAGAGGCCAGGAGATGAGATGCATACCTCGATGTGAGTGATATTGAGTTGTCCACACCCAGTCAGTCACATGACCACCAAGCCATGTCCACCCAATCACCTGACCACCAAGCTATGGCCAACACCTAAGCCACGCCCACAGAACTGGTTGTTAAAAAATTTGAATCCCACCCCTGCTTCAAAGACCTGCAAAACCCTGTTCTTTTTTGTTAACTTCATAATAATTAGACAGTAGCAGGGGGTTGTTATTTCTTCTTTCAAACAGGAGTGAATTTAGAGATGGGACTTAAATAAATCATGGACAATAATATGCAGTCTCCCTCCATTCTCCTTTACAATAGTCTGTCATTGCATTTTGTGATGCTACCCAGGGATGTAAACAGCACAAGAAATAAAGACTCAGCTCCTCCTTTCCATGTTTATTTCATTTTTGTTTTTGTGGGGGTTTGTGTGTGCGTTTTTCCTTTTCAGACTCCAGAAGAACAAAGCAGATGTCAAAAGATACAAAAAAAAAAGAAGTTAAATGGACCAATAAAATAAAATAAAATAATTTTATCTGTTTTTACATACACAGATGCATACATACACACACACACACATGCACACACTGTGCATGCCAGGAAGAAGAGCCTGTATAATAGTGCCAAAAACAACATGGGGGAATGAATGGCTGTAGTTGGAGAAATAGGAAGGTTCTCACCCTATCTTCTTCTGTACAACTCTTTTTCTTGTCAGCAGAATCTCATCACAAAACCACAAACCTTATAATTCTTATACAAAATTGTTTTACAGAATGTTAGGTTGTGTGTGTCATCAGAAAGATGGAGAAAGGGAATATATTTAGGGTGTGGTCAACTTTTTAAGAAAACATGCAACATTCTATATGATGCAGTTTATATGCACCTTATTTTTGAAAATGTCTGTCAGATGGGTAGAGACCGATATAGGAAAGCATATGAAAGAACTTTAGAGACAGAAAATAATTTTTTATTTTAGATGCCCATTCAATGCACGGTAGATGTATGATTTTCCTTGTGTATTGTTATATTATGTATAGGACTGAATCTAGGCTGAAGTAGTTGCCATTATATCCACTGAAACCTATTTGATATTTGTTCTTTATTTATTATTTAATTTATCTGTATATTCATTTCTTTTCTATCACCATAAACTCATGAATTTCAGCTTCAGTAGGAGTGTAAATTGGTTAGACTGGCTCCAATAGAATCCATTGATACGCTAGGAATTAAATAAACATATACTTCTACATGTAAACCAATTAATTCTCACTTAAATCACTTTAAGTAGGGATATTAAACAAAATAGTTATTTTGCATTTTTGCAACAAATTGATGATGTCTTCAAACTGAATTTCTGCATATATTTTATTAAATTACATTTTAAAAAATCTATCTCTTTCTCCAGAATTTGGGATAACACATCTAGTTCCTGGCATGCATTGAGTGGGCATTATACAAATTGCAATAATATGATACATAAAATTCCATAAGAGATTTATTTAATTGCATTTCCAGGAGCTACTATTTAAATTCAAAATTGCATTGTGATAATAGCTGTCATGCCACCCAAATTCACAAATGGAAAGAGAAACACCCATTTTTAGCTCTCTTGTGAAGTATGTTACACCCCAGCTGATGACATTGAGAAAATATATTCTTTGTTGTTAGGTACTTCATTTTAAACTCTTTTAGTTGATAGGTAAGGAACCTTGCTTTTAGCAGGCTTAAAGTTATTCTGAGATTTAATGTGTAATGTGAGATTTATCTTGTCTTCCAGCACTGGGTAATATTTCTCAAAATTGGAGAAAGAGCGGAAGATTTTTTTTTTAGATTCTGTTTTATTTGTTAAGATCAACATCCACAGCAATAACTAAGCATTTTAGGACATAGAATTACTTTATGACTTAATAAACTTGGCTTCTTAAGAATACACAAAAGGTAGCCTTTTTGTAGTATGTATATTTTCATTTGCAAGAAGGAATGAAAAATACTCATAAAGAGACTACATTGTGTAAACAACATATATGTTTTTCTTACTGTTTTGATCTGTGTGTGTGTATGCGTGTGTATGTATCTGTAAAAAATTTTTTTCATATTTTGTCTATTTCTGAACAAATTTGTCTCTCCAAAGAGAGCCTGAAAGTATCTACTGTACTGAATATTTCAGCATGGACATTTGACTATTCTTTGTTATAACCTCAAATGTTCTGAAAGTTGTCCCTCATTAAAATGTACAAGCATTTTGCTTTGCTGTAGAACAAGTAGTTTCCTTTCCATTCACAAAGGCTCTTCCCAAAAAGGTTCAAAGGAATTAGTCTGCAATGTATGAAGCTTTTTTAGGAGTGAATAAAAGTAAGCAAAGGACAGCTAAGTCAATCTCTGCCCTCTTTATTAAATGTACATTAATCGGTTGGGAAAAGAAAATAGATGTGACATCGAATTTTATGTATAGAATTTTGAAGTGATCCCACACATGGTAAATATTGTTATCACTTTAAAATTCTATAAATAAAGTTAATTTGTTTGGATAGTTAGGCAGAAAATCTTAACACTTCTCCACTGACTAAATTCCCAGTAGTTTTTTTTCTGCAATCAGGGTTATATCCTTGGATTTAAAAATATCACTGTTCAATTGGAACAAATATGTGCTCATCTTGTTGGGGGAAGTTTTCTGATTTAAGATCTGAAAACTGAAAGTTTGTTACTGGAAAACAATCAATCTCTGCCAGAATGTCAGTGAGTCTCAGATCTACCATCTTAGAACTTTACAGGCAGGTTTGCCACACTGTAAGACATGCAAACTGATATACTCTGATGATGGTTGTAGTTCATATTGTTCAAGATGACAGTTTCCCTGCTGTCTGGATATTCTGAGAAGTACTCTGAGAATAGTCTGTTTCTTCTCATGCCTTAAGTCACTGAGTATATATTCTTTATTTTTTAGGATGGATGGGGATTGTTAGACATTTGCTAACAAGTAATATCATTTTTGTATCTAAGTTTTTCTTTTTGTTATGTAGAGATAATTGGACACTTCATTTCACTTTCATATATTTACAAACTTGTAGAAGAAATACATTTTTGTATTTTGCTTATATGACACTAAATGTTAAACTTCCATCAATCAAACACAATTACACCTACAGTCTCAAGGAACCAATATCCTCTTCTGAATCACCACCCAGACATGGCCAGAAGCTGTAGCTTTTTAGAGCAGTGCAGGGAAAAGAGAGACAGGGTCAGCATAAAGAGGAAGAGTACAAATAGATTATATAAACATCTTCACACAAATGTGTCATTGAAGTATCATTGTACATTTACTCACTCTTCTTGACTCTCTCCAAACCCTCTTGACATCAACAATAAGCAAAAGTTGTCAGGAGCCAGTAAGACCTAAGAGTGTACAGAATCTTTCAAGAAGCACAAAGACTACCTCTGATTCTCTACTGAATAGCCCCAACTGAATAATTATTATTCTTTCAAATCAAATACCATCCATTGATATCTTATTGATAGATTTCTAAAAACTTTACAAAACTGTAATTTGCATGCATTTTTTTTTCTGTAAAGTGCCTCAGTGTACATCCCCATTACACAGAAAGAAGCTTGGCCATTAAATAGAAATATTGACTAAAGTTTGTCATGAGTCAGCAACAAAATATCTAGGAATATGATTTATATTTCTCTGCTTCATTTTGAAGTTTTGTCCTATTTCTTGTTTCAGGTCACCTTATTCTGCTTAAGAAAAACCCTGTTGCTATTTTGTTATTTTATATCTATACTTTAAAAAGCATGTGTTTAGTCTTCTTTTTTCTAAAAAAAGAGAAAATGCAGCCAATAGTACAATGTTTATCAGGAAAACTAAATAATAATAATATAGTAAACCAGTGCATTCAGACCAACATTTTCAAATGGATCTACCACAGCAAAGCTAAGTGACAGATATGGCATTGACAAAAAACAAGGCAAGTAACAGAGACAATACAGGGAGACAATCTTAACTCCTTTCCAAATGTTTAAATGCAAGACCATGCTCACATTCTACAAGTATTTGCCAAATGATGGGAGATGCAACTACTCAGAACAGGAGCATAATTTATTATAGAAGCCATTGTCAGTCCCAGATCACATATGGAAACAAGTCTTAGTGTTTGTTTGCAACAGTTTTCAGTAATACATCCACACATTTCTAGCAATACCTTAGTGGTTATGCAATACCATCCATATTTGATTGAACCATAAATGATTCAGTGATTCTTGAAGTTTACCTTTGACACTTAGGATGGTCAATTTTGAAGCAACAAATTTATCACAACATATTTTTCTTCACTCAAATCTTCCTACCAATATTTCTTTCTTTTTTCCACAAATAATTTCTTTTCTCCTGAATTCACCAGCACTTTCCTTAAATTACCAATTTATCTGCCAGGATAAGTTAGCATTGTATTGAGTTTATTAAGAGTAGAGTGTGGGTTCCCTGTCAAGCTTCTGCACTTATTTGCAGAATATGTAATTACTCTAATGAATATTACTGGATCTCTCACTTTTAAGCAACTATTATTTACCATAAAGGAAGACAGTTCTGAATTAAAGATGATGTCCCACCTCCAAGGAAATTAGAAAGAAAATTTATATGTCTGAATTTCTTTGCTAATGTAAGTTGACCGTGTCATTACAAATTATTTGGCTGGTGAAGGTGGAAATCTATTCTCTTTTCAAGTAAATACAGTGCCAATTATGGACATACAATCTATGCTTTTAAATATGATACATTTAATTCAGCTGTATTTGCATCCTAATAAGAGTACAGGTTCATAGCCATAGGAAACAGAGCTGAAAGCCTATGTACACACTTAAGTTTTGAGCTGGAAATGAATTTTACCTCCAGTTTAAAAATAATAAAATGGCCTCATAGAAATATATTTCACAATACAATTACAAAGTCTCATACCCTGAAAAATACTAATATTAATTGTGGCCTTATTACATAAAGGCTTCCTCAGAAGGCCACATCTATGGCATTTGAAGGAGCAAATCCTCTACCAGGAACAAATAAACAGAAAATGTAACCAACAGTGTTAATAGAGACCAGGCCTCAGTGCTGAATGCACTATTTTTTTCTCTCTCTTTCTCTCTCTCACACACAATCTCTCTCTCTCTCTTTCCCCTAGCTCTCATTGTGAAAGCTCTCTCCATTATCATCATCACAGCAGATAAAATCATCACAAAAGATAAAATAAAAAAGGATATAGAATTTGTAAGAATAATTTTATTTCATGAATTGGAACTGCGTGTGAAAGAATTGGCATCTATTAGGACAGCTTAAATAGAATGGAAAGGGAGAAAAGTGCTTAATCCATGAATCTTTAAAACTTCAAAGCCCTTTCCCCCCCCTCCCTACAGGAAACTTCTTTCCAAAGAAACCCAAATGGATGAAGGGAAACTCATAAAAGATAAACAGGATATGGACTTTTAATCTGAATTTCAATGGCTTTTCTCTCCCTAAAAATTCACTCCAATATAAATGCAGTCGCTTTGCTGCTGAAAAAGCTTCCAGTAAAAGGTGGGAAGAAGTTATCAGAAAAGAGTAGGAGTTTCTCATTTACCTAGTAAAATTTCCACTTTTCTTCTGTTTCTGGAAACATCTGTATATTTTATTCAAAATTGTGGGTTTCGGCTTAAAAAGTGTTCTGGAAGCAGAACATATTGGCAAATTTCTGAAGCAAGCTTATGTAGCAGTACATTTAATAGTCACATGTATATAACATACTTCTGATTGTATGGAAAATAAGTTTCAGGAAAGAAACTACTTGCAGAAGAGACAAAAAGGTTGCTTAGAAATTCTCTTCTCTGTCTATCTTCCCACTAAAAATTACATCCCCTAGTTTTATCCAATGTGGAGGTTATATGCATATTTAATTTAACAAAGACGCTGTTGGGAAGAAGTATTTCTTTACCCTACCTTCAATCTATTTTCAGACTTGAAATTACTTTCTTCCTGTTTATTAAAATTGCAAATGTTGGTTTGTTTTTGTTTACAAAAGAGAATAAACTGAAATTTATACCCTTTCACAATCAATCTGTCAGAACCCCTTAAGGTCTAGAATCCCACTTGCTACAGTTAATTATGTTTCTGAAAATACTTATTCTAGTTATTCTAGCATCCTGCAGAAGGCACAAATGAACAAACTCTTAAGAGTTTGCAAATCACAGAAAAATGAATGCTTGCTGGCTTGGTTAGGCTTAGCCCAAATTCAGAGTCATTTCTACTTGATCACCTTTCTACATGTACATTCCAGAACTCTTTGAGAATGTTAACTGAAGAATTAATGGTACTGTGGAATCAGCTGAACAATCAATCAGGTAATGTGATATTCAAACATTGATGCTGCCTTGAAACTCAGCATATTGGTCCCTTAGTCATAGGATAAATATCAGAATTCTAGATATCATAGCTAATAGATAGTGGGAATGTTAGTTAAACATACTTCCTAAAGAATTGGTTTGAGAAAGGCTTTTCAAAGATATCCAAAATATTTGAAAAGTTGTTGGTCATGGAATTATTGAACAAGAAACCAAGATTCTTATAAGGGCCAAGAAAGCATCTCATTTGCTGTTTCAAGACTCCTTATGTAGGAGGAGGAATGCGGAGGATTCTTCTATACATTTGTGTTTTATCAAACTACAGATGTTAGGCATAGCTATCCAATATTAGGCAGCTTCTAAGAAGGAATCTTTTTTGTGTTTTTCTGTTGTGTTTCTTCTTTTTCCCCTCTCACTCTTGCCCATACTCTTCCCTTTCCTGCTTCCTGCCTTTATAGAATATTAATTATCCAATAGTAAATTCTAAGCTCTGAGAAATAGCACTGGGAAATCAGTCTGTCTGCTTACTTGACTGAAAAAGTAACCTCCAAACTTCAGAACTCAGCAAAAATAGCTGAAACAGAAGGAGAACAAAACATCAAAGAACAACTGCTCTGCAATACTGACATGGAACAAGGAGGCAGCAGTGTTCATTAAAAGAAAAGAAGAAGCTATGTGCATAAATGCATCTCCAAACAGGTGCTTTTCTTCCATATCAAGGATGGGAAGAATGTATAAAAAGCGCTTTCCCACAGTTTCCTTTTTTCTGCAACTGAGCATTTTCTTCTCACAGAATGTAATGTGCAGAAGTTGGATTCATGGAGGTCTTTTTCCTTCCTATCCAACATCACCTAGTGGCAGGAAATCCCAACTTCTATCTTTAATGTATAGTGGCGTGGAGTTCAGAATTTGGATTTCATTGTTTCAGAAGTATTTTCGCTTGCAAAAGGTGGCTCACATTGGAGTAGGAAGCTTCTCTTCTAAAGAGAACTGAAAATGATGGAAAATGGTTCTATATTCCTGTGGCTATAATTTTTTTTAAAAAAAGGAAGGGGGTGTACAATTAAAAAAAAAAAGATAAATCATTCTTCAAGCGTTGCTATACAAGTTTTCCAATACCTTGGAAGGCAAATTCTGCAATTGCTTTTCTCCAACATGCACCAATATTATCAATGCAAATATTGCACTCATGGAAGATCTGCACTCATTCTGAAGTTGATATTTCCCACTCTGAATTGCCTCCAAAAGAAATAGGGTGCACAAGTGAAGCAGCTCCTGTTGAAAACCTGTGGAAGTACAGAGCCAAGATGGATTGCGTAGTTCTTCCCGCCCCCACAGATTTGCCAGATCAACTGGAACACAGCTGATCAGCCATCTCCTATAATTATCTGCAAAGATCCTGTACTTTAATGCCAACAAAAACCTTTGGAACCTATCATGCCAGGACTTCTTCGACTTCCTTCAACCTGCCACAGCAGCAAGCTTGGAACAAGATGGAGACACTATTGTGAAAATATGTCCATGAGAAACAGTAGGATGTCTTCTCATTACATGTAGATAAGCCCTAGAAAAGAACCAACAGTTGCCCAAAGGAAAATCTAATCATTTTTAATGTACAAATTGGGACTGCATAGCAAATTGCACTTGTGGAGCTAGTCAAATGGGTACTTAGCATTAAGCCTGATACATTAATTCTGGATTTGATATTATATATCATGATTATGTCATTTATCTTTAGATATGTATTTGGCATATATTTACTTTTCTCACTGAACTAAGTTAAGGATTAGGGTTTAAGTTGCTGCCTCTCTGATTCCTTTTAAAAACTAGTAAAATTTGGACAACTTTAATTAATTCAGCTTGTTCTTTCTGCAAAGCAGATGTCAAGTAAGTGATTTGTTTAAATCCATATGTACCCAATTTTCAGTAACAAACCAATGTGAGGTAATAAGTGAGTCAAACTAGGGTAAGCCTGGTTTGTAAGACAACTCTCTAACTCACATCAGGAATGAACAGATTCCCTACCTTTAGAGACTTGGCTAGACAAAGAAAGGAATCACTAAAGTCAACCACAGTATAAAAAGGCTGTTCTTATAAAATAGGTAAATAGCATATAAATAGATTCTTATTCAACTAGCAATGATTTTCTTTTTAAACTAACCTTAGCATGATTTAGGAGATGGCTTTTAAAATCTTTCTGGCTTCTTAAATGATGTAAAATCAAAATGTTGGCACGTTAATTTTTTTATTGTTGTTGCAAAATTACATTTACTTTAGCATAGTTATCAGCATTCTTTGTTTGTATGATGGTTATGTATGTTGGTGTAGAGTATAATTCACCATCCTGAGGTTGGGACAGGTTTTCCCACTACCTTATTAAAGGAAGAAAATAATTTCCCTATGAAAACTGACCAGGCACAAGGACCAGTGTAAGGGAGAGAAAAACATCACAACACCAATTCGAAAAGTGAATTTGAATGTTCCATTCCCATCACACTTCATAGTAGGATTAAAACTAGTCTCTGCTAGCTTTTGGCTTCCTACATAAATTCTAAAAAAAAAAAAAAGTACAGATACTTAAAGTTACACATACACAGCAGTAGGGTGTTTAAAGAGATTACTCCAGAAACTTTATATTTTAAAATTCTGCATTAGGGAATTTAGCTCTCAAGGAATGAAACACAGTGATTCACATTTTTTAAAAAAAGATTTCTGAACCATTACATAAATTTGGGCAAATCCATATAAGGCCTCTCTATATTATGACATGTTGCAAATATGCATACAAAATTTCCTATGATCTTTTTTTTAATTTGTAGAAAAAAGATTGCTGGCCCGGAATATTAACTTACAAAGATGGATTTTAAGAAGGCAAGAATTTTAGAGATCCCTAATTAGAATAATTGTAGCCACAGGTTAATCCATTAGAACAGTTGCAAGATGAATAGCTTTATGGCAAAAAAAAAATTATTTATTTTTCCATTCAGGGATTTTCCCTTTTCTTCCTCTTTTGAGCATTCTGTGACAGGTGTTCTCAAAACCATCCCTCAGCTAGAGAGACTATCTGATATGATCCTGTCCAAGCAGAGAAAAATTGGCCTCTAATGCAAGGAAAGCAGGAGTGTCAAACTCACATAGTTATGGTGGCATCATGTGACATATCGGCACTTTTTCTCCCTTTGCTAAACCAGGCGTGAGCATGGCCAGCACATGACGCATCCAGCCTATGGGCTGGAATTCGACAGCCCTGAAGTAAACGACATTAAATGACTGCAGGATCAGTTTCAAGGATTTACAAGAAACAGTCATAATATATATAATTTATGGGCTGGACAAAATGGGACCATATTTATATCTTCTTGAAGTACAATTAGATATAACCTATAAGTGATATACTTTGTTGCTCTTCTCCAACCAATGATTGCAGCTTATCATCTTTTTTCAGTCCCATGACAGAACCTGTGGCCTTATATATGCCCTTCTACTAGTATGTAACATATATGATAACATGTGCTGTCTACCCTATCTATATCTCTCTAGCTTCCTGGGAGTTCTGGACCCCTTTAAATATTTATTTAGATCAATTCTTTAAGTCTGTATGTAGTTGATGCAGGGTACCGATTGAACCACTTTTGCTGATCTTGCAACTTCCTCTCTCTCCAGTTAATGGAATGGATTTGGACAATGGATTTTTATAGCTACAATTGTTCCTGTGTGATCCTCGTTCAGTGAAGACTGAACATGCTCAAGGGTAATTAATCTGCAGACTCCTTGAGGCTCAGAATCTTTGGCCCTATCTATGGCTAGGTAGACAAAGGAAAATTGAAGAGCAATGAGGATAACTTACAGATTATACTTGATTGCTATTCAGATTTAACGAGAGAAACCCAAGGATGTGCTCTAAATTTTAGATTCTAAAACTGGGATTGCAGGAAGAAGTCAAAACAAATTTTTTTTGCGAAAACCATTGTGTATCTCCTTATCACCCAGAATTCACATCCAAGCGAAACAGTCATCCTCATGTGCAATGCAAGCCATTATCTACAGGAATGAATTTATGTACACAAGGACTGTTTTCTTTGCATGCTTTTGAGAGGGAGGGAGGGAGAGAGAGAGAGAGAGAGGGAGGGAGGGAGGAAGAGAGAGAAATGTATACATACATACACAGAAACATGCACTCATACATACATGACAGAAAGAGAGAGAAAAGAAGACAGGGAGACTGGCAAGAACAAGAGGGCAGATGAATAAAATTTCTAAATTTTATCATCCTCAAAGCATGAAGGGCTAAGATACCCAAAATATATTGGACAGCCTAAGGGAAAGGAAGTGAGGTAAGGGCTGTGCGGAGTTTCTTCATGGGACACCAGTATGCTAGAGAACTCTGTATCATTCTTTACAGGTATCTGAAAAAGCTAAATATCAATTTAAGAAATTATCAAGCCAATTAAAAGATTATGGCTATCAACATCAAAGCAAAGGCCATTTCTTTTCTTGAAGGAGGGAGGGAGGAAAGGAAGGAAGGAGGGAAATAAGGAAAGAGAGAGGAGAAAATGATATGAGAGAATGGAGATAATAAAGTGAAATTTCATTGTTTCTTTTTACAGCATCTCCGCATCCTTAGCAGAATTCAGCCTTCATTATGTAATAATCTGTCTCCCATACTCCTGGATGGTCAGTGGCTTGACAGTTGTTAGAATAAATGTGGCTGATTCTTCTTTCACTGAAATTTCTTCCCTGTGTTGCAGCACACACAAAAGTTGTGAAAGAAGTTGTCCTTTCCCTCCCCCCACTTTCTCTTGCTCTGTCTCCTGGATGACATTTTTTTTTCTTTTGCTTTATGTGTTGTTCTTGATGTTTCTGGGTTTTTATTTCAGCTGTTATTAACATTTACTGAGTAGGCAGAACACGGACACTGCCAACAGCCACAGTGGTACGGCCAGACACATTGATCCATTGCCTGCAATTCCTGTACCAGGTCCTATGACATGAGAAAAAGGAGACAAAAAAAAAAAGAACAAAAAATTACACATGGTGTAATATATATGAAATGGATTACATGGGAATAACATTCTCATTACTACCTTTTCCCTCATTCTGAGGAAATATATTGGTTTTCAGGATTTTGGATAAGATTCTGCACTGGGTAGGGATGTAATGTACTGGATTGTTGCATTTACTGAAAGCAGAATTAAGCATACATATATATTTGTGCAATTTTTCCTTTCCATCACACAAAAAACCTTTGAAATAATTTGTAGCTAACAAAAGTTCTTTTCAAAGTTTTACCAAATCAAAATGCAGTTAAACAGAAGGGTTCCTAAGCATCTTTCATGCTTGTACTGAAAAAAGGAACTAAAAATGTCAACTAAAAGGCAATTCTAGTCTGCAAGATGGTTTAATTCCTTGAAAAGCATAACCAACAACCAAACAAGCAGATGAATGGGAATCCTTCATTTTATATTATGGTCTATTAAAAGAATTGGTGTTCATGATTGTCTTTGCTGCACAATTCACAATACTTTTCGCTCTCAGTGAGATTCAGACACTCAAATTAGATTCAGACCATGTAGAGTTGGAAAAATCATCTATTTCCCCTAAATTGCTTATTCCTATCTGGACAATTTTAATGGATCAATTCTTCAAAGTAGATCAGGTCAAGAAACAGACACCACAAGGATTCCAAAAATGTTATATTGTTGCCTTAAAGTATATTAACACAATCTTGAAAGTCTGTCCAGGTTTTCCTCAATCCTATCTTATACTAAACAAAATCAAGGTTGAATATGGTTCTTTCTCATTTTTCCTTCCTGTAGTTTCCTTTCCAAGTCCCTCCTTAGTAGCTTATTTCTTTTTTCTTTGATGACTCTTTCATACCTTCCCAAGATCAGCAATAAATCCCTTTACATGATGTGAGCAAGAGCTCTCTATGAATGTTCTTTCTGCTCCCCCAATTTTATCTGTACCAATTATCTGTACCAATCATGTGGTAGCCCTTGAATGCAAAAGATCATTATAATTCTGCACATTCACAACCATCTGTTTACAACCAGACATCCCCTCTTCAGGGACCAATTCATCACAGCACTCTAATCAATAAAACATGGAACCAATCAGCAAATGGCTTCAATCCCAGAGGAGACTGCATAATTATTTATTTGGTAATCGGGAAAGGGAATGATTTTCATTATAATACTGATGGTCCTGTATAATGATGCCCATGGAGTGGAGCAACAGGAGTTCCAGAAAATCTTTGATTTTCACAGGGATGGACAATGAAAGAAATTCAGTGCTGCAGCAACAAATAACAATGAACCATAACAGGACTATTAAATGCTAACATGATGCACATCTTTTCATTTAGACATGGGCACTTCACTCCTGCTTAGAAAGGTCTCTTAAACTGTATTTGGCAGAGTAACACTCTATGGAATATAATGTAATTGCATGGTAAATTCTATATTTTGCATTATATAAATGATATGATATCAATTGTTCCTTCCTGAATCTGAATTTATTCTTAAGAATTATAGAAAGTGAGATAGAAATATGTTTGTGTGCATGTGTGTATATCCCATGCTCAGGAAATGGTTGATAATAAAAGAAAAATCAATTATTTGAGTGAGGGAGTGGAAGACTGATTGGAAAGTTAAATGATATAACTGCTGATAATTTTATGCAGCAAGTTCTTTATTGGCTACTACCATCTTCATATGTTGGATCAAAACCCTAACATATCTTCAAATTTGCCTTAGAAACAGAACCTTTTATAAATTATCTAGATAATAGCCAAACATTATTACATGTAACTCAACATTAATAATTCAAATTTAAGTTTTCTTTTCTTTATCAAATACTTGAGACCCACTGATAAATATTTGTGGATCCTTTAAAAACAGTTAATTGTATCATATATAAGGTGTGGCGAGACATTAATATAAACAAAATGCCAGCCAGGTGGCAACAATTACTTCATTTTTGCTGTTCCAAAAAAGCTGAATAGAGTCAGAAATAGTTGTAGGGATGACTATCCAGAGATATTAGTGCTGTAGGTGAAGAAATTCCCCCAAAATGTCCCAAGAGTGCAATGGCAAGTCACTTCAGTCCTCTTGTCAAGAAAACTCTCCATAAGCCTATCCTTACTGTACCCTTAACCTGTCTTGTGTTTCTGCCATTATAACTTTAAATCAGATTAAGAAAAAATCCTATCTGAAATACCTTTGCAGTTTATAAAGAATTCAATCTGGACAATAGCTCAACATAGGACTTGACAATTCCTTCCTGTTATTTCCTCCCAAGAAAGTAGCTGTGAGTAAGACTTAATCAAGACTCAAACTTTTATTAAATATAATTGAAACTGAAATTATATATAAAGTATCTATCTATCTATCTATCTATCTATCTATCTATCTATCTATCTATCTATCTACCTATCTATCTACCTATCTATCTATCTATCTATCACAACCATAACCTTTAAAATTAAAACAAAATTCTTTCTTGCATTTTCTCAGGTTTTCTTTAAGGTTGTCTGCTACAATTTCTGTTATAGATATTTTTCAAGTGGCATAGTACTCATAACATTTGTGTGACATGCAGAATGTTTCTGGCTGAAACCTTAGCAGAAACCTTAGCAGAAACTTTCAAATACACATATATCATTTTTTCCCCTTAAACTATTCTACTTTTTCAAGAAATCACCAGTACACAATTTTATCATTTTTCTAATCACAGATAAATCATTTCATCCTTAGCTTCCAAATAGCTCAGCTGGGTTGAGACCATTCTCACTCAAGTGCCTGGAAAATTAAAGAATGCCAATGAGGCTTTTAAAGCAGTTTAAGAAGAAGGAGGGACATAAATTAAAGGTAGAAAAATAATACTAATCCAAATAGTTATTGCAAGGTTTTGAACTCTGGTGTTTTTCATGTTAAGCAAGTGTTATAATTATTATGACCCTGAGAAAATAAAACAATCTGCAACAGACTTTGAGGAAAAATGGGATCAGATGGCAGCATCCTGTCTCTGTGTAAATTCAAGGATTTTTTGTTAGAGTAAATTAAAACACAGTGTACAAAACAGATGGCAACACTTGAACTAGCAGAAGTCAGAAAATATCTTTCAGCTGGAGCATGGCAAAGTGAGCAGAAATTGCATATATGAAGAACTGGAAATGAGTAGAAGACAATGTCCATTTCTGTGTCTCATATTCATGATGGGACTATCAAGAGTCAAGCTCACTTTAAAGGAGATTTCACCATTATAATAAAAAGAGTTGTCCAAAAATGACATGTTTTTGTGGTTTTGCACAAGCCACCATCTTTCCACGAATGCACTCACCATTGTTAAAATCCTGTTTTGCATTCATGAGTTATAATTCTTGATATAAATTTGAAAGAAGGGATTTGATAGAAATTCTAGAAGTAACCATATGAAATATAGTTTCCATTTGTAATGGGCAGACAATATTTGAGCAGACAGTAAGTCTTTTCAATTTTACCAATTATCAGAACTGGGAACTACAATACATTTATATAAATTGCTTACATTTATTTTGATGACATTTTTATTGTTCAGTCAGACTTTAGAATAAAGAAAACTCTCAATATCCAAATTTGTTAGTTCAGCTCTGGCCTACAATCTAGTAGTCTCCCCAGGCTGTAGTGATCCAAATATGCTTATATCCAGGGGTGAGATTACAACTTTTTAACAATTGGTTCTGTGGGCATGACTTAGATGGTGGTCATGGCTTGGTGGTCATGTGGCTGGGCGGACATGGTTGGTGGTCATGTTATTGACTGGGTATGTCCAACTCAACATCACTCATATCGAGGCACGCATCTCCTTGCCTGGCCTTTCATGACTGTGGGAATGCTGAAACAGTGGTAAGTGTGAAAAATGGTCATAAGTCACTTTTTTCAGTGCCATTGTAACTTTGAATGGTCACTCCACACAAGCAAAGTACCAGCAAAAGAGGGGGGGAAAACTCCAGAGAAGTTCCTGAGACAGGAAGTCTAGTTCTGCCAAGAATGTAATAATGGTTAATGGAGAGGCAGTTTCTGTAAACAACTGCAGAATGTTTCCTTCCTGCCTTCCTTACAGGATTAGGCCAGTAATTTCTTCTAACAACTGGTTCTCCGAGCTGCTTAGAATGTTAACAACCGGTTCTAGCGAATAGGTGAGAACTGGTAGAATCCCACCCCTGATTGTAGTGGAATTGATACTGCTAATGTATATTGTGACATTGCTGAAAGGTAATTACTAAAGAAATCCTTTATACATTACTCCATACATAGGGCTTAGAATGTTAACTGGTTTTAGTGAATAGGTGTGAACTGATAGAATCCCACCCCTGCTTATATCCAGATTTCAAGCAAATCTGGAAAACCTCAGGTTGGGATAAGTTGTGATATATGCCAGCATGATTCAGAGAGAGCAAATTTGGGTAAAAGTTATTCTATATTATAATGCATTGCTGAAAGAGAGAGACCCAGTTTGATATAATAATTAAGGCAACAGGGCTGGAAACTGGGAGATACAGAGTTTTATTCTCACCTTATTCCCAAAGGCATCTAATTTGGGCCAATTTGTCTTAGTCCTAGGAAGTGTAAGACTGATTGGTATGCATGATTTCTTGCTTCTCAAGGAGAGGAAGGAAAAGTTCAGAAAAACTTGAAATAAAAGAAAACTTTATAGTGAAAGAGAAATCACACAGTGATGGAAGCATTTTTATCTCAGAAACACATCATAAAGGAGGATGGCAGTATATCCTTCTTTAAAGTTTGGAAGTGCAGGCCAACCCAAGTTGTCATGATATATTTGCTAGAAAATTTATTATAATTGATTAATTCATTAGCCAAAATAAAAGCAGGAGAAAAGTTATTAAAATAGCTACTTGTTTCAGAGAATTAGCCTATCATTGTAATAAATGTCTTTTTGTTTGAATTATGACAGTGTTTAATAGTTTCCCCATTATTAATTGTAAACAATGTTTTTAGATATGATGAATTTCAAAATTCCTGAGTTTATAAAATATAAATTATAATAGATTATAAAATATTTCTTTAGCTTTTCATTACAATTTTTGATTTACACCACTAAATGCACACATCTATGCAGTAGTCTCTGGTGCCCTCTGCTGTAAGATAGCTCCTGTTGCATGGAATCTAAAATGTATAGAGAAAAATAAAAACTATTGAGTAACATTGCAAAATGTTTACTAAATTGATCCTTCTTATGCCCATGAAAAGATTAGCTTATGTCTAGCTGATTTTGTTAGTGTTTCTTTAATTTGTGCTAACCCATTCTGAACTTAAAGCAGACTGAACTTTCCTACTTCCTTTGCATGTTCTATGATATTTTACTTCAGACTTGCAATTATGGATTGAACTGTCTTTTTATTTGATTCTTTTCAATAGTGCATTTGCAATTTCATTTGATGGGACAATTCACAATGGGAGTAAAAAGAACAGGCTGGTAGGAAGGGCTTAAAGTTGTGATCAGAACTTAAATTTTAGAACTATAAAATGTGTATCAGAATACAGTGGTGGGATTCAATTTTTTTTTTACTACCAGTTCTGTGGCCATGGCTTGGTGGGCATGGTAGGGGAAGGATACTGTAACATCTCCAGTCAGAGATAGTATTTGCCAGTTCTCCGAACTATTCAAAATTTCCGCTACTGATTCACCAGAACTGGTCAGAACCTGCTGAATACCACCTCTGGTTGGATTCCTAGATAAATAAAGGAATTAATGAACAAAAACCTGCTAGATGCCTTCATAGTTACATAGGAGAGTTAATGGCACAAATATAATGCAGATTACTGCACTAATTTAAATGTGAATGTGGAATCTCTAACTCAACTGCATATTGAAATGCTGGAAGGAAGTTTTTGCCTCTCTCTGTGTGTTTAAAGTAGAGATGAAGAACTGCTGCCTTTTTTTCCCCAGTATTCCTTCCTTCCCTCATATAGAGTACTACTGTACTGGTGCTTTAGGTGCCATTTAGATGAAGACTATGTGCAAAACTTTGAAAAATACAGCTTCAAATGCAAAGTAACTTTTAAAGATGCTTTTTGATGCACCTGCTTCTAAGACAAAAGTGAGTGTCCATGTTGCTTCAGAACTTGCATTATTGGATCCTCTTTATCAATATCTCACACATTTCTATTGGATGACTTGATAAATTGTTGAGAGAGGCTAGGGGCATTAATTGTCTGTTGAGAGGCTTTCAGCAGATCAAAAAGCCTGAAGACTTTCTGTTTTAGGATCCTGCACTCTGGAAGGTTTTGGCTGACACTAAGAGAGTGCCCAAAATGTGCACAAATGTTCCCAGATTGCAGCATATGATCCCATTCCCTAGATCCAAAACTGCCGTTATTGCCATACTGCACAAAATCCTGACCAACCAGATACATTTTATTATTCTATTTGTCCTTGGACTATCAGAGTTTTGGATGGGCTTCAATGTCATTGCTATATTCTTTGCTTTGGCTACCTGGTTTGAGTACAGAGACTTGTTTAGATTAGGAAGGTTGTTCCATCATGACAGCACTTAACAATGAACACCTTGGAGAAATTTACATTTTCAGCCTTTTCAGTAATTTTTTTTTGTCCAAAACAAGGCAGGTTCCTATAACATGTTTAACCGAGTAGAATTATATTATCTATGCGAATACCTGGATTTGTTTAAATGTATCTTGCAGGATTCTTCATTTGCCTTTATTTGTAAATGTATTTTCCCTGAAGATTGACTAGATTAACTGAATCCTTTTTGGTGTTCCCAAAAACTATTAAACTCTCCCATTGAGTGAATTAACTAACTGTATTGTGAAAAGGGACCAAAATATTTTGTGATTGTTAATACCGTGTTTCTCACAAAATAAGGCCAGGCCTTATTTTTTTTTTGAGCCCCGAAAAAATGGCTAGGACATGAATTAATTTCTCCCCACCCACGCACCAGCGCCATCTCCAACAACAGCATCTGAGTCACTCCCGCTTTCCCCCATCCCCGTAACAACAGGAAAAAAAAGATTTTGAGGTACCTGGGAGCGCCACGTGCTGCGTTTTGGTTTAATCCCGGATGGCTGGGTGGGAGAGAAGAGGATGAGAAGAGCTGAGTGAGCGTCTCTGCTGCTGCTACCCTTGGTGTTCCAGCCTCGGGCTCTGCAAGTTTGCAAAAGTCCTAGTGCAGCAGGCCATTCCTGCATTCCAAGCACCCAGGCCAAGCTGCAGCTGTCCCTCTCTCACCAGCGCCATCTCCAATAACAGTGGCAGTAGCAGAGGGAACCGTAGAAGTTACGGAGGCAGCTCCACCACCCAAGAAGCGGCTGAAATGTTTCCACGGTTCCTGCAGCTGCTGCCGCTGTTATTGGAGACGGTGCTGGCAAGAGAGGGACAGCTGCAGCTTGGCCTGGGCACTTGGAATGCAGGAACAGGCTGTGCACCGGGACTTTTGCAAACTTGCAGAGCCCAAGGCTGGAGCACCAAGGGTAGCAGCAGAGATGCTCACTCAGCTCTTCTCACACCCACCCAGCCACTCGGGATTAAACCAAAACGCAGCGCGAGGTACTCCCAGGTACCTCAAAATCTTTTTTCCCCCTGTTGTTATGGGGATGGGGGAAAAGCAGCAGTGACTCAGACACTGTTGTTGGAGACGGCGCTGGCGAGAGAGGCACCAGCACCGGTGGAAACCGTGGAAGCTACGGAGGCCTGAGAAGCAGCTGAAATGCTGCTGGACATCCACGCTGATGCCACCCGCCTGCTGACCCAGGTAAGGGAGGGGTAAGGGAGCCCTCCGTGCTCCACCATGGTGTTAGGAGTGGCTGATGGTGAGGTGTAGCTGCCTGCGGGGCACTCCTAATGGCAAGTTCCCCCCGCTTTCCCCCCCCAATTTTGCATGTTTTAAACTCGGCCTAAATTTGGGGGGAGGGGCTTAATTTCATTTTATGCCTAGAAAACATGCTGGGTCTTCCTATTGGGGGGGGCATATTGTTGGAGAAACATGGTAGGAGAATAAACGGTAACAGATTTATGGGAAACTGAAACACAAGCTGGTCTAATAAGGAAGACACACCATTGCTTTATATTGTCAGGAGATAAAGTTTATATCTTCTGTCAGTGTTGAGGCAACCAAAATTATATAAAGGGTACGTGTACTTCTTTTGAGAACTATCTGGACACTTCCTTGTGAAAAAGGAGTTGTTGTTTTTTTAATTTACAAAATTTTAGATAATTCTAGATTTGTGGAGTTAACAGAATATAGATAATTTCTCCTGAATTCCTGAAAGGTTTCTGTCAATCATAACACTAAATAAAACTGACTTTATATATACTGATATTTCTTATTGGAAAAATATTTTTTCTAACTTCAACAGACAAACTAAGGTAAGGAAGGATTTATATGTGAATACCAAGTTCATTGTTATCATTGTTTCATTGCAGAAAGAAATTTAGGAGTATTTATAGTCCTAAAATATTCACCATTTCTGCCCCAAATTCTTACACAGCAAATATCCAGAAGTGATTAGACAATATTTAATTTAGCATAGATTACAATTCTTTTTTTTAAAGGGATATAATATGAATATACCCCACTCAAATTGCATATGGATAGAAACATTATGTTTAAATGAACACCATATTTTATTTCTGCCATCTAGTGGCACAGATGTTCAAGATACTTTATAAATATACAAAGTATATTCTTTTGCCACAAGATGGCATATTCGTACATATAAAGACTTGTATTTAGATCACTAATCTTTCACAGCTTCAGCTTATTTGATCTGTATGCCTAAGGATAATCAACACTTGCAATAATTTAAATAAAAAAATATCAAAAATAAAAGTAAATGTACAATATGTTTAAGTACTAGATATTTGTTTTTGAATGAAAGCAAACACTTCATTTTTTTTTTTTTTAAAAGAGACTTAGATTTCGGTTAAATCTGATGGAATATATGCACTGATGATTTGTAACTTCATGAATTTATCTAGGCTTCTGATGCCATGAATCAGACAGAGGGTAGAATGAACCTGTTCCTTCTGTTTTCTTCTATGTTAGCTCTTTTTAAAAAAAATAGTTTCCTTTTCTCCTGTTTATGAACAAGTTCCAAAAACTGATCTATATTCATAAAAGAAAAAAAAGAATGAAAATACAATGAACTGACAACATTTTCATTTGGTCGCACCCAGACAAATTCAATAGGAACAGCTTCTCTCAGCATGAGGAAGACTATGCAGGAATGGTGGAAAGGGAATAATAAAGGAAGTTACAGAATGCACAAAAGCAGTTCAACTTTGGCACTTTCATCTTTCCATGTGTGACAGACATGACTCCACTATAGAAGAAGAAATGGAAGAAGTACCATAGGGAAGAAATCATACACAAGGCCTGCAGTCTGGAATGAATGAGACAACAGATGGTGATATCTTTACCAGGCACATATTCACAAGAGGCAGAGATATTACCTGGTCAGTTTGATGTGTTTTTCCCAAACTCAGTTCTTTTTCTTTCTCCTAACATACACCTCATATATTGTGAATCCATATTAAATTGAATAATTACAGTTTTTACAGTTGTGGTAAATCATATAAGGCAGTTAAGTGAGAAGGTTGGCAGAGCAGTAGGAAGGGGCTAGGAAAATATGGATATCTCCAAAGTACTTCTTCCTCAATTTAAATAAAATCCTTGGGAAGGAATTATGGAAAATTATTCGCATATTTGTAGCTAAATGCAAATATTTTTCCCTGCATTTTTGGTAGCAATTTTCTTTCAATTTGGTGAAAGAAACTGAAAAGAAAAAAATAATTTCTCAAGGGTGGAATGTTCTTTATTTTGTTATGAATTGTGTGTGAATATTCAGATTATTTCCTGGAAATCTGCAAATTTTTGTGTACAGAATGACAGATAGAGGAGGATAACAGTATAATGTTCCATCCCTTCTGTCCAAGTCTTGTCGGGTACTACATCTTCCAGAGTTCAATCTCCAAGACACTAGTTTATTGATATCTTCCAAAATTCCTAAGATACACTGGTGGAATGAGACAACTTGCTGTGGTCAGCTCGCTACCACAACTCTCGAAAGCCAACTTGCTACAGCCAACTCGCTGCAGCCAACTTGTGGCCAATTCATTGTGGGACAACTTGCCAGGGTCAATTTGTTGCAGGACAATTTGCTGCAGGAAAAGAGTTACACTAATATTGAAGAAATATTGGAATAGAATCATTAAAGAAAGGATGCCAAAGAAGAGACAAAATCAAAAGTGAATGACAAAAATTAAAATATTTTAAAAATTATTTTAAATAATTGAATTGTTGAATTGTCCTGCAGCGAATTGTTCCATGGCAAGCTGCCCTGTGATGAGTTGACAGAGGGGAGTTAGCTGAGGCAAGTTGTCATAGACCCTATATTGGTTGGTTGTAACTGAAACAGAGAATGAAAATATTTTGAAAAGATTACATAAAGAATGCAAAAATATACAATATTAATTAATGTCTGTAAGGAAAACATTTTGAATGTGGCAGAATCAAAGGCAAAATCCAAACTGTTGTAACAGCAAATAACAAATTTAAAAGAATTTATTGGCATGGTATTGGCATGGTCAATACCAGAAATAAATTGAAAGCAAGGGAAACAATAACAAAACTTGGGAATGGCTTAAGAATAGATACATCAAAAATGAATACAACTCCTGTGTTTTCCCAACCTGAATAAATACAACAATGAAGGCATGTATTTACTTTCCTACTGTCTCACTTAAGAGAAACTAGATTTTGACATAAGCAGTACCTTAACAAAAAGTAATTTTTATAGTCTGTTGATTCTTTTTTAGACATTCCTGAGATGAAATCTTTATTTTCAGGAAGGCTTAAAATGGAGGAACACTATTAAATCCATTTCCAAGGTCACGCTTTGAAAGTTTTAATTTCTTTCTTCCAAGGCTCTGTGCTCAGTTCCAAGGCTTGAGGGATTTGCAGCTAGTACTTAGGGATTTTTTCCCTATCTTTTTGCTATACGGTGGAGGGAACCTAATTCTGTTGCCTGAGGTGGCAGATTTATATCATGTCATTTGGACTTCATTTTATGGATAACAGAACAATAATTTTTTCCATAAACAGTAATTTTCACAAAAACCTGTCAGTACTCTTAAACTGGACTAGTTTCTGTAGCAACAAGAAATGACAATTTTTAGGTAAGAGATATAACATCATGACACATTATAGATGCTGAAAGGCGCTGCAAAATAGTATTACACATCTACTGCAGCAAATATATGAATTTAAAGATCTAGCAATAATCATGGGTTTTCTTTTTTCAAAAAAGCACTTTGATATACAGATTGAGGGGTGAGGACACCTCAGTATAAATGTTTGCAATGAGTTCTGAAGTGATTGAATACTAGAATACTATGTATTTTAGAAAGTAATCACTTTTCACAAAGTAATAACATATCCAATATGTGTGTTGTGTTAAGTCTTAGGAACATACAGATGTAGAGACTGCTGGACTATGGATCACCCATTATTATTCATTCTCAATTATTTCCAAAATAAAAGAAACCCGAACTTGTCTATTTAAAAGAAAAATGATATAAATATTTAAATAAAGCACAAACATCTCAGCAATTAAACTCTGTTATGATGACCAAAATCACACCAAAACTTGGTCATTTTTACTTGTGGCTCCCAGAATCTATGGTACCGAGTGGTAATAAACATCTGCCTGACTATGCAATGAATCAATAATAATAACAATAGCACTTAGACTTATATACCACTTTACAGTTCTTTACAGCCCTCTCTAAGTAGTTTGCAGAGTCAGCATATGGCCCCCAACAATTTGGGCCCTCATTTTATCCACCTCAGAAGGATGGAAGGCTAAGTCAACCTTGAGCAGAGACCAGAGTTAGCCTGTAATACGCATTCTAACCACTGCACCACCACAGCTCTTGATAAGATAAACTTATAAAAAGATAAACATGGGGATGTGATGAAAATATCAAATCCAGTTTAAATATCTGGCTGACTCTGCAATGAACCATAATAATAATAATACCTCCAGTGAGGCACTATCTTGAAGCGGTTGTGGGTCTTGTATGCTCTAAGGAAGACAGCAGCTATGCCAGATGTTCAACTGTATTAGATAGATTTCACCAAAGGAACCAAATGAAAAGTCTCTTTCTCCCATAAAAATATGCTTAAATATATATTTAAGCACACACCATACTGTGGCTATCAAACATCAAAACATTCTACCAGACTATCCTATTTCCTTTATATGGAGAATCTGAATCTGTATGGAAAAACACCACCTGAAATAGAATAAGTGTTAACACAATATTAAGCCCATTGAAGTCAAGAAAAAGGTTAGGAGTGAATATAACGAGGGAGTGAAGATTAAAATCCAACTCAGTAGTGGAAGTACCATCAAGTCAATTAACAGATAGGTAATTCCAGTCATTAGATACATAATTGGAATAGTGAACTGGACTCAAGCAGAACTAAAGGCCCTGGATAGGAAGACCAGAAAAATAACAATAATGAAGCATATCCTTTATCCTGCCAGCAACATTGACAGGCTCTATTTACTAAGGAAAATAGTAAGTGAGCGTGGAATGTTGCAAGTAC
Source organism: Hydrophis major (assembly GCA_033807585.1). Taxonomy (NCBI): domain Eukaryota; kingdom Metazoa; phylum Chordata; class Lepidosauria; order Squamata; family Elapidae; genus Hydrophis; species Hydrophis major. The sequence continues at coordinate 111,865,736 of CM066332.1, forward strand.
ATTAGATGATTGAAGAAGAAAAAAGGGCATTGTAAGAATATGTGAAGGACAGTAAAGAAGACACACTGAAGCTAGTATACTATGATGGCTGAGTACTATAAAGACTAAACTGGCTTACAAGGAAGACCAAATGAAGAACAGAAAAGAGACACTGCAAGGCAAATTATTACACGGCCAGTACATTAAAAAAAAGCCATGCAAAGCAGATAATAACAAGACCTGGCAATATCTAATAGCAGAAAACTTGAAGAAAGAGACGAAGGAGCTAATTCTTTAAGAACAAATAGAAATAATTGATAATTGAGAAAACATCAACTGGCAGCTAAATGTTGCCTCTGCAAAGAAACCTAAGAAACAGTGGACCACATAGTAAGTTACTGCAAAAGATTGAACAGACTGACAAACAATGGCATGACAAAATAACAGCAATGGTGCATTGGAAAAACTATAAGAAGTATTATTTGTTCACAAGCAAAAACTGGTGATACCATAAAATAGAGAAAGTAATAGAAAAAGAAGAAGCTAAAGTGTTCTGGGATTCTTATAATTAAAACAGATAGGTACCTCCTATGTAACATCCCAGATTTAACAAGTGTCAATATGAAAGACAAAAAAAGTCTGGATAGTAGATATTCAATATCCAGAGTCAAAATAGAAGAGAAAGAACCGCAGAAGAGAAGAGAAAGAACTAGAGAAAACCACAAAATATAAATATATAGAAATAGAATGATTATGGCAAAAAGAAGGCAAAAATAGTACAGGCATCTTGGATGCAATTCCAATACATCTGAAATACCACCTGAACAAGGCATTGAGAAAATCATAATCAGTCCATTGCAAAAGTCAGCTTTACTTGGAAAACCTTACATTTTATGACGATACTTCTAATATTATTAAACAGAACATTTGCCTAACCTGGGTCTGTGGGAAGAATCAACAGGTGGATAAAAATGCCAAATCCAGCTTAAATATCTGGCTGCCTGTGCAACCAACCATAATAATAACAATTTCATGAGGAAAGAGTACAAGGATTCTGCTGGCAAAAAGCTTACCAAAGATTAGGAATAATACCCAAGAAGCTCTATCATGCTCATTCATCCATCAAGTGGATGAGTTCTGGGGAAAGGCATCTCTGAAAAACCTGAAAGTGTTCCTTAAATCCTTCAAATCAATCTATACAAATGTAACATTTTCATGATCTAACATCCATTGTTTCACTGAAAGAAATATTTGAAGAAAAGAATGGAACTTTCTGAGGATTTCCAAGTGGAATTGTTAGATTCAAAACTCTTTGGATGCACACTGATCTTAAAGAAACTAGAAGCATATTCAATAGAGAATCACTGGAGGGTTTATTTTTTTAAAGTACTGGGGAAAAACACACTTATACCTCACTTTAGATCTATTCCTAAATGTGCAATAGTCTAATGTGAAGCTGGAACATATCTACTAACACATAAACCTCTGAGCAGGGTTTTAAAAATTACATATTTTCCTAACAAGAGAGAAGACAGCAAGACTTTGGACTATTACATTTTAACCAATTTAAGAGTGCGTATTTTGTTGCATACAATTATTTCACAGCGGCAGCAATTGTTACAGAATAGCTCTGTTTCATAGTAGAATTATTACGATAACATGGTCAGCCAGACTTTTACAGCCTGCTCTGGCAGCTGTTCTAATGGTTTAGCTTCAAAAGTGTGGAAATGCTTTTAATAAATAAAGATGGATAATAGTTAAATGTTTTCCTTACTTTTCATTGCAATTACCTTGGATCCCATCCTCTGCTTTTGTAGAATACCAATTTGTTGAGAATGGGCAATTTTCTATTGCTGTTTTTGTTGTTACCACACTCAGGCAATGGTATTAATCATGTAAACCCAGCCCTGTGCAATGTGATTTATCATTGATAAAACAGGTACTGAATGGCAAGTATTTCACCAGCATGCTTTGCCAGACCCTGAGTTCTGAAGATAAATCCAGTACTCTCAAAATGGCATTGATACCTTGAATTGGTGAATGGCCTACAAAACAGCAAAATGTGGAGTCATTTTTAAAGAAAAATTCCTTGACATTTCTTGATGTGTGGAAATTGAACCTAGTAAAGTTACTGTCTTTTGGCTGCTACTGTCTTGGAGATATTTTGTGTTTTTATAAATCAATAATTAGAATTAATAATGACTGTCTTTTTCTTTACTATCCCATTTCTCTATCTTTAGATTAGATTATCTTTAATCCCATTTCAGATTAAATATTTGGAAGTAGATATGTGATGCAAAGAGAAACTCAAAGAAAAGTAGAAAACAAAAGCAATTGACTAAGAAATAGACATTCAATCTCTGTGGTCATACAGTACCAGCTAATTCATTAATTACTTAGGTTGCTAATTAGGAACAAACTCATATGATGCGTGTATTGGTCTCCTGAGGTAGAGAGGTCAATAGTGAATCCAGAGAGTTTAATCAGATACATTTATGGATATATATCAAAAATCACATTTTTTGTATTGCATGAAGTGAATTGGGACCCTCAAACCTTACACAATTTGTTGATTCCCTAGCGCTATAAAACTTTTTTACTACTTTTCTCAAACACATATTTGTTTTCTTTTGATACAGGAGGGATGTCTCTCCTGAGGTGGAATGATAATCAGGTCCAGAAACTTCATGCAGTTCCAGACCTTTTTTCAGCCTCACTTATCCATGCTGACATTTGATGGCTGGGATAAACCCTTTCTGCCACATTCCCATTTTTCCTTTCAGTGGAATTTTCCAACTCCTGTTTCAGTTTTCTCCAAGCAGAAGTGATAGTATTATTACTTTTTGCCACTAATGATTTTACTTTCAAAGGTTTGGCCATTAACCTCATGTTTACACTGGTGACCACTTGGTGCTTTCTGCTTGATATTTTAAAATAATATAGATACACCACTTGTCACAATCAGAGAAAATAAATCTGAAGGATATTTATCAGAACTAAAATAGTTGCTGTTGATGGAACCCGGGTACAAAAATTATACTTTTAGTAAAGCTGCATATACTGCAATTCTACAGGGGCCTCCCCTGAAGAGCACTCAAAAACTTCAACTGGTGTAGAATGTGGCTATGCTGTTGGTAAATTGTGCCAAATATATGGTACAGATAACATACTATGTCATGAGCTGCGGTGGTCATTGGCATATTTCCAGGTTTGATTCAAGTGCTGGTTGACATTTTTAAAGTCCTGCATGGCTTGGGACTGGATTACTTGAAGGCCACTTTTCCCCCAAGAGTCTCTACCTGTCCAATTTGATCCAGCAGATTTGGCACATTGCATATTCCATCAGCCAATGACTGTCAGCTGGGGTGAACTAGAATATAAGCTTCTCTACAGTAGCCATTGCTCTGTAGAATATTCTCTATTAGACTGGTCTCCACCCTGTTGGCCTTTTGTAAGGCTTTAAAAACTGGCTGTGTTCCTGAGCCTAGGGGGCTGAATATGTTAGGGATCCTGTTTCTTAATTTTATTGTTAACTGGCTAAATATTTAAGCTGCTGTATATATTTATTTTGGATGATTTGTTTAATTTCTATTGTTTAATTGTTTTATACTTTGTAAGCTGCCCAGAGTCATTAATTGAAATGGGCAGCTATATACTGTAAATCAATAAAAAAAATATAAAAGACTTTAATTATCAATGTGTTGAAAGGATGGTTAGCAAGTGTAGACAATACTGGTAGTCCTCAATTTATGACTTGTCACTTAACAACCAAAGTTGCAATGGAATTAAAAACAAAGTTAGTTACGATCAATCCTCAAAATTATAAATGCTGCATCAACCCATGTTCACATGATCCCATTTTGGTTACTTGGCAACGGCTTGTATTTATAACCACTTGCAGTGTCCCATGATAATGATATCACATTTTGCATTTTTTTTGCCTTTTCGCCCTGGCAAAAATGGCCATTAGATATATTTGGATTTGGATTTACAACTATGTAATTTGCTTAACAACTATATAATTCATTTTACGACCATCATAACTCACAAAAACTATCATAAAACTGGTTGTAAAATTGAGTCAGTCATGTGGTGCCTCAATTTACAACTGTGATGTCTTAGGAGCAAAAGTTTGGGTTCAGTTATGATCATAAGTCAAGGACTACCCGTACACTAAATAGGTCTGATCACATTTCTGAAATTTCAGTGTTTTCCAGATTTGTGCACACTAGTTCTTTAAGTTCTCCAAGCAGCATGGCTATTGATGACATGTCTTTTAAAGATACAGAGTAAAAGCTGACTTTTGCAATGGACTGATTATGATTTTCTCAATGCCCTTTTTCAATTATTATAGTAAAACATGTTACAACATGAAAAATAGATTTACAAAAAACATCTTGAGCACTTGGAATTCCGTTTGAGAATGAAAAATTACTATAATGGAAATCAGTTGTGCTTCTCTGACAGAGATTCAATTTGAACTTGGATTCAAATTGTTGATTTTAGCTGGTCCCACCTTCAGAATGAAAGTATTAGTATAAGCTACAACAACTATATCTAAAAAAGTAACTAGCTGCAACTAGCTATTATCAGTGCAGGGTCATTCTCCAATCAGTGATTGCTTCACAAAATAGTTACTGTTATGTTCCCTACCCCAATCTCATGTGTTTAGATGCATTCATTTCATTTATATGTCTCATTCAAAAACATAAAAGCAATGGTTATAAAATAAAAGATTATCTTTTTTTAAAGTTTAATGTCACAATGCTCCTGCTTCTGCCTTTAGAGAAAATAAAAGGAGCAATATATTGGGAGATACAAAAAACTGAAAGATAGTTAAGTTGAAGTTAAAGATGCAAAACAGTAGCAATTAAATATTTTGGGAAGTTTTGAATTTGTCTGTAGAGTGGATAAACTCCCAGGTGAACATGGAACATTCAGGCAAGCCATGAGATTTTATAAAGTGATTTAGTTTATTAGCTACAGAGTAAATAAATAGGGATGGAAACAACTGAAGATGCAGTCAGGATGAATTGTTGTATTCTGAAATTTTAAGCAATATTTAACTACCTAATCTGACTTACTATTTATTCAGTTGATGGAGAATGACCCAGCTCAAAAGCTAAGTGACATAAAACATATACTGACCTGGAAAAATATTGGGGAGTGTGGGTAATATTTTCTCTAAGAGATGGGAAAACAATAAAAGCGAAACAATAAGCAATATGCACTTTCCAAATGTAACAAGCAGCAGTTATAAATCTGAAGAATTTCCAGACTGAAATTACTTTGACTCAAATGAACACTTCTTCTACCCCAAAGATCTAAACGTGTGACACCAAACACTGGAATGAAACTCCTTTGAAGATGACGTAAAACAATGTACAGTAAGCAAAGAGAGTTAAGATAGCATGACCTCATTAATTAAGTCATTGTACAAACATCCTAATTTTGTAACTGTAATCAGGGGTGGGATTCACATTTTTAAACAACTGGTTCTGTGGGCGTGGCTTAGTTGGTGGGCCTGGCTTGGTGGTCATGTGACTGGGCGGACATGGCTTGGTGGTCATGTTATTGGCTGGGTTGGCCAACTCAATATCACTCACAACGAGGCACATATCTCCTTGCCTGGCCAATCTCATGATTGTGGAGATGCTGTAACAGTCGTAAGTGTGAAAAATGGTCATAAGTCACTTTTTTCAGTGCCATTGTAACTTTGAATGGTCACTCCACACAAGCAAAGTACCAGCAATGGAGGGGAAAAAACTCCAGAAATGTTCCTGAGACAGGAAATCTAGTTCTGCCAAGAATGTAATAACGGTTAATGGAGAGGCAGTTTCTGTAAACAACTGCAGAATGTTTCCTTCCTGCCTTCCTTACAGGATTAGGCCAGTAATTTCTTCTAATAAGCGGTTCTCCGAACTGCTTAGAATGTTAACAACCGGTTCTAGCGAATAGGTGAGAACTGGTAGAATCCCATCCCTAATTGTAGTGGAATTGATACTGCTAATGTATATTGTGACATTGCTGAAAGGTAATTACTAAAGAAATCCTTTATACATTATTCCATACATAGGGCCAGCATTGAAAAAAATATGAGAACATTTTCCATTGTGAAAATTAATTTCCATGACATATCATTTTCATCTATCATCAGAAGTCTTTCATGTAAAGGATTTTTTTCAAATGTAACCAAAATATTTTTAATTACATTAAAAATGTTGTAGCACTATCTAACTAGCTTCTGCTCATTTAACCAAGTTACCATTTTGAAAGTTTCTAGATGAGACTTTTATTGACTAATTATTCTGTCTCAAGAGTTGGTATGAATGACTTAGCCATCTATTTGTAATTCTCCCACGTTTTATCAACATTTCTTCATCTTTCTTCTTACTATGCACTTTCTATGAGGGGCAAACGGATGGAACTGTTGTATCATATTTTTTTCTTGTGAAGCTAAGAAACACCTGTCTGAGAGGACCCTTTGTTTCTTTGTGCACGAAGAAGGAATTTTATAAAAGCACCACTGTAGACTTAGTTATATGAATGACTCTTGGGAAATAGCATATTCATGCACAATTCAGTCAGCTTGATTTTGTTCTTCATAATTCTGAATTACATAGAAGTCAGGGTTTCTACTTAAAAAAAACTAGGAAACTAACATTAGGAAAGAATAAAAACCTCATCTAGAATTCAGATCAATGACAAGGTGGTATGTATTCTGAAAGAGATTAATTATACGTGTCCATGGACATTATGCTGAATATCGGCAATCTTGCTTCACTCAACATAATATTACTGAAACAGAATACAATTTGACTTTAATTCTAGTCTCCCTATTTTAGTTAGCTTTTTCCAATCTGTTTCTCTCCATGTGCACTGGGCTACAACATTTAGATATGTTGTTTGGTAATTTCACATGTAAGTTTGGTGCCAACAAATCACTCCCAGATATTTATGGTGCCATCAACCTCCTTTCCTGTGGACTCAAATGTAGTATTATCAATGTCATAAACAGTGGTGGGGTTCAAATATTGTTGCCATTGGTTTGGTGGGTGAGCTTTGCGCTCATGCACAGACTTTGTGTGCATGCCAAATGTGCACTTTGCGCAGGCACAGAGGTCTTTCCTCAGGCGCAGAGGCATTCTAACTCGCCTCCTGTAAGCCTGCACGATCATGGTCGCTTCAGCAGCTGCTGCGCGGTACATTTCTGTGCCACGCAAAGCAGCTGCGCTTCAAATTCAGCAGATAAAAGTGAGTATGGGAGCCCGGGCCCAACAGCAGAGTGGCGGAGAGAACCAGTTTGGTCTCTGCCGCTCATTGTTCCTACCAGCTCGCCAGAACCGGGCCAAACCAGTCGAATACCACCATCAGTCATCAAGCTTGTGAAACACGGTTCTCCAAGGTATGTGGGTGAACATTATAATGCCAGTGGCCTGGAGATCTATGACTACCCAATTCCTTGTCACTTGGGCCATTGTAATGACAAGTTCTTAGTGCTATGAAGGGTATCTATAATAAAGAATCTTCTGGAGAGATTTTGTCCCTGCTACCTCTTTAGCTACTGATAAAACTATCAACAGCTACAATACTTCTCCTAGTGATTAAATACTTCTCCTAGTGATTATTTTTCAGGATGAGAATAAGTAAAGCTCTAATTGTCAATTACTGGGAACAGCTAGAAAGAGAGCCACAATCCTTATGCTTTGTCACAGGGCTTTCCAATATGCATACTTTGCCCCTGTAGAAAATGTAATACTGTACTAAAACCTAATTCTGCCCTGATCTATCAAAAAAGTTTTTATATTCCACTGTGAAGTAAGTGTGGGTTAAGAGAAAATATAAGGTGGGGCAGTAGAAAGGATAAACAGCCATGTAGAAATATATGAGATTAATTCAGATAATAGTTAATCGGAGTTGGAAGGGACCTTGTAGATAATCCAGTCCAACCCCCCACCCAAGTGGGAGAACCTATACCATTTCTGACAAATGGCAGTCCAATCTCTTCTTGAAAGTTTCAAGTGATGGCTTGAGACATCATTTAAGGGAATGTTTTGAAATTCAGTAAATTCCATTCTATACTTTACCAGTCATACTATATATGTAGGATATAACTGTAGCTAGAATTTGTAAACTCCAGGAAAGAGAATTGCTTGTAAATATCTTAGAACTTCCCACAAGACTTTTAAGGGGGCAACCAGTTATTATTTACTTGTTCAGCACCCAGTGGTGATTCAAAACTCCTTAGGAAGAGCATTATGATTATTACAACTGGACTTGCTGAAAAGTCCATAAACAAATCAGGAAACAGAAGGTCAAGTACATACCTGGGAATAATGACAGATTTCCCTACACTAACTGCCTTGATGCGAGTGCTTTATCACTCAGCAGGTGCAAGAAGATACTGCCTTTTTGCCTGGAAAATACACAGCTAGACTGAAAGTTAGTGTTTATGGAGCCATGGGGGCTTATTGTTAAGGGAAAACAGTCAGCTGCAGTGATTTTCTTGTTATTTAGTGTGTTTAAATAACATAAGTCTATCTGCTTTTTTCTCACACAGTTGGCAAGTCACTTCTTCACAAGTGGTTATTCTAAAGCATTTTGGCCTCATTACTGCCTTACTTTGTGAAAAACTACATTTCTTTCTGCTGCCTGCTGTGGGACACCTTTTTATTCTACTCTGGCACTGCCCTAATGATTCTAACTTATTTTGTTACTCTGTGTGACATTATACCTCTGAGTAAAATGCTTGAGGCAAGTATGACATGAAAAATCAGAGAAGTTACAGATTGATTTTGGTTATTAAAAAAAACTAAAATGCTCACTTTAGGAGCGTGCTTTTTGTCTAACTTGTTATATTAGTGTGTCGGTTGAATATGTCCAGAAAAAATACATTGAAAAGAGCTTAGAAATGTGTGCAGTAGGGTCAAGGTATAGGCTCATGAATGAAAGGATGCTTATTTTGAGGGGAAAGAATAGAAGAGTGAAGATAAAAAATAGAGACAACAACCATGGCAAAGAACAAAGAGATGATTAATAAACTGGCCCATGGAATCTCTCCTGACAAAGAAAGAGACTGTAAGGCAGTAGTCTCTAGTTAGTTTTGAACCCTGGGTGTAATGGAATATGTGGATGACCATGGGGGATGAAAGGAAGATATGCTATCTAGGAAATAGTCAGGTGGAAGGTGTCCCAGAGGATTTATAGTCAGAAAAAGAAGCTTAGGAAGGACGTACTCTAATTGATGATGTAGTTAAAGTGGCAGTGAGAAATTTGTACCACCAGACTTAATTTAGCTTTACAATAAAACAGAATTCGCTCTCTAGTTGTTTCCTATCTGATTTACCTGAGAGAGCTGACACTGAATGTCAGGATGAAGTAGCCATCTTGTTCAAATCATAGTTGATGCCTTAAAAAGACACGACGCTTGCATACTTCATTTTATAATCACATTTAGAAATTGTTTATTAACTATTCTTAGCTATGAGAATCTTTGGATGGAGATGTCTGAAAACATTTCAAAACTGACTGTATAATACAAAAGATCTAAAAAATAAGTATGTAGAAGTGGTTTGGTCTTGCACTGAGCAAAAATTCAGAAAACAAATGTAAGAAGGAAGAATAAACGGGCTGAGAGGAAGAAGGCAGCCAAGAAAATCATGGAGAGATGAAGTTGTCAAGTTCCTCAAAATGTGAGCTGACAATCTGAAAAGCAAAAAGGCAATATATGAAGTCATAAATGGATGTGTTGGAAGTATGGATGATTTGCAAAGCCCTATGTACTGTAAGTTACTTTACTTCAATCAGTTACTATTTTAAGTGAGCAGATTTATCACAATAAACCTAAAGATAGGGAGAGGGATGGTGAAAAGAGTTAGTGTAAACTAGAATTACTTTTATGTTTCCAATTTCTTTTGCCTAAAACTTTTATGCTTCTCCTAAACTTTGCAAAATATTGCTTATTAGAAAATGGAATAATGTTGACAGGTATGTACTGTATGTGACATACATATATTTGTATGTCAACTTTCTGACTTAATACTAGAAATGTTAGATTTAGTTCTGAAAAGATGTTTGGAACCTATGACAATATAAACATAGCAACACCTTTCATTTTTAAAATAGTCATAACTTTTCATGGCATTGTACAGGAACTTAAGGACACCACTCCTTCATAACTTCTGAAACAATAATTCAGGCTCCTGCATAGTTAAACTTAGTAAATGGCTCCCCAGTTGGCAACAGCTGCTTTGTGTAATGCATTTCCGCCCTTCTGGCTACAAAGTAAGCACCAGGATTTATTCTGAAGTCTCATGTTTCTACAAAGCTGGAGGGTGATAAATTGTGTTCTTTTTAAGCACATGTGTATATGCATAGGAATACCACATTATCATTTTTTCAAAATGCTGAGATAGTTGTAAGTCTGCTCAATTTGCACAATTCAGACAACCAGTTTCTTGGGATTTATTTTTTTAATTTTTCTATTTCATTGTAAAAATAATGATATTTTCCCTACTTTACAGCAAACTTTAGAAAGTCATATTATGGCCTTGAGTCTGTAGGTATGTTAAGGTGATGTTGAATGAATGAGTGTGCATAGAGGGACAGGAATATCCTTATCCTGCTTCTTCTCTCACAATAAATATAGTCTTGTTGCGGACATTATATTGAAAACATATAGGAATTAGGTTCTAGGACGGATCCCAATCTGGATTTTATTTGTTCTTCAGATAGTTTTAAGAATAAAAAATTAAATGAAAGCAGAAACCAGAAATATACTCAATCTTGGTAGGATTTACCCCTGCTATTGTCTGCATAGATATGATGGTTTAAATTATTTAGAATTATCTACAAATGTTCTGCTATCCATGTGCACTTTTCTGACATCAAATAAATGCAAAACTGATAAATCAATTTTATCAGAAAATAGGTATCATATCATAACACTTCTTTGTGATCAATATCTCCCAAGGAGACAGGAAGTTCTCTAAACGAAGTGTTCTCTTTGGGGCTGTATTTAGAAATTACATGTTTGATGTATTAATCTCAGAAAAGAAAAGAAAATCATTAAAATAGAGAAGGACTCATTCTATTTCTTCAGTTTGTCCCTGGAGGTGCTTTTGGTGGGGCTTTTTCTTATTTCTTGCTTGCACATGAAAAGCAGAACATTCTTATTTAATTCCAAAACAATTGAAACACATTTCTTGCTTCTTTTCAAAGAATAATATGGGTAGTCCTCAACCTGCCAATTGAGCCCAAAATTTCAATGATAAGCAAGCCAGTTATTAAATGAGTTTTGCCTCACTTTATAACCACCCCTGCCATATTTGTTAAGAGAATCACTGCTGTTGTTAAGTTAGTAACATGGTTGGCTCCCCAATTAACTTTGCTGGTTAGAAAGTCACAAAAGTTGATCATATGACCTCAGGACACTGCAACCATCACTGATATGAACCAGTTGCCAAGCATCAAAATTGTTGATCACATGACCATGGAAATGCTGCAATAATCGTAAGTAGAAAAAACAATCATGTCACTTTTTTCAGTGCCACTAAAAGAATGGTTGTAAGTCAAGGACAACAGTAGACAGTTACAGACTATCCAGCTTTCAGTTAGAGGGTCTTCAGACATATCAATACTAACTTTCTCTATTCTCTAGGACTAAGTGAGAGATTTGTTTAAATGTGAAGAATAGGTTTTACATGAAGACAATCAGCTATTCTAGTATTCCTACATTGCTATATCTTTATTGTATATATTTCATAATATGCCAGTAGGAACCTACAGAGATGTGGAAAATATCTGAGACATTATGTCAGAGCAAATTCTAGATAGCATGGGGAACTCTGAACTTTCTACCTTTCCATTTAAGCTATTCATAGTTTAATAACTTTGATTCATTATTATCAAATAGTGATAATAACCAACCTAATTTCTGATATTGACTGGCCTTCATAACACTTTCTCAGACACCTAGACTGCTCTATAGCCAAACCAGAGAAAGTATTTTTCAATTTCTTCTTCTCAATAAAAAAATTAGGCCAAACCCCTTTTATAACTATGAATTTAAAGCATTGGCTGGAAGAGTATGATAATAATTTCTAAACAGAGAGAAGGCAAGAAAATAAACCAAAACACTTTTGCTCTTGCTGGTATATATGTTACTAATAGAAGTCTGGCCAAATGCTTCTTCAAATCTGTTACTACTACTATTTATATTCGTTGATTTACAGAAAAACATCCTAGAACAAGGAAATTGCTTCCACAAAACAGAAAGTCCAGTAGGTTTTTTTTTTCTTTCCTTTCTATGAAAACAAATTCTTGAAAACTGATACATATTCTGTTTTCCTCTTTTACTGCTTGTTTAATGAGCAAAAGGATAACTTGTAAAGGAAATGAAAGAGGATATAAGTGTAGGAATAACCTTGGTAGCTGTTGAGCATCTAGGCTAAAAAAGCTAAAACTTCATTGTTTATATCTGTAAATCCATACTTTAGATGTGTTTTTAACTTCTGTTGCCTCAGTGTTGCTTCAATATGTACAGGATACAGACAGTCAAAATAATGTCCCAATATTTACAATGGTTGTTTATTTTGTTGTTTTGTTTTCTTTCATCTACTTCTTCCTGTGACACATTTGAGACAAGTAAAGTCAAACAAAACTGCAGCAAATTTCAAGGATGATCTGAACAGCAGTTGCTTTTGGTTTATTTCTTTGACCTTGTGAGTATTAATTGTAGTATTTGTGGATATAAGGAAGCATGACTGATTGAGTCTCTGCTCCCATGCACTGTGCTTCCAAATCTGCTTTTTGAGGCACAGTTACCAATGAACTTCTTAAGAACATCTTTGTCTTATAGTTCCATTTACCTAGCTATTTATAAAAGTATCAACAGTGCTCATCTGTTCTTAGCCATATTATTGGTTTATATTTTTAAAAAGCTAAAAGTTCTGAAGTCAGAGAATAAAAGGCAAAACAATGGTTTGTGTTAACTGGATAAAGACCTTGAAAATTGCTGAAAAAAAGTCCAAAGAACTATAATCCATTGCAGATCTCCAAGATAAAACACAGAATGAAATAATATATTTTAGTCTGACTTGAAGTTTAAATTGGTTGGTCTACCACAATGGTCAAGAAAATGTTGAACCTCATTCAACAATGAGTCATAGTTTCAAATATTGTCTGTCATCAGAATTAGATTTAGAATTAGATCTTTTTGAACAATGTGTTCTTAAGGGTTTACGTAATTTAAGGGGTATTTTTACTGAAGGGTAAATTTTCTACAAGAATCTCTATCTTCCCAGCTGCCTAATCGTATAGTTGTCTTTCTTTATTATGTTTCTAAGAAAAGACTATTAAAAGACCTTGCTGAGTTAAGAAATAACTTGATTTTTTTATATTCTATTTTTATCAAAGATTAAGAAAAGATAAATTGGAGCCCAGAAAATGCATGCATGCATATATGCTTAAATAGATATATTTGCACCTGTTTCTTGGCTTAATTATTTTCTTAACAAAATAGTTAAGTTGAAAAATGTAAATCTACACCAAACAGCAGCATTTGCATTATTTTCACTTTTTCCCCCACATTCAAAATGCCTACAATTAAGGTTATAGAATTATCTTTGTTTTGCAATGCAAACAGAAATTTGTATTAATGATTTATATTTGGGAATGATGGAAAATGGGTCTCAGGACCATGTCAAACATTATATATGTTTTATAAAAATATGCATCTAGCTGTGGTTGGGTTTGACTCTCTCTTTCTCTTCTTCTTCTTTTTTTACAAGTGGACTATATTCATCTTTTTTCACAGCTCATAAAAACAACCTTTAAACCCAAGCAACATTCCTTTATTAGACTTTATGACTTCTTTTGAGTTGCCTTGAAAGAAACTCTTTCTTTTCTGTCCTTATTTCAATTTGCATTTCTTTCTCCATGTTGTCAAATTACATTTCATCAATAATTCAAACAATAATTGTACTTTGTTAGCCCCTTTCTAATATCAATGCTATATATCTTGATGATGGCTTTCAATCACATTAATTTTAGCTTAAACCTGGGATATAATTATGAATAATACCACTTAATAGTATTATTACCAAATGAAACTGGATTTATTGTCTTGGAAACTAAGTTAATTTATACTGAAAATCTAAGCAATGGTAATTGGAAGTAAGCGCCTGACTTTAAAGAAGGAGATCTTCCTATTTATTTTTCTATGGATATGAGGATGGAGTAGAAAGATGTTTTCTCTTTGTCTTCTCTTTTCTTTTGCTGAATTCATTTTAGAATGCAGGACTGCCTAATCTACAGAGCATCCTTTTCACTACAACAAGTGAAACTCACTCATATATTTTCTTTTCGCTTCCATACTTACTGTAAAGAAATAGGCTAGCATTTGTGATTCCAAGTTTGTTGGTAGCGACACAGGTATAGTTGCCATAATGTTCTTCAGTGACATTGGTCACTGTCAGGAAGGACTGGCTCCCTATGCTCCTGATTTCCAGACCATTGGCACTATTTATCCTGAGAATCAAGAAAAGTCAATGGTAAATATAGTAATACTTTGCATTCTTTGTATATGATAAGTATGAGGATTTAAAATTTCAGTGCAGACTGCAGACAGATATGAAATGAGAAGGGTACTTTGATACAGACAGGGGAATACATGAGAATGGAAGGGAAAAAACTATGAAAGTTACATAATTTTTTAACCCACGTTTACCCTTGGGTTTTTTAAATTATCTTTTTCATTAATTCATAAATAATGCGGTAAGATTTGCCTTTTACATCACTTTACCTCTCTTCTTTTTCAATTCCTGCCCCATAATTCGCTATTTTTCTAGCTGAGATAATAGCTATGCTAGTCCTTTTCAGCAAACACAACAAAAAATCTTGTGGCATTTTAAAAATTAACCATCTTATTGTATCAGAACTTAGACACAATTCAGATAAACCTTTCTTATTTACATCCTGCAAAACTATACTGCAAACTTCATTTAGAAGCCTAGCACTCCCTTCAAATAAGTGTGGGGCTTGTTTTCAAAGCACAACTGATATTATATAGATACAATACCTGTGTTTGTTGCTAACTTGTGGTCATACGGCTAGTGGGTGGAATATTGAAAGAAAAAAAGAAGATGAGTGATGGAACTTTTGGAAAGTGAGCATTGAGTATAAAAAGAACATTTTTAAGCCAGACATCAGGGACAAGAGAAAGAAGATAAATAGCATAATTACCTAGTGTCATCTCTGTACCATTCAAAATCAGGCGTAGGCACAGCAGAGGCTGCACACTTAAGTGAAACTGGCCGCCCTGTAGCAGATACATTGCTCTTGGATTCCGTGATAGTTGGCGGGTCTGCAGGAGAGAAAGACTGGCTCATATCACTGCTATCAATGTGTGCCTACTTGGAGCCATTACGCAAGGAGTGCAGCCATTCAAATATGCATATCTTCAGGCTTAGTTATGATTTGTAAGCATCAGAATGTAATGAAATCTATTAATATGGGCAGAAAATAGTGAAGCCAGTAGGAAAAAAGCAGCAATTATCGAACATACATACAAAAATTCAGGGTAGAACAATTTGCTCTAAAATTTACTCTTTATTTTATGTCATTTTGTATATTGATGTCAGGCATACAATAAAATATTCCTCATTTTTCCTTAAGCAATCCTGTAAATTCTTATGGAAGAATGCACTTATATATGAACATTTATATAAATATAAATATATGAACATTTGTGTTAAACCAGAACCTGGAAGATGCAGATCAACTATCCCTGAGTCATGGATGATTTTAGATCAGTTGTTATCTCTCATTGTAATTTATCCTTAAAGCTGTTCTGGTAAATATAAGAGGAAGGTTTTATAGCATATTTGATATGAATAGGAATATTGTTTAAATCTAGTAGTCTTTTCACTATAACTATTGAAAACATTTTTGTTCCACTGGACCCAGGGGGGCTGCTGGGGGTTCGCAGGGGTTCAGGAGATTCCCTAAGATTATGTGCCCCAAATCCCACTCCTGGCTGGCCCCAACCTACCCCTCCCAGGAGTCTCCACGTGGCCCATTTTGGATTCAGGTAAGTGCAGGGTGCATACAGACGCTCAGGAGGGCAAAAAACAGGCCTCCTGGAAGTTCAGGAAGGCTGGAAATGGGTCCATTTCCAGTTTCCAGAGAGCATTTGGAGCCAGGGAAGCAGTTTTTACCCTCCCAGAGGCTCGAGGAAAATTTCCAGAACCCGGAGAGGGCAAAAACACCCTCCTGCCATGGTGTAGGAGGCTGACTAGGACACACCCACCATCACCATGCCCACCCAGCAACTGGGAAGAGAACCCAATTTTTTAGCAAAAAAATTGCTAAATTTTTTGAAGCCCGCCCCTGACTGGACCTAATGTAGGAAATAAATCACAAAATGAGCAAATATTTTTATACAGTTCTGAAAGCTAAACAGAATTCAGGACCACCTACATTTCTGAATTCTGCTAAGAAGCCAATTCCCTTACTTTCAGCTGCATTCTTTATATTAGCCATATTTCCAATACTTAAAAAAAGACATTCTGGATGCTTGATAAGATACTATAGATACTGATATATCTACAGAATTAAAGGACAACATATTCAAAAGAATAACCTGATTCCTTTTCCTGAGAGATCACTGTACTAATTCAGTCTAAAAATAATATTTAGTGTGTAGAAAGGACAAGAAATAAAATATATGTTGCATTATGAGTTCCAGGTACAGCACCTTACATGTCAATCTTGGTTTGGAATTGAGGCACTAAATGGTTCCCATACTATCAGCCTATGCACACATTTTGTGAATGAAATCCACAAAATCTTGTAGGATGCATTGCATTTCATTAAAATATAGTGTGGGTTGTAATAGTAGTAAAGAATATAAAGATGAAAAAGATGTGTAAGGGAGAAAAAGCAAATCCCATAGTGATTTGTCTTATATGAAATAGCAATAGCACTTAAACTTATATACCACTTTATAGTGCTTTTACAGCCCTCTCTAAGTGGTTTACAGCATCAGCATATTGCCCCCAACAATTTGGGTTCTTATTTTACCACCTCAGAAGAATGGGAGGCTGAGTCAACCTTGAACCCGGTGAGATTCGATCTGCCAAATTTCAGGCACTGGCTGCAGCAGAAGCAGCCTGCAGTACAGCACTCTAACCACTGTGCCACCGAGGTTCCTAATGCTGCTTTTATAGTGGTAGCATATAGATTTGGATTGTTAGTCATTTTATGCAATAAAGTCTTTTTTCATATTATCCCAGCATTGAATGCCATTTCTAAAACCACCTACATTTAGATCCTTTTAACTAGAAATGTATGAACGGAGCCTGGGATCATCTGCTGGTAAAATGTGTATGCTTATTCACTGAGCTATGGCCCTTTCTTACTGAAAACCTGAAAGATGAACTTCTCTAATGGCTTCTACATAATTAGATCCCATAATTTGCCTCTTGCTTCTATAAGTTTTAAAAGAAAAAACAACAACTAGAATTAACAAATCAAGGATAAAGATATCAAACCCAAACTGTAAGAATAAAAGATTATGCACAATTGTTGAAGCAAACTATGCTTTTTGTGATTGCACATATTTAAACCCAGTGCAAATTGTCAATGTAAGCCATCCTCTGCATACATACTATGATCCCATCTCAACTTTCAGGCATACAGATAGTTCCCACATTAATTTTGAATTTATACTTTCAACACTTCTGAAATTACACCATGGCCTATACTAATGAGTAATATGATGGATTTGGGTAGAATTGTCCAGAGTAATTTTAGGCAGTGAAAGAAAATTTCAATTAAATCAAAGGTAGCTCCTCTGGAAGAAGAACTAATTTTTAACATTTTTTTCACAGGTTATTAGGATCCACAACTTCATCAACCTCATAGAAAATCACTAAGTGCTAGATTTGCAATTTGAAGTGTTATGTTAGCATAGGGCATTTTTATTTCTAGCTACTGTTAAATAAAATGTGCAACGACAGCTCAAATAAACAAAAGCCTTTAGCATGAGCTTAAATGTGTATATTTTAATCTGCTTGTCTGTGAGTCAGGCTTTCACAGCCTTTTCTGTTTTAAATTTGGTGCTAGCCTACTGCTGTGTTAGAATAGTTTTTTCTTCATCCTGATTGGTTGGGAGTCTTGGTCTATGTTTATTGGTCTTGGAATTTGCTGTGTTCTGCTTGATTGGTGTTTCTAATATCTTCTGTCTGTTTTGTAGCTTTTTTTGTCTTGATCAACTGGCAACATTGTGTTTCCTATATTGGAGGCTTTTAGTGTGGTTTGGCTTCAAGTAAACGGACGGCTATGATTTATTAGGAAGCTAGGTTTCATCTGGGTGCCTGGTTGGGGTGTGTTTGAGCTGGAGGTATCAGGGGGGATCTGTTTGTGCCCAGATGTTTGCCTGGCCTGTGGTGTGGAGATTTTTTTGTTTGTGAGTGCAGGCTTCCAGATAAATGACAGTCTGGTGGAGTCATCTCTTCTATTCATGCTTTCAGGTCTGAAGAAAAACCTATAATGACTTGGGAAAATATGCGAACAAAGCTGAATGCCATATGCCATTTGTTTTCTTAAGTTTTCGTGGGTATTTATATGTATTCAGCTTTGTTCATGTATTTTCCCACATGTATTGTGTATACACAAGCCTGATGATGGCAGATGACATTCTGCCGAAATGTTGCTCCAACTTTAAAAGCACAACTATAATGACATGGGAAAATACCTGAACAAAGCTGAATATATATGTTGTAATCTTAAAACAAGATCCTTGCTGCTTTCATATCTCCCACAATAGAAGCCTAACTATGTTTCCATATAGGATGGATTTTTTAAAAAACAGTTTTGTTGCCCAATTGAAGTATTTAATACTATAAGGGGGGGGGGGAAACCCAACCTTCAAAACATTACAAACAAACAGTAATTAGGAGCACAGAAGAAAATCTGAACACAGAAGACAGCAATTTCAGCATTTCATATTAAATTACTGAGATACTTTCTTTACCTTGTCTTTCCTCTATAATATATAAAAGTCATATGTTGGTTGAGAAAAAAAAATCAACTAATATAATAAACAATCCAGCAAAGTTATTGGAGGAACGCTACAATATTTTATATTGTAATTCCATTCAGGTTTACATACAGTATATGTTTGTTTCAGCCTTTAGTTGATTTCACTCTAATTTTTGTGGGAATATAAATAATTTCTATTTGAAATCCAGTGCGAATGAAATCAAGGTAGAAAGGTAACTTTTTATTTTTATGATTGATATGATTAGGAGTTTGTTATGTGATTAGAATACCAATAATAATAAAATAATTCTGAGTATATACTGTTTCTTCCCTTTCCATTTTCTCACCATTTATTAAAATATTTTAAATAATTACAACAAAAAGGTGAAAAGAAAAGCAAGGAATAAAATTGATATAATAACAGTAAGCAGAGAGCTTACAGTAATAAAAATTAAATTACAATATCAAATAATGTATGAATTGATTGTATTGAACTGAGAACATTATATCATTGAAAATAAAATAAAAATATTTACAAAACTCTGAAAAATATTAATATCACTATTTATTTTTATTCTAAGAAATTAACATATTCATAAACTAAAGAAGGAAAAAAAAACATTATTAGAAAACTACTTGCTTTCAAAATCTTTGTACCTGACTTATAGTTTCAATCAACATGTTTATGAGTATTTAATATTGTTTCAAATTACAGTCCTTGTACTCTTGTGGGTTTTAATCTTTTAATAAGTATGTTTAAAATGAAAGCACTGGTAAAAGAGTGCAATTTCTCAGGCAGAAAATATCTATTGCATACATAATCACATATATAAATTCTATGAATCAAAATCATGTTCAAAGCTACATTCTGACAGAAAAATAAATAAAGCCAATTTTACTTCATATCATAATATCTACAGTATACTTTATTTTCCTTCTTCACATACTTTACTTTCTCATGGGACAATTCAAGTCACAATGATTATATAAAGCCCCTCCCTCTCCTGGAGTCTAAGAGGAAAAAAAAAGAGTTTGGTTCTTTAAGATCATAGGATATAAGAGCAACATTTTTCAACTCCCCAATAGAAGTTAACAATTTGAATCAAACAGGAAGCAACTAAATCCAAGAAATAAGAACTTTTCTTCAGAAACCGTCTGTTTCTGTGGAAATAACCAAAAAGTCTATCTGGGATTTTAACTTCAATTTTTAGTATTGTGCTAAGGCCTGCGTTCTTTTTTTTTTTTTTGCCCTTGTTAGGGAATTGAGCATAATTTTAGCCTTTTGTAAAGTTTTGAGCATGGGTGAAAAAGAATGGAGACAAACCTCTGAACGGTGAACTTCAGCTCTTTATTTACATCGTGACTTTCTCAATTTAACAGCAGTAAAACCCGCCTTATATAGGCAAACCTTGTAACGTTTAACCAATAATGAGCTAGGAACGCTAGCTCTTATAACCAATAAGAACTCTCTGTTAAGGGCCAATCGGATTCCCCGGAACGGGCCAATACGGTCCGGCCGCTTAACAGCCAATCAGAAGTGCAGAGCCAGAACCCTGCACTTACTCCAAGCTCACACTTTATTAATCTTATTGCATACACAACACCCCTTCCCCCTGGCTTCTTATTTCAGGGCGCAGTTACATAGTCCCTTAAATAGGACGGTTGTCTTTTTAGTCTCTTTGATTTTCGTTGTATTGGCTGGTTGCAATCCTGCTGAGTTAGATCGTTGTTTGGCAGTGGGGCTGCCTCTGGTTCAGAGTTCACTTCTACGTCGTTGCCCACATTTTCTGCAATTCCCTGAGGTGCAAACGTTTCTCCCTCCGGCTCCGCTTCCTGAGTTTCTATTAAATCGTCGTTTCCTTCGAACGGGTTTCCTAGGACTTCATATTCTTCCATACCTCCCCCCCTCAGTTTGGTTATAGGGGAGTTGTGGACTGGCCGCTGCAAGCCGCGACTGTAATTGGTCGATATGCCATTTCCAAAGTTTATCGTCAAGGCATTGCACAAGGTAGGATCTGGGGCCGGTTACACATACTACTGTCGCTTCCACCCACAACGGGTCGCCTGATAGGTTTTTTGCATAAACCAGGTCTCCTACCTGGAAGGTGCGACAGCAGCCGCTGGATCCTAGTGGTTTCTCCGGTTCATAAGCTGGGTGCAACCAGTCGAGGTGGGAACGGAGCTTTCGTCCCATTAGCAGTTCAGCGGGAGTTTTGTTGGTGATGCTATGTGGGGTGATGTGTTGCAAGAAGAGGATTTGATTGATCTTGTCGTCAATGTTGTTGTAGTCTACCTTTTGCAAGGTTTTCTTCACAAATTGGACCATGCGTTCTGCTCGGCCATTGGTCGCAGGGTGTGCAGGCTAGGTGAGCACATGGCGGATGCCGCGGTCAGCGAGGTACTGCTCGAACGCTAGTGCAGTAAATTGTGGGCCGTTATCGGATACCAGGACGTCTGGTAATCTGTGGGTTGCAAACAGTCTGTTTAAAATCTTAATAACCGCCTCAGAGGTCATAGTCGTCATGCGATGAATTTCGAGCCAATTTGAGTAGGCATCGACGGTAAGCAGGAAGGTGTGGCCCTTGATTGGCCCCGCGAAGTCCAGATGAATTCGGGACCAGGATCCACGTGGTGTCTCCCATGGCTTTTGGTGGGCCGTTGCTGACTTCTTGGCATTTGGGACAAGCTTTAACCCACTGTTCGATTTGCTTGTCAATGCCCAGCCACCATGCGTAGCTTCGTGCAAGGGCTTTCATTCGCACGATGCTGGGGTGGCCATCGTGCAAAGTTCTCAGCAGCGCTTTTCGGAGCCGTTCTGGGAAAATGACTCTATCGCCCCAGATGACACAGCCTTTCTGGGAGAAGAGCTCGGTCTGTTGAGACTTGAATGGTGTGAAGTCATCTGATAATTGGTCCAATGGCCATCTGCATTCTACCCAGCCTAGGACTCGTGCTAGGGTGTGGTCGCGTTTGGTTTCTCTCGCGATGTCTCGAGTGGTCAGTGGCGGCGAGTTGAGTGCCTCGATTTGCAACGTCGAGAGTCTCTGGAAGCAGTGCTCAGCTCAATGCGTCGGTGTGGGGAATGGCTTTCCCCGGGCGGTATTGCAACCGATAGTTATAAGCAGCTAAGAATTCTGACCATCGGGTCATCCTAGGGGATAATATGTAGGGAGTCGGCTTATCTCCGGCTATTATCCCTAGCAACGGTTTGTGGTCAGTCACAATAGTAAAAACCCTGCCATACACGTGTTCGTGAAATCTTTTCACAGCTGAGACGATTGCGAGGGCTTCTTTATCAATTTGTCCATTGTTCCGCTCCATTTTTGAAAGAGTCTTTGAAAAATATGCAACAGGGGCTTCGTTCCCATTAGGCAGTACGTGGCTCAAAGTGGCACCCACCCCGAAAGGCGATGCATCACAGGTTATAACTAACGGCAAAGTCTCGTTATACTGCATGTGTACAGAGTCAGAAGTGAGCAGTTTTTTAACATTTCGGAACGCCTGTTCTTCACGGTAACCCCATAACCAAATTGCTTTTTTATCTAACAATCAGTGTTCAGCGACAGTTTCTTTGTGCAGTAAAAATACATTATAAAAATTGATGAGGCCTTGGAACGCCTGGAGATCGGCCTTGTTTCGTGGCCTGGGAACATTTTTTATCACTTTTAATTTACTTTCGATAGGGTGAATGCCCTGGCTGTCAATCAGGTACCCTAAAAACTCAACACTGTCAGGACACAATTTACATTTGTTTTTTTTAACCTTAAGACCGGCTTCTTGGAATTTTTTGAGGACTAATTTTAACCGGTCCTGTAAGATTTTTTTTTGTAGGGGCTGCAATTAATACATCGTCAAAATAGGGGACCACGCCCTTAATTCCTTGCAATAACCTTTCCATAAGGCTCTGAAAGATCCCCGGGGCTACACTAACTCCGAATTGCAGCCGGGTACATTTAAAGGCACCTCAGTGCATCACAATAGTTTGGGCCTGTGCCGTTTTTTCATCTACTGGTAATTGCTGATATGCCTGAGCTAAATCCAATTTAGCGAAAACTTTCCCACTCCCCAGGGAATGGAGGAAGTGCTGCACCACCGGAACTGGATACATGTTCTGCTGCAGGGTGTGGTTCAAGGTGGCCCGGTAGTCCCCACAAATTCGGATTGACCCGTCTGGCTTAATGGGTGTTACAATAGGGGTTTCCCACGGGGAGTGATCGATGGGCTCCAACACCCCCTGAGCTATCAGTTTGTCGAGTTGTTCGTCGATTTTCGATTTTAAGGCAAATGGAACTCGACGGGGCTTCAAGCGAATAGGAGCTATTTTTGGATCTAGGCTGAATGAGATCTGGGTCCCCTTGTACTCACCTAAGCTGTCCGTGAAGATGTCCCTGAACTCAGAGATAAGGTCTTCCTCCCAGTCACAGCCACTGACTCGGTTTACGCCGGCCACTTCAATGCCGAGTGGCGTGAACCATTGGAGGCCCAGTAGGCTAGGCCTATCTCTATCGATGACCGTTAAAGGTAAGTATGCTGTGTGCTTCTTGAAGGAGACTCGGACTCGGCAGGACCCGACAACGGGGATTCGATTCCCCTGGTAGTCCTTGAGGATGAGGCATTGGAAACGGAGATCTTGGCATTGAATTGTGGGGATGAGTTGCTTGAGTGTCTTCCAAGACACCATCAAGAGGGACGATCCCGAGTCGACCTCCATGTGGCAAGGCTGGTTCTCGATGGCTACCGTGACTCGGATTTTCTTAGTGTCCAAGGCTGAGGCATGACTGATAGTGATAGTATGGTGAGCCTCTTCTCTTTGCAAAGCTTGATTTCTGTCGGAGTGGTTTACTGGCTCTCACCTTACAGGATGGTTTCCTGTCGATTGGCAATAGTTAGCCTCTTTTGAGGCCTGGCTGGGTCTTGGCAAGCTGCGGTAGACCCATCCAATGTGGCCTCGTTTCCCGCACTCATGGCAGAGTGCGTCGCGAAATTTGCATTCGGACCTGGCATGGTTGGCTCCACAGCCAGCGCAAGGGCGTAAGGGCTTCGAGTGAGGGTCCCGGTCGGACTGCAGTCGATGGACCCCTTCCTGTCTGATGACGAAGAGAGATTCTCGTGGTGCGTTGTCGCGAGCTGCCCTTCTGAACTAGGTGAGATTTCGCTGGCCGGTGGTGGTACCGGAGTGCGATTTCGGCGTAGTTGTGCAGCTGACTTCTTGGTTGCTTCCGCTGCGGTAGCATCAGCGATGGTGTTGGCAAGGCTGATGTCACCTTTCGCCATCAGCTTGCTTTGGACGCCTGGCGCATCTAATCCCAGAACTATGCGATCTCTTAGTGCTTCTTCTAGATTGGTGAATCCGCAGAGGCCTCCCAAATTTCGGAGGTCTGCTGTGAAGTCGGCCACGCTTTCTCCTTTTCGCTGGCTTCTTTGATAAAACTCATGGCGTCTCACGAGCGTTGGCACGGTCGGAGCGTAGTGGTCTCGCAGGATAGGTTTGAAGTCATCCCAATCCATGGCCTTCACTTCTTGGGGTTTGGCTAGTGCTTTGGCCATCTTAAATATGGTTGGACCGCAATGCGTTAGGAACACTGCCCATTTCTTTCCTGGTGTGGCATCCTTTAAGTTGTTCGTCTCTAGGAACATTTGGAAGCGATCCATGTAGGACTCCCAGTCCTCTTGGGTTGGATCGAACGGAGAGGGTGGTATGATGCCACCGGACATGGTTCCGTTGTTGGCATCGTCTGTCACATGCTCGGTGTTCTTTGAAATTTAGTTGGTTCAGATATCTCCACATCCCACCCTCGTCGCCAGTGTTAAGTTTTGAGCATGGGCGAGAAAGAATGGAGACAAACCTCTGAACGGTGAACTTCAGCTCTTTATTTACATCGTGACTTTCTCAATTTAACAGCAGTAAAACCTGCCTTATATAGGCAAACCTTGTAACATTTAACCAATAACGAGCTAGGAATGCTAGCTCTTATAACCAATAAGAACTCTCTGTTAAGGGCCAATCAGATTCCCCGGAACGGGCCAATACGGTCCGGCCGCTTAACAGCCAATCAGAAGTGCAGGGCCAGAACCCTGCACTTACTCCAAGCTCACACTTTATTAATCTTATTGCATACACAACACCTTTCTTCACCCTTAAGGCTGTTTTCAAAAGTTCTAAGTTTTTCTTTAGAATCTCTTGTGATATATAATAATACAGTGAAACCTCTCCAGCATTTTGTCAGAGATTCTGTCAGAAAGACCATTGTTTGTAACAGAGTAGCCCTCCCTTGGGGTTTGTCTGAGATTTATTTTTTCCACATCCACTATTTCATTTTGATATATTATGTTAAAAGGGGGCTTTACATATTTTTTAAAATTAAGTTTTTGCTTATTTCCTCTGTGATTAGTTTGATCACTCAAAGGAATGGAGAGAGAAGATTGAATCTCTCTCTCATGCTTACAGTCCAAACAGTCAGCAAGTAGCTTTTCAGATATAGTTTCTACATTTGTATTTTGATGTTTTAACTACCCAAAATGAACCCTATCTCTCACACACCAGGATTAATGGCTGCCAATTAAAGGTGCTTTCTGGAAGATAACTGATGGCAAAAAGAACTACAAGCTACCATTCCAAAGCAATAGAGGACTAGAAGATGAAGAGACTTCTGGAAAAGAGCTTTTGAATCAGAGGATCACAACAATCTGCTGCAATCTAGTTTGATGCACTTCAAATGTGCATCAATTTCCATAATCCCCATGAGTAAGCATTTAACATGTTAATTGCTGGCTCTGGTATTTGAAGTTCACTATATCAGGAAGACACCAGGTTGGAACAATCTGGAATAAATACCATGATTCCCAGTCAGATCTTATATTTAGTCTTTCAAACACATTGGCCTTGTTTGTTTTTCAAAAAAATATAAATTCTGCTAAGCCTAGTTAGAACTATTGGCGAGACTACT
Organism: Hydrophis major; assembly: GCA_033807585.1. Lineage (NCBI taxonomy): Eukaryota > Metazoa > Chordata > Lepidosauria > Squamata > Elapidae > Hydrophis > Hydrophis major. The sequence continues at coordinate 111,891,706 of CM066332.1, forward strand.
GAATTCTTTACAAATAGTTCTTGACTTACAACTTGTTAGCAACTGAAGTTACCAAAACAAAAACAAAACAAATAAAACAAAAACACCCCAAACCTTACAATCCAGATTCAAAGTTCTGACAACCAGATAACAGATAATCAGAGTTGGAAGGGACTTTGTAGGTCATCTAGTCCAACCCCCATCTAAGTGGGAGACCCTATACCATTTCTGACAAATGGCAGTCCAATCTCCGCCAGATCATTTGATCACATTTTGGGTACCTAGTCACCAGCACACATTTATGGCTGCAATGTCTCACAGCCATGCGACTATGAATTATGACTTTCTTTTTGCCATTATTTCTAATGTCTGGCAAAAAAAATCCCCATCTATTGTGGACAATGGGTTCACTAAACAACCATGGTGTTTGCTTAATAACCATGGTGATTTGCATAACAATCATTGCAAACAAGCTGTAAAATCGGGCATGGTCATCTGATGACCCACCCAACAACCAGCTTGACTTACAACTGTAATTCTGGGCTCAATTATGGCTGCAAGTTGAGAACTACCTGTGCCTACTCTTAGATATCAGACTTTCAGGAAGATTCAAACTGGAACAAATCCAAAGAATGGCATGACAGTGATCAAGGGACTGTAAATTAAGTCTTACACAAAGATATCATGGAGACTGGAAAAAAAATTACACTGATTTGGTTTACGATAGTATTCCTCAAGCACCCGAAAGGATTCAGACTAAAGGCCTTATATATTTTGTCATCACAGAATACTGGACACGGGATAGTGGCATAAATGCAAATGTCAGTTGAATGTTATGAAAAACTTTCTAACAGTAAAACAATTTGACAATGGAATCAATTACTTCAGATGACAGTGAGATGCCCTTTGCCAGCTGTCTTCAATCACAAGCTGGTGATAGTTTTTTTTTTTGGCTTGGAATGCTTTAATTTGTACTTTTGCACAAATGGAGGGTTGACTTTGGTGATTTAATACTTTTGAAGTCTCTGATTGTGTGACTTCAGCACAAATTACATATGTTGAAGTTAAGGATCAAAAGTAGAGCTACTAATACCATGCTTTTCTAATATACAATGTGTTAAAATTAAGAGATCTAACGTTAACTGAATCTAAGAAGCAGCTTGTATGAAAATAACTTCCACAGATGCTCATCTGCCTAATTATCTATGATCACCACCTGCTTCCTCTTCCTTATTCAGCAGGGTCCCTGATCCTGTAGATTTTTTACAAGGTGCTTTTGGCTGCTGAAGAAAGCATTGAATGGGAAGGTCATCTTCTAGCAGTCCAATTCCCTGATTCAGGCAGATCTCTGAATGTAACACAAAGGGCTTAACAATTTACATCTGCTATAGCCTTATAAAAAGAATAATATATTAAAATCAAACAGATGCACACATACATATACGCACATTATAGTTGACTATGACTCAGCTATGTCACTTTTACATCTAGACTGAGTTGTTAGTTAAAAAGAGCCTTAAGTTGCTGTATTGCCCCATAGCTCAGCCAAGAACTATAATTAATATAGTTTTTTATCCTTTAGCTTCTATACTGAGTATTTGGCCACTTCTGCATCAGCATCTGAGAATATCTTTGTGTTTTTACAACGCTATCAAGCGGCTTCACTTCTTCTATAATTGAATGCAATTAACTTCAAGTTCAGAAAAAAAACAAAAAACCTTCTGCAACAATATGGTTTAGGGTTTACAGTAGATGATTTCCACTGGTGTGAATTTCCATCTCAGTCCCCATGCCATTTCCTCAGTTTTCCTTTCTCTCCACCAAAGTCAAGGAAGCATTGTGCAAATTGCAGAATTGCACCAATCTTTTTGGCTAATCAGGAGTGGACCTGTCCAGTAGCAATTCACTTTTTGTTCTTATTGTGAAACCAACATTAGGAGACAGGGCAGAGATGGGATGTATTTATATATTTGTTAGATATTAATATCTGCACTTTTTCCTTGGTTTTCTGCAGGTATGCAGATTGGATAAGAAACATTAAGCAACAGTATTTAGAACTTAAAAGGGAATTCTGAGATAAATTGAATGTAAATGATCTCTGTGTAAAGTATCCTTAGCTGGTGATGGTCTTACTTTTTACTAGAAATGATCTTGCTAAACTAGTGAATTTGCTACATTAATTATCTTTTAAAAATTGTAATTTAATATTTTTTTCAAAATAATTTGTGTTTTTAAAATAAGGAAATAGTTGGGAAAGAAGCTGGAATAATATATTGGACAGTAAGCAATTTCACAAATTAGCCAAGAATTTAAACTAAGTATGTAATTTAAGTTCGAGTCTTCTGTCCTTTTGTCATAATATGGGATCATCCTCATGGTCCTCTAACCTGACATAAATATGACCCATTATACCATTTTTCTCCTATGTCCTCAGAGTGTAGCTGAGGCAGATTGGTCACCCTTATCTTGTTCCACCTTGAAAATAAGTTTTACTTTTTCTCTCAGGCTACTTAACCAATGAATTGTTTGCTGACATGGTCAGAAATTGGAATCTGTCTGAATGGCCCTCCATGGCAGCTTTGGCTTGGGGCTGGTTTCTAAAAAAAATTATCCTATGGTATTTATTTCCTGACCAGAGCTGCTTCTTTAGCTTTTCAGAATAGAGACTGGCAGTGGGTGGAATAGATTTTTGTCCACATTTTTTTTTGGCTGTCTTGAGTTCTGATGTTTAACATTTTAACATAACCTTTTGAAAAAGCCCCATTTTGTATTGCTTGGGCAAATCATATCTAGTAATTTAGTTAATTTAAACTACAACAATCACAACAGCAAATATTCTTTTTCTTGCAAAACAGTTGGTTACATTTTGTCAGATCTGAAAGAAAAACATCCATTTAGATTTAAGTGCCTAAGGTTATATGTCTTCTCCAAAGCATTTATATTTAAATAATTCTCCAAGGCCCAAAATAGTAATTTCTTTTTATGAAAATGCTAATGTATTATAAATTAAAAGAGACAAAAATGAGATTAAAAGATTCTAAATGCACAGACAATTCACAAACACATTTCTAAATCAAGGATTTAAAGTAATTGCTCAACAGATTTATCTAAGCCACATTCAAACAAAGAAAAAGCTGCCTCTTTTGGTTAGCCAAAGAGATTACAGTATGAGTTCCCTATTTATATTTTCCTAATATAGTATTTACTAATTAGTTTATACCTTATTTCTGATAGGCATTTATAAATAGTTTCTTCGAGAAAACACTATCTTTGCTCATTTTTTTTTTTTAAATCCTATCTTAAATATCATTGTCAATATATATTTTGAGGTAGATTTAACATCTATAGGGATGCTCCCAGTTTGGGCTTTTCTTAATAGCTTTTTTTTCCCTTTGAAAGTTTTGCCTAAGAGTTAGCAGCGAATGTATGAGTGTTAGTGCTCTTTTTCCTTGCTCTGCATTTAATTCATATGGTGTCCATTGAGTTACGGGAATCACTTTCTCTCAGATTCGCTTGCTGGTCTTTTTTTTTTTCAGATTTTTTTTTTTTTGCTTCACTGGCTAAATGCTTTTTTTTTTAAGAGAGATTTTCTGTACATGGTTCACTAATAGTCCCAACTGGACTGTCCAGATGATGTTTCCTCTGTCATAAGAGTTTTTCATTGATTGTCATCACTATAATACACAGAGTTCAACTTTCCTTTTTTAATATGTCTGATTTGATGGAAATAAAAATACTCACAATTCACAGTGACTCGGACTTGCTTCACATCAGCTGTGGAAACCTCATTTGCAGCTTTGCACTCATATTTGCCTGACTGTTCTCGTGTTATTCCCAGGATCTCCAGGAACTCTTCTTCACCTTCAAATTCTCTGCCTGTGAAAAGAGAAAAAAGCTGAATGGAGGAGTCTTCAGTGTATAAGAAGAGCTATAAAAGGAGATAGATGAAATCCAAGCCAAAATGCAGAAATTATGTCCAATTTTTTTTCTCTACCTGTTTTGTAATTGTTTATTTCTGTAGCCTTTTTGATGGGTTAACTTAATTAACTAATGTAATTAGTAGATATTATAATTTAAGAAAAAAAGTTCTGAGATAAAATCATTCAAACTCATTATCAGTTCTATCCTATTCTGTGCATTGAGATTTTGTTTCAGAGACCTTTGCCCTTCTACATGCTTACAAATACCCATCAGATTTGCTAACAATACTAACAAGCAACAAGATGATGACTCTGTATTACAGAGGAGAAACCAAATTATGCAGCATATCCCAATGCCAACTTGGCCCTAACCTCACATCTAATGTAACCATGTTATTATTGCAGGACATAATTGTTCTGTACCTTCATTTGCATTCTTGAAACCCCGCATTTTGATTGGTCAAAGCGCGGGGTGATCTGATTGGTTTAGCGAGCTGCGCTGATTGGCCTGCTGAGAATCCCCCGCGATTGGCGGATACAAATTGCGGGAGATTCAAAGCGGTGTCATTGGCTGCGGCCGCTGTGGCTTGAGAATAAAAAGCTGCAAGTTTTCCCTTGGAGCCACATTGGTTCCGGGGACCAATAAAGAGCTGAAACCTAGTCACCGCCTCCTGGTCTCTTTACCGACGGACACAACACTGGCGACGAAGGTGGGATCCCGATCCTGAACCCCAGCAAGCACGTGTCCGATGGAAGCAAGACCGACGAGATGGCCAGCATCACTCCGCCCGCACCCTTCAACCCCGCTAGCGAGGACTGGGAATCCTACACGGACAGATTCCACATGTTCCTTGAATGCAGCAACATGAAGGACGCCACCGGGCCGAAGAAACGAGCCGTCTTCCTGACACACTGCGGGCCCACAGTGTTCAAGATGGCGAAGGCCCTAGCGAAACCCGCTGACGTCACCGGGATGGATTGGGCCGACCTCGAAACCTTACTCCGAAAATACTACGCTCCTGCCATGCCCACCCTCATCAGACGGCACAAGTTTTACCGGCGGGACCAGAGGTCGGGCGAAAGCCTCAGCGACTTTGTTGTGGAGCTGCAGAACCTAGGAGGACTATGTGGGTTCTCCGACATGGACGAGGCCCTACGGGACCGAGTCGTGCTTGGGCTTCGGGACCCAGTCCTACAGAGTCGGCTGATGGCCAAAGGCAACATCGCCCTCGCCGATGCCATCGCTGAAGCCACCGCCTCCGAGGCCACCCGGCAGTCAGCAAACCGCATGCGGAGACCGGATGCTGGGGACCGCACCGCGAACAACAACCCTGGACGGGCGACCGAGGCTCAACTGGAAGCAAGTCACCATGAAACTACCACCCACCATGGCAAATTCCACTCCGCCTCTGACACTCCGGATGAGGAGAAGGAAATCCACTGGCTCCAGGCAGCAAGCGACCAGCGTAGTCGGTGGGGTCGTAAGTCGGGGACCGCATGTGCTGGTTGCGGAGGTGACCACCCTAGATCCGAGTGCCGGTTCTTCGATGCAGTTTGCCGGCACTGTGACAAAAAGGGTCACATCGCCTGCATCTGCCGACTAAATAAAGCCTACAACCCCAGACGGTGGGACCACAGCGAGCGGAGACGGGACAGCACACCCCCCAGAGCCAGAGATTGCCCAGCCGACAGCCGATGGGACCGGAGCAGGCGAACCCGAAGAGGCAGAGAGACCTGGCGGAAGGAGGAAACACACCAGACAGTCATCATCGGCCACGCATCAACCACCGACGCCCAAAAATTCTACGTGGAGGTAGGCATCGAAGGCGAGCCATGCAAAATGGTGGTGGACTCTGGGTCCTACCTCTCCATGGTCGCCTGGCAAGAAATCAAACGCTTGGTGCCTACCATCCAAAGGAAGGGACTGGAGAACCAGAGACTAATCATTAAAGACTACCAGGGAAACCACATCCTGGTAGTCGGAACCAGACAATTCAGAGTAACATTGAAGGGACGCACTGCAAAGCTTCCCCTAACAATCATGGACCGAGACCGACCCAGCCTTTTGGCACTGCAATGGTTTGCACCGCTCGGCATCGAAGTCACGGGCATCAACCACATCGCCGAGACCGATTGGGAGCAACAACTGGCACGGGACTTCCAAGAAGTGTTCGACAGCACCCTAGGCAAGTACCGAGGGCCCCCTATCTCTTTCAGCCTAGACCTGAACGTTCCCCCGAGATGCCTAAAACCAAGGCGGGTACCTTTCACACTCAGACCAAAAATTGACGAGCAAATTGACAAGCTCGTCAAGCAAGGGGTCCTACAACCAATAGACCATGCCCGGTGGGAAACCCCCATAGTCACCCCAGTCAAGCCCAATGGGTCGGTGAAAATCTGCGGGGACTATAAGGCCACTCTAAACTGCGCCTTGCAACAAAGCGCCTACCCCATCCCAGTAGTGCAGCATCTTCTACACTCACTGGGGGGAGGCAAGGTTTTCACGAAACTCGACCTGGCCCAAGCATACCAGCAGCTGCCGGTTGACGAAGAAACCACGGAGGTGCAAACCATAGTCACCCACCGGGGAGCTTTCCGATGTAACCGACTCCAGTTCGGAGTCAGCGTGGCGCCTGGAATTTTCCAGAGCCTCATGGAGAGACTCTTACAAGGCATCAAGGGGGTGATGCCCTATTTCAACGATGTTCTGGTATCGGCAGCCAACCAGCCCGAACTAGAGGGTCGACTAAGGGAGGTGCTAACCAAATTCAAGGAAACCGGGCTAAAGGTGAAGAGGGAAAAGTGCCAACTTTACACAGAGCGGGTCGAATTCCTGGGGTACCTCCTAGACCAGCATGGCATCCACCCAACCGACACAAAAATTAAAGCCATCAAAGAGGCCCCCACACCCAGGTCTAAAACGGAACTGCAGGTGTTTCTGGGGCTACTTAATTTTTACAATGTTTTCCTGCCCCAAAAGGCGACCGTGGCGGAGCCCTTGCATAGGCTCTTGGACAAGGCGGCTACCTGGACTTGGGGGAAACGCGAGGAAGCCGCCTTCAGGAAAACCAAGGACCTGCTCACTTCGGATGCCGTCCTCATCCAATACAATGAGACCCTACCACTCGCTGTCACATGCGACGCCTCGCCCTTCGGCGTCGGCGCCGTCTTCAGCCACACAATCCCGGATGGAAGAGAAGCGTCCATCGCCTTCTTCTCCAGGACACTCACCAAACCGGAGCGGAACTATAGCCAGCTGGACAAGGAGGCCCTAGCCATCGTCGCAGCAGTGAAGAGGTTCCACGAGTACCTCTACGGCCGCACCTTCACAATCATCACAGACCACAAGCCATTGCTGGGCATCCTGGCAGGAAACCGGGCCACCCCAAACATTTTATCTCCCAGGATGACAAGGTGGTCCGAATTCCTTGCCGCCTACAGCTACCGGCTCACACACTGACCCAGTAAGACTATTACACATGCAGACGCTTTGAGCCACTCACCGCTACCCAACCTAGACACTGACCCAGCACCCACAATGAGCACCCTCAGCATAGAGACTCTGCCCGATCTACCCATAACTGCGTCAGACATTGCCCGAGAAACCAATAAAGACAAACGTCTGGCGCAGGTGTTACATTGGGTAGAGAAAGGGTGGCCGGAAAAGGACAACAACGAAGCATTCAAAACATTCCGGAACCGGCAAATGGAACTTTTGCTGCAAAAACTGCAAGGGAAGGTATTGGGATTGTTACACGAGGGGCACCTGGGTATAGTTAGAACGAAAGCCCTGGCCAGAAGTTACGCTTGGTGGCCAGGGATGGATAAGCAAATCGAGGCTTGGGTGGCAAGGTGTCAATGCTGCCAAGAAACCAGACCAAGCCCTCCCGCGGCACCGATCCTGGAATGGGAAACCTCCAGGGGACCCTGGTCTAGGGTCCACATAGACTTTGCCAGGCCCACCAAGGGACATACATTCCTAGTAACCGTAGATGCTTACTCCAACTGGCTGGAGGTAAGCAACATGAAATCCACCACCACAGAGGCCGTAACCAAGGAACTTTGCAAACTATTCGCAACCCACGGCCTCCCAGATGTCATCGTGTCGGACAACGGGCCCCAATTCACCTCGCTGGAATTTGAAAAATTCCTAGTGGAACGGGGCATACGACACGCACTGACAGCTCCGGCGCATCCGGCGGCGAACGGAAGGGCGGAACGGATGGTTCAATTCACGAAAAAAACCATCCAGAAAATCGAACACGGGGAAATCCAAGACAAAATAAATAAAATGCTTTTTATCCAACATATAACCCTGAACACAACAATGAACAAAAGCCCGGCAGAACTACTGATGGGGAGGAAAATAAGGTCCCCACTCGACAGACTGCACCCCACATACAAACCCCCAAACTCCTCCAGCAAGCACCGGTCTTTTGCACCAGGCGACGCCGTCTACGCAAAAAACCTAACTGGAGACCCACTCTGGGTACCAGCAACCATAACCCAACTGACAGGTCCCTACTCATACCGGCTGCAAACAACCGACGGATGAGCGTGGAAACGCCACATCGATCAAATAAGATCGATAATGGCCACAAGAAACACAACTGACACGCAACCAGACACAGAAAATCCCCCTAACACAAGCCAAGAGGGGAGGGAACCAAGCCAAAAGGGGAGGGAACCAAAACCCAGAAGAAAACCAACCATACTCACCAGCAAGCAGCCAGCTCGAAGCCTCACCAGGGAGAAGCAGCCAGACCAGCTCGACCAGCCCAGAAAGACCGGGCGGGAGTGATGAGAACCGCAGCTCAACCAGCCCGGGTAGACCAGGAGGGAACTGCAACAAGCGGCCTGGCAAGGCCTACCAGGCGGTTCCATCAATGAGGCCGAGAGACACAGAGAACCCGACCGAACCGGCCGGGAGCCAACCAACGACTGACCTGCGCAGGTCCAGTAGGCAAGTGCGGAGCCCCGCCTACTTACAGGATTACGTTATGTAGGACCAAACCAAGAGGCTAGGGGTGTTCTGTACCTTCATTTGCATTCTTGAAACCCCGCGTTTTGATTGGTCAAAGCGCGGGGTGATCTGATTGGTTTAGCGAGCTGCGCTGATTGGCCCGCTGAGAATCCCCCGTGATTGGCGGATACGAATCACGGGAGATTCAAAGCGGTGTCATTGGTTGCGGCCGCCGCGGCTTGAGAATAAAAAGCCGCAAGTTTTCCCTTGGAGCCACATTGGTTCCGGGGACCAATAAAGAGCTGAAACCTAGTCACCTCCTCCTGGTCTCTTTACCGAGGGACACGACAATAATAATGTCACCAACAGAATTAGTGGAAGATATACTTGCTTCCTATATGCTTATAGTATTAGTGGTTTGCAAGGCCCCTAATAATTGCAGTAGAATTTGTATTAGTTTCTATTCAGGCTTGCTTGAGATTGTGATCTAAAGTTTTGGCTAAAATTGGCCTTATGGAATGATTTCTGCCCTCCTTAATTCTTGAGGGCAATTCTATATTCTCCTAGAAATTAGTGATGGATGAAAGCTTCAAATGTCATGGCCTCTCAGTCAATTATTTAATTTCATCAGATTTTAAAAGATCCAATTTAGAACTAAAACAATATATCTTTGACCTTAAGAAAAAATGGAGAATTTTTCTCTCCTTATTAAAAAGGTTGCTTGCTCAGAAGATACTTCATTCATGCTAAGTGTCTTACTTATAAATTGTCCATCCTGAACATAAAAGCCTTTTTTTCTAGCTGGACAAAATGCTTTATCTTCCATAGTGCTAGAAGGGAAATGAAAGAGAGACAAGAAATCCTTACTTAAAAGATGTTTCTCCATTTCTATAGTGGCAATTGAATTAATTTCCCATGTCCTACTTGTCAGGTATAAAAGATCACACATGAAGGTCCAATTAAACTGATTTATTGCTAATTATACTTATGCAAAGAATCATCTTAAGTAATGGTTAACATCTGTCTGGGATTAGATAAGGTCCAATGGAATTTAAGGGAGATTGGATTTAGTTGTTTATGACTACATAGGGATTCTAGGTTGATCTCTCTTCTAACTATGCCTTCAGATTCTGTAACTTCTACTCTATCCAAGATTAAATCCTTGATTTATTAATGTCTCTCTCAGTTAACCATTTATGCAGTTCTGATAAGAAAAACATTTCTACCTGAAAACTGTTAAACTGAAAAACCAGGAAGAATTGCTACAGTTTCATGTAGCAGTTGATGTAATGGCTTTGGAATAGCTTTTAATTAATCACCCTCATTTGTTTGGAGCATTGGTCTCTGATCAGACATACATTTATTAATGATGTTTATTTTAAAAGTATTTATATTACACACCACTGTATGGGGCATCAACTTTACAAGACACTTGAGAAATTTAATAGCGGAATTCTTATAGGAAATAATATTTCTCTCAGAATACTAAGCAGATATGAACTTATCTCTCCATGGGATTTTATCCTTCTCTGAATATTATGATGAGTTCTTGGCAATTTAATGTGCATTTAAATTACCTGATGAGCTCAGGAGTTCAAAAGGAGGACAGAAATAATCATTGAAGTTTGGAAAAAGCTTGTGAAACAAATTCACAGGGATCTCTAGCTTAATATATAACATAAGATAGATAGAAGGATTATCTATTATCTAGAACCACTCCCTATTGTCAATGGATAGTTATTGTGGTATCTCTCTGGAAATGATACATTTGACATAAGATTGCTTTCATTTAATTATTCTGTTCTAAAAAAAATAAAGGAATACACCTACTAAGTGGTGCAGTTATTTCAGGCCCTAGCATATGCTTTATTTTCACACCTACCTTTGTGAAACAAAATACTCAGGTATTAGAGAAGTATTAAATATGCAATTTAATTGATGTTATGAGAAAACTCATATTGATCAATATAGGCTATATGTTTGATATATTTGTTCATCTTGTCCTTCAATCTTTTAAAGATACAATATGACTCACATAGAATAATAGAATAACAGAATAATCAAGTTGGAAGGCACCTTGGAGGTATCCTAGTTCAATCCTCTTGGACCATATAAACTGGGAATGGATAAAACAAGAATGTCTTTGAAATTTCCATTTCATTTACTTCTACAACACTGAAAAGTGTCATCTTATGCAACCCTGTAAGCGTGCTTTCTCTCTTGACACTATACTTTCTGTAACAGCTTCTTCTTGAGGTCTATGATATTGCAGTCCTCTTGCAGTAAGTTCTGGGTTATGGAGTTTTGTGAACCTACTAGAATGCTAGGACTGTTTTAATTGTTGTATTCTCTGTATGACTATTATCTACTGTAATTCTATTTCATTTATCTTCTAAAAGTAGCCTTTGTTAATGATCATTTGTTCAGCAGTTGTTTAAAGTTATGATAGTGCTGAATGAGGAAACTCATGGCTGCTCCTCAGGTTTTGGCCATTACAGCATCCCTGCAGTGATTGCAGTTTGGTTGCTTGGCAACCAGCTCACCATTACAACAGTCACAGAGTCATGTGGTCATGTGAGCACCATTTGTAACCTTTACTGCTGCTGGCTTTCATCAAGTAAAGTTAATGGGTAGCTGGCAGGAGACCACAAATGACAATCACATAACATTGCTCTTAAAAACCACACAGGACTTGCTTAACTACCACAACTGGAACTGCTAGAACTGCCATTGTAAGTTTGTGTGGTCACATGAAATTGGGCTTTGTGTTGCTTAGCAACAGTCCCAAATACCATCATTAACTGAGGTATTTATTTCTGTAGTGTAGTTTTAACTTTTTCTAGATACTGCCTTGAGCCATTTGAGCATCAGGCATCCTTACAAATTCAGTTAATGGTGTAGGTGAAGGTCAGAGGTGGTATTCAGCAGGTTCTGACCAGTTCTGGAGAACTGGTAGTGGAAACTTTGAGTAGTTTGGAGAACTGGCAAATCCCACCTCTGACTGGCCATGCCAACCCCATCCCTTCTCTGTCTCCCATTGAATCCCAGCTGATTGGCTGGGTCTTCTTTGGTTGCCCTGCCCAGGAGAACAGAGCTAGAAAGCAGGTTAGTGGGGTGGGGAGGGAATGGGGATTTTTTTTCAAAGACAAATTTTATTAATTTTACAAAACAATACACAAACAATCAAGGCATAATAACATAAAAGATATTTTCTAAGAAAACCAATAGAACATACAAAATAGTCCCAAATTGTAATATATATATATTTACGTTATCTGTTCAACTTCATATCTTATCCCACCTTCTCCTTTTCATTCTATTATCCAAATTATATTTCTTGCTAATTAAAATTTTATTGCCTTTCAAAAACAATACACAAACATACCAAACATAAAACATAAAAAACATAAAACCTCTTTCCTGAAAGCTGCTTGACCCCGGGTTAAAACTTTTCACGCAGACACAAATTCAAAAATCATATTTACTTTATATATCATTCCATATCTTATTACCATTTTCAATTTTCTATATAGCTTCTTCCCTCTTTTATCTTTCTTAGTTTTATTTTATTTATCTTATCTCAATTCAATTCATAATACTTATCATTCTTTGTCTGTTCTATTTCCAGCTATCCATTCATCTTTTCTCTTTAAATATACTTCTCCTGTACACTGATTGGAGTGACGCCTTTGACTCTTTCCCCTAACATAATACTACTTAATATAACACTTACCTTATATAGGGATTCTGTTTAGTACATTCTAAAATTATACAATAAATTTTATGAGAAAAGCAAAAACACTACAATAACAAAATAAAAGCATACAAAACCACTATCAACACCATTAAAAAGCTAATCATATATATTGATACTCATTTGTATCTTAAACATTTTACTCTAAATACACATATAAAAACACAATCTTATGTACCTTCCAGAATCCCTTTTTCAATTAGATTTACCCATTGTCTCTAAATAAGTTTTGTTTCTTTAAATCTTGCTTCCCATCATTAAGGCTTCTCATCCCCTCCTTTCTCTCTTGTTTATTTTTCTCCTTGCCCTTTTTACCCCTTTGTCTCTCCTCCTCCCTTTTCTTCTTCTGCTTACCCCCTTTCTGTTGTTTTCTAACCTTGTATCCACCTTTCATCTCATTTTTCTCTTTTTTGATTGTTTTTTCAAACCTTAAAATCCCCTTGTTCTTTTCCTCCCCAAAAAGTACCCATTGTTCATCAAAGATGGCTTCTTCTTCTTCTTTGTCCCAGTTGTCCTGCTGCGTAGTCATTTTTTCATAAGTGCATACCGCCATTTCTAGAAATTGAAAAAGAGTGCCCAAAGTATCTTTTCCATCTTGTTCTTCTTTTTTATATTTTTTATATTCAATTTTTAGTTCATCCACAAGCAATGCCATCATGAAGAGAAAAACTTTTTCCAAAACAACCACCCAAGTATTTTTAATCAAGAATAATTCCAAAAAGACACCAAAGAATCCAAATAAACTATTTCTTTTAATCCTTTTTTCTTTCTTTCTTCTATTTCTCTTTCTGGGGTTACTGTTTAATCAAAGAGTTCCAATTAAGATATATCTTTCTTTAAAGTTCTAGGCAATCTCCTCCTTTTTCAAATTCTGCTCCAATTTTTTTTCCTCTCCCTTCCCACTTACAACAACGATTTTCCTTTAAATGTTCAGAAATCCATACCCCCAATATGGGTTTTCTGATTTCTTAAGTTGTTAAATCCAATGTCCAGGAATCCTTTATCCCTTGGCTTTAACTTTCAAATTGAGTTACCTTCGGTGCCCAAATAGATTTTCCAGATCTCCGTCTGCTATTTCTATGGGGTGGGAGAGTGAAGAAAAAAAAAAAGCTTCCCCTTGACAGCTTTCTCCGCCGCTTTCCAATCTTCTTAGGGATACAATGTATCTTTTAAGCAATTCAAGCAATTCAGTTTCCAGGGTATTTAAGAGTTGTTATTTTCCCGGCTCAGCCAGCACTTTCACTTCTCCTGATTCTTCTTTCTCCTTCTTCCTCCAGCACAATCTTGTCCAGCTGCCGGCTTCTTTGTGGCGGCCATTACTGACCGCCGCTCCACCGCCTTGAGAAAAGGAGGTTATGCCGGGTGAGGAGGGGTTCTGCGACACCCCCAAACCCCTCTCTGGATCCTCCCTATCTTCGGCTGCCTCTACGTGGCAGCCTTATCCTCCAGACCCATCAGGATCGGAGGCACCAAGATGGCTAGCGCAACAGGGATCGTGCAGGATCGTGAATCCCCACCGCCGCCGAAGCCTGGCAAACCGGAAGTCCGGGAATGGGGATTTTGCAGTAACCTTCCCCTGCCAAGCCCACCAAGGTCCACAGAACCGGTAGTAAAAATTTTTGAATTCCACCACTGGTGAAGGTCATCCTGCATGTTTTATTCCACTAGTTGTGACTGACTTTAGGGGCGGCCTCCATTTCTTAAGCCTAAGAGCCAGATTTGTCTGGAGATGTTATGGTAGTCATGTAGCCAGTATGACATTACACCACAGCACAGATTGTATGGAAAAGCATGGAATGTTGTTGCCTTCCTGAATGTTTACAAAAAATTAAAGCCTACATCTAGGCAGCTTGACATCCAAGTGCTGTGAGGCAGGTGAGCTCCTGTTATTTGTTCTAGTCCTGCCAACCTAGCAGTTTGAAAGCATGTAAATACAAATGCAGTAATAGGCAAAAAATAATGCCATCCATTGGTCCTTATGTTGAACTGAAAAAAGCCACAGATATTTGCAATGTAATCCCAATGATATATGTTACATAATGATTTTCCATTAAATTTAATGTTTTATTCTTAGAAGTTTTCAGATTCAATCCCTGCATTCTTATAATAAGAAATTTAGCTCAAATCCTGGGTTGCTACTGCAAGTCACTGTTGACAGCACTAGGCTAGCCTTGAATAAAGACCTAGCAATAGCACTTAGATTTATATACTGCTTTATAGTGCTTTACAGTCCTCTCAGAGCGGTTTACAGAGCCAGTATTGCCTCCAACAATTTGGGTCCTCATTTTACCCACCTTGGAAGGATGGAAGGCTGAGTCAACCTTGAGCCTGGTGAGATTTGATCTGCCAAATTGCAGTAGGAAGAGCTTGCAGTACTGTGCTCTAACCACTATGCCACTGAGGCTCCATATCCTTATCCATAGCCATGAGTTCCAAAGCACAATGCACATTTATTTTAAAAATTACTCTGGTGATAAAAAATAAACATTATTATAATTATCATCACCATCTCAATACTATTTCAGTTTGCATCTCTTTCAGAAATGCAATATTATTTGCCAATCCAGTTCCGAAAACTGACAATGTGAATCTTGCTAGTCCAATTTAAACATCTAAGAGTGTTCAGAGGCTAACCATGAGTAAAATGAAATGAACAGTAAGAAGTACAGAGTCTACCAAGAGGCATTAAATTGTCGGACTCAAACAATAAAAAATGAACAACAGGAGACTGGTTAGTTGCTATCCATTTTATTACAATAAATGAAACTAGAGGAAGGTGTCCATTTGGGGTGATTTTAGGAAAAATCCTCTGGATTTTAAATGTTTTATAATTAAATGGGGATTATAACCTGTTTATGACATTTTCAACTGTGATGCCTTGAGATAATTCCCTCTAGGTGGTTTCAAATGATCTTTGTAGATCAGCTTAATATATTCCAAGTGATTAGGCTTTCTATGCCACTTTTCTAAGGCAAATATATTTGACCTTTACCAAACTGACCTTTTCTCAGTGACATCATATAAATCTTGGTTATATACCACTTCCTTAGTGTTCTTTACCTTAGGGAATAATATGCTCTTCAGAGACTCCTTGGTTGTTAGTTATCACAGACTCCCTTAGGTGATACTATACCAGGCTATAGCCATACCACATCTCTCTTCTCATTATTTTCATGAGGCATCAGATTAATTCTAAAAAGCTTTTGATTAATAATCAATTCAGGCAACCTGCCATGCAGTCCTTTACTGAATTACTCCACACAGCTTCTGCAGTCACTGGCAGGTTCTTTATCTTCCAACATAATGTAGGAAATATTATTTTTCCGATCATCCATGGAATTTTTTGATCACGATACTGAAATTTGACTTTAGCCAGCATTTTACAAAAACTCAACACCAAATATATTTTTTTCTGAAAATTTTATTTGGGTTTTCACAAAAACAAAATATATATAAAACATCTTTTTTGAAAATAGCATGGTCCCAGGTTATCACTTCTTCGAACAGACACAAAACTCAATTTCATGCTCATTTTTATATTCTATTCCATATTTTATTACCATTTTATATTTTCTACATAGTTTTTCCCCTCTTTTAATTTTCTCAACTTTGTTTTAATGATCTCATCTCAATTCAAATCATTATATTTATACTTTTGTCTGTCCTGTTTCAATTTCACATTATCTTTTCTTATTAAGCAAATTTTTCCCTCTAGTTACCAATTAGAGTATGACACCTTTATATCCTTTAATTTTATCCATTCAAACTCTTATTTAAGCTTCAATGTATACCTTTAAGATTATAGCATTCAATATAATACATAACTTCAAATCGAGTTCTGCTTGGTACATTCTTAAAATAGAGACTATATTCTTAAAATAAATAAATACACACACACACACACACACACACACATATATATATGGATCTTTGGTTATTTGGGTTTTCTCCCGCGTAAGATTGGAAGTATCTAGGCAACGTTTCGATGAAGTCTCATTCATCATCTTCAGGCTTGGTCTTCAGCTCTGCTTCTCAGAGTTATATATATATATATATATATATATATATATGTTTTGTTAAGTTTTATATGTATATATATATATGTATGTGTATATATATGTATATGTATATGTATATGTATATGTATATGTATATGTATATGTATATGTATATGTATAACCTGTTCATGGAAGAATTCGAATCCAGAGCCCTGGCTAATGCCATACTCAAACCCAAACTATGGTTAAGATATATCGATGACACATTCGTGATTTGGCCCCATGGACAAGAAAACCTAAACAACTTCCTAACACACCTAAACAGCGCACACCCCAAAATCAAGTTCACCATGGAAACAGAAACAAACAAACAACTACCATTCCTGGATGTACTAATCTACAAGAAAACAGATGGCACACTAGGACACACCATATACCAGAAGAAAACACACACCAACCGCTACCTCAACGCCCAATCCCACCACCAACCAGCACAGATAAACTCCGTGGCTAAAACACTAATTACTAGAACCAAACGCCTGGCAGACAAGACACACATTAAGACTGAACTATGCACCCTGACTAAAATATTGACAGCCAACGGCTTCCACAAAAGCAAAATCACCAACTTGATCCACAAAAGCACACTGAGACATAATAGAGACCCAGAAGATGAGCAGACCCATGGAACAGCTGTCCTGCCCTACATAAGAGGCACTACAGACAAAATTAGTAAAATTCTATACAGACACCACATCAAGACTGCCTTCAAAACAGACAGAAATATAGCAGCCATCCTCAGGAACCCCAAAGACAAAATTGACCTGGAAAACCAAGGCATATATGAAGTCCCCTGTGCATCATGCCCGGCCACATACATTGGACAGACCAATAGAAGAATAAGCACCCGCCTGGATGAACACAAAAATGCAGTCAAAAAGCTGGAACACACTTCCTCACTCGTCCAACACATGGAAGCCACAGGTCATAACATCAACTTCAATGGCACCAAAACCCTAGCCACTATAGAAAATCCCAGCCACAGAATCATCAGAGAAGCCATAGAGATTGAAAAAAGACCAGAAAGCATGAACAGAAGAGATGATTCCACCAGGCTGTCAATCATTTGGAAGCCTGCACTCACAAACAAAAAAATCTCCACACCACAAGCCAGGCAAACACCATGGGCACAAACAGATCACCCCTGATACCTCCAGCTCAAACACACCCCAACCAGGCACCCAGATGAAACCCAGCTTCCGAACTAATGATAGCCGTCCATTTACCCGAAGCCAAGCTGCACTAAAGGCCTCCAATAAAGTAACACAATGTTGCCAGCCAATCAAGATACAAAAAGAGCCCCCCCCCCAAAAAAACAGACAGAAGATATTAGTAGCAGAACACAGCAAACTCCAAGACCAATAAACGCAGACCAAGACTCTCAACCAATCAGGAGGAAGAAAAAACCATTCTGACACAGCAATAGGCTGCCCCAAATTTAAATCTGAAACCACTGTAAAAGTCTGACTCACAAACACCATACAGAAGCCTGATGATGGCAGATGAGATTCTGCTGAAACGTTGCTACAACTTTAAAAGCACCACGTGGGAAAATACCCGAACAAAGCTGAATGCCAGACATATATATATATATAGATAGATAGATAGATAGATAGATAGATAGATAGATAGATAGATAGATAGATAGATAGATAGATAAATTGATAGATAGATAGATAGATATAGATATATATATATATGTTTTCTTAAGTTTTCGCGGGTACTTACATGTCTGGCATTCAGCTTTGTTCGGGTATTTTCCCATGTGGTGCTTTTAAAGTTTTAGCAACGTTTCAGCAGAATCTCATCTGCCATCATCAGGCTTCTGTATGGTGTTTGTGAGTCAGACTTTTACAGTGGTTTATATATATATATGTGTGTGTGTGTGTGTGTATACGTGTGTGTGTATGGCATTCAGCTTTGTTCAGGTATTTTCCCACATCATAGTAGTCAAAAATACCCGAACAAAGCTGAATGCCATACATGTAAGTACCCGCGAAAACTTAAGAAAACATATATATATATATCACACTCCATTCCAATTCAATTCTATCATTAATATGCACTAAAATCTTAACATCTTTAACATTTCTTTTCAACTAAATATCATACTTCCTTGGGAACACTTATAAACTTTCCATAGTTAATTCTTTTTTTCCCATATTTCTCACTCATATTTTTATAAATCATTACTAATAATTAAAAATGTTCCCTTTTAATTCTCTCAATCATTTTAATTCATTTATTTATTAACAAACATCCCACTACATTAGAGTAAATATTTTATCCATCATCATATTTTCTAAAATTATTTGTCATATAACAATGCTATCTTATGCACCTTTGCAGAATCCCTTTTGCAATTAAATTTTCACCCATTATCTCTAAACAAGCTTATGGTTACAATCCTTATATCTTTTCTCTGTTTCTCCATTTCTTGTTTCTGTTTTTTACAACTTCTTTTCCTTGCCTTCTTCCCCTTCTTCTTCTCCCTCCCCTTTTTACCCCCTCGTCTCTCTACTTCTAACTCTCTCATCTGTAATCACTCTTCTGTTGCTTTCTAATATTATACTTATCTTTCAAATTGTTCTTCTTTTTGGTTGTTTTTTCTAGTCTTAAACCTTTCACTCTCTTTCCCCCCTTTTCCTTTTACCCCCCACTAAAATTATTTGATCATTAAAGATGGCTTCTTCTTTGTCCCAATCTTCTTGTTATGAAAGTGTTTCTTGTTGCTTCTCATAGTTCCAGATCTCCATTTCTAAGAATTGAAACACGAAGCCAAAAGAACTTCTCCCTTCTTGTGCATCTTCTTTCCATTTTTAAAGTTCTGTTTTCAGTTCTTCTAAGAGTGATACCATTTTAAAAACTTTTAAACAACCACCTGGTTAATTTTAGTCATTTAGATGCAAAAACCAAAAATCACCAAATAATCCAAGGCTGTTTCTACTTGCTTCTTTTTTCCACTTTCTCTTCCTGGGGTTCTATTATTTTATTACCAAGTTTCAATTAAAATGTATCTTTGAGGAATCTTGTTAAAATTTCACTGTAAGTTCTTTCTAATTACAGTTCCATTCCTTAATTCCAGGCAGTCTCCTCTATTTTTCCAGATCCTGGCCTTTTATTCTTTTTTTTTCTCCTTTCCTGCTTTTAAAAACTTTTAAATGTCCAGAAATCTTTATTATCCTTTTGACTTTTATTTTCAGCTTAGATGCCTATTAATGTCAAAGTGGATTTTTTTCAATTTCTTGCTTAAGTCTCTTAGCAATCAGTATAAGGAAGGGAAGAAAAAAAACCTAATCCTTTCCCTTCTCTCTCTCCTTCGCAGCTTCAAAATCTTCTTTGGGAACAATGTTGTTAAGTTTAAATTCCAGGATACCTTATTTGTTGCTTTTGCTGTTTGACCCAGTCAACCAAAATTTTCTCTTCTTATCTTCCTCCTGCACATTCTTTTCCAGTCGAGTTCTTCTTTGTGGTGGCCATTTCTGACCACGCTACAACCACCTTTGGGAAAGGGAGTAATGGCCAGCTGGGGAGGAGAGATGCGGCTCTCCTCAACCCTGCAGGCAGTCTCCCACCTCTTCACCACCTCTATGGGGTGGCTTTGCCCCAAAACCAGCTGGCTCGGGGCGCTCCAGCGGCGAGCACGGATCAAAGCCTCAGAGAGACGAAGCTTCAGTCTATCGCTAAAGAAGCTCAAACCGGAAGTCCAGCACCAAATATTTTGATCCTGGTATGTTTGATGTTAGTGTATAACTTAATATATATTGGAATCTAGGGGAAAAAAATAAAGGCTCAACTGCATAGATACAAGAACAAAAACTTCAGATTTTGAATTAATTTTCATATCTTATGGCTGTTTTTTATCTGTACCTTCTAAAATGGATAGCAGTAGAAGCATGCAGGATAAGTAACTTTAGTAACTCAAGTCTAAAAGTCTCTATACCTAATGACATATTTAACTTTAGAGAATGATTTGCTGATTTTGTATGTCTCAGTTGCATGTGTTATATATTGAAGTTTCCACAGATTTACTATCCATTCTGTTAACAAAGGCATACCGTATCGAAAGAAAAACTTCTGGCTTTTCCCAAAAATCATATGTTGGGAAATATTACTTCTGAATGTGAATTATAATGTTTAGTCAAAGAATTTAAGAATTGTTCCATTAAAATTTCCATTAAGATCTTTGGAAATAAAAATATATGTTATTATACAAAGTACAGATCATGTACTTTTGGGCACATTTGGGAATTACTTCTGCAACATTTGACAATCTACTGTAGCTTAATATTTTGTATTGATAAATGCAAATTAAAAAATCGCTGTCAAACACAGTTTAAAGTTATAAGTTGTTAATGTTTAATGGCCAGTTCATATTATTTATAACAAATTCTTTTGTATTGCCCTGCATATTTTGACTTGCTGCTCTACATATAGGCATGGCATTCTTTTCAATAATGAATCACCTGATAGAGAGTCCACTGTACAGGTCTTTTTATAATGTTTGGCAGAACATTTTAATATATTTTTCAAAGCATTACAATTTTTCTATTACTAATTATGGCATAGTTCAGAAATTAATGACATGAAGAAACTGCTCCAGCAGGATCTGTGAAATGAATATAGATACAATTAAATGAAGATACAAAGCCAAGAATCACACAACATTGATCAAACACAGGCAACATCCCAGTAGCTGAAAAAGTCAGATGATGAGGTAAGGCTATCTAGCCTCTGCACTGGTGAGTACAGGAGAGAACTGAGCTGAACCTTCTGTGAGGCTCCTTGCCAAGTAAGGGAATAAATATCTTGATTAGAGACAGCTGGCTGCAGAGTTGCTTAACAGGCAGCTATGACCCATGATCTTGATCGGAAGCAACTGTCAGATCCCTGGTGCTTATATAGATTCTGTTTCTGAAATTCTGACCTGGATCTTGGAACTCTGAAATGGATTTGGATTATTCTACTCTATGCCTCTGCTAAAGAAAAACCCATTCAGGCAAACTTCCTTCAGAGAACAACTCTGTTTGACTTGCATTCTTTGTCTGGTCTTATTTTTTGGCCTTGAATAAACTGCAACTGTGTGAGTATTTGGTTGGAACCAGAAGCAGGAGAGGGTAGAGTTACAGGCCAAGACCTCTCTATACAAATGTTCTTTGACACTGCAGATTGTGTTGCTGGAAACATGTAAATCTGTGTGAATTGTACTTGCAATTATATATGCTCACATAGATATAGCCTGAATATTATTATGTTGATTTTTGAAACTATGACTCTCTTTGGGAATCTGATCTTTCAAGATTATTCATAGTTTTATCATCAAAAGAATCTCCTAAATTTAAATTAAAGAAAGGATTTTTGCCAGAGAAGCAATCGAGGGATGCGAAGAGCTCTGTAGCAGGTAGAAGCATCCATTTTATGTTCATTCCAATTCTTTCCTTTTGTGCGTAAAATTATACACTGTTTCTTTTTGTCAGACTTCCACTGGCTTTGACCTCTCTCATATACAAACACAATGCCTATTAAAAAGACTAAATGTAAAGTTTTTTCCTCTCTCAAACAAAATATTCTCAAAATATTATACTCTATCTTTCATTCAGAAATGCATAACTGAAAGATAATGTTTTCCTTCAACATTCGCTAATTTGGACTTTATTTTAGTAATGAAAAACAGGAAGTGTAAAAGCAAACCAACCATAACAATTTCCTTTCACAAAGATGTTTTCACAAAATATTCTGCATATAATTGCAAATATATTATCCCTGTGTGGGTTTTTTTCTAACTCACTTTCTTTCTCACACTTGTGGATAAAAATCTACATCTGCCTACATATTGTAAACTTTCTTGTTGTTGTTTTCCTGTATTTGAACTAATATAAAATTAAAAATTATTCAAGTGTATATTTATACATGGAGGATGTTTGCACATTATTTTATGTTGGTTTTCTTCAAATCCATTTTGTATGTGTTGAACAAAGACCAGAAATTGCTATACAGTCATACTGGATAGTTTGTATTTAAAAATAGATGTAAATATTATCAATCAGGTAAAAATATCACCAATTGAAAGATGCTGTTTGAAGTTTCCTGTGTAATTTTATTGTATTTTGAACTTATACTTGAGAAATTAAGGCTGTAACAGCATTGGTACTTTCATTTGAATACCCTTTCTTCAGATTTTAAATTGCTTTTTAAAAAATAATACCAAAACATAATGTCTTAAATTTGGCTAGACACAAGATGGGTCTTCCTCATTTACATTAGTCATTTGTTCAAGGTAAAATTTCCTGTAGAAGCTTCCTAAAAAGTTTATTCTTCTTAGTAGCTTGGCAATTTTGGATTTCACATGTTGTTATAATGGTGATAGACAACCGTCCAGGCAATTTGGCAAAAAGAATTGCAGAAGAATGTCTTATTGGATAGAGGCCCACCACCACACAGTGTGTAAAGAATTTGAGAGTTCTAATTTGAGCTGGAAAAGGATTCGCTTATTTTAGGAGAAAGTAATCCATTCTTGAAAGATAGCTACAAATGGGGTACAGAAATCATATAATTTTATAGAAACGGTGATCTTTTGCGTAAGCATGATGTTTGAGTATTTACATGTCATGTTTATTCTGGTGAATGTGCAGTTCTTGTGATGACCCAGGGTGTGGCACAAAGGCAACACAGTCACATAAGTAAGAAGAGTCCCTTTAATACCTCTAACTTTGCCCCCAATGTCCAGGTTATCTTTGGCTGGAGAAAAAAACTCTTCCAAGAACAGTCTTTAAGTGGAGGAAATTCAGTCCGAAAACTTAGTACATACAAAGTGTAAATAAAAATCCACACAAACCACGCTGCAGTAATTAATTTGACAGGGCAGGAGAAGGAATTCCAGACTTGAAAGGCCAGCAAGAAACACACAGTTGGGAAGACACCAGGAACCCAGATAAGCCTCAACAATAACAGATAACTCACGATTTGCTTCCAAAAAGTTGCTTTGCGTAGGTTTCCTTTTTAAACACTGTGTTCCCAGCTGCAGCTAATGAAGGGAATCAGGGCCCTTTCCTTCCCCAAAAGCCATGCAACTCACATTGCTCCCTTCTCTGTTCCTACCTGGGTGCCCTAGGATGAAAAGGGGGTGGGCCTGGGTCTTCCTCCAAATTTCCTCTGCCTTGCTCTAGCTTTCCCTTGCTCTGCCCAGCCAGATTGTGCCCTTCCCCAGACAACAAAGCCACACTCCCACTCTTTATCAACTGCTCGGCCTTCCCCATGGAATCAAATTCCAACTAACAGTTCTGCTGAAAACCAAGTTTAATTTAATTAACTCTATTTGTGTTTACAGAGCTTCTTTGATATATGGATTAAGTTTGGGTAGCTTATTTGGGGGTTCAAGGAAGTTTTAGTAAGACTTTTCCCTGTTTCTGTTTTGACTTGGCTATCAATTATCTAGTTGGAGGCATGGTATCAGTGATCTGCAACAGTGTTTATTTACAACATTTTTTTCTACTCTCAGTCAATTGTGGAATCTGTTAATAGTTAAGGTAAATTGGAAACAGTGTAAGCAATAAAATATATTTTGATATGAAACTTTCCACAACAGCATGTGTGTGCGTGTGTGTATGTAATACACACACACACACAGAGAGAGAGAGACACACACACAATGTCTTTTTATACTTTAAGAAGAAAAATAATGTGGACGTCCAAATCATTAAGTTAGGACACAAATTTCCTTAAACATTCTGAAGTTCTATATTACAGTGGGATATTAAAATATAAAGTTTCAATTGAGCTGAATTCATCACTCGATGACTACAACACATACATGTAGGTTTCTTGGCAGCAATAAAAAATGTAGATGTAGTTAAAAAAAAATCAATATGGTAGCCACAAAGGTGCTATTGAAGGTCTAACAATGACATGTTTGATAATAACATACTCTGTAACATATCATCAGAAAAATTGTTAGTAGGCCTTCCCTTTGTTCTGTTTTTACTTGTCTGTTAGCATGCATTATTTTTACTGTTCAGTACCTGCAATCAGAGCTATTTTCTTTCTTTACATTAAATCAAAGTAAATGTGTGTGGAAAAACTCCAAGAGGCATTTGAAGCCATAAAAATAGAAGAAAAGTAATCTTAACAAAGGATCATAGTGGTAAGGACAGTTTTGAAATCCTAAATTAAATACAAATCCTATTATAATGAACATAAATTTTGTAGGTAAACTTAAGAAATATTTTATTTTAAACTTTTCCTTTACATATACACTTTTATTTCTGACATTAAAAATGTTTTCTAAGCTTCTTCCTATAACCCAAGGAATTTGGGGCTTTTTTAAAACAAGCAGATTATAACAGCAGCAGCTGTCTTGAGAATAAATGTTTTAAATTTGCATATAAACCCCAAGAGAAAAAAGAAAAGCTTGGATGCTTGTCTCAGAGCTTATTTGTATACTTTTTCTGGCTCATTTCCTTACTTCTTAGGCCAGTTTGCCTCATCATGCTGATTCCTTGGAGGCCAGTGAAGTCAGTCATAGTCAGCACTTAAAGGTAGGCTAGGTGAGTAAACAGGAATCACTAGGCATCTTGGAGTGTCAATATGGTTTGGATCTTGTAATAAAATCTGGAAAACCCAGAAAAGCCACTTTCTACTTCAACTTAAATGTAATGCAATTTAGGCAAAACTGAGGGTTTTTTCCCCTCATACTTTCAAAAGTTTTTAAACTGGGATATCTTTTCTCTAATTCTTTTCCTGAAACCGACCTCTTTGCTTATATGTATACAATACAGTATACAGACTAGTAGGGCAGTAGGATTAGGATATTTTGCCTGCATAAATAGAGATAAGCACAAGATGGCAACAAGGAGAGGAAGCTTTGACTATAAGCACCCAAGCAGACATGATTGAACAGCAAAGAGGCATCAGAAATGGTAGTGATTTAAAATAAAATAATGCTTGGAATTTGCTAATAAAAACTTATAACAGAATAACAGAGCTGGAAGGGACTTCGGAGGTTTTCAAGTCTTGCTCAGGCAGGAAATACTATAGCTAAGGTATCAAAACTCAAGGCTCGTAGGCTAGATCTGGCCCACAGAGTGCTTAAATCTGGCCCATGGGGCCAGCCTGAAAATAACAAAGGACCGACCCACAGTTCCTCTGGTAGACAAAATGGGGTATGGGGGGGCCCATGCGCAGACCCTCCATGCCCGGTTCTTGGCCTGGACAGCCTCCTGCAGCAACCTGCTGGCCAAAATGGGGTAGGATGTGTGCGCATCCCCCTGTGCCCCATTTTGGCTGGCAAAGTGCTGCAAGAGGCTGTCTAGGTCGAGAACGGCCTGCGGGGTGTCTGTGTGCATGTTCCCCACACCCAATTTTGGCTGGCAAACTGCTGCAGGAGGTTCTGTCCTGTCTCCCCCCCCTGCTGGCCCATGGAAAAGTACAATGATCCGGCCCTTGAAGAAATCCAGTTTGACACCCCCTGCCCTATACCATTTCAAACAAGTTTTAAAGAAGATATTGGACAATTGTTTAATTGTTCTAAGTGTTAGGAAATTTCTCCTTGGGTTGTTTCTTTCCTTGATCAGGAATTTTAACATTTTGAAGTTTTTTTCTGCGATAATCTGAAACACCACAGCATGGTTAGGTTTTTTTTTAATCAATTCCTTAAATACAAAGCCTATTTCACAAAAGGCTAAAGAATTTATTAGTAGTTCCAAAATAGAAATTCAAACTGACCAATGAATACGTTGCATGATTTGGTGTCTTCAAGGTGATTTCCTGTAATGTTAAATACAGGGCTAAATTAAAGGACAAGTCTGACTGTAACTGCTTAAAGATATAGTTCAGCAAGAGGACAGGAAACCTCTCATCAAAAGTCTGGGACATTTCTCCAACTGCCCACATTATTTGACACATTGCTCTCCACTGCCATCCTGCTCAAATACCTGTTAGTAATCCAATTTGCTTGTTTTGCTCACTCATCCTCCTCTTGTTTCGACTCAGCTATGGTTATCAGGCAACAAGAAAGCTTTTGGTCTTGCTGTCTAAATACTAACAAGAAAACACTTAAAAATTGTTCCCCAACCAGGGTTAAGGAGACAAGCTAAACAGAATGTGCAGCATTAGTCAGATAGGCACACAGATAAATGAGTGAGATAAGCTTGTATGTTTGTTAACATACAGTAAAAATAACAGATACGCTTGTGCTATCAAAAATATAGTTTATTCCATTTAGAGTTTATAGCATAGTCAAAATAACAGTCCATTCGTCATGTATCATTTAGTCAGTCCATTCAAGGATATTCAGTTAGCAAAGTCCGTGCAGAATATCCAATGTCAGTTCACTTACAAGTCAGTCCTTTCTCTCTTCCTTTTCAGTAGGGGAAAAACGCAGTCTTCAGTCTATCCAGTAATTAGGGATCAAAAAGCCAGAGAGAGCAAGCTGACGTTCCTTGCTTCTTTTATGGTGCTTTTTACAACCACTCCCTTAATTACATTCCTATATTTAAAGTTGCAGACACTTTAACTTATAAACTATGATAACATTTATTATTTTACCTAAACCAGTTAGGGTAAACAATGTTATCCCTAACATTCTCCCCTTTTAGGTAATAATAATAATAATATAACTATTTACATCTTTAAATCATATTTGTTACAACTCTCTTTAAACTTAATTACTCCTTGAGCTTTTGTAAATTGGTCTGCAATGTTTTCTTCTGTCATGAAGCATTCCAATTTAATTAGCCCATTCTTTACAGATTCTCTAACATTTAAGTATCTTAAATCAGTATGCTTTGATCTAGTTTTTACAACTATATTAGTAGCCAACTTTATGGCTGCCTGGTTGTCCTTGTACACAATAATGGATTCTTTAACAGTTATACCCATGTCTAATAATAACTGTTTGTACAAAATTAAGTCAGTGCATAGTAATGACAGACATGAAAATTCCGCTTCCATTGTGGACAAGCTGATATGCTGTTGTCTGATTGACCTCCACCCTATTAGTGTATTACCAAATAATATAGCCATCCCAGATGTTGATTTTCTAGTGTTTATGTCAGTTGCAAAACTTGCATCTGCATAGGCACGAAGACTCAAATCACCCTTTGGTTCTATATACAATGCATGGTTCATTGTTCCTTTAAGATATCTTAAAATTCTCTTTAATGATTGCCAATGACATTGATGTGGATCTGAATTAAAACGTGCCAGCTGACGTTCCTTGCTTCTTTTATGGTGCTTTTTACAACCACTCCCTTAATTACA
Source organism: Hydrophis major (assembly GCA_033807585.1). Lineage (NCBI taxonomy): Eukaryota > Metazoa > Chordata > Lepidosauria > Squamata > Elapidae > Hydrophis > Hydrophis major. The sequence continues at coordinate 111,919,636 of CM066332.1, forward strand.
TTCCTATATTTAAAGTTGCAGACACTTTAACTTATAAACTATGATAACATTTATTATTTTATCTAAACCAGTTAGGGTAAACAATGTTATCCCTAACATAAATGATGTAACCAAGACACATACATATTATCCTGTTACAACAGTTAAGCCATCTTAAATCTGTCTATTCTATAAATGGAAAAAAAAGGTGGATGAATGATTACTTGTATCTTTCTTTCCCGCCTAACACCCTGCAGATAAAATTGAGGCTGGGCTGGGTAAGAAATTTGAAAGTTACAGCACTAACATATCCAGAGATAGCCAAATTAAGGTTGCTTTAAGTATTTTAGTATTGTATCAGAACTTTTTTTTGGATTGCATACAATTCTTAGAGACTGAACAAATTCCTATAGGAACCTTTTTTGTGGCAAGATTTTTCAGAAGTGGTTTGCCATTGTCTCCTTCCTAGGGCTGAGAGTGAGTGACTGGCCAAGGTTACCCAGTTGGCTTTGTGCCTAAAACAGGCCTAGAATTCAATCTCCTGATTTCTAGCTCGATGTCATAACCAGTATACAAAACTGGTCCCATTAGAAACATATTAACTGTACAACCAATTCAGAGGTGGTATTCAGCAGGTTCTGACCAGTTCTAGAGAACCAGTAGCAGAAATTTTGAGTAGATTGGAGAACCAGCCAATCCCACTTCTGACTGGTTTCGCCCACATCTATTCTCTGCTTCCCGAGACCCATCGGCTGGGCCTTTTTTTATTGCCCTGAACAGGAGAACAGAGCTGGAAAGCAGGTTAGTGGGGTGGGGAGGGAATGGGGATTTTACAGTATCCTTCTCCTGCCAGGCCCACCAAGCCATGCCCACCAAGTCACACCCCACCCACAGAACTGGTAGTAAAAAAATTTGAATCCCACTACTGAACCAATTATAGCTAACAGGAAATGAAAAGCAGTTCTTGAAAGTATATGAGACAGGCTTTAAAATAGTTAAATGAGATCTTGAATACAGGTAACTTACAACCATAACCGAGCCCCTGTGGGAATAAACTTTGGCCTGAGCTTGAGCAATGATTAATATAATGCCTTATACATTCATGCCTGTTTAAAGGTCACTAAGATAGTACAAAGAAAAGAGAACAATAAGAACAAATACAAACAAAGAGGCAGCTTAGACAACTGCAAACAAGCCTGTACTATATCTAATTATTAATCCACAATGTAATTGCTTACTATGCACAAAAATCTCAATAAAAGGAAGCACTGGAATTTTATTCTGGGCTCCCATCCCAAGTACACCAGCCTGTGTCTCATTCTTTCCATGGGAGACCACCACAAGTGGTGACCCGACGTGATCCACTGCAGGTGGTACGTTTCCGGACCTCCATGTTTCCTTGCCTGGAATAGGTAAAGTACATACTTAACTATTGCTGGACAATAGGATTATTCAGGGAACATGGGGGGGGGAACTCTCTCAGCCACAGGAACGTCATGTTAGTGAGCTGCTGAAGTTAGTCAAGACAAACTTCTTTATCTTTAAACCCTCTGGGGGGGAGAAAATAGTTCTTTCAAAAGATAATGTGAGAGAGCTGCTGCTAGAGATCTGGCGGCAATGTCCCTGGTATCCAGAGAAAGGCTCTTTAAAGTTAGACACGTGGAGGAGAATTGGAACTATCCTTCATGAAGAGCCACGGGCAACAGCTGAAATTTTGATATATTGGAAGGTTGTGATGACCGCTTTAGAGACCCAGCAACAACCTCTTTTAAAAACTTTAGTAGAACCTCCTCCTTATATAGGAATTGTATTGCACCTGCCTTCCCCAAAACTGGAGTGTGTTTTATCATTTCCACAGCCTATGCCTGTGAATGATAAAATCCAGCCAAAAATGGGAAAAGTTCAAACAATGATGCATCAGGCTTTCAATGAGGGGAAATTAGAGCCTGAAGAGATTCCCCAGATGAATTTGTTTCCAGTCAATAGGCAAGTGGATGCTCAAGGCAATCTGCAGACTGAATGGGTTCCGATGCCTTTAGCAGTTCTTAGGGAAATTAAAAAAGCAGTAAAAGATTATGGTATTCAAAGTCCTTTTACAAAGGGGCTTCTGACAAGTTTGGCTACCTCACGCATGATTCCTAGTGACTGGAAAGATTTAATGAGAATGATATTGAGCTCTACTCAGTATGTGGTCTTTGACTCAGAATACCAAAGGGAGGCTGTCACTAGGGGAAGGAATTCGGGGGGGCTGTATATGCCAGACCAAATCTATGGGGCAGGCTTGTTTGAATCCACTGCTGATCAAGCTGCTAATTTGCCTGATCACGTATTTCCAGTGGTTATGGCAGCTGTCCTTGGGGCGTTGTCCCGCATCCAGGATGTGGGAACCCCAGCACGGTATTTTTCTCAAATTAAGCAAACAGCATCTGAGTTTTATAATGATTTTGTGTAAAGGCTACAATTGGTTATTACCAGGCAGATCTCTAATGAGGAAGCTGCAAAAGAACTTTTGCTGAAATTGGCAGTTGAAAATGCAAACGCTGACTGCAAGCGTATCTTACAGCCTTTGGTGGCTAGAGGTGAGGTTACTCTGGCTGATCTGTTAAAGGCATGTGCAGTGGTGGGTTCTCAGGCTTACAACATGGAGACTTTGGCTATGGCATTACAAAAAGGGATGAAACCTACAGGGAATTGTTTTAATTGTGGAAAGCCTGGCCATTTTAAAGTCCAGTGCCTTGCCCCTGGGGGGGGGGATGGCATTTAACAAAAACAAAATTAAGGACGTCCGTCCAAAATCGGTCTGTCCAAAATGCAAAAAAGGGTTTCATTGGGCAAATCAGTGTCGCTCTGATCAGAACCAAAATCCGGGAAACTAAATATGGGGCGTGCAGCTAGTCCCGCTCCCAAGGCTGTCACAAAAGCATCGCCTGCAATTACTGGGAGTGCAGGTTTGGGTTTAAAAATGTTGAACTCAATTAATGTGACCTTTCCTAATCAAGTGTACATTGAGGACACTCATTTGCATGGGCCACTGCCAGAAAAAACAGTGGGATTAGTACTTCCCATGTCTTTTGCATCAGAAAAAGGGTTTTTTGTTATTCCAGGAGTTATTGATCAAGATTATAAAGGGGTTATTAAGATACAATTGTGCACTGATACTCCTGCATCATTAATGGCCGGTGACTCTATTGCCCAGTTATTATTGCTTCCATACATCTCTATAAATCCTTTAATTGGGATCCCACGAACTGGTGGTTTTGGGTCCACTGAAATGGCCAGTTCTCCAGTTGCTGCAGAATTGCTAGCGCTGACAAAAAATTTGACTACAGACCAACCAAAAATGACAATTGAAATTCAGGGAAAATCATTTTCTGGCCTTATAGATTCCGGAGCAGATGTCTCTGTGATACGCCAAAAGGAATGGCCAAATGAATGGGCGCTTGAAGACTCTCCGGCTGTTCGTGAAGTGGATGGCATGCAGTTTGCAAGAAGTAGTGTACATTGGTTGAAGGCATTGCATAGAGAAACTGGTGAGACTGCAAGGATTCAACCTCTTGTGTTGCCCTTGCATATAAACTTGTGGGGTAGAGATTTACTGTCACAATTTTGCACAAAAATTGTTATTGGATAATGGAAAAATTACATGATCGATGCATTCCTGATACTCCGTTTGCTTTGGCAATTTTACAAACTTCAGCCTTGCCTACTGCAGCTTTATTTCAATTACATGAAGCGCAGGTTTATATCATTGAATGGTTGCATTTGCAAAATACTCCCCGAAAAACAGTTTCTACTATGGCTATGCTTTATAGTGAGTTAATCATCAAAGGCCGAAATCGCAGTATGCATTTATATGGCCTAGATATAGTTCAGCTATTTTTACCTATCTCCCTCACTCTGTGGGAAACTTGGTATAGTCAATCCACTGAATTGCAAATTGCTCTTGAAAATTGGCTAGGGAAGATTTCTTGCCACACCCTCAGTGACCCTCGTTTCCAATTGCTTCGAAACGTATCTGTAAATTTTAATTCAGTTATTGCTAAGTAGCCAGTTGGGGGAGTGACCGTTTATGCGGACGTATCTGTAAATTTTAATTCAGTTATTGCTAAGCAGCCAGTTGGGGGAGTGACCGTTTATGCGGATGGTGGTAAGACCTACGGCGCTTGTGCATGGAGACAGGAAGGGGTATGGAAAACAAAAATTACCCCTCCTCAGCAATCAGCACAAAGGGCTGAATTAGCTGCTGCCATTTTGGCCTTACGGGAATTTGCACAAGAACCACTAAATCTTATTGTGGATTCTCTTTACGTTTATCAATTGATACTTAACATTGAATTTGCTTATCTTTCTCCATCTGTTGATGCTAATCTTATGAGTTTGTTTCTAGCTCTGCAAAGCTGTCTTCATTCTCGCACACATTCTCTACGTATCGCACATATTCGCAGCCACCAGCCACTTCCCGGGGAGCTGCAGGAAGGGAATGACGTGGCTGACGCAGCGGCCTCGGCCATGTCCTGTCTCTCGCTTTCTCCTGTTACTCCATGGGACTCACATAGCTATTTTCATCAAAATGCTAAAGCTCTTTGTAAACAATTTGGTCTCACTGCTGCAGAAGCTCCAGCTATTATTCAACAATGTCCTAGTTGCAGTGCTCAATCCACTGCTCTTCCTCAAGGAGTAAATCCTCGGGGGACAACTGCTTGTCAACTATGGCAGATGGATGTCACACAACACCCTCCTTTCAAACCATGGCACCAACTGCATGTCACCATTGATACATATTCAGGATTTATTATGGCAACACCTCAATGAGGAGAGGCTACAAAACATGTAGTCAACCATTGTTTCCGTACTTTCACACATGTGGGGCCACCAATGGAGATCAAAACCGATAATGGCCCTGCTTACATTAGCACCGCCTTTGCGGAATTTTGTCATCGATGGTCAATTATACATCAATTTGGCATTCCCTACAACTCCACTGGTCAGGCCATTGTGGAACGAACTCATCAGACGCTAAAACAAGCACTCCTTCACACAAAAACAAAAATGGGGGAAGTGGATGGATGTGGCTTGCCTTTACATATAAAATATTCTTAATATTACCTTATACACTTTAAATTTTTAAAACATGACAGGATCTCTTGCTGCTACAGCAGCCAGTAGGCACTTTGCTTCCTCCCCTTCTGCAGGTACGCCAAGACCGAAAGTTCGGTATAAGAGACTACCAGATCCAACATGGAAAGGACCTGTCCTGCTGATAACTTGGGGCTGAGGATATGCTGCTGTTGAAGATGAGGGGACAGTTGTTTGGGTTCCTGCTTGCTGTGTGTGTCCTTATCATCAGCCAAAGGGGCAAGGGGATGGATATGGGGGAATGGAAAAAAAACATGTTGATCCAGGACATGGGGAAGCTAGCAAACCTTCATAATAAAACTGATTGTTGGATATGTATGCACATGCCAACTCACAAAACATCAGAGCTTCTAATGGTTGCAGTACCTCTGGCCGAAGGTGACTGGTATAAGGGACAATGCTATGGTTGTTCAGGGATGTGGTCTAACAGTTGGACTACAAGTAACATAAATACATTGCATCTTGGAAGCCGAATCCAAGAGGTGGCGGGTATCCGCTGGACCCACAATGAGACGGTAGAAAATATGACTTACTTGGGAACATATCCGTTTTGCAACAAAACAATTGTTATTAGCAATGGAAGTCGGGTTTATCCGGATGACATGAAAACTAAAAATCTTACTTACTTTGTACATGATATTTCTAAATTTGATATCATATCTTTGATCAATGAAAATGGGTGTCCAGTTATCTCTGCCACATGTTGTCCCATCATGATAGAAAACCAGCTGCCCAAATGTGCAAATGGGAAATACGCACCACCGCCCACTTATTTGGCTGTGTTAATGGAATCTTTTGCAAAATTAATTTATGCTGAGCCAAATAAGGTTGGTCATCTCCTGGGAGCAAATCTATGGTTGCTGTGTGGATGGATGGCCTATGATCGCATGCCAGCATGATGGAAAGGAGTCTGCACCTTTGGGAAAGTAATCCCATCTCATGTCATTTTAAAATCTTTGGGGACTGCTCATATCCGCAATGCACGTTCTGCAATGGAAGTAAACTCTGTTTTGAATCATGACTACTGGACACAGATATCAAGGGGAGTTATTCCTCTTTTAGGAGTCATGGTGAACTATAGAGATTTGCATCGTTTAAACAATTGGACAGTTACTATGTTTAAAGACACCATTAAAACGCTAAAGCTGCTTGAAGAAGAGCAAGGAAAAATCCTTGACTTTGTCCTGCAAACCAGATATGCGGTGGACACTATTTTGGCAGTGCAAGGGGGCGTTTGCGCTATGATTCATACACATTGTTGCATGTATATCTCTGATTATTCTCCAAACATTACAGCTATTATACAGCATATGGAACAAACCCTGAATGAGAATCCATTACAATCAAAGGACGAGGGACTGGACGTGTGGTCTGCACTTTGGTCCTGGTTGCCAGATGGTTCATGGATTCATCACCTAATTGTTGGAACGATATTGCTTATTATATTTTCTCTCTGTGTATGCTGTTGTATTCAATGTCTCCCTGGACTTTTAGGAATGTGTCGGGTGAAGCCTACGGAAGGAGAATTGCTGTTGCAGATGGCGAAAAGCTACCGAGGCATCCGTGATCATCAAAAAACTAAAACAGGGGAGATATGGGAATAAACTTTGGGCTGAGCTTGAGCAATGATTAATATAATGCCTTATACATTCATGCCTGTCTAAAGGACATTAAGATAGTACAAAGAAAAGAGAACAATAAGAACAAATACAAACAAAGAGGCAGCTAAGACAACTGCAAACAAGCCTGTACTATATCTAATTATTAATCCACAATGTAATTGCTTACTATGCACAAAAATCTCAATAAAAGGAAGCACTGGAATTTTATTCTGGGCTCCCATTCCAAGTGCACCAGCCTGTGTCTCATTCTTTCCATGGGAGATCACCACAAGCCCAAAATTTCTGTTTTTAAGTGAGACATTTGTTTAGTGAGCTTTGCTCCACTTTATGACCTTCCTTGCCACAGTTGTTAAGTAAATCATTGCAGTTGATGTTAGTAATCTGGTTGTTAAGTGAATTTGGCTTCCCTGTTGATTTTGCTTGTGAGAAGGTCGCAAAAGGGATAACAGGACCTTGGGACACAACAATGGTCATAAATATGAACCAGTTGCTAAACATCTGAATTTTGATCACATGACCATGGCGATGCGGTCATAACTGTGAAAAACAGTCACCTTTTTCAATACTGTTATAACTTTGCATGGTCACTAAGTGAACTATTGTAAGTTGAAGACTATCTGTGGTAGTTCCAAGAGGCTTTGTTTGTGTATGTGTTTCTGTGTTTCAGTATTTGAAATTGTGTGTGAGGGAGAGAAGCTATAAATTTTGTCATATAAAACTGTGCTTATGCAATGATTCACAGTTGAAACTGAACACATATGAATAGTTAAACCTAAAATCTCAGATTAAATTTCAGTTTATGTTCAGTTAAAATAAAAGCCTCTTCATGAAAAGAATGGACTTTTTCTATTTCATAAAGAAATCAAAATCAGAGTGCAACTGTATCTGATACCATCTACCAAAAAAAAAAAAAAAACCACAACCTAGGTGTGCATGGAAACACACCTCCATGTCACTTTTGACTGCTAAAATATATATTTTATTTATTTATTTGATTTGTCAATCTTTTACAAGATAATAGGTATAAAAATAAATATGAGTATGAATACAGGAAATAGGTACAAATAATGGGGACAATAGGACAGGGATGATAGGCACGATTGTACACTTATGCCCTTCTGTTATATTCTAGAATGGACTGTTGGTTTGAGTTCTTGGCAACTTGGTTGAGCTCCCAACTTGACAATTTGTTGCAAATGTTTCATCACCATTCGAGGCGACATTGTCAGTGTGCTTTGAATTGTGCTTGTCTGTCCAAGCACTGGCCTTTAAATTCCTTTTTATGTGATGCAAATTGGTGAATGTTGTTTGTTCAGATACTTCTGAGTCATGCTCTGATTTCGGACTATTTGATTGGCTGGCTGTTGTTGCTGAGACTTAGTCCTTAGCTTTAAGTACTTTCTATGTGATGCAAATTGCAGTTAATATTGTTTGTTTGGATATTTCTGAGTCATAGTCTTGTGAGCTGATTATAATCTTTGTTGTTATGAGGTGGGAAGCTTGTTTGTTCATTTTAAATGCTATTTATGAGGAGGTTGATGATGAGGTTCATGAGACCACATTTCTTTCTTTCAAACCATGACTCAGAAATATCCAAACAAATATTTTAGAATATTGAAATTGGTGAAACAACATTCACCAATTTGCATCACATAAAAAGGTATTTAAAGGCCCGTGCTTGGACAAATAAGGACAATTCAAAGCATACTGGCAATGTCTTCTAGAATGGTGATGAAATATTTGCAACAAATTGTCAAGCTTGGAGCTCAAACCAATAGCTCAGCTACCAACCCAAGCTACTAATATTCAAGTGCATTTCAATATTCTAAAATATTTGCAAAATAATGCAGATGCAGTTCTTTGTTCATTTACCATTCAATTCCACAGAAATAAAAGTGTTAACACTTGTGTTTTAACTTAATTCAAAAAATAGTACAACAGGAGTTACAGTTAGATTTTCCTCTGATTCATGGAAAATCCTTAGTAAAGAAGAAACTAATATATGATTCAATGAAAGCTTCAAATGCTTTCACCAAACCCAAAGGTTTGGATCTAATAAAAGGCACAGAGATTTCAGTTTGGGTCACAAGATCCATAATTACTTTTTGTAAGAAAAGGCTGGAAAGTTGAGGAGTAGTTTTCTTTTGCAAACACTAAAAGAAGAGGAAATAATTTGGTTTGGTACTGGCTGCATTCAATTGAAACATATAATGGAGTTTAAGAATTGCTTGGAGGACAAGGTTATATTGCTTGTTTAGCAGGTATTTGAAAGGCAATTAAAGCAGAACAATTACCTGCCCCCCTTATTCTGCAATGATTTGGAAAACAAAATATTCACTCTTACTAAGTTAAATTCACCTGCCCTCTAAAAGGTAATAATAAGGTAGAAGGCTGAGGATATGGAAATAATGCATAGGTTTTTGACAATTGGATTTTGTTTGCAGGTTTGAACTAAATTATTTCACTTCAAATGCAGTGAACTAATTCAAACCAAAGTTCATTTCAATCCAGACTTTTGTTTATAGGTCAGTTAATTCATAAAATAAATTCATACAAGAAAAAAAAATCAGAAAGCACAAAATAACTACAATATTTTACTATTATTTGTGAATTGCCTAATAACTGTCATTTTCTCAATCAACTACAAAATTATTAATATAAAAAAATAAATACAATTCCAAAAATTATATACAGATGAAAATTAGGAACCCATTTTAAACAGGGCAGAATGCTCCAAATGATAAGTAAGAGCCAGTTTCGTTAGATGGTTAAGGCAGCAGGCTAGAAACCTGCTAAAGCAGGCTAAAGTAGAACTAGAACAAGAGAGATTTAGTTCCACTTTAGAGAAAAATAACCAGCTGGAGACTTTGGGTGGTTACTGTATCTTAGCCCAGCTACCTCAAGGATTTCTTGTGGAGAAAATGGGAGAAGAAAGGAGCATTACATATGTTTGCCACCTTGAGGTATTTATAAGAATAATAAAGGCAAGGCTAACTGTTTATGGAGATTCTCAGTCATCCAGGTCATGGCTGTCCCAAAAGTACTTTTTCAAGAGGCAACTGGGCTTTCTGGCTTTTCTTTGAAGATGTTTTACTTCTCATTCAGGAATCTTCTCAAAGCTGAAGAAAGTTCTTGAATGAGAAGCAAAATATCTTTAAAGAAAAAACAGAAAGTCCAGTTGCCTCTTGAAAAAGCACCTTTGGAACAATAAAGGCAAGTGTTTTTTTAAAAAAATTCCATTGGGGTGAATTTGGGCATTTTTACCCAGGGAAATTCATGTCAGGAGGAATTAAGGATGATGATTCAGGCAGAACATCCCTACATATGTGATTCACAAAGAAATGAAACTTCTTGTTTTTTAAACATAAAGTGATACTGCTCCATTGTTTATTTCATAGTACTTCGGGGCTTCATTTGGCACTTCTATTAGTTGGAAGAAACGTCAGCACATATGGTACATATATACAGTGGCATCTTCTGGTATTTCCAATTAGTTACTAGAAACACTGCTAATAATGATGCTTCTGTAGGGCAAAGTGTCTTATGCAGAATAGCATTAATGCCAAATACAAATGAAATTTGGCTAACATTTCTGTTTTGCTAAAAGAAAGCCAAACATTTGTTAGGTCTGGAGGTAGGTTACTTCGCATTTGTTATCTTTTTTAAAAAAAATCAGGATCTTTTTTCTTTTATTTATTTAGAATATCAGGCTTACTCCCAGTGGTAAAAAGTTCATTACGAAGAAAGCTCAGTATGTCTTGAAAGTCTATACAGTACTAATATCACTAGCATGCCCACAAAGGTTATGTACCAGCCTAGCCTTTTGTAAGTAGCAAATTATTTTTTATTGTAAAGTGAAATAAAAACAGCTCTATTACTTTCTACACATGACAAAACAGATGAGTAAAATTCTCTTCAGATTCTTGAATGGACCTTTCTTTTTTAATAAATAAATAAATAAATAAATAAAACTATTAAAACCATGATAAATTGGAAAACTCCCTTGCAAGAGCGAGCAGTAAAGTAGGAGTGCGATTAGTGTTTGCATATCTCTAGAGTGTACAGACCTTAACACTGCCTACACAACAGAAATAAAATAACCATACTATAAGAGAATATATAGTAGACAAGGATGTTTAAAATAATAAGGTACAGTATAAACTAGCATCAAATAAGTAGCTCAGATATTATGGAGTATTCATAAACAACAAGGTGCAGCTAACAAGATCTTGTCTTGTGTGGCCACACTTCATATTTAAGCATGTAGAGGCATACACAAAAACCTAAATAAGCATAACTGCTAAAAGGAAATAATTCTGAATATCTAAGCTGAATGAAATAGAATGCAATCTGCATTACAAAAGATATCTTTGACACTTGCTTGTCCTTTAAAATCTGATGAGCCTAAGTAGTTTTAACATTGAGGAAGAAGTACTGTACTGAATGTATTTGACCTTTCTCCATCGTTCTTATAAGTGTGGGCTCAGAGAAAGGTCAGAGTAGCCTGGTTCTGGTTTGAACTAAATCCCCAAAGGACATATTTGGGAATTAACACCTTCCTGTTCTCACAATATAACTTGTACCCTTTTTAAAAATTAGAGAAGCAAAGGAAATGTTGTTATATTACAGCATCCAATCATTATCTTAGATAAGAATTCATGTTTTTGTTTTAAAAATGACAGTTCTAAGATGAAAGAGAAGAATGGAGGATGTGAAAAAGACAGGATACATGCTGCAAGAAAAATTAATATTAAAATATAAGGCTGAAAGCAAAAAAAGTGAACTGAAAGGTGACACAGCAAGACAGAAGGCTGATTAATAGAAATAAATGGAACAAAAAAGAGATAAAAAGTCACAGTGCCCCGTAAAAGTCCAAGGAGAGATAAAACAGGGAAAATAAATCAAGTTAAGTAATTCTAAAGACCCACAGAAAATATGTTGTGCTAGACAGACCCGTGTGCCTCTTGTGAGCAGATAAGTAATTTATTCTGCCATGCACTAGTTATCAGTGTTGTTGAATGTACAAAATATCAGGATCCTGAAAGAACTGCTTAATTACTTTTGCTTTAGCCAGTATCCTCCTAATTATAGGAGCTGAGATTTCTTAGTGGCTTTGCCAGTATATATCTATGAGAATTCCAGTATTTGCTACAATATCTAGAAGAGAGGATTTAATTAATGTCTTTTTTTTTTTGCAAAATCTCTATGAGTAAATCTTTGCAAGTCTACATTTTTCCACTGGGAAAAGAAGATGAAAACAACATGGCTGAAATAACTCATTGCTGAGGAGAGGAAGGAAGCAAAATCCAGAATGCAATAATTACAGTAAATAGAAAAGTCATTATTTCATTATGTTCTAAATATTTTATTATATTCTAATCTTAGAAGCTAAGAATAAAATGAATGTTTAATCTACAAGGAAAAGATACCATTTTTTTCAGGGTTGAAATTAAAAATCCAAAACTTGTTGAGCTGGGGAAGAGACGTCCTTTAGGAAACTGAAATCGAATGAAAACTGAATTGAGGGAAACTTAGGCAGAAGATTAGAAAAAGTTGGATGCACTCTTTCTTGAGAAGAGCTTCAGAGTATGATTCTGAAGCCTCTAAAACAGGAGATTCTTCCACTATATGAATAGGAAACAAGATAAGAGAAAAAAAAAAAAACAATAATTCTCTTACTACTCCAGCCTGCAGGAAGGGAGGTATTTTGTTTGTCAAATGCCAGAAGGGTAGGTATAAATGCTGCAAGTAGAGAAGGAGGCCAGTGGGCCAAAGCTTAATAGGAAATCAACAGCAATTTGTCTCCACTGCTATTTATGTTTCAAGCACATGACAGGATGTCAGTGGAAGACAAAGCTGCAAAATTTACTACCTGCTAGATCTGAGCCACAGCCATGCATTTGACCGAGTCACTTAGTTTAAAGTCTGTGGGCCTCTCCAGAACTGTTTTTCAAAGACAAACAGCAAACATGCAGGTCAGGAAGAATGACATGGAAGGCTTTTTCAAAATACATTTAAACAGGTCCTCGTCTCAATGTGAGTTTCTGAGGGTGGTCCAGTAAAAGCTGCCTGACCTTTGATTTCTTTCCATATCTTTGTTTACAGTTGCCTGTTGGATGAGCTGAATACAAACAAGAGCCATGAAGGAGTTAGAAATCCTGTTCGTAAAAACAGATCAACATCAGGAATAAAAAAGGGAAAAAAGTTTTTTTTATAGAAGAAGGAAAGGGAATAGCTGTGATTTTATTCATATTTGTGAATGGAAAAAAGCACAACATTTACAAGCTGATATTTAAACCTTTTTACTACAACCCAAGCACTGAGAGAATAGATTAAAAATCTCTCTACAGTGTGTTATTTGCTTGCTCATCATGTTATCCAGTATCTTCTTCATTTGCTGTTAGCAAGCAAGACCTCTAAAGGGTCAGGAGAATGATATGGCTTCAATCTCATTACAGTTTTGAAAATATATGTGTCCAATCTCTTTGGTATGATAACTGTATTTGTACCATACAAAAAATCCATAGTAGCACTTACAGCACATAAAACAAGTACAGTGTAATTGAATGTACAGAGTTTATACTTAATATAACAGGCAATTATACAGACTAATACAACTTTTTCAGACTCACCTATTTAAATAAAATTATGAGATAGGTATATTCAAGTGGATTCAATGTATAGAATGACACTTGAAAGCAAATAAAAGAATGGAATGGGACTTGAAAGCAAACAAAGGAATATAACTATACTGTACAGGTGAAACTCAAAAAATTAAAATATCGTGTAAAAGTTCATTTATTTCAGTAATGCAACTTAAAAGGTGAAACTAATATATGAGATAGACTAATTACATGCAAAGCAAGATAGTTCAAGCCGTGATTTGTCATAATTGAGGTGATTATGGCTCACAGTTCATGAAAACCCCAAATCCACAATCTCAGATAATTAGAATATTGTGAAAAGGTTCAATATTCTAGGCTCAAAGTGTCTTACTCTAATCAGCTAACGAAGCCATAACACCTGCAAAGTGTTCCTGAGCTTTAAATGGTCTTCCAGTCTGGTCCAGTATGGTTCATGATTGTGGAATCACAATCATGGGAAAGACTGCTGACCTGACAGTTGTGCAGAAAACCATCATTGACACCCTCCATAAGGAGGGAAAGCCTCAAAAGGTAATTGCAAAAGAAGTTGTATGCTCCCAAAGTGCTCTATCAAAGCACATTAATAGAAAGTTATGTGGAAGGGAAAAGTGTGGAAGAAAAAGGTGTACAAGCAGCAGGGATGATCGCAGCCTGGAGAGGATTGTCAGGAAAAGGCCATTCAAAAGTGTTGGGGACTTTCACAAAGAGTGGACTGAGGCTGGAGTCAGTGCATCAAGAGCCACCACACACAGATGGATCCTGGACATGGGCTTCAAATGTTGTATTCCTCTTCTCAAGCCACTCCTGAACAACAAACAATGTCAGAAACGTCTTACCTGGGCTAAACAAAAACAGAACTGGTCTGTTGCTTAGTGGTCCAAAGTCCTCTTTTCTGATGAAGAAACTTTTGCATCTCATTTGGAAACCAAGGACCCAGAGTCTGGAGGAAGAATGGAGAGGCACACACTGCAAGATGCTTGAAGTCCAGTGTGAAGTTTCCAGTCTGTGTTGATTTGGGGAGCCATGTCATCTGCTGGTGTTGTCCACTGTGCTTCATTAAGTCCAGGGTCAACGCAGCCGTCTACCAGGAGATTTTGGAGCACTTCATGCTTCCTTTTGAAGACGAGCTTTATGGGAATGCTGACTTCATTTTCCAGCAGGACTTGGCATGTGCCCACACTGCCAAAAGCACCAAAACCTGGTTCAATGACTGTGGGATTACTGTGCTTGATTGGCCAGCAAACTCGCATGACCTGAACCCCATAGAGAATCTATGGGCCATTGCCAAGAGAAAGATGAGAAACATGACACCGAATAATGCAGAAGAGCTGAAGCATCCTGGTCTTCCATAACACCTCAACAGTGCCACAGGCTGATAGCTTCCATGACATGCTGCATTGAGGCAGTAATTGCTACAAAAGGGGCCCAAAGCAAGTACTGAGTACATATGCATGCTTATACTTTTCAGAGGTCCGATATTGTTCTATGTACAATCCTTGTTTTATTGATTGCATGTAATATTCTAATTTTCTAAGATGGTGGATTTGGGGTTTTCATGAGCTCTAAGCCATAATCATCACAATTATGACAAATCACAGCTTGAACTATCTTGCTTTGCATGTAATGAGTCTATCTCATATATTAGTTTCACCTTTTAAGTTGCATTACTGAAATAAATGAACTTTTGCACGATATTCTAATTTTTCGAGTTTCACTTGTGTACATGTAAGCAATGTTTGTACATTAGGTAATGCATATAAAGAAGTATACTGCTTCTTTATTTAGTTTCAACTTAATAAAGGAATATCTATCTATCTCTAGGTAGCTAGCTATCATCTATCATCTTTCTATCATCTAGCTATCTCAGCCATCGTCCCCGATCCCTCCATCCATTCTTTCACTCATCATCTATGCTATTCTCCCTTATTGTCCAATAAGGAATATTATGCAAAATGCACAAAAGAAATAATGTACAGTTAGAAAAGAAATTAAAGATATTAAATAAAATAAGAAAAAGATATATAGCTAAATATAGTTCCCCACCCCAACATTATTCACCATGTCTCTCCATACATTTCTATTTTCGAAAATATCTTTCTTCTGTGTTCATATATTGCCTTTTGGTCTTCAGTTTTTTTCTCTTCTTTTTTAAAAAGATCTCCATTTAACTCCATTTAACCACAACATTCTCATTTTCTCCATCTCCCCAATTTCCTCTCACCGCATTTATTTTTATATTTGTTTTGTGATTCAATCCTTATTTTTCCTATAGGATTATAATCTTTGGAGGCATAGACACATAGCATCTGAATATTTTTTCGCAATGTGTCTTCTTTGTTACTATCTACCAAAGTGCTGATCATAAGCACATTTCTTGATTGATTATTCTTTTCCTGACAATCCTAAAAGGCAGAAGTTATCTACCATTTCGAAATCTTCACTGCCAACTCCATGACTGTTTGTGCTTGACCTGGTGTCATTAGTTTGCCCTTTTGTATTTTTTTGCTCATTTTTCACAGCCCTCCTTGACTTTTATTACTAGAATTTGCATATAATTATTGTTGCGAGTTATGACAATAATTTCTAATACTAGAGCTTCTTGTAAGTAGGGATTATCTTCTAAGGCATGGGTGTCAAACTCAATTGCATCATGTGACGTCATGTGACATATCATGACTTTTTTGCCTTTGCAGAGCTGGGGTTGGTATGGTTTGTATGTGATGCATCTGGCCTGCAGGCTGCCAATTTGACACCCCTGTTCTTAGGTATCTGATGAATAATTTTAGAGAGTTGGTATATCCAGTCAGGTGATAAACATCAATAAACATAAATAGTGCAAAAGACCTCCAGTTCTTCCACAGTGGCATGTTGAGTACCATACAAATTTAGGGTCCCATCACCTGATACTGAGTAGTTTCCTCTTTAGGAGGTCTATCCATGTACTTCTTTGATAAAATATAGTCATTTACAATTGTTTTGTCCTGAAAAGTATAAAAGTATATCTTTATTAAGTTATTAAAATTATCACATGCTTATAGCATCTTTCTATCTCTCTGTTTGCCAATATCTGTACCTGTCCGCTTTAATGGGGTGACCCTGTTGGATATATGCTATTGTATTGAATATCTGCTCATCCTTACTAGGAATATCCCTACCACTAATCATCAAGAGTTGACAGAGATTGTACATCATATCATTCAGCAACAAAATTTCTGTTCCTGATTCAAGCCTATTCAAGCTGCCATACACTTTCTCCAAGTTAACAAATGTACAGTAAAACTTATTTCTTAGATTCATTCTTCAAACTCTTTGTATTTCTCCTAACTTATCTAGCAACAGTTAGGATACTGGGCTACATGGATAATTGTTGGTGAAACTCACATTCATTGTTTTCAAAAGTCAAGGGGTCACAACATTTCTCTTGGAATTTTTGCAAATTGATGTCAGTCAGCTCTGCCATCATCACCTTGGTGCCTCGCTTGGTGCCTTGGTGCCATCAATTGTTAGTGGGAAGGAGAAGGGGACCAAATGGACAACATGTATGGGGCATAGGTGGGAAAAAGGGAACGGAAGATGACAGTTTGATGGAAACTAGTGGTGCAAGAAAACCAGCCTGTACCAATTCCATGAAGCTAAGAATGGAATGTAGATTGGTCTAAACATGTGAGCAGTTCTCAAAACACCAATGCAGCTCATCATTGGCCAAATATGAACTGGTCATGGGGAGAGGTTGGTGATGATGAATAAAATTTTGTAATCTTTTGTGTGGGGACCTAAGTTCTATTCTGCTTTTACTGCAACCAGTAATTCTTAGTAAAACTGTCTATCACTTCAACTAAGTGGAGTCAAGGGTTTTTCTTTCCTAGGGACCTAACTGGGGCAGGCCTGACAGTCATATACTAAATTTGACTATCTATTGCAGTGTGGGAGGGTGCACAAATAGCTTTTTTGAGCTGCATTGTTCTGTATGGAAGTCAGAATAGTGGCTACAGAAAGTATTTCCTCTGATTTGAAAATAAATGCTGCCATAAAGTAGCAGAAACCAGAATTCTAAAGGTGTTCTTTGCAATCAATCTAAAAGTTCAAGATGGTTTTTGTTAGGTATTTTTCCCCTTGGTCAAGTTGAACATAATCAAGATTATTATTCACAGTTGTACTTAAAGTACAAGACTGACTAATACATCCTTCCCTCATCACTTATTTTCTTATTTCTTTACTTGCTCTTAAAACTGCTGGCCTTGTGCTTCTGAGTCCAAAATCTAAATAGGATGCTGGGGTTGATTAAAAACAACTTTCTGGCTTAAAGGTTATGCCAATATCCTGGGGGAATTTTTATACCAAAAATCTCAGTAGTCCACAGTTTTCAGGAGAGGTGGGGCAAGAGGCATTTATATGCTTTATAAATGGTAAATTTGCCAACAGATTGTATCTTTTTTCTACTAAAGAGTATTTTCTTAGGCAATTTTTAGTAAATGCAGTTTTGCTCATGCTGTGAATCAAAGAACATGGGATGAAGACAAAGAAAAATCTAAGAAAAGAAACAAAAAGAGATTAATTAGAAAAGAAAATGAAGAACCTAAATGAAATGGGATAAGATGAGTTTGGATGGGGTCAGGAAAGAAACAAAGAAATTGAAAAAGGGAATCTAGAAAATGGGCTGCATGTCTTTTTTTGTTTATGTCAAATTCAAATAAGAACTGGAAGAACATGAAAACTACTTTCTATTCTTTCATGATATTATGATAAACTTGTAGTTTAAAAGTTTCACAATCAAATATAATCCTTGACTTTTGTAGTTATTGTTAGTGTTAGCATTATATCAAAAGATATTCCTTTGGATTTTTAATAAAACACCAGAAGGAACTAAATCTATCCTTAAAAATAAAATACAGGAGTGTTACACTTGTCCCCATAATTATGTTACATTCTATGTTGTTTGGTGCATATTCAAAATATATTGTCACATGGCTTTCATTAATCCATGTTTAAAACATGTTTCTTAGAAGTACTATTATATCCTTTTAACATTTGAGCTGGAATATGTAACCCGCTATGTTCTTATAGGGACTTTTATAGGGAATTTCATGTGCTCACCATTATTGTTCAATTCATTCCAGTACAATTAGCCTGGTCTATTATTTTTGTGTGAATAATGTGGCTAACGTTGTTGATTCTTTGGCACTAAGCTTGCAAACAGTGGTAGAATGGAACCTTTTGAAACTTTGCTTTTGTTGATTTTTCACCTCTTCCCACAATGCTGATTTTGCTGATTAACCAGCAAAAATCCTACTTCTTTTTTTAGAACATTTGTTCAAATATTCCATGGTTAAAAGCCTCCCATTTTTCTTTCCCTTTGTGTATCTGCAATCATGATATAATTTATGTTATCTTTATATCTATATTGAGTTAATGCTGGACAGAAATTTATTTGATAGCATAGTATAAGAGTCCATGAACACCCCAAAATGCCAATTCACTTTTCATGAATATTTGAAGGTTTTATAGCTATTTCACAAGCTTTTTTGGCAGTTTGTCATATGCGTTTGATGTCTCCCCTACCTAACTTTGACAGTATCTCAATTCCACTAGCTAAGAGTGACATCAGACCAGACTAAGATACAAATACTACACAGTGGATTTAAAACTCTATACACCCCTGTTAAAATGCTAGATTTTTGAGATATAAAATAATCAGATCAAAATAAATCACTTCAGATTCTTCCCACCTTTAATATAACATATAAGCTGTACAATTCAATTAAAAAAAAAAACAAATTGAACTCTTTTGGGGAAACAAATGTGCACACTTTGTTGAAGCGCCTTTTGACTTTATGACATTCAGTTTTTTTAAGGCACTCAGTCTTTTAGATAGGCCTATCAACATGGTATATCTTTGTGGAAATCTTTGTCCACTCTTCCTTACAAAACTCTTCCAGATCTGTCAGATTACAATGACATTTCTTGTAAACAGCCTTTTCAGGTCACCCCATAGATTTTCAATTGGATTTAGGTCCTTTTCCTCTCACTCTTTCCCACCATGTATGTTTTTATGTGTATTTCAAAAAATAACTATTGTTTATACATTTTTCAACTGGCTGGATAAAAAATGTGGAAAAGAGGCATCTCATCCCTCTAACATAGTGTGAATAAGAAATAGGAAGGTTAACTCTATTTAGTAGTTTTTATGTCCAAGTTTGCCTCATATACACATAAAAGCTTTCAGTGATGGAGCACCTACAACTTCCGAAGGCAAGCCATTCCATTGGTTAATAGTCCTCACTAAGGAAATTTCTCCTTAGCTGTAGGTTGTTTGGTTGTCAGGTGCAGGTTGAACCCCTTCTTACTGCATCAACCTCTTAAATATCAAGTCACCCCTAGTATTGCACATGTGGTCTTACTAAGACATTATAAACTATACTAACACTTCATGTGATCATGATTCTCTCTCTCTGTTAATGCAGCCTAGGATTGCATTGGCTCATTTTTAAGTGATGGTCCTCCAGGACTCTAAAGAATCCTCTCACAGTTACTGCTATTCTACCAAGTTTCACCTGTACAATTGATCTGTACCTGTACATTTGATTTTTCTTGCCTAAGTGTAAGACCTTACTTTTGTCTCCATTGAATTTCATTTTGTTAGGTAAGATTCTATGTTCAAGTTTGTTGAGATCCATCTGGATCTATCTTCTGGGATTTTGGCTATTCCTGCAGCTTGGTGTTGTCTTATAATTTGATGAGATCCCCTTCTATTCCCTCATCTAAATTTTTTATGAAGATATTGAAGAATAGTGGGCCTAAAATGCATGTCAAAAACATAGCATTTTAACAGGGGTATGTGGACTTTTTATACCCATTAGGATATGTGAAAATTTGCAGCAGAAATTCAAATCTAGAAAACACATAGATGACTGACTCAGCAGGATTCATTAACTTCTTTATAAACATAATAACATAATGAAGTAAAGTTTACAATACCAGTAGTTTCTTTCAACATAACATAACAAACAGCAGCTCAGGAGCTCAGAAACAGATTACTAGTTTCACTTTCAGAATTGAGAAGATGGGAGCTAAGCCATGCCCAGACTCTCAGCTCTCAATTCAGCTCCTGTTGGCTGACTTTGTTAACCATGTCTCTGCCAGTTCATGAATATTCTGACAGGATGTAAGAGATATTGGGACTACTTTTATTGTAACAGCTACAGTAACAGAACCTTTCTGAATGTAGTCCTCTACTTTGCTTCATGTAACTTAAGAAGGATCTATAAGAGATGTTTACTCAAATTAATTTCTTGGAATGGGCTCAACTCGCACTTGACTAACGGGTGCCTTGGTAGCAGCTCTTTTTTATGTCCTTCAAGGCCATTCCTTACTTCCTCTACATCTAATTGATTTAAAGGCAGCATCTTGTTTTGTCTTGCATTACTTTGATGCCTTCAGCTGTAATTTGGAAGAAAGCATTTTTCTGCTAACTTCTTTGCTTCAATTATGTTCTGCCGATATATATTTCTCACCAATGTCCATCAAAGTCCTGTTGAAGCAGCAGCATGGATTTGCACTACTCAGGTGACCCTGAGGACACAAACTATTTCCAAGTAGCCTCAATGATTCTCTAAAGAATGCAAATAACCATCTTTCTGCCTTCCATTCCCCACCATCCAGTCAAAGCTGAAGAAACTTCCTGGATGAGAAGCAAAATGTCTTAAAAGAAAAACAAGTTGCCTCTTGAAAAAGCACTTATGGGACAACCATGAGCTGGATGACTGAAAATCTCCATAGATGTTCAACATTGATTAAGTTCAACGACACTGACCCTCTCATAGGCAACTGGTTCCACTTCACACATGAGCCTTGAAGGAACATTTTTTAAATAAAAGTTTTATTAATTTTCTACTGTTTACATTTTGTTAGTGCTTAATAAACGTAATGTTGTCAGGGTTATTTTATTTACTTAGCAGTACAGATTACATTCTTAATCTCCACTCCTTATTTCCAATCACTGGTAGAATAAGTTCCATGTATGATAATATTCTGTATCTTCTATCTGTTTAATATTCAATGTAAGTCTGTCCATTTCTGAACAATTCAGTATCTTCCCAATTATCTCTTCGTCACATGGTTTTTCTTCATTTTTCCAATATTGCATGAATACAATCCTCGCTACTGTTAATACATGCAATATTAAATGTATATTTTGTTTATCAAGTTTTTCTGGTGCTATACCTAATAGAAAAAGTTTAGGTTTAAAATCTACATGTATTTTATCATCTTTTAAAACCACATGTATTTTTCTCAATTTGTTTTTTGCTTTAACACAGGTCCACCACATATGGTAATATGTGCCATTTTTTGTTACATTTCCAACATTTGCTAGACATATTTTTAAACATTTTAGCTAACCTAGCAGGTGGTAAGTGCCATCTAAAAATATTTTATGTAAATTTTCTTTATAAGAAGTTGGCATTGTTAATTTATAGTTTCTTTCCCACAAGTTTTGCCATCTATCTAATTCTATATTTTATCTAACTTGAAGGTGCATTTTGACTTGAATCAATGTATCTTTTCCAGATTTCACACAGCTTTATTTATGTCTATGTGCATTTGTGCTTCGATGGCAGAACAGTGATTCATCATTCATGAAAGGAAACAATTGCATTTCATTGAAAAAAAAGGGGATGAAGTGTACATTCTAGATTTTGTGCATATTATAAATACAAGGCCAGCTCTTTAAATTTGGGCTAATCTTTTAAACGTAATTCCTTCCCTCTCTATAGGCCAAATTGCTGTATTCTTTGCAATATGGCTATATCTTATAAACCTATATACATAAACGAAACACACAAACTCACCAATAATACTTTCAATGACATGAGTTGTGGCAGGGTATGAGGCCCCATGCAAAATACTAGATTACTAATGTTTTATTTTTCTTTATCATTTTCTTTGCAGCTGAATATGGGATATGGATATGAGAATCATCTTGTTGTTGCCAGACCTACAACACCACAGGATAGGGAAGTGGTTTTTATTCCTAGTTCTCAGCATTTAGGTCAGCAGAAGATGATCACTCACCTTTAAGCTACTTCTCAACATAAGAAAGTGAAAATAATGGTGTGGAAATGTCCACTCTATTAGTATAGTGCTTGTTCCATTGCTGTTGCTAATATTCTTAGAGTCTGCCTTCCCTTTACTTTCTCTTCCCCCTTCTTCCTCTCCCTCCCTCCCTCCTGCTGTGTATGGGTATATGTTTCTCTCTCTCTCTCTGTGTGCGTGTATCAGAGGTGGTATTCAGCAGGTTCTGACCAGTTCTGGAGAACTAGGAGCAGAAATTTTGAGTAGTTCAGAGAACAGCAAATACTACCTCTTATTGGAGTTTTACAGTATCGCCACGCCCATAGGACCGGTAGTAAAAAAAATTGAATCCCACTACTGGTGCATGTGTATTTTAAAAGATGACTTTATTGTTCATTTATTTGTCAATTGGATGAATAAAAAATGCGGAGAAGAGGCATTTTAGTACCTTCCACCTCTCTAACATAGTGTGGATAAGAAATATGAAGGTTAATCCTATTGAGTGGTTGTTCATGTCCAAGTATTTATTTGTGCTGTTTGGGCTCATACACACATTTTTAATAACTGCGTAACTCGGTCTTTGTTATGGGATAGTGTGTGTGTGTGTGTGTATATATGTGTGTGTATATATGTATGTGTATACACACACACACACACACACACACTTTCCAAATATATATACAATTTCCATTACAATTTCTGAAATTTTGTAACAATGCCTCTTTTCACAGTTTTGCAAATTAAAACAGATGGGTTTCTATGTGGATGTCAAAATAGTTTATTTTTCCAAAATACAGGCACTAACTCTTAACATGTGCAGCAGATGGGAGAGTAATTATAGAAATCCTGTGTGCAGCAGAATAATGTCTGGAATTATAAAGCCAGGTTTGGAGACTGCTGTCTATGCATTTTAATTACTAGCCTTTGGCTCCTGTAGTTAGTTAACAATTCCCACTTCTACATCTTCCTATGAACTCTGGGGTCACTGGGTCATTTCTTCTCACTTACTGACTGGCCTTGCTCTACTATGTGTCAATTTGATAGAGTAGGATTTATAGTTTAGCCTTCATCCACTAGAACAGTTTAGTGAATGAATATGCTGAAACTGCAAGCAGTCCAGAGAGAAACAGATAAAAAGACTCCTCTTTGATGCTACCGGTCTAGAGTCTGTTGACACTTGGCCCGCCATTACTTCATTTTCAACCACAACTTCTACTCAGTAAGAGACTAGAAACAGGAACTAGGAAGAAGGCATGGGAATGCTGGTAGGGCTGAATAAAATGATAGTGATAGTGATTAAGTGATAAGACACATTTGTTGAAGTCTAGGAGGCTAAGTGTTGTCTGGATTCTTTATAAGGTAATCAAATTGCAAGTTGTTGAACAATTTAGTAAGGCATATCTTTGTTTTATACAGGAGTATTCTGGATCATCTTTCATTTCATTTTCATTCCCAGGGAAAACTAGATATTCCTTTTATGGAGAACATTGACTATCTGGACTGGAAATCTTGTTTATTGTTACCGAGGGGCTCAAATGCT
The DNA here is from genome assembly GCA_033807585.1 of Hydrophis major. NCBI lineage: Eukaryota > Metazoa > Chordata > Lepidosauria > Squamata > Elapidae > Hydrophis > Hydrophis major. The sequence goes on from CM066332.1 coordinate 111,943,626, forward strand.
TTGACTCTGTTTGGGCTGTTCTGTTTTTAATGTATTTAATGGTTTCAGGAAAAAAAAAACAGAACAAGAGACCAAGATACTTCTAAAGCTAGACATTAAAGAAGCTTATTCTATTGGAATAATGCTCAAAGAATTACTGAGAGGGCAAAACTTAAATATTTATAATCAGTTCCTCTACTGATTAAACTAAAGAGAGTTGTTTGAATGCTTCATTGATTTAAATTCAGCAAAACAGTAAATCTGTGCATGCCAATACTTATTGTGTACTAAGATGTTTGTATTATTTATGTATTAAATTTTAATTCAATTTAGCAGTCAGGAACTCCTTCAAGGTTTCTTTTAATTGTTTTTAGAATTAAATCTTGAATATATTTGTCAGTTATCATTTTGTCCTTGCCTTACCTTTTCCATAACTACCTACCTACCTTTCCAAATCTAGAGGCAGTAGCAGTAAAAATTATCTCATGCTAAAATTATAAAATTATATATATATACATTCACACACACACACACACACACACACACACACACATATATATTTATTTATTTCAATGATCTAATCCACCATGCATCAAGAGTTGGCATGGTAGGGGGAGGGGGAGAAAGAGAGAGACATAAACAGAGAGAGGCTTACTCCAATTGGCATCACGCTGACAGCACTACTGTTAGAAAAAACACACAATTTTAGAGACTTGTCAGGGAGTGCCATCCCTCTTCACTACATTCCAGAAATAAATGGATCTGTTAAAAAAAATCCACCAAAATGTGTTCACAGAAGATAAATTATTTATCTTGGATTTACGGTTTCAGAGTCAGCCTAACTCTCAAATACATCAGCATATTTTATACACTGACAGAATGTTTCAAGTTAAAGAGATTGGTCTTCCTACTCCACCCCCATTTCTTTCATAAACATTTACATTAACAGGATAGATGGACGTGAATGGAATAGCAATGTAATTTAATCCTAACACTAATAAAAAGCATTCTATACATGCAGCATTCCCCAGCAAAGAAAATCCTTTGTTGTACAAGTGAGAACTATTTTCTTAGATCATCTTCTACTCATGAAAGCATGGCAAATAAGAATACAATTATCATTTTTCTGGATCAGGCTCAAATGTCTAATATGCGATACTCAGGGATAAGCTGTTTCAATATTTTGAAAAATCTGCTGTTTTAAAAATCATGACCAGAACATTTTCGCTTTTATACAGGAAATGTGGACTGGGGAGAGTGTTGTTTTAGAAAATGAAGATGAAACTATTGTGGTTACTAGCACCCAATCCAACTCTGTGGTTTGAGCATGCCATGACAGCTGTCAATGCCATTTCCTATCAACAAATCACCAATGATATCCTTAGTGGTTTAAATTACAGATTAGCCATAGCAATAGCATTGCGAGTTCACAGTGGATATTGCCCCCAACAATCTGGGCCCCCAGCAATTTGTGTCCTTTAAATTACAGATTAAAAGCCTTTTCTTTGGAGAAAGCAGTAACTGACTAACAGCAGGTTTGCATACAAAGCATGTGTTCCCTATTAACAATTTTGCTTCCTTTATATGTTTCTCTGCTATAGTATCAGACTGATAGAAAAGCTGCATTTAGGGTAAATCTTAAACTGGGATATGCTTCTTAAAAATTCAAAATAATATGTTGTAACTATCAGTGCAATTCTGTACCATCCTAGCATTGTATCTTTCTCATGTAAACATCAGACTCCTGTCTGCATTGTATCTTTCTCATGTAAACATAAGACTCCTATCTCTTCAGTGATCTTTGCCAGGCATGCAAAAGAGAAGAGGAGTTTAAACAGCTGTCAATACAGAATGATGTCTTAATTGACCTGAATTGCTAAAAATTACGCTTTCTGATACTCTGTTGTCTTTACTAACCTGAGCTATTATAAATCTTATGTATTTCCTGCTGACCTAAGCTATTATAATTCATGAATGTCTTGTTTACCCTGGGCTTTGAAGAATTTCACCCCCCTGTGAAAAAGCATAATAAAAGAGCCAGTGCCGAGGCATTTGGCGTGCGCTCATCCCGAGGAAACCTCGTCTCGTGTCGTTTCTCTCTCCCTTGCTCCCTCTCATGAGGCGCCCATCTAATGCGGGATGGCAGATACCGCATTTTGGTGACCCCGACGTGATTCCCTAAGGGGGATACGCAGCGGCGCGCCCATACTTATCAGCTCGGTTGGAGCTGTGCATCGCCAGGCGCCTGAGCGAATTGCACCTCATCGGATCTGAAAGATGGTCTCGACTTTAGTAAGTATGGGTGGAGGCTTTTCTCAACAGCAGAAGGAATTGAGAGAGCTAGTCGCTTCTTCTAAATACTCTGCTAATTTAAAGGGCTTTCCCATAAAAAGGAAATCTATTGCTACGTTATTGGCTTATGTGTGGCAACATTGTCCCAATTATTCAGAGGAAGGGTCCTTAAAAATTTTCCAATTGGCAAAAAATTGGTGAATATCTCCATTGTCCTCCTCGTGCACCTATTGGCTTTTTGGTCACTTGGAGGAAAATTATGGAGGCTTTAAAAGTCCATCAAAAAATAGAAGCAGGGAGTGTGTTTGAATCTCCCCTGCCAAGTTATGATAACTTTTTAATTTTCTCTAACTCAGGCAGAAGCTGCTACATTCCATTCCCATAGGAGTAAAATCCTAGAGGATTAAAAGCTTGTGAAATTTGGCAAATGGATGTAACTTAGTATCCACCTTTTGCCCCATGAAAATATTTGCACGTTTCAATAGATACATATTCAGGATTTATTCTGGCTACTCCTCAAAGGGGAGAAGCTGTAAAACATGTCATCAATTATTCAATTCATACCTTTGCCTCGCTGGGACGTCAAAAAGAAATAAAAAAAAAAGACAATGGATTTGCCTACACAAGTTCTGCTTTTCAGGACTTCTGTAACAGATGGGATGTAATCCACAAGTTTGGGATTCCCTGCAACAGCCTGGGGACAGGCTATTAGGCTATTGTGTAATGAGCTCACTTATCTCTGAAACGTGCTCTTAATTGGTATTCATTGCGGGAAAAACCCCCGAACCTCCCAGCATTGCAAAACTCTCTTAACATTTGTCTTTTTACTCTAAACTTCCTAAACTTAACTGGAATTCCTCCTACTTCTGCTGCTGTTCGTCATTTCCCCCCCCCCTTTTCCCCTCCTAACAGACTGTCATTATTCTGCTTGGCAGAGTCCTGCTGAGCTTGGGGGAAAGGAAACGCTGCGATCTTACTGCCAGAAAAAACCACTCTCTGAATCCCTGGTCAGGCAGTAAGACCCTATCATGGGAATTTATCTGCTACATCTGTATCTTAAAAATCTTTCCTGATATTCTTGCCTATATCTTCTTTGCAATTTCTACCTTACTTCAACAAAACCTATGCTTCCTGTCAAAAGACTATTCGTGTTAAAATCATTTCATTAACAGAAGGCTATTATACTTGTTCCACGTGGGTATGTCATGAAAACGCTATCCATAAGTTTTCACTCTGTCATTTCTTTTTTATTTTAAAGAACTCTCTACCCCTCGCTCTTTTGTTTCTTCTTTACTCTTCCTATGGAAAGGAACCTTAAAATCTTTTCCTCTTTTCAATCTAAACATAGGGGGATCTAAATGTCCTTATATTGTATCAAGGGTTTCCCCACCCCATTTAACGTTCTTAATGAATGATCAAGTTAATCTTCATTGTCATTATTGTAATTATTATCCTTTTTCTATTAATTGTATTCCTTCCTCATCTGGTAAATGTTTTACAACTAATTTGTCCATAAGCCTCTCTCCTGCTTGTCATGTTTTTATATACCCGAGCTCTGATCCTGTCAATAAGCAACGCTTCCAAAGAACTGCCCATGACGATCTGCAGAAGCCTCATAGAAGAGATAATATTGCCTGGACTATAACTGACTCTCAAAAAGTTCATTTAAGTTCTACAACCAATTTCTCTTGCATAAAAAACTTCTACCCACCATTTCAATTCAATTTGGCAGATGCACCCACACAACCGGGGGATATCCTGCAATCCACAAAACTGCAGGAGGAACTTTAACATCACGCCTGAAAGGAATGTATTTTATCCCTGGCAATAATTTTGTTTGAGTTTGTTACACTGGTTTCATGGCATGTATCCACGGGGATGAAATTGTTAAATCCAAATCATTTTTGCATTCAAGTATGGCTTGTGAGTATAACTCTGATGATTTTATATCCCTATAGGTATCCATGGAACACCCCCTCGCTTGCAAAATCGTAGAGGCTTAGCTCTGTTATTTTTAAAACAAGGGGGATTGTGTGCTGCGCTTAAAGAAGAATGTTGTTTTTATGCTGATAGCAGGGGGGGTGATTTAAAGGAGAATGTTGTCTTTATGCTGATAGCAGGGGGGGTGGTTTAAAGAAGAATGTTGTTTCTATGCTGATAGCAGTGGAGTCGTGCTGGATTCTATGAATGAATTAGAAAAACGCTTAAAAGATAGAGAATACGAAAGATCAAACATGTATAATTGGTATCAAGGTTCGTTTTCTATTTCACCATGGCTTACAACCCTTTTAACTGCATTGGCAGGACCATTAATAATCATTATATTGATATGTATTATAGGACCTTGTTGTTTTAATAGAATATTGCAATTTTTTAAAAATCAATTATCTTCCATGACTACTGATGCTGATGTGTTATTGCAAGCTCATGTTATGTCTTTAACATCGGATGAAGAAATATCATTGCTGAGTTACTGCTCCTTGGACAACCCTGATGCTGACGGGTCGCACGCCTGCCTAGATGATGGGGACGGAGAACATTTCAGAAAAGTAGTTCCTGTTTTCTTGGACAAGGAAGAAGACTCGTCATAAAAAAAAATAAAAACAGAGGAGATGTTGTAACTATCAGTGCAATTCTGTACCATCCTAGCATTGTATCTTTCTCATGTAAACATCAGACTCCTGTCTGCATTGTATCTTTCTCATGTAAACATAAGACTCCTATCTCTTCAGTGATCTTTGCCAGGCATGCAAAAGAGAAGAGGAGTTTAAACAGCTGTCAATACAGAATGATGTCTTAATTGACCTGAATTGCTATAAATTACGCTTTCTGATACTCTGTTGTCTTTACTAACCTGAGCTATTATAAATCTTATGTATTTCCTGCTGACCTAAGCTATTATAATTCATGAATGTCTTGTTTACCCTGGGCTTTGAAGAATTTCACCCCCCTGTGAAAAAGCATAATAAAAGAGCCAGTGCCGAGGCATTTGGCGCGCGCTCATCCCGAGGAAACCTCGTCTCGTGTCGTTTCTCTCTCCCTTGCTCCCTCTCATGAGGCGCCCATCTAATGCGGGATGGCAGATACCGCAATAATATATGACATGAGGAAAAGAGTTCTCGCTTGAGGCATAAATGATTAGATTCAAATACTCCAACTCTGCAGAAATCTCTACTGATTTTCTATGGTGGGAGAACCAGCAGCAGGACAGATAGTCACAATTAGATGAGATGGGTGGCATGCAAATCTGATAAATAAATACAGTACAGTGACAATGAATGCATTCTTGGAAGACCTGAAAAAGCAGGTTAAGGACCAATCAGTTTTGATATAACTCTTCTTAACTGTTAATACTCCTGTTAACACTCCTCCTTTCTATCTGGGCTAATGCCTGTTAATTTAAAAACCAATCCTCCTTATACAGCAATGCTCACATGCAGTACAAGATCGATTTCTAGTGTTGCATGAGAAACATAGGTAAAATTTTGAAACATCTGTTACTTTGGCTAAATGTGTTTGACATTTTCTGCTTTGATGATTTGTATGAAGCTGTACAGGATAACAAATGTATAGATGAAATTAGTATCTAGACAAATATAAGCCTTGAATGGCCAAATAATTATTTCAGATGTTTTACTCAAGCTTATAGGTTATTTCAATTGTGAACTAATATACAACTGTTCATATTCTCAGTTACAATAAAAATGAATTCAGCAATAAACATAATACAAAGTAGTAATAGGCTTGGCATATCATTTCATAACAACTAGTGAACAGTTCATATCATTATTTATGCATTTATTTATTGACCATATTTTTACCCTGGCACAATCCAGAAACCTTGAGGCATACATAAAGTATAATGTAAAAACAAAAAATCAATACAGTTATAAAACAATAAGCCCCACCCAAACAAAATAAAATAGGGTTTTTTAAAAAAATCTCTCCCTTACAGAACAATGAAGTCACCTTGTTACCAGGAAGAATGGTGTTCCTAAAAGAGTGAAACAGCCCTGATGACATCTGTAAAAAGAATCTACTTTTCGAGATCTCATTTGAAAGGGCAGATGGCACTGGAAGAAGTTCTAAAGATACTAATGTTTTGAACTATGTAATATTTTAAAAAGAACAATTGCACTTTTAATTGTCCTAGAAGCCAAATGACTTTTGGTGGAGGTCTCATATCATAGTGTTACTTGACATAACTTTAACTACAAATAGTTCTCAACTCACAAATGTAATTGAGTCTGGAATTACAATCATAATTTCTTGCAGTTAAGCAAGTCATTACATGACCGGCCCATTTTATTGTTAAGCAAACACCATGGCTATAAAATGAACACCATGGTCATTAAGCAAATCCATTTTATCCAACGAACGGGGTTTTGACAGAAATCAGAAGTAAACACTGGAAAACAACAAAAATGTTTTAAAAGTGGTCATGTGGCTGCAAACAACTATGAAGATGAGTTGATTGCCAAGTATCCACAATGTGAGCATGTGACTCTCTCTGTGTGTGCAGCCATTGTAACTTTGAAATTGGGTCATAAGTAACTTTTTTTTTGGGGGGGTGTCTTTTGTAACTTTAAGTGGTTGCTAAGTGCTGATCATAAATCAAGGACTGTCTACACGATTTGCCACATTCTGTAGAACACATTACAGTTGCTCAATTGAGATGTGATCAAGGAATGAGTGACTATAAGAAATGAGCCCTGATCCAGTCATGATATAACTAGTACACTAGAAGAAGCTTTGCAAATGCCCTCATGCCCACAGCTGTTACTTGCTGATTGACTGTGACTCCAGGAGAACCACCAGGTTACACACCAATCTGCATTGGGCACAAGAATCCCATTTTGAATAAAAAATGGAATATTATATGTTCCTGAACCCATATTCACTGTTTTGTTAGGACTGCATCTGGATCTAATATTCCTATCCAGGCCCAACTATCCTTTAGGCAGTACGCAGCATATTGGCCCAGAGTTGAGATCTACTGTTGAGTACCATCAACATGATATGACTGCAGTTCTAACTCAGTAGTTTTCAGAAACTCATCAATAAGTATTTTATTCTGCACAACTGGTCAACAGAATGAGTACACCTCAGCCTAAATGCAGTATAAATAGCCCTTGGTAAAGTCACTGGATTCTTGTTGCTTCATGTATCTATCATCAACCTATGACTCTATTGAAAAGAGCAGCACATTTGATTTTGAGTTTAGGCAATCTTTTCATTTCATCTTAGCAACAACATCTGTCTGTTCTATGGTTGTAGAAAATGGTCAAACATAAAGAATGTTAAAAAAAAGTGCAAACATATCTCATTTTTACTGGTATGTGGACTTTTGTCATACTCTAGTGATAAATGAAGGTTATTTCTGTGGGATGAGTGCAGTCTGAAATATAGTTTACCTCCTACATACTGTCTGAAATCAAAAGGATTTAAGGCCTTTTAAAAAGCTGACTCTCTAGAGCAGGGATGAGGAATGATCAAACAGTTGCACTCTTAAGGCTTCTGTCCACAGGAAGAAAACCAAGACTGAAAAGAGAAGCAAGTATGTGTTATGTTATACTCAAGGGCCCAGTATATGAATGAATGGTTGAGTGCAATGAGTGTTTCGCATTAACCTTAACCTCAATGCACTGCAAACATCAAGAACAGGTATCTCACCCCAATTCCAGGAATTCATCCTTTAAAACAGTCCTTCCCAAGGTGGCACTTTATAGATTAACTAAAATTCAAGTCATTCATAACAATTGTAAGTGGCATTCATTAATTGTAATTATAAAGAATAATACAGAATAATAGAGTTGGAAGAGACCTTGTAGGTCATCTAGTCCAACACCCTGCTCAAGGAGGAGATCCTACATCATTTCTAACAAGTGTCTGTCCAGTCTCTTCTTGAAAACCTCCAATGATGAAGCGCCCACAACTTCTGAAGGCAAGCTGTTCCATTGGTTGATTGTTCTCCTTATTTCTAGAATCTCTCCTTGTTCAATTTCCATCCATTATTCCTTATCTGGCCTTCAGGTGCTTTGGAAAATAGCTTGACCCCTTCCTCTCTGTGGCAGACCCTCAAATATTGGAACATGGCTATCATATCTTCCCTGGTCCTTCTCTTCACTAGACTAGCCACGCCCAGTTCCTGCAACCATTCTTCATATTTTAGCCTCCAGGCCCCTAATCCTCTTTCTAGAGTCCCAACATTTTTTTTATAGCCTGGTGACCAAACTGGATGTCTAGTAAGATTCAGGTTAAGAAAGTATTTTAACAGAAAATGAAGATCTAAAGTAAAAAAAAATATTGAATATAATACCAACACTTATTGTAATAGGGCACACAGACTATCTTCATAAATAGCTTTCACATATAATTGGGAAGAGGTTGTGCAAATTGGTGCTGGACACTTATATATATGAGCCACACATAAGCACAAATGTGATCAATTGCACTGCTCTATGCCCTCATATTCACCAATGACACTACTGCAATAGTGTATACACGATTCAACCAATGTTACAACCAGTTCGGTGGGAGTGCTGTGCGCGCGTAGAACATTTGCGAAATGTTTGTCAGCCTGGACAGCTGACAAAAGCTGCGTGCAGGTGCACAGCATTTGAAAATCCTCTTTTTTCCTGCTTTTTCAACCTCAGCTGTGCTGCACAAAGCAGTTGAGGTTGAAAAAGCAGGAAATAAAAGACAGCCAAGAGTCCATGTCGGCAGTTGGGCCAAACAGATGACAGAGAACTGGTTTGGTGTCATCACAGAGAACTGGATTGGTGTCAGCTGCTCTATGGAGCTACTGATTCTATAGAACCGGGCCAAACTGGTAGCATTCCACCCCTGAACGTATACATGGGAATGGTGTTTAAATGGTGCAAATTGCACCCCAGATACGCAGGAGTATTTATCATTGGGTATGCACATATTATACCAGTACTGTGGGCCTGGAACTGACTTCTGAGTGTAATTGAAAATTATGGTTTTAACTTACAAAGCTCTTTATGGCTCAGCCATGCTGGTGCAGTTGTGATACAGTACCCACTGCCAGGAGTTGATTCTCACTAGCTCAAGTTTAACTCAGTCTTCCATCCTTCCAAGGCTGGTAAAATGAGGATCCAAATTGTTGGAGGCAATATGTTGACCCTTAAGACTGCTTAGAGAGTGCTGTAAAGCACCATGAAGCGGTACGTATGTCTAAGTACCATTGCTATTGCTATTAGTATCAGTTATCTGCAGGACCATTTCTTCCAACTAAAGTAAATAATTTTCCTAATCCAAGTAAAATAATGCCAGCTGGGTGTCCCTCATTTTTGAATCATGAGGAGGGTTAAAGCCAGGAAAAGTTTTTAGCAAGGGTCTCAGTCCTTTAGAATGGCCTTCTACTTATGGTTGAAAAAATGCATTAAAAATGCTTTGGAGGGGCTTTAAAATTTTGATATATTTTGTTTTGGTTTTGTTTTAATTGCATTTATATTGTTATAGCAGTTGCTTATGTTGTGAATCAAATTTATAGCTCATTGCCATCAAAAAGGACTTGGTGGTAGACAGATTATAAATTTGATTAATATATAACATAAATGAATAAAAATTGCTGCAGAAATGTTATAGTTTCTGTGAAATTCCATGGCAATAAATGTTTTCCTGACCCAGTTAATTTCTCTGCTGTAATGACCAGAAATAGCAGAAATTATATAAATACAAGATCTGAGCAGAGGATATTAAATCCAGCTCTTTTTCCCAATTCCACTAACTCACTGGTGTTGATGGAGAAATCTGAAAGAAACAATAATGTTTCCTTGAATATATTATGTATTGCTTCACATATGGTCTCATGAAATTCTTTAAGAATTATAGATTTAAAAGGAGCCTGTAGACTGTCAAGGCAACCTCCTGTTTCATGCAGAAGCTGAAGTAAAAACATCTGCAGTAGAAGGATAAACACTCCCACATTTCATTATATTTTCTTCCCTTCTTGTTCTACATCAGAATGGAGGAGAGACTGTCCCACGTTATTAAATATTCAGTTAAGAGTGGTCTCCAGCCAGAGAAAGGTAAATTTATAATTAGTCACCACTTCAAGTATTTTATCCATTTTAGACACCTCAGTTTAAGAATAATTTAGAGAAATTAGACTAAGTTCAGAAAAGGATTACAAAGATAATCGGAGCTGGGAACAATAGTTTTCAAGATTTAAGGGGCTGAAAATGTGTACTTAGCTTTATGGAAAAATGACTGATGGAGTATAATATGATAATTTTCTTCAACTGCTTAAGAAGATCAAGATCAAGACTGAATCTTTCTTGTTCTAGAAAGAAATAATGGATTCTGAACAATGTTAGAAAAAAATATTTAATAGTAAGACTAATTCATCAGTGAAACTAGTCACTGAAAGAAAATTCTGGATTGCCCTCTTTTGGAAGTTTCAAGTTCTACTTTGGATTCATGCACTGAGCTGGGATTGTAGTCAGTGGCTTAAATGATTGCTGATGTATGTAGAAGACTATAGTGGCATCAGAACTGAATAGATTAATGGATCACCAAGGGAATGCAACTAATGAAATGAATACAACCCGTGTATAGGTGTGTGGAGAAGGGAAGTGAAAGAAAGGAACAGAAAAAGTGATATGACGACCTCTTGGACAGACAAATATCAGATTCATTATACAAACTTCAGCACAAGCCATCAATGTGTTAAACAATTGGTCTCTCTTATGTACAAATAAAAGCAGCTTTCCTCATCTGAATGTTGTATGGAAACACTAATACTAATAATAATTGGAACACAACATGCCAAATATCCCAGTTGTCAAAAACTGAAGCATACAATTTATTAATATTGCTGTACCAGCAGATGCCAGAGTCGAAGAAAAAGAACTGGAAAAAAACATGAAATATTGCAACCTGGCCATCGAAATTCCGCGATTATGGATGAAACATATAACAGTGATACCCATTGTCATTGGGACACTTGGTAACATGTCCAAGAATTTTATAAAATACATCAAGAAATTGCAACTTCCTGCAATAACACCAGTGGCATGGCAAAATACTGCACAACTTGGAACATCATACATTTTAAGAAGATACTTGGTTGATACCTAGATCTGGCAGCAACCTGTATCAACTACCAGCTCCAGTCAATTTGTCATATATTTTTAAATGTTCAGTTGACTAAGTTTCATGTTTAATGAAACATTCACAATGCAGTTGTGAATGTGACCAAAATGGTATGTGCTATTATTATTCAGAATTATTGGGATAGGAGGGAGGGAGTTAGAGAAAAATAGAAGTAAGGGAAGTAAGAGGTAAATAAGTAAGGAAGCTTAATAAGTAAATTATAGGTGGATCTTTTAGCTTTCTGTCCTACTGCAATTTTTTTCTGGAAAGGCTTTGATGCTAGTTGCAGAACCTGCATTCAGTTTTGGTAGCAAGGCTCATTTCCTTCCAGCTTGTTTCCCAAATATTAGAGCACTGAAGTTCATCTCTCTATGTATCCTTCTCTGTATGGGACACACACAACATTAGAATCAGAAAATGTTGTGCATGTTTGACAGACACAGTGGTGATTTGGTTCACATGTTCACCATTTATATATTTCAACCTATTTGTTTCAATGAGCTCTAACAGCATTTACAATAGAGATAAACCACCGTTCTACGTTTCATATAATCCAGCATTTCATATTCAGTGCAACTTGTGACTTATATCTTTTTCTTTGTTGATAGAATTCCTAAATGGTAACTATACCTCTTGTATGGGGATGAGGTGCAACACTTTTATTAGGAAAAGAATAAAAAAGTCTCATTGTATGAATTTAACTTCACTTATAATATTTTGAATTCTAATCAGAAAGTGTGTCCAGTAGTTAAAGCATCTCAATGGAAAATATTTTAGAATAGCTCAGCCAGAGAATATTCCAGATAAATTTATAATTTAATTTAATTTAATTTAAATTATAAAGATATTTTATACTGTGTTCTCAGGCGGAAGCTGCTAAAGTGGTTGTCAAATTGCACAGTGCACAGGCAGTAGATATTTTATTCTGGTACACACTTTGGGGAGGAGGATTGTGCATATCATCAAATATTTTTTCCCCTCTCAGCACCTCAATACCTGAACAAATACATTTATATGAGATGGCATTCACATATAAAGGCTTACCTTTGTGCAATCATAAAACCACATTCTAGACACATCTCCAGAAAATCTATACAGGAAGCTCACTGGGTTCATTTTTCAGTGATCAATTGTTGGTTGGATTTTCCTTTTGAAGTCACTGCAGCACCCAATCATGACTTGAAAGTGAAAATGCGCTTTCACAAAGCCAACAGCACAAACTGACACTGAGCTAATATTTATCACCTAGTTTAATTCAATGGATGTGGGTAGAAGGAACAAAGGAACTTTTCTGGGAAAGAATAAGATAGGGAAAACTTGATAAGGTTTTCATGGCTATTCATTCAATACTATGGATTTTTATCTCTGTTATTTTATGATTGAAAACATTGTAAAAAAAAACAACAACAATTCTGGTATGTCCATCTCTGATATGTCCATCTTCCACTAATATGAAGCAAATTCCCATTGGCATTTTGGCTCAGCTTAACAGAAAAGGAAAAAAGAGTACACCTTGTGGAAGACTTGGTTTTTGAAGATGAAGAAAACTTCATGTATGGAATGGCTGGTTCTCAGAAAGAGGAATTTGACTTGGTGATCCCAAAGTCTGAGCTAACAGACTAATCTGTAGTACAAAAGATTTACACTAATATGTTAAAAAAAATTAAATGATATGCTTGCATTAATGAAGCATCCTTTGAAATACAGGGATGCTCATAGATTTTATTCTCATAGCTCTAGGCTTCAACAAAATTATTTTATGACAATTTTTTTCCTGTGCAATAATTTCCTCCCAGAATGCCTTTTGTGCGATATCCATCAACCATGTTTAAATAAAAAGCAGTTTGCCTCATTTATGTCATTCTTTTGGCTACTGGCTGTCACAAACCTCAAAACTTCTTCCCATTTTTGTTATTGCTTTTGAGTCAAATAAATGACTCAATAAATGACACGTGATTGAAAAATAGTATTAAATTTGGTGATTGCCATTTTTATTTTTGTTAGGATGATACTGATTCTGATTGTGTTATTCTTTTATTCTTATTTTTTATTATGTTTAACATTTATAAATTTTAGATTATCTGTTTATGTATATATCTGATATACATAGTTGATGTACACTATATTTTTTCGCTCTAAAGTTGTAATAAAGATTAAAATTAGTCAGGGAGAAAGTAAAGAAGTCATACCCAGAAATAATTAACACGCTGAAAGATCATGTAGAAAGTACCTCCTATATAAATATATCATAATTTTATATGATTCAATCTACTCTTTTATTCTGAAATTATTTTTCCTGAACACCAAGATAATTATACATTAATATAGGCTTGTGTCATTTCCTTCTTTTCATCATTTGTTGAAATGCAATCTTTTAACATCCAAAGAAGACTGGAAATATTTTCCCAGGCTTTATTCACATTAGAATATTAATTTTTCTGTCTTCTATTATTCACATTTAAATCTGTTTAGTGCTCAATATAAAAACTAAATTAGGAAACAAAATAATCCACAATGGAATGAAACTGACCAGCTGAAAAATCTGCTTGGGGAGGCATAGATAATATTCCCTAGGCTTATATTGTATTCCTTCAGGTGATTCTACATCCCATTTCTGATTCTAGTCAGAAAACTACAGGCATTATTGGGTTTAAACCCCATGGCAGTAGTGCAGTACACATTCACAGCCATGCCCATAAGTACACTCACCTCTAAAGCTTTAGTGCTTAGCCATTTCAACTGCTTACCTGGATATCCATTCAATATCACCATATAGGGATTATTTTACCAAATAATATTAGTTTCTTTTGATGCATCAGCAGAAAAAAAAATTGAGCTGAACTGTGAATTCCTTTTCAACTAAACAAGAAAGACTTTCAATTATTTACCTTTGTAAAAGAGGGGCTCTTTCCTAAGTATTTAAGTATTGTTCATACATACTGTAGAGGTCTCACAGTATGCCTCCTACTTTTTTATTTAATAACTCATTTTGGATGGCTAGTCATGATGAAAATCAAGCACATAATGGAATGGATATATATGGAGCACCTCAAAAAGGTTATAAATAATAGATGTGCCAATTTACAGCTTCCAGGTTGGATATTAGTTATGCATATTATGTAACCTTCATTTCAAAAACCCAGAGGAAAGCAACTTTAGTACTTTACAGACTATTTACTATACTCTACTTAACCTGTCAGATAACTATGAAAAAAGCTGAGAGATAACTAGTTCTCCTCACCTTTATTTAACCATAAGAAAGAAAATAATTTATCTCTAGACTTATCATGGATGATGTCAATCACTACAAAAACTGGCAATTAGCCAGAGGACAAAAAAGAGATTATAAAATAAATACATTATCAAAATCTCTCCAAAGGATTAAATAACCCAGAGATCTATATACAAATGACTTGCTATTATTTTTAAAAAGGATCATAAAAATATGGTACTATCCAGATTTTTGTGAAATTTAGAGATTGTAGTCCAATCATCAAACCAATGTTTCACCAGTAAGGAAATTCCTCTAATTTCCCGATGGAAATTTACTCCAAACTGCCTATGCATTTTATTGAATATTCTTTTTTTCACTCAGACCAATGGTACACTACTGTACATGGAATACTATTTAACGCCATTCATTACTGAATTACCAACAATTTGACTAGAAAATTCTTAGGTGTTTTTTCTTACATTTTGCTTTTAGAGAAAATTGAGATAGAAGCTTATGCCTCTGTTTTAAGACTGCCAAAGAAAATAGCCTTGTTTTTATATATTGGATGTTTTTACAAGGATTACCTATCCAACTGACTTTAAAAGTATCTATATACCAAGGTAACTGCTACTAGGTATGAAGAGGACAAGCACACATCATAGTGCAAACTCCATTTTTTGTACTTGTGCCCAAAGTTGGATGTATATAAGGTTTGAGTTTTGCATCATATGTATGTTGTCACCTGCCCTACATCCCTGCAGATGTACAGATACTTTCAACTATTGATCCAAAGGTAATAAGATCAAGTATACAAACAAAGAACAACGTATCACTAAAGAATCACTTGTGGTTGTGAAAGTTTAGAATGACTGTCACGGTTTTGGCATCAAAGCCTTTTCCCCCCCCAAGGTTCAGCTTTCTGTTTCTGGTGAACAAAGCAGCTACAACAGGCTTTGTTCTTTAATCACATAGAAGTCTCCATATATATGCATAGCAAACTGAGTATTAGACAAAGATCCCACTCTTGAAATGCTTCCTGTATGCTGCCTGCTGGCTTCATAACTATAGATATTTTATTTCATTCAACCCCTGTGGCCAGGCATGGGAATTTAGAAAGCCAGGAAAAGCAAAAATAAATGAGGGCTCTGAGCATAAATAATTCCTTGCCATGGGCATTCTATAGAGTTTCTATAAATTATGGACATGGGTATTTTCAGATAGCTTTAGGTATTACTATAATGCACCCCTTTCTTACTGCACTGATGCCTCTTTTAATAGACCTGTTAGCCCCTGTATTTTAAAATGGAGGTAGCAGCTAAGTGACCAAAAATCTCTTTTGAAAAGAGAGTCTTATGTGTTGAAAAGATAAACAGGTGATGTGGAGCTAAGGTGAATCAGACTTGTTTGGGTATTCTGAAGCTGAACATGTAGTCTTTGAGACTTTTCTTCAGAAATGTAAGCCATCACCTTCCAGTTAAGCAGCCATCAGAATTCCAAGCAGGGTTGTAGTCTGCCATAGAGAGGTGTGCAACCTCAAACTTAAGCATAAAAATTATTAAAGCATAATGTCTATATGAGAACGAAATTATGACCATTTTGCCTTTAGCTACATTATAGCAATCAAATAAATAAATAGAACAAACTTTAAAATCCTAAAGCTTCTAGAAGGATCCTGCTGTACGTATCATAGGATTGCAGAATCCTAAATTTCAACTTAGCAAATGGTACCTTTTCAACTTGCTGGAACATGGGGATTTAATGAAACAATTCAGCCTTCCCCATCTGGTAACTTCCAGATGTATTAGAATTGCAATTTTGAAAGCTGCATTGGGAGGACAATTAGTTGGAAAGCTAATAAAAAATTTGATCAGCATTTATGTGAATTAACTGAAATGGGCGAACATTCCCCAATGACAATTAAATCATTAAAAATGCTTTAATTTTGATCCTACTCTAGAGATACATTTGTCTTAATAGTCTTGAGCATAGACTCAATAAAATTATGGACATGATAAGTTGTGAGTTTATGATTCCAGAAACAAGGAGTAAAAAAATTGGTTGCATTCCTCTACATGTTTTATCAGGAGTTCCCTAAAAGTATAGCTGCTATTTAAAAAATAATAATAATAATAATAAGCAACTATTTTTTTGATTGATTGGGATTATAATTTTACTGAATGATAAAAGGTTAGTTCTTGAAATGTCATCTAATGCATTTTAGTACTGTCAAAGCATTTGACAACAAAGGAAATTAATGGAAACTGAACATATGTTTAGCATGTGAAGTGAACATTTTAAAAATAAGAATTCTTTTTAACCTAATAGATTTTATAACCCATTAGAACAAATACAGTAGTATGGCAGACCACCAGCAGGATGTGAAGATGTGTTACTCTAGCAAGTAATTTATAGTGAAAGTTGGATTATTTCAACCAGAGAACTTAATAAAGTGAGAACATTTTTCTTTGGGCATGTCCCCCTATTTGACTGCCTCTGCATCTTTCCAAGGATAATTGACTGAGATGCCTCATGAAGAACAGTTATAATTTATATCTGGTTATTGATTAGTTGAGCGATGTGGTGGCCTAGTGGTGAAGATGCTCACTTCCCACTTGGAAGGTTGAGAGTTCATTCCTAGGTAGTAACAGATATTTCTCTCCTAGAATGCAAAGAAAGATATCTTCTGAGAACTCTGTGTGGTGTCAAGAAAAGCATCCAGTCAGTAAATGCTCCATCCAGTTGCCCCAGTTCTATCCCAAATGAAGTGATTATAGAGTCTCAAAAAGAGAGTTAGTATATAGCTTTGGTAATGGTACTTTCCTGGACCCATATCCATCCTTTAGATTCCTGGCTTATCACTATAATCTTCAAATCCATAGCAAGCATACATACAATGTATTTAGATATAGTAGTAATCACAGATGATTAAGCAAAGAAACAGAAAGAAGATATGAAAAAGGCAAAGAAAAAAATATGAACAGTGAAATACTTTCCTCACCTCCTTTCCCTTGTAAAAGCTGGTGAGTGATGAAAAGGAGGTGGGAAGGGAAGTGAGGAATGAAGAGCCTTGGGATAGAAAGCAAACATTTCACATTGCAAATGCTCTTTGTATCAAGCTCCCAAGGAGGCAACATAACAATCAGTTCAAAATGATGAAAAATCTGTTTTGTTTTTGTATTTATTTGGATACTACAAGGTAATAATGGACAATAAAAATAGAAGAGCAGAAGAATCTCCTGCTAATAGTTGGAGTTCTTATCAGATTGAAAGCTGACAAGTATACCTTGACTATGAAGAGCTAGTCTGAGAAACATGAGGTCTTGCTGAATGTACTGTTAATACATTAAATTTGTTGTGCTAAGATGATTGAAGTATGCAATAACTGATGGGGCTCTGTAGAAATCAACTTTGGGCCAGTATTATTCAATAGTTTTATTAATACAATTATTATTATTTTGCTTTCTATCATACATTAAATGTCCTCTTCTGTGTCTAAAATCCTATGGATAAATTCTAGAGCATAACTGTTGAACAATAAAATGTTCCTTCTCTAATAATTTGGACATATTTTCTTAAGTTTGGAGAACGGGATCTAGACTATAAAGAATGTGATTTGGTCAATTGTTAAGAGGAGAGTAAGCCTTTCCTTTCTGTCCTCCTTACATTAAGAATGTATGGTCCAAGTTATACATATTATAAAGCAAGTAATTTTGTCCCTGCTTCCTCCCATCAGACTTCATTGTTAAGATATTCAGACTTTGCAAAGATTTGTTCAAACAGTTGTAGACTCAAGGGAAAGGAAAAAAAATCCTTCAGCCATGCCTTTAATTTAAGGCACAGGGACTTTACAGCCTAATGTGAGATTACAAAAGGCTCAAAGATCAGTTACTATAACTGAGTCCAGCTCTATGATCGCTGTACTGAGTTTATGGTTGTAATGGATGTGTGATTGCCCAGGTGCAAGTAAAATTCAGTTTGATATATCTTCTTTTTGAAACCACAAAAGAAACTCTTTAGTTAACTCCATGTTTTATTTTCTATATAACTGCACAAGCAAGAGTGATAAATTAAATTAACTGTTCATTTTGAAGCAACACAGGAGTTTATGAGATGGAGAATAAATAATTGATATGTCCCGATATTGTAAGTCATCATTACCATGAGTTTCACATTTCTCTGGATGCCAGGCATTTCACCTTTCTTAGCTGTGGCCATATATCTCAGCAGATGAAGAGAGAAAGCCAACTGAAATGTAACAGAAATCATGTTTTCTTGAAATGTGAATGAATCTACTGACATTCAGATTTATGTTCTCTAGAGAAGGAATTTGGAAGCTTTTTTTTTTCTTCCTAGCACTTTCCTGCAAATGCAGGGTCTGCTTTTTTCAGATCAACTCAGTGTTGATTAATTCATTACAACAGGAATTGACTGACCAGCTTGACTGACCAACTGGGCCTGACATTGTGGCTAACAAAAAAAATGACTGACTCAAAGTTATCTACCTGGCTTTCAAGTTTAAGGGGGGCACTACAACTCACAGTCTTTTGTTTCATGCCTGGTACCATAACCACCAGGCCAAAAACTGCTCCCCAAATCCCTGAATTTGAAGAACTGTGATTTAGTTAAATATGGTTAACTCAAAATGAACAGAATGAAATTGTAATCCGGGGTTGTTCAATAAAGCCACAATTGTTTTGTTAAATGTGTGTGCATTATTTTTAAAAGCGGAAGTAGCTATCAAATTATAGAGACAAATTAGGCCATAAAATTCAATCCCCAGGTCAATGTAGGATTCCAAGAACGTATGCTAGATGTGTATCCAGCCTCTGCTAATACACAGTGAAGGTAACTGTTCCGGACTAGCTGGCCTAAAAGTCTGCAAAGCGGATTGGTCCGCTAACAGCGGGTCATGATTAGTCGCTCTAGACTGATCCGATTGGCTACTAAACGGGCTGCCGCAATTGGGCGAACCAAGCACGGCAAGCTCAAACCACTGGCCGTTTAGCCGCAGCCAGCTCTATAAAAGGGGCTGCTGTGGCTAGGAGCATTTGCTCAGATCGGAAGTCACTAATAAAGAGCTGTAGTCACTTTCTGAGTCTCATCTCCGTTCTTGGAACCATCCTTCCAGATATAACACCGGCGACGAGGATGGGATGCGGAGACAGCAGAGCTGACTGAGCACTCACCAACGATCAACAGAGCACGTGGCTGACAATGCGCAGACGTCGACAGAATGGCCAGCAGTGCTATATACCACCTGCCCCATTCGATCCAGCCAGCGAAGACTGGGACTCATACATGGACAGGTTTCAAATGTTCCTAGATTCCAACAATCAGAAGGATGCCACTCCTAGCAAAAAACGAGCAGTTTTCCTGACGCATTGCGGACCCGCCATTTTTAAAATGGCCAAAGTGCTTGCAAAGCTGGCTGAAGTCAAGACAATGGACTGGGATACCCTTGCTCCCATCCTTCGCAACCACTACGCCCTGGCAGTACCGACTTCCATCCGCAGACACGAATTTTACCAAAGGGATCAACGCGAAGGTGAGAGCATCGGGGATTTTGTAGCTGACATAAGGAATTTAGACAGCCTGTGTGGCTTCACAAATCTAGAAGAAGCCATGAGGGATCGAATTGTCCTTGGCCTCAGAGACCCTATGGTCCAAAGTAAAATTATGGCCAAAGGAGACATCTCCCTCACAGACGCCATAGCTGATGCTACTGCAACTTAAGCCACCCGCAAATCAGCAGCATGGATGCACTGGACAAATGGGGCCAGCCGCCAAATCACCAACGATACAGCAATGCCATCAGAGAAATACACGTCAGCCACCCATCATGAAGATATTGAATCCTCATCAGATAGTAAAGAGGAAAAAGTCCACAGACTCAGGTGAGAGCATGAACAACGAGACCAGCGGGGTCGTAAATTGAATTTCCAATGCGCCGGATGTGGTGGAAACCACCCACGATCCGAATGCAGATTCCTAGACACCATCTGTCGTTTTTGTGAGAGAAGAGGGCATATTGCTAAAGTATGCCGAAACAAAAAAGGATTCAGTCCCAAATGGAAAGAAAACAATCTCCAACAAACAGGGGGCAACCCCACCACTAATCAGGACCGCCCAAACAACCAGTGGAGCCAGTACAACAGAAACCAGAAATTTACTGGCACACCCAGATGGGAAGAAGCACATCAGACTATCACCATCGGCCACGCTTCATCTTTAGACACCAGAAAAATCCGTGTAGAGGTCAACATTGAAAATCGACCATGCATCATGGAAGTGGACTCTGGGTCTTCCCTATCCATGGTCTCCTGGAAAACCCTGAAGCAGCTGATTCCCAACATCTTCCGCCAGGATCTCAGCACTCAGAGACTTATATTAAAGGACTACTGGGGCAACCGGATTCCAGTCATTGGTTCCAGTCATTTCCAGGTCTCCTTCAAGAACCACACCGCAATACTACCTCTCACTGTCGTTGACAGAGACCGACCCAGCCTACTGGGTCTACAGTGGTTCGTGCCATTAGGAATCGAAATGGCAGGCATCAATCAGACTGTAGACGAAGACTGGGAAGTGGCCCTCATCCGGGATTTCCAAGAAGTCTTCAGTGAACATCTAGGCAAGTACAAGGGGTCCCCTATCTCTTTTAATCTCTGCCCTGATATCGCACCCATTTGCCTAAAACCACGCCGTGTCCCTTTTGATCTCAAACCAAAAATTGACGAGCAACTGGACAAACTAATTGCACAAGGTGTGTTAGAACCCATTGATCACACCTGATGGGAGTGATGGGAGACCCCAATTGTAACCCCCATAAAACCTGATGGATCTTTGAGAATCTGTGGGGACTACGAGTCCACCCTCAACCACGCTTTACAGCAGAGTGCCTATCCGGTACCCGTGGTCCAGCACCTCCTTCACTCACTTGGGGGTGGCAGAATATTCGCAAGGCTTGACCTGGCCCAAGCTTATCAACAGTTACCAGTAGATGCTGAAACTGCCGAAGACCAAACCATAGTTACACACAGAGGCGTGTTCAAATGAAACAGACTCCAGTTTGGAGTAAGCGTAGCCCCAGGCATTTTCCAAAGTCTGATGGAAAGGTTGTTGCAGAGCATTAAAGGAGTTGTGCCCTACTTTGACGACGTGTTAATAGCCACCCCAACAAGGAATCAGTTAGAACAACGACAGAGAACAGCCCTACAAAAGTTCCAAGATGCTGGCCTCAAGGTAAAGAAGGAAAAGTGCCAGTTATGCACTGAAAGGGTTTAATTTCTTGGTTACCTCCTTGACAAACAAGGAATTCACCCTACAGAAAAGAAATTGGCTGCCATCAAAAATGCCCCGAGACCACAAAACAAAACAGACCTTCAAGCCTTCCTGGGACTCATTAACTTTTATAACATTTTCCTACCCCAGAAGACGACCGTTGCTGAACCCCTTCATAGACTCCTCGATAAAAAGGCTTCCTGGAGCATGCCTTTCAACAAGTAAAGGACCTTTTAACTTTGGATACAGTGCTCATCCAATATAATGAAACACTTCCTTTAACTGTGACTTGCGACGCCTCATCTTTCGGAGCAGGAGCCATCCTGAGCCATGTCCCACCAAATGGCACAAAGGCGCCGATTGCATTTTTTTCAAGAAACCTGTCAAAAACAGAAAGGAACTATAGTCACCTAGACAAGGAAGCCCTCGCTATCGTATTTGCAATCAAAAGGTTCCACGAGTATGTGTATGGGAGATCATTTTCCATCATCACAGATCATAAACCATTACTTGGCATCTTGGCTGGCGACAAACCTACTCCACATATTCTATCCCCTAGAATGACACAATGGTTGGAGTTCCTAGCCACCTATGACTACCAATTGAGGCATCGCCCGGGGAAAACCATTCCGCAAGCAGACACTTTGAGCTGCTCTCCATTGCCAGAACTCCATGATGACCCGGCTCCCACACTATCAACACTACAAATTGAGACACTTCCCTCACCTCCACTAACAGCTCAAGACATCGCATTGGAAACCAAAAAAGACTCATGCTTGGCACGAGTTCTTAGCTGGGTGGAGAGGGGATGCCCACAAATCGAACCCAACGAAACCTTTAAACCCTTCAAGAACAGACAGACAGAACTCTTGTCACAAAAGGGGTGCGTATTGTGGGGAGACCGAGTGGTTATACCAGCAAAACTACAAAAAAAAGTTCTACAATTACTGCACGATGGGCACCTGGGCATAGTACGCATGAAAGTGCTGGCGAGGAGCTATGCCTGGTGACCAGGTATGGACAAACAAATTGAAACCTGGGTCGCCACCTGTAGCAAATGCCAAGAGACACACTCAGCCCCACCGAAAGCCTCACCAGCCGAATGGGAAACGCCCAGGGGTCCCTGGTCGTGTATCCATATCGATTTTGCGGGACCTACAAAAGGGCATACCTTCCTAATAACAGTAGACGCATACTGGAACTGGCTCGAGGTTAACAAGATGAAGACTACCACCACAGATGCAGTCATCAAGAAATTGAACAGACTTTTTGCAACGCACGGCTTACCTGATGTCCTGGTATCCGACAATGGCCCTCAATTTACCGCCTTGACTTTTGAACAATACTTAGCAGACCGTGGCATATGACACACACTGACATCGCCGGCTCACCCAGTGGCGAATGGTAGAGCTGAACGAATGGTTCAGTTCACAAAAAGAACTCTACAAAAAATGGAACAAGGCAACATCCACGATAAAGTCACCAGGATGCTCCTTCTCCAGCATATTACACCAAACACCATGTCCAACAAGAGCCCAGCTGAGCTTCTGATGGCCAGAAAACTCAGATTACCTCTAGACCACCTACACACTGCATACACCCCGGAAAAACCCCTGGGCTCCAGCAGTAAACACCATGCCTTCAAGGTAGGAGCCCCTGTGTTTGCTAAGAACTTTTCAGGTGACCCTCTGTGGATCCCTGCCAAAATAACTCAAATTACAGGCCCCCGCTCTTACCGGCTGGAAACCACAGATGGGAGAGTGTGGAAACGCCACATCGACCAGCTGCGATCCAGGCTAACCACATCTCCCATTAGTGACCCTAACCACAAAACCAGAGGGGGAAGGGAAACCGGGGGTTCTGAAATTGAACCAACATCTGGCAGAGAAGAAAGAACCCCACGATCACCACATCAAAGCCTACAGGACTCAGAGCTGATGAAGAGCCTTGGCAATTGATCGTCTCAGCTAGTAGCAGCAACCGAACAGGTCCAGCGAATCCTGAGAGCACAAGCAGTAGCAGTGAAGGAGGTGTTCCAATCAGCCTGAGGTCACCTGAAGGGAGTCACAGCTACGGAACCGGCTCACCGTTCCAGGCGAGCAGCCCGTCGGAACCCAAGACCGAGCAAAGACAATTCAAACAGCGCAAGTCAGGTAAACAGGTGCGAAGACCCGCCTACCTGTGAGACTATATAACCCCACCCCTTAGATGGAACCTAGAGGGGAAGGGTGTTCCGGACTAGCTGGCTTGAAAGCCTGCAAAGTGGATTGGTCCACTAACAGCAGGTCGTGATTGGTCGCTCCAGACTGATCCAATTGGCTACTAAACGGCTGCCGCGATTGGGTGAACCAAGTGCGGCAAGCTCAAACCACTGTCATTGGCCATTTAGCTGCAGCCAGCTCTATAAAAGGGGCTGCTGCGGCTAGGAGCATTTGCTCAGATTGGAAGACACTAATAAAGAGCTGTAGTCACTTTCTGAGTCTCATCTCCGTTCTTGGACCCATCCTTCCAGACACAACACTAACCCATTAACCCTGTAGGAAAATGGTTTTCCTATTAAATTTTTTTTTACTGTTAAGAATGTTAACATTTGTGAACATTCAACAGGAATCTGATTTCCTGTAACTTAATCTAATGTCCTCTACTGTTTTATTAGTTTGTTTACATGGCTTATATGGCTGTCTAACTCAAATACTGTGAATCTGAGCAGTTACAAAAAAGCCAATAATAAACAAAAATGTATAAACAGTTCCAAAACAAATAGAAACAAAAGGCACTAGGAACTCACAATTATTACCACCCATCTTTAAATGAAGATTTCTATTATTCTCAGGCCAGATAAAAGCCAGTGTTTTAAAGCCTTTCTACAGGCCAGCAAAGTCAGAGATCAAATGCATGTCAAGGGAAGATTGTTCTAAGAAGCAGGCAACAGAAAAGAGACACCTCCTTGGTCCTTTGAGAGGGCACTGTTTCAGGACAGATCCTGAAGTATCCTATTCTGTTTGAATTTGTGGTACAAGCAGATTTCAGTTTGAGGGTGCTAAAAGTATTGTCTCGTGATGCAAGCTGTTCCTGTTGCAATTGCTTATTATTATTATTATTTTATTATTTTATTTTTTTTATTTTTTTATTTTTTATTTTTATTTTTATTTTTATTTTTATTTTTAATATTATTTTTAATATTATTTTTATTTTTATTTTTATTTTTATTATTTTTATTTTATTATTATTATTATTATTATTATTATTATTATTATTATTATTATTATTATTATTATTATTATTATTATTATTATCCACTTTGGTAGCCTTATGATGGCTCATAAAATCAATAAAAATAAAATACCATGCAACAAACAGACAGTTCAGACTAAAACTACCATCACAACAGGGGCTCCACAACTTATTAACCCTATACCTAAGAGCAAAGAACCAAAGCTAGGTTCTCATGGCTTCTCTCATTTGCAATTCCTTAGTTCTGTAATTTTTAGTTATGCAGAAATATGGATCACTGTGAATCATTCTTAGCAATTTATGTTCATTCTGTTAAGGAACCAGGATTAAGGAACCAATATTTTCTGCATCTATTATAAATGTAGCAAACAACTTTGATTTAAGTTATGCAACTTAAAATGGATAGTCTACACAATGAACAATTTTGAGCCAATTTAAACTTTCTCCAGCATAGAGAGTGCAAATCTTCATCTATGAAAGAAAACTGATTATAAAAGGATGAATGCTAATTAATCCATTGCTTTTTCATTAGCTTCTCCTGGGTTGGTAGCTTACTGTACCAAAATTCAAGGGGGTTGATGAAACACCCAGTGGGGAACCAACAAACAGATACAAGAAAGGCAAAAGGCTGCATTTCACCTGCAATATACAATATCTCAGAAAAAATCAAACATTCTCACAATCTCCACCTACAATCTGTCTCCGTACCATGCTAGCTTGTTAGTGCCTTCACTCTTTTTCTGCTTATTTGTTTTTTCCCCCTTTATTTGGAGTTTGTTTGACTTTATCTCGCCCTCCAACCCTTTACAGCAGTGGTAGTCAACCTAGTCCCTACCGCCCACTAGCGGGCATTCCAACTTTCATGGTGGGCGGTAGGGGTTTTGTCCCCTACTTTATGAATCACCATTACTGTGGAACCGGTAGGCAGTTAGAGAAAATTTTACTACTAACAGAGATACAAAAGTGGGCGGTAGGTATAAAAAGGTTGACTACCCCTGCTTTAGAGTATCTTTCCATCTTCCAATAATTGCCCCTCTTCCTTCAATTGTCCTTTAGTATTGATCTATCTTTTTATTTCTTGTAGTGACCAATCCCTCATTTTTCTATTGTAATAGTTAACTATTAATCATTTGCCTTTTTTCTTGAATACTGAATTCACATGCCCATCTATGCCATCTGCCGATCCAGTCCTGTCCACTCCAGTATTGCAACAATGAGCCAGCTGAGCACTTTGGAAAATTGTGAATAGTTGACCTGCTTTGCATCTTCCTGGCCTGCTCTCTCACTGGCTTTCTATCAATAGATGTGGTGCCTTTAGACTACTACATTAACACAATTAAGAAACCAATAATCCTTCAAAAGGCAAGGTGGAAAAAAACATTAGGAGCATAAGAACTCTGCATTAATAATGATTACTGGAAACTTATTCATAGCTGGCAGCAAAGAAACAGATTTATCATTAGCTCCTAGGAGCTTCAATGTTTTACATGAAGATTTTTCCAATGTTCCTTGCTCTTGGATTTAACAGGGGTATAAAAATCAAGCCAATATCTTACTGAAGATGTTTGGGGCAATTATATTCAGCACCTATGTGAAATTGAAATTCTTCAGCACTCATTACAAGCTCTCATCACTCCCCACGGCTGCACCTTTCTAACTAATAGCTGTCTTTTTTTGCTAAACCAGCCTGCTCTGAAAAAGACATGGAAACCAGGAATTCTACTGAGAAACTATGCTGGATAAGGTTGATGGTGATATGCATTTGATATTTAATTTGTCATATTCTGCCTTAGCCCTATGCCTGTTGGTGCTGGAAATGAAGGCAATACATAGATTTCTTGTTGCTGTTTGCTGCAGCAGCCAACTAAACTCAATATATCTGGTAATAATAGGCCAAGAAATGTATGTTTAAGCATTTCATATGGAAATTATTTACTCTCTTTTATAGACTAAATCTTGCAATCTAATAAAGAAGAATGAAATCTTCCCGATTGCAACATTTAGGGTTTCTTCTTTGGCAGAACATATTGAACACTTTAGTTAACTGACTAAGTTGAATTTATGCTCAATTTTTATTCACGCACATTTCCCCATAGGTGTGAATAAAGGTTGAAAATAAATTCAAATTAATTATCCCCCCTTAGTGTGTCTGTGCACGTATAAAAGAGGCCTCTGTTTCATTCTTCCAAGTCGTAGAGAGACCTTTATTTCACATCTGGGATACACATATTACAAAATTCTTGTGTCAATTTAGGTAATGTTTCTTTCAAAGGTAGATTTTTTTTATTACCAGGCATTATTCAATATTATCAACCATACTTGCTTTTTTTTCAAATTCCAGTAGATTATTTGATCTGCATTTTCTGTGAGAATGCATAAAACAGAAATTAACTACAACAAGGTTTTTCAACCTTGGCAACTTTAAGGTCGGTGGACTTCAACTCTCAAAATTCCCAAGCCAGCATGGGAAGTAAACCATCTCAAAGTTACCTAGGTTGAGAAACATTACTCTAGTGTATCCACATTAGAAAAGGATTTCTGACATTTTTAAAAGATTTTTTAAAAATGGTATTTGAATATATTTCAATATACTGTATGTATATATATATATATATATATAGAGAGAGAGAGAGAGGGAGAATTGTTCTTTCCATTTCAGTTCATTTCACAAGTTTCCATTTATCTACTTTATTCTAGATAAATGAAATCACCTCTCTTCAAAACACATTTGATTTCTGTTTTGCAGTTCCTTTTTTTCATTTTAATTTTCTATCCTGATGATGACCTAAATTTCCAATGGTGTTCAGGAGTTAATGGTTCAGCATGGCTAGGCAAGTTTTAAAAAAAACCTTTAAAAATGTTCTTGAATTCTCCTGTTAAAATATTTCTGAAGTATCATGACAAGCTTTATTTATCTTATTAAGTACACTACATTAACTTAGTGAATATGCTAATACGTAAAAACTGCTTTCTTGACAAATTTTCAGAGTAAGAATTTAACTGCACTCATTAACCTTTTTTTAAAAAAAAATAGAAGTACTCTATATCTAAAGTAATGAAAATTAGAAATACTGAAAAAAGTATGTTTGTATATGACATTTGAGGAAGGAAGGAAGGAAGGAAGGAAGGAAGGAAGGAAGGAAGGAAGGAAGGAAGGAAGGAAGGAAGGAAGGAAGGAAGGAAGGAAGGAAGGAAGGAAGGAAGAAAAGGCATCTTTATCCCAAATCTTATCCAGGAATAGTAACTGAGGTGGTATTCAGCAGATTCTGACCAGTTCTGGAGAACTGGTAGCGGAAATTTTAATAGCTCGGAGTACTGGCAAATACCACCTCTGACTGGCCCCGCCCCCACCTATTCTCTGCCTCCCAAGTCCCAGCTGATCGGATAAGTCTTCTTTTGTTGCTCTGCACAGGAGAACGGAGCTGGAAAAGAATTTGGTTGTTTTTTTTAGGAGGTGAGTGTATGTCCTTTCTATTATATATAATCCATTGTCCAGCTTATAACTGAATAAATGAAATAGTACCACATTCCACTCAAGGTAAACTATCAAAATTATCTTCTCTTTTGAAATGATTCTTTAATGAAAACTTTCCTGGCTTTGCAAGATATTTTGGTCTGGGCATTCCTATGTGAAACATAATTTTTATCCTATATGATATTCAGCAGAAATCTATAGAGTTTAATGGTGCTTTTTCTTCACTGAAGTTACTAAAATACTAGCTGAATCACCATCTGTTTTCTATCTTTTAAGATCTAACAATCATACTAAATTATTGATATGCATAGATACAAGTGGATGTATACCTTTATTTTCTGTATATCACTGTGAATTTTTCAAAGATGCCCATACTTTCTGATATCTAAGCATTCATTTTGGTTCACCAATCAACAGAAACACAATTGCAGTACCTGAACAAATGAAGTATCAGTGAAATCCACTGAATTTATGTCTCTATAATATTTCTAAATCCATGTAAGAATATAAATGCATATTATGGCCTGCATAGTGAAAGGAAAGTGAGGCAATTAGAATCAGCAGAGATTAGAAATGTGTCTTCAAGGAGTTAAAGATTTTAGGGTTTCATTTAGCAGTCCAGGCCAGAGGCATTTTAAGAGAAGATTGCATAATAACATTATTAAGGACAAGGGAAAAGGAATAGGCAATATAACCTTAACAGGAAAGGGAGAAATGAGAGGAAAAGGAAGAAGGCAAATAATTTGATGAATAAATTATTAGATCATTCATTTTTTATATCAAAGTATGGAATGTTCCAGCTTGCTCTTTCCTTTTGCTTTCTAGGTTATGCTATGTTATGTGAACGCCCTTACTGCTTGCAGTTCTGCCAGGCCTTGAGTTGCATGCAGGAGTTTGCTGGCTGGACAAAGGAGAAGGCACAATGAGAAGCCTCCATAACATTAGTCAAGAAAGGCCATACTCAGATGCGCTTTACCAAGCACTTTACTTCTCCTTCCCTCTCCGCTCCTCCCTCTCACACACTCTTATTTAAATAAAAATTTAAGAGCACAATTCTATTTATGTTTATTTTAAAAAGGAGCCCTAATGTAATCAAAGCAAATGTGCATCAACCTGTAACCAGAATTTCTGAGTATGAGATGAAGGATATATTTTCTTTATAACAGATAACATTCCTATAAATCAGAGGTCTCTAAACTTGGCAACTTTAAGACTTGTGGACTTCAACTCCCAGAATTCTGCTATAAATAAATGAATAAAGAGCATTTGATACTCTCCCAAAGTAGTAATCCTGCTACTTTGTGAGATTTGTTCTGATCCTGTGAGGTGTACAATTTTCCAGGGCCTTATAATCTTGGGAACTTTATTTTAAGATAAATGGGGCAAAAAAAATCAGGATACCAACTTTCTGTTGGGAACTGATGAGAGACTTTATCTATATTCCTGGATCCTCAAAAGGAAATTGATGCCTTTTCCTGCTGAAGGAATCTCTGTGGAAATAACATCAAGAGTCTGGATCTCTGGATCACTAAAAAGCATCATGCCTGCTGAAGTCAAGAAGGATAGTGAATATTTCATGAGAGCCAAGTCAAAACTCAATAGCAAAAATATCATCAAGAAAATTAACAACACCTGCCAATTTCAGTAATTTCATTAGCTGAAATAATGGCCTGGACTCAAGCTGAACTAGAAGACCTGACAATGAATCATGCCCTTCATCCATGCAGTGACATTGACAGACCCTAATAATATGACCCTGGAAGAGAGAGACAACCAAAAATACCTCAGACCAACAAAAAGTAACAAAGGCTCATGTGGCAAGCCTATCACGTCTTGTAGTGCTGCATTCCAGCAATAATCACCAAATGGTCTTTAAGACAGCCCCATGTAGAGCACATTGGGACCACCCAGTTAAGAGGTGATGGCTGTGAGTGATTATCTCCTACTCCATAAAAGGGCACAATTGTGAGCCCATGTAAAGGCACTCCAGGTTGCAACTGCCACGTGCTCCTTGAGCTGAAATTTGAGTCCAGGAAAACCCCAGATTATGCATTAGTCTTGATTGGTAAAGTACAACCCACCCAAGGTCAAAGATGAAAAACTCTTATATCCAAAGGCCCCAAATAACTGTCAGGATTTAACTCAAGTCTGTTCCTCACCATCCAAACCTACAAAGCTGCTAGGTAGTAGATTAGGATTTGATACTATTATCTGAGTGGTTACTGACAGAGATATAAAAATGGCGATACTAGGACATTTCACTCCCCTTGTCATTACAATATAGTCCCATATAGGGGCACATTACCTGTCAGGTTGCTTATGTACAATGGCTGCTGCCTGTCCTACTAGCAGATCTAGCAGGGTCAGAATGCCCTGAGTTGCCTCAGTGAAGCAATGTTCTCTGGTGGTAGGCCTCAGAAAATTGCCTCCTCTGTCCTGGTGCTGGCCTTCTGGAATAGCTTCTCCATGGAGATACAGAAGGCTAAACCTTGTCAGGAAAACTGTGATGACATGGCTTTTGCTCAGATACTGGGACCAAGCTGTTGATACATTGGTATTCATTTATTGATTGATTGATTGATTTCATTATATAGCCACTCATCTTCTAGCCAACTCCAAACAGCATAGAGTAGTTGGGGGATAAATGAGATTTTTATGAGGGCCTTAATGTTTGTTGTTTTAAATTTTTTATCATACTGTGCTTTTATTTTGTTTGCCACCCAATTAATATTTAACAGATAGGCAGCTATATGCTTGCTAAATAATGCAGTAAATACAGTGTCATCCATAATATGGGCTCTCCTTCATGTTTACTTGGACTCACTTTTTGTCTTACTTCAATGGCTCTGCAGGTGTCTTTTTTCATTTTTCAGGGGAACTCCTCAGAAAACTAAATTGATAAGATGCCTGAATATAGGCTACATAGGAACAACATAATCTAATGCCTCTTTTATAAAATCTGTCTCATGTTGCATCCAAGTACTCAGTTGAACTGCTCAACAGATCCTTGGGAAAGCCTCAGTCTCTCTCTGAAACTCAATACATGGATCAACCTTATATCATTACCTTCCCTCCCATAGGAAGGGGTGGCACCAGCAAGATAGAAGACAATCGAAGAGTTATCTGTCCATCAAAATGAACATGTTCTCCACTACAAATTATGCCAGATTATGACCAAGACAGAAAAACCAGATCAAATGTGCTACCTCTGATATGCACTGGGCCCTCAATGACTTGGGACCAGGAGTGGGATGATACTGGTTTGGCCCAGTTCTATGGGACAGGTAACTGCAAAGAGCATCTGACACCAAATCGGTATGGTGTTTTGCCCACCCACCTGCCTGGACTCCAGCTGTCCTTTATTCCCTGCTTTTCCCTCCTCAGCTGCTTTGTGTGCACAGCTGAGGTTCATAAAGCAGGAAACAAGAGGATTTTCAAATGCTGCGCACCCGCGCGCAGCGCTTGTCAGCTGTCCAGGCGGCATAGCTGATGATTTCTTGCAAATGCTGCACACATGTGTGTTATAATTGTCCGCAGTTGGAGAACTGGCAAATCGCTTCACTGGCTGGCCCCGCAACACCTCGCCCACTCACTCCTTACCTGGCATGCCAGCCATCCAACTTGCCCGGTTCAGTAAGTTTCTATTTTTCCTTTTCCCCCCACCCTTACCATCAGCTGTTCTGCTCTGCTGGGAGATTTAGATTAGCTAGAAAGCAGGAAATCCTTGGATTTCTTGCTTTCTAGCTAATCTAAAAGCAGAGCCGAATCTTCCTTAGGACGGGAGCTTCTACTTTTCAGTGCAGACTCAGGTAGCCGATTTCAGATAGATAGATCTCTAAGTGAATCTGTGATTCTGTGAGCAACTCAATCTGCCTGCCTGCTTTGCCTGCTTTTGGGTAAAAGTTGCTCTTTTTTAATAAAAGAAATCAATATTTACATAAATATGTATAATATTTACATACAACCCATGCCCACCTAGTCACATGACCACCAAGCCATGCCCAGTTAGCAAGCCACGTCCACCCGGTCACATGACCATCAAGCCACACCCACAAATTAGGTCATGCCCATAGAACCAGTTATTAAGAGATTTGAATCCCACCCCTGCTTGGGACATGGATGCCACAGAGGCTACAAACTTCTAATCTGTAGAAATTCAATATTTCCTGGTAGAAAATAGATATTCCTGAGAAAAACACTCTTGAGATCTACATTGCCAGCCAAACAACAGAATCTAGTATCTAGAATCAAACAGTGCAGCAGGAAGGACATTATACCAGCAACAACCTTTACTGATCCCTGTAGCCCAACTTCATCCAGATGGTCTCACATTTGATTATCTACCAGTATCTCAACAATGTACAGATGGCAATAACTACTCCACATCATCTTTCCCTTGGTATGTCAGTTGATGGAGAACTCAAAACATGGGTGAACCCAGTTCACAGTCCCCTCTCAAGGAAAATCAGGCCACTGTTAATGCCTGCCAGGTCAGCATCCTTGTCTACAATAAGGTTATGAATGAGGCCAGATTTATTGCTGACATGGCATTCCAAAGAGCAGTCAGAGCCCAAGGCCACTAAAGATATGCTGAGGGCCAGAAGTCAGAATCACACTCAAGTTGTATTCCTGGCATACCCATGCATGGCTTGGCTTCAGATTCCAGCCATCCATCTGTAGTCTTCACAGCTTGATGTTTCTGCCAGTCTTCACTTCTCCTTCCAGTTCCTTCTACCTCCATCTTCCATCTCTCAGGCCAAGGTACTCATCCCTACACTAGAGGTGGTATTCAGCAGATTCTGATCAGTTCTGGAGAACCACTAGTGGAAATTTTGAGTGGTTCAGAGAACTGGCAAATACCACCTCTGACTGGAGATTTTATAGTATCTTTCCCCTATCATGCCCATCACGCCATGCCCACAGAACCGGTAGTAAAAAAAATTGAATCCCACCACTGACCCACACCCATTCAATCCATGCATTTATCCATTAATATATATACTTCCAAAGCCACTTTAGCCCCTCATGGAATTCAACCTCTACCAATTGATTCTGCCTTAGCCTTAGAGTAGGAAAAGATATTACATGATTCCATGTAATGCTGCTCTATGCGTTGTTATTTCCTGTTTAAGTATATGAATTCCTTGGTGAGGAAAAGAGGAACTCAAGCTACTGACATGATATGGAATTGCTTGACTTAAGAAATGATGGGATGGATGCTTGGCCAAGGTCTACTTGGTATATTCATAAAAGCCTAACTCCATTTCAGGATAGCAAAAAGCCAAAGAACAGTGCTATTTTAATTACTTTTAATTGTAACCCAGTCTTTAGGGCCAGGCTCGTGACAACTTGAAATGCTAACAGCTATGTTGCTATACTCAATGCAAGTGGAGGAGAAATAGATGAGACCAGTCTGGTGCAAAATAATGTCCATCATGAGGAAAACCATAATCCATTCCAAAACCATAATTCCTATTCCAGGTTGTGCTATCTCTAGAACTCTTCCAGAGGTGGTATTCAGCAGATTCTGACCAGTTCTGGAGAACTGGTAGCAGAAATTTTGAGTCGTTCAGAGAACCAGCAAATACCACCTCTCACTGGAGATTTTACAGAATCCTTCCCTTGCCATGCCCACAGAACCAGTAGTAAAAAAAAATTGAATCCCACCACTGATCTCTTCCCTTAACAGAAGGATTACAGAAGCTGCACTTGTGTATCAGAACTAAGGACACCATACCATGCTGTTTCACACATACTGTTTATATTTTAAACTGTTAATAACATATTAAAGGGCATAAAGCAAAAAAAAAAAAAAAACCACATTGGCATTTAGATAGTACAAGATTCAATTACTGCAGAATAAATTAACATAGCACACAACCTTTTTTAATGTAGGGGGAATAATGAGGCTCTCAGAGTGATCGTTAAATAAAGAATATGGATGTTTCAAGGATACCGCTTTTCTGATATTGGGCAATATGATCTCTTCAGTTAATTTTAAACCATTGCAGAACCTCTGGCTCCTATTATCTGTATTTGCCATTATTTATCTTCTTACATAGTACTGTAACTCCTTGGAAACCATTTCCCATTTTTTACTGTTTTTTATTAGATAGATACTTATTTTCTTCCCTTGAGATAGTAATTTTGTTCATTTTTTCCTTGCGAGGAAAACAACTCTGTAAATTCTGAATGACATCCAATATAAAGTCAATGAAATCTATGCATGGATGTGTGGCTTCAAAGGATTGGCCAACTGTCATTAAATGAAACCATGCAGAAATTCTCCTTTTCCTTCTTGACCTCTTCTTGTCTGAATGGGAGTTTTCCTAATAATATACTCCAATTATGATGAGGAACTGGATTAGATTTGTAAGTTTGTTTCTTATTTAAGTTAGCTAAAAGTCTTCATTTTTATGAGACAATTTTTATTATGATCGATATGAAAAAGTTACCTGAGAAAAGCAACACATGTACTGTGCTTTCTGGCTAGTTAATTCTTCTGTGGCAAGAATTTATTCAATTATAATTAATTTAAAAGGAAAGGAAAGCAATGCCAATTTACATAAAATATAAAGATAAAATGGCTATAGATTTTATCCAAGTTTTCAAGCAGATTATTCTTCAGATCTGTACTATCCAAAGCCTTTGAAAAAAAAGAATATCAGATAGTATAGCCATCACATTTTGGTCAGAAATAGCAAGATGGTTAACAATGCTGAATCAGTGCATGATTGCAATGGCGGACAGCCTAAGAGTCTAGTTTAACAAGTTATCATCTTATGACTTTGTTATTTGCTCCTTATTTGATATGGTAAAGGAAAACAATACATTTAGAATACTGAATAACTATTTCTTTAAAAAATTATTTGCAGATACACATACTTTTCCGCATCCATATTTATTTATATACATATCCCTACCCTGCCCACCCATTCATTAATTTCAAAACCTCTAAGTTCTTGTACTAAGTTCTTCTGGCTTTTTTTTGGCTTAAAATAATATATTACATTGCAAAGATGGTATATTATCTGTAAAACCAATCTTGAGTTTTAATTTCACTCCCAAATGTAATCATAAAATCCACTTCACTGTGTGCAAGATAAATTTTTTCTAAAATTATGTTTTTTACTCCTGGAGTCACTCAGAAATGTTCCAATTTCCATATTAACAAAATAATAAATAAATTAGATGATTTATTTATTTATTTATTTTTGTCAATCACTTACAAGATAATAGGTATAAGTATAAACATGAGTAAGAATACAGGAAATAGGTACAAATAAATGGGGACAGTAGGGCAGGAATGATAGGCACAATGGTGCACTTATGCATGCTCCTTACAGACCTCTTAGGAATGGGGTCAGGTCAATAGTGGATAGTTTGAGGTTAAAAGAGTGGGGGTTAGTGGATATAACAATAGAGTCAGGTAGTGTATTCCAAGCATTAACCATTCTGTTGCTGAAGTCATACTTTCTGCAGTTGAGTGGTTTACATTGAATTTGTATTTGTTGTGTGCTTTTGTATTGTTGTGGTTGAAGCTGAAGTAGTCATTGACTGGTAGGACATTTTGTGTGCTACGCTTAAGTCTAACCGTATCGTTAGACAATGTTCAAGGTTGTCCAAGCCCAAAATGTCAAGACTGGTGATATCGGGTATTCTGTTTCAAGCAGAGGAGTACTCTTCTAGTGAAATACTTCTGGACTTGCTCAATTGTATTAATGTCTGATATATAGTGTGGATTCTAGACTGAAGAGCTGTATTTGAGTATTGGTCTAGCAAAAGTTTTCTCCAGAAAATTTGCAAACTTATTTTCTATTAAAAAATCTTTCTAGATGCTTATGATGAATTCATTTCACTTGTCTTATTGTTAGTTTCTCATTTGAAGAGAAGCTTGTCAGCTATTTAATATTTTCATTCATTACTTAAAAAAAAAACTTTAACTCTCCATCATGACTTTTTCCATCTGATCCATTAGCAACATGAAATAGCAGTTTTTCTAAGTTTGTTGTTATGGGACATCAGAGCTCCAGTGATACATCTTGCCTGTACAGATCAGAACTCCAGTGTACATCTTGCCTGTACAGATATAAATAAATAATTTTTTAAAACCCCAGTTTCTCCTACTTTACTTAAGACCCCACAAGACCCCAGATTATGCTGCTTTGCATCTGGATTCAGGATTGGTTCAAATACAATGTACCCTCCTAGGCAAATCTTGAGCATTTACAAAGATGATAACTCAGTGGGAACTTTGGTTGAAGCTTGCAAATCCAGTATTTTTAGAAGACTGTAAGGTGTGCTTGTACTCCAGTACTATTTTCCTTTTGAATATGAATGCAAATATCCATGTTCATTCTTACATCACAACAGGGACAAGTAGATAACAAATGTAATGGTGATTATATAGTCGTCACTAATGGCTTTTTTAAAAAATAAGGTCTTCATATGCCACTGATTTAGAAAAGCAAATTTATTTGCTATCTCTGTGGCTCTCAATATGTGAATCAGCAATTAAGATTTTCTCACAGAGAAGATATCCAGACAGTAAGTTGGGCAGTTTCTGAATGTGGTGACTGACTATTCAAAGGTGTGCTGTGCTATTCTTTTCTAATATTGTAATTGGGTAGTTAATGAATGACACCATGATTCCAGGAGCTACATAGCTGCTGAAAGGGGTAACACACACACACACCATTCATACATCAGATAATAAATATGTTAGGACAGAACAAAGGGAGACAGGCTGACGAGTGAAATTGGTTAGTAACTGTTAACATAAAAAGAGAAATTTATTTGCTATGCTGATTTATAAGATTTTTTTTAATTAGGAAAAAATCTGAACAGTGTCCTAACCATTGATGTGCAAGACACAGAGAATAACAAAAGAAATAGGAAAAAATATGAATCAAGCAAAGTTGTATTGGAATTTGTAACTGTTGATTGTTTATCAAACTGCACAGGCAAAATATGGATAGTTCATAGCAAATTTCAAATAGAAACTGATTGAGAGCCCAAATAGATAAGTGCTTTAAAGCAAATGAGGAATCCTGCCTGAATTTCATTTTTAAAAAAGTTAAATCCTTAGGAATTTACATGACCAAAAATCATAAAGGACCTATTTAAAAATAATTATTCTTAATCTGGAAAGACATTTTTTTAAGAATAATAAAACAGCTTGGTTAAAAAAAATTGAACATTGCATCCAGGTTTAATTTTCTGTTGATTCCAAAAACTCAAGGCTTAAATTAAGAAATTATAGGTTTTAAGAAAAACTGCCTGCCTGCCTACCTACATTCTTAGAGTCTACAGAAGATGTAACTGAAAAAAAATTCTGGAGAAATTATGGAAAAGGAAAACAAGTGAAAAGAGCTGCCCAACTGTATTGTTAAAGAGCCAGGTAACTGTGTCATCTTGTTCAATGTTTTCTGAATGAGCAGCAGTAGCTCTGCAAATATGAAATGTGTTGTGAATG
Organism: Hydrophis major; assembly: GCA_033807585.1. Classification (NCBI taxonomy): domain Eukaryota; kingdom Metazoa; phylum Chordata; class Lepidosauria; order Squamata; family Elapidae; genus Hydrophis; species Hydrophis major. The sequence goes on from CM066332.1 coordinate 111,981,696, forward strand.
AATAATACCAATAAAGTTATATTGAGCTTGAAGTCAAGTGCAGGGTTCTGGCCCTGCATTTCTGATTGGCTGTTAGTGGCAGGATCGGATTGGTCCGTTCAGGAGCATCCGATTGGCCATTAACAGGCCATTCCCATTGGTTAACGGAGCTAGTGCTCCAGGTTTGCTATTGGTTGAATAGTTAATGAGTTGCCTTTTAAGTAAGGCTATAGCAGTCCTCAAGCTGAGCTGTCACATTATGTAAATAAAGAGTTTGAAGTTCACTGTTTCTACCGGCTCGTCTCCATCATTTGCACCCATGCTCCAGACTTAACAAAATGAATGGTTTTTCCATGTTCATATGCCTGCATATGAACCTGAATAGAAGTTTGTCTGTTTGTCAAACACCATTCACTAACCTTGAGACACATAATTTCCCTTTGCTGTTAGGATATTTGTAACAAAACAATACTTTGTAATAAAGCTGTATGATAGGAACTAGTCCTCTCTCTTTAACCCAGGAGTGTCCAATCTTGGCAACTTTAAGACTTGTGGACTTCAACTCCCAGAAGTCCACAAGTCTTAAAGTTGCCAAGGTTGGACACCCCTGGTTTAACCTGTCTTATGAAGACAAAATAAAGGGCCTTTGAGAGCACAGAAGGAATAATTACTTTCAACCCTTTTCTTGTCATCCATTCACAAAGTAGTAAGCATAGTCTGCAAAGATATTTGGTTCTTTGCTCATTGTCTTGTTCTGTTGCTCTCTGCCTGCAGGCCTTCCTAATTCCAAAAAGCCTTGCCTGGACATTCCCCAGTTTTTTCAAGGCCAAGAGAGCTGCCCTCTCACTGTCTGTCAGTTCTTGTTTTAGTTCATGTTCCCCTCCCGCACATTCAGACTCCGAGGGGGGCATGACAAGCAGAAAAAATAGAATAACAGAGTTGGAAGGGACCTTGGAGGTCTTCAAGTCCAACCTCCTGATTAGGCAGAAAACCCTATACCATTTCAGATAAATGGTTGTCCAATCTCTTCTTAAAAACTTTCAGTGATGGAGCATTCACAACTTATGGAGGCAAGTTGTTCCACTGATTAATTGTTTTAATTGTCAGGAAATTTCTTCTTAGTTCTAGGTTGCTTCTCTCCTTTCTACCTATTGCTTCTTGTCCTGCCTTCAGATGCTTTAGAGAATAGCTTGACTTCCTCTTCTTTGTGGCAATTCCTGAAATATTGGAACGCTGCTATCATATCACCCCTAGTCCTTATTTTTATTAAACTGTACATACCCAATTCCAGCAACCATTCTTTATATGTTTTAGCCTCCAGTTCCCTAATCATCTTTGTTGCTCTTTGCATTCCTTCTAGAGCAGGGGTCCCCAACCACCGAGTCCCGGACAGGTACCAGTCCATGGATCATTTTGTACCGGGCCGCCTACTTTGCTTGGGTGCAGCCATCTTGTTTCGACGGCGCTTGAGAAAGTGCTTCTGGGTGAGCTTGTCAGTTGGAAAACGGCATTTGAGTGCTGAAGGAATCCTCGTGCCTTAGTTTCATCAAAGAGGGTGGGGGGGCGGCTTTGAACGAAGAGCCGTCCCGATGGTGGTGAGGTCTCGTGTTACTCAGGAGGAGATTAAGAAAGAGCCCGAAAAGCCCATCGACTGCGAGAAGGTACAAAGGAGGAGTTAAAGGTGGTGGGGAGAAGTGGGGGATGGCATTTTGTACTGGGCCGCAAAGAATGAATAATCGTGAAACTGGTCCCTGGTTGGGGACCATTGTTCTAGAGTCTTAACATCTCTTTTACATCATGGTGACCAAAACTTGATGCAGTGTGGCCTTACCAAAGTAATATTAATACTTCACATGATCTTTATTCTATCCCTCTTAATGCAGCCTAGAACTGTGTTGGCTTTTTTTTGGCAGCTGCAGCACACTGTTTTTTCATTATTTAAATGATTGTTCACTAGGACTCCACAGTTCCCCTCACAGTTACTACTATTGAGCAAGGTACCATATGTACTATATCCCTGCATTTTGTTTTTCATGTCTAAATGTAAAACCTTACTATTTTCACTATTGAATTTCATTTTTTTAGTTAGTGCTCAATATTCAAGTCTGTCAAGATCCTTCTGTATCTTAAGCCTATCTTCTGGAATGTTGGCTATTCCTTCCAGCTTGGTGTCATCTGCAAATTTGATGAATTCCCCATTTATCCCCTTGTCCAAATCATTGAAGAGTACTGGGCCTAAACAGAGCCCTGGGGTTCCCCACTGCATACTTCTCTACATGTAAGATGTAGTTCCATTGAGGACTACATGCTGAGTATGGTTGGCCAGCTATCTGGTGATGAAGCTGCTTAACCCACATTTTTCTACCTTATCAAGTACTGGATTATTTAGGAAACTGCATGTTAACCTAGAATATGTAACCTCAGTCAAACTCAGCAGACTTAGTATATAATATAGATTATATGCTAGTGTGTTGTATGAATTGTCTTCCCTAGAAAACTGAATAATCCATGGCTTTTTAAAAGATTAATACCCATATTGCCAGAGCAATATGTATGCAAAGATAAGAAGGAAGAAGAAAAACTACAATCTCAACATCTGGGACAATATACAAATATAATATTTTTAATTAAGTACCAATTTCCTTCCTACTGCATCACTTCCTACATATACAGCACACATACATGTATAGAGAGAAACATAGAATATATACAAAGATCAGGTATAATATAAACTATTGTTCTTAAAACTTAAAATTCATATTATGGAGAATTAACAAATTGTAGAATCAAAAACCGAGTATTTGCTTCTGTTTGACTGTCCACAATTAGGCAACACTACTGTGAAAACTAGTTGATATAGTAGACTGAAAATGAAAAAATGAAAGATATTAGGAAAAGGGTTTTACTAACAAGATTTATCTTTTCTCTCTTTCACACTTTCACATATGCTGTTTCCCGTCTGCCATCTGTCAGAGAAAAGTAAAGTAAATTGCTTTTTATTTGTCTCACTTTTAAAGAGTCTGCACCACATCTCAGTAAATATGTAGGTGATTATTTGGCATTGTCCAGAACCGTTATGCTGTCAACTTTCAAAAAAAGTAGGAATTATAAAATTCATGCAGTTAGACAAAGGCACGAAGCCTTCTATTTCAGCTTTTAATAACTATAGTTATTCTGAACAACAGCAAACATGGAAATCTTCATAGCAGGTATAAGCATTCTTGCAAATCTCAAATCTAGTTACAAACCTTGTTTTAACTTTTAGCTATTCGCAAAACTTAATATGATGTCTAAATAAGCTGCTTCTGCATTTAAATAAAATCCAAGCAAATGTACATCAATGAGACACTTTTTATTTTGGCTAGTTCCTTGTTGACTCAAGTTCATATGGCACTATAGGGCACATAGACTGATCCACTCCCTACCACTGTGAAGATTTACATTTTTAGAATGATTTGGAAAGATGGATGATGTTGGCACCCTCTAAACTTTGATGCCCTCAGCTAGTGACTACTCAGCCTTAGCCTAAAGCTGGCCTTGGACTAGTGAAGACATGTTAGAACAATTATCATACAGTTTATCATTTAAATATTTAAGTCTTAAATGTAATACAAGGGTTTTTACCACAGGGTGAATTTGTATCATGTCTTCCAACAAAACTTGGCTTCTGCTCACCTGTTTAACTGACAATGGAGAAGAGATGGAATAACATTTTTGAAACACTGTCAGAATGCTACATATGACATGGCCTCCCTTCCCTTCCCTTTCAGATACTGATGTTACATTATATCATGCATCTCAGTACAGGATTTCACATGACTTCCACATGCCATTCTTATCCTCTAAGAATTGGAATAATACTAGCTTACGGCAATCAAAGATTAATTAATTATATCACATTATTATATTCCTTTTTTATAATCCCACCCCAAATAATTAGAAACCCAGATACATTTCTGCTGATCTCTGACTTCTGTTCATGTAGCAACAAGTGAAAAATCACTGGTTCTAATATAAATCTTTGGTGAGAAGATCACTGCTGTTTACATTTTTGCAATGTCAAAAATGTTCATATCTTTCTATTATTTTCTTTCTGCTCTTTAGCCAGTAACTCTTTAATCCATAAGAAGAACTCACCTTAACATTGCCATGGTTGCACTAATTCTAACAGAGAAGATGATATTGTGATTTTCAAGATTTTTGGCTTGGCAACTTTGGTTTTCAAGATAATCTCCTCTTTTCTTTCTTTCTTCTTCATTTTATAAATATTCATCTTTGGGCTATATTATATTTGACTGTGTTTCCAGACAATTAAACCATGTTTCTGGATAGAAATTCAAAATAGTTATTTTGTTAATTCCAAAATCAACCGTTCTTAGGTGTAATTTAATCTGTGTAGCAACTTTAGCTTTATATGACATCCTCAAGTACAACAATATTTTTGCACTGTGTATTTGTGCTTGCATTATCAATTTCTTAGTATCCTGAATATTTTAGTTATAGCTCAATTTCTTTGGGGTTTTTATTTCCATTATACTCTATCTAACATGCTGACTAACACAAGACCCATAATACATTTCTTGCCTCCTTAGAGTTACATTCCCTTGATCACTATATTCAGCTGGGAATCAATATCCATCAGGAATGCTTATTATATTTAGGGTCTTCTTTAAAACAATAAGTTTATAACATTGTCTCTAAAATCTAATATTATGTATGGAATAACTAAGTGCTGAAACATTAAAAAATTCTGTTTTTTTCACCACTCCTTCCAATTTTAATGCGTACCCCCCCCCCCAAAAAAAAAAAAAAAAAAAACCAAAGAAAAACAAAACCCTACTAGTGGCTTAAAACTGGCAGGTCTCTTTTCCTTATATTTTAGATTACGACTACTGCATTCCAAACAGCCTGTCCATTTGTAATATGGCAAGTGAATTTTTACAATGCTAACATTATTGATTTACCTGCTCCTTGAATATCTATCATAGTAGACATGGTCACTCACAAAACACTCATTTTGTTGATACTGCCAATCATTTTGATGGGAATGTTTGTAAATATGTTTTGCTTTGCAGTGTGCTGTGTTTCTATTTATTTATTTAAAAAAGGATAACTTAAAATATTAAGTGGGAGAGAAAATGTGTCTTGGAACAAATCAGGTTAAGGAGTTATTTTTGTAGCACAGAAACAAATGTTATCAGAAAATTACTTTTAACTTTTAGATATAATCTAGTTTCAATTGTTTGCTTAACATTATTAGTTAAATTATATGTATAGGACTGGAGAGGGATATATCCACAGATTTGACAGATATTGTGTACTCCTGTTATTGACTAATCCGTCACAATTTTCTTTTAATATTTCTTAACTTTTGATGAAAATTGGTGGTTATTGAGCATACATTTTGCGTGCAATTATGATGGTGGTTGATGTAATCATAAATGATGATTAAAATAAACTTCCACAGCAATTTGTAACAGCTAACTGTCATGTCTGTATAGGAAAAAGCAAAGATTAGTTGCTTGAAGTTACAAAGATAACAATAATGTGGGGAAAAGGCTGTATTTGCAAGTACAGAACATTAGCTTAGCATTTAAAATATCATGCCACACATTAGAAACTATTTACTGACATGCTTGACCATGTCCTTTATAAAAAGAATGAAAGCCATTTCAATAGTCCCTGCCTGCATTAATATCTACAAGACAAAATCAATTACAGTGAACAGAGAACAGCTATGTCTATGCGTAGACTTAAAGTCTTCTGTAGAAATGTATTACCATTATTATTTGTTGTTCTTTTGGGTTAGTTTTTGACTCCTGGCAACTGGAATTTGCCTTCTTCCTTGGACTGAGTGAAAGTGATTGGCCAAAGTTCATCCAAGCCTTGTGCCTAAGGAAAGACTAGAATGTACCCAGTTTCTAGACCAATGCTATAACCACTACATCAAAAAAATCTCTTATATTTCTACTGCCAATGATTATTTCCCAGACTCTTTTCCTCACCCCTGTCAACAACATAAAGGAGGAATTCTGCAGAAATTTGAACAATTTCTTACAAACTCTATTTTAACAATTATGCTTACAAAAATCAAGGCTATAATTCTATGTAGTGTTGCTTAGTAGTAAATATAACAAAAGTTTACTTCTGAGTAAATATGCCTAGGCTTAGGTTATATGATACTACTAGATTCTATATCTTTCTATTTTTGTAGCAACAGATTTAATATGATTGGAATTAATTAATAATTTAAAATCTAAAAAGATGTGAGAAATGATATATGGAGAAAGGCCTTGGTATTTAAATATGTTAAGCATGAAAATAAATGAGATGAGTAAAGCTGAGGAGGAATAGAAATGAAGGAAGTAATAATCATCACACAACAAAGACACCAAGTGAATAGATGGCCTTATTCCTTGGACATATTCATCAGTTGCAAATCCTGTAGAGATTTTGACGGATGATGCAGAAGAGAATAAAGCCCTCCCTTAAACATTTGTATCCTCAAATTATCAACAGGGATGAATAACTTTAGTTTGCAAATTGTATGCAACCACTGAAGGGCTGTTTCCTCACTTTGTTCCTTTCTTTTTATAATAGTACTGTTGCACTATTTTGCTATTTAAAGAGGTGATAAAAATAATGTAGGGCAAAACTAGTCAAAGTAATTTCATTTCTATGATAGAATGCTAATTTTTTTTCATATTAGAATCTGCAAAGGGAAGAAACTAAAAAATAATGAAAATAAAGAAAAAAGTGGGAAAAAGGGAAACATGATTGTTTCTCAAGTATATTTTAAAGTGTATTCATTAAACATAATTAAATGTGAGGACTATTTTTATTTCAATATTGTTCTCTTGCTCTGCCATATTGCTATGTGTTGAAAAATTGCTCAGTTATCTTCAAAAGGGAAAATTCATTAGATTCTTGAGTTAGGAGTATCCAGTTTTGACTAAAATATAAACCAAATTAAATGTCTATCAAACAATATCATGGTTATTGTATATTAATTATTGAAAGACATATTCTGACTATTGGCAATATAGATTCTGTACTTGTTATTTTTCTAGAAATATGTTTTCCTTAAACATACAGAAATGATCGAAATTTTCAAGTTATATTGCAATTTATCTTGGAAGTGAATAACATTCAAAATGATTGCAGTTATTTAGTCAAATTTGTAATCTATATACTAGGAATTAATACTCTATAAGCCAAAATATAAAAAGTCAAAAGTAGGCTTAAATTGAGAAATTGATATAGGCAAGCCTTCTTAAATTTGGTTCAAAGAAGTTTTGGAAATATTTTCCAAAGTATGCTTCAAAGTATAAATAAAAACATCAGTTTTCAAGAAACATTTGGATTTTTGGTTAATTTGTACTAATTAAAAAAAGAGTGCTACAGCTACTGTTACATTTTCTGACAAATCCAGTTCCTGTAGTTGTAAGATCAAGGATGTACAACAGAGTATAGGAAGGTATAGCAAGCATGGTACTAGATACCATGTGTCCTCAAAAGTGCTAGCTTTGATCCTTGGTATCTCAGATCTCTCTTGCTTGTGGGATTTCTCATGTTCAATGCAGTGGTAGGATTCAAATTTTTTTTTTAACTACCAGTTCTATGGATATGGCTTGGTGGAAGGATACTGTAAAATCTCCAGTCAGAGGTGGCATTTGCCAGTTCTCCGAACTACTCAAAATTTCCGCTACCAGTTCTCCAGAACTGGTCAGAACCTGATGAATACCACCTCTGGTTCAATGTTACTGAGTAACCTAAAGGGTTCCCCATGCACAAATAGAGCTTTATTATGATTCTATTAATTAAAAGGTTTTATTTTTCATTATGGTAAGATATGCAGTTCGTGCTTCCTTAAGAAAGGTGCATAGTAACTGCATAATCTGAGGAAAAATGGATATTTTTGGAATCACAAAGTGACTATATTTTGTGAAAAGATACATCTTTTAAAGATGATTGTGACAGGTGGGCATGTGCAGGCCCCCTGAACTAGCTTTTCTGCAGTTGTCTGAAAATAAAAACTTTTGCAGTAGTTAGATGTCACACACAGACACAGAAACATGCACACTTACAGTGCTACCTTCATGTTCCAAAGGCTTTTAAATAAAGTGATTCCACTGACTTTTCTCTTTCAAAATGGCAGGAGTGGCCCACATCTCCCTTTGATTTAGTATGTTTCAGCAGGTCTTTTTCACCTCCTAGAAACCACATAGATTTTCTTCATGATGCTATATCTCCAACCTTTCTTTCAAGTTTTCCATTAGTGCACTCATTTCCAGTGTAACTGAGACTAACCACCTTGCTGCTGGTCATCCCCTTTTCTTTCCTTCCAACTTTCCCAGCATGAGAACTTTTTCTAGGGAGCTAAGTTTGCTCACAATGCATCTGATATATGATAATTTAAGTGTGGTCATTTGAGCCTGCCTTTACTCTGCCTTGATTTACTCAATGATCCACCTGTTTGTGTTCTTTGCTGTCCATGGTATTTGCAAGAATCTTATCTAACATTAAGGCATCAATACTCTTATTATCCTATTTCTGTAAAGTCCAATTTTTGCTTACATTGAATGTCACATATCATGGCTTCCACGATTCCAATCTCTGTAAGTATAGACATGACATTTGAATATCTTTTTCCAAACATCTCCTGTTACTGAAGATAACTGAGCAATTTTTCAACACATAGCAATATGGCAGAGCAAGAGAACAATATTGAAATAAAAATAGTCCTCACATTTAATTATGTTTAATGAATACACTTTAAAATATACTAAACCAAAATTTTTAAAAAACAGAAGTTTCTTTTGAAAAGAGAAATTTAAGAAAAGTATTTAGACTAAGCTTTCCCTATATCTTTTCAGCTTTCAATATCTCTAATTTGAATCTCTGTATATTAATCAACCTCCCCTGAAATAAAGTTTAATTTAAATGAAAGTTAAGCAAGATTCTCAGAATTTGTTTTAATGCTAAGGAACACTCTTTATAGACTTGCTATTGATAAGAAAATGCTTTAGAGGATATATAGTGTTTCTGGAATGCCAGTAATAGACTGCAAAATTGTTCTGTGTGCTTGAAAGAACCCCTGTTTCTGACAGATGGCAAGATTTCAGATATATATAAATTTAAGCATTTATCACTTTAGTAATTAAGCATGACTAAGTATATGGGCACTTTGGTGTAAAAGCAATGTCAATTGAAGATTGAGGGTAATTGGATTCTGACTTCTAAAATTTCTGTAGCAATTACCATTGCTAAGGAAGTATGCCTGCTAAGTATAGCACTGAGCGCTGTAGGGAAGCAGAAGTAGCCAGATGCACGATTGGCCTAAAGGCAAATTGAATAAGTAGCCAGATGCAAGAATAGCACCAATCTACATTGGCTGAAGATGTGGTTGAAATTATTAGGCTTTCTTTGAAATCTCAGAAGATTCATCTCTAACCCTTGTATGTATCTCTGTATAAGATCTGTCTCTGTATCTCTGTATAATATATATCTGTATGCCTACAGATGGACTGCATGACATATGGTTTACGGAAACATTATGATGTGCTAAATCTGTAATAATGGCAGGTCAAAAAATCTATTATATGGTTAGAAGATTGTATCTTGCTGTGAAGCAAGTAGGTGCAAAGAGACTGGAGCATTCTGGATAGCAGATACAAAAAGGTTCAGCAGTAATTTACTGTTTCCTTTAGTTGCTGCTTACCCCAAAAAGAACAATTTGATCTTTCCAGATCTTTCCAGATTCCAAATCGGCTAGGATTTCACTGCATATTAATTATATTTTGTTTGTGATCACAAGAAACCAAAACCATAAACTGAAGAAGATTCTGTTGATAGAAAACTTTATCATTGTCCTTCCCTTTTTAAAAAAACTACCTCCTGACTTTTTCATATGAATAGTTATTAAAACTTTTTAAGAACAATATAAAAATTAATACAATGTAACATAGGAGGAAAAAAAATTGAAATCAAGGAGAAAACAAAAAGTGCAAGAAAAAAAGGTTAAAGAAAAGTAGAAAATATATATATCTATAAACTAGTAAATTTCAAGTATAATTACATTTAATCCCTCTTTGTAAAGTTACATCATAATACTTTTCTTTTTATAATACATCCTATCTAATCATGAAAACTATGTCACAAGTTCATTTTTTCCCCATTTTTATACACAAAATCCATAAGACATTTCTAGTCACCAATAAATATTGATAGTGCCTTTTTTTGTAATCAAAGAAAGTTTCTCCATCTCACCAAGATCTGACAATTTTACCAACCATTTTTCCATGGTAGATCTTTTTAATTATGCATACAAAAATCTCATCACAATAATCATGTGTTTAAGTACTGTTCCATGTTTTTTTCTAGCTGTTTATCCATTAGTCTTATAAGGAAGCATTATAGCTTCAATTGAACATTAATCCTTAAATTTTTCAGTATCAAAGAATTGTCTGAATCCATTTTTAAAAACTTTTTACATCTCCACCAAATATGGTAAAATGTTCCCAATTTTTGTTAACATTTCATTTGAAATGCCTTTACATATTCAAGATAATTTCTCTGACATGATATATCAGATCATAAAAAAATTAAAAAATTATTTTTTTTCACTTTTGAAAAGCATTTTTTAATGTTCTTTACAATTGCTCTTATTCTTGTCTGGCTATATGGAACTATTTCAGATGTCGGGGTAAAGAACCTATTTTTAGCGCTTTTTCATCATCGTTTTCTTTTAACTCCTCCATAATCCCTTGTGAGATGGAGTCTGGGCAACTGAATGGAGCTGAGCATTTACTGGCTGGATTCCCTTCCTATCACCAATGTGGCGTTATATTCAGCAGATATATTCTCAACATGCCCAAAGAGAGAAATATCTGCTTCCAGCTAGAATCGAACTCATAGCCTCCTGATTGTGAAGCGAGAGCTCCACATCTAGGCCACTACATCACTCTTTTTTTTTTTTTAGCGCTCTTCACATATGTAAATTGTAATAATAAAGGATCTTGTTACCATTATCAACTCTACTTCCAATGTTTTGAAGATTTATAGATGGGAGCAGACCTACCAAACTTTTACTCAAGCCCAAGAAAAGAAAATGTACTCCAAGCAAAGTCCTTTCCTGGTCTTAGCAAAAAGAAAAAAGAAAAGAAAAGAAAAGAAAAGAAAAGAAAAGAAAAGAAAAGAAAGGAAGAAAGAAAAAAGAAAAAAGAAAACTAAGCCTTACATACTCTTTTGAAAACAAATGTTACATGCATAATTGCAATTTAAATAGAATAATGTTCTTGCATATATGAACTTTTTAAAAGACCATTGAAGGTTTCCATGTTAAAAAAAAGACCCAATATAAGGTGTGTGTGTGTGTGTGTGTGTGTGTGTGTGTATGTGTAAAGAAGCAGAATCATCTACAATATGAATGCCAAATTTGTGGCTTCATGTGATGTTTCATGACGTTTTTCCCTTCACAGAGCTGGGGTGGGTATGGCCTGCATGTGACACATCTGGCCCTCGGGCTGCCAGTTTGATAACCCTGATATACAACATATGGCACTGTATAAGAAGTGCAACAGCCACTACAGCAGGCAGAAGACTAACAGAATATAACCATGAATTGTTGACTGCCAAGTAGCAGTCAAAAGACATGATGAAAACTTTATGTCACACTAGAGAGACAGATTAACCATATTTTCAACTGGGAAATTGTGAGCATGCTAGTCCAATGAAATCCAAAAATGCTAGAAAGCTTTGTTTAGCATTCAGACAACTCAGCCATCAATGGACACATAGAGATAAGCTACATTCATACATCAATTCAAATAAAAAGCTAAAAAGGAAATAAAAAGACCAGAACATTTCCTCTTTAGATTCAACACTGAGATAAATGGCAATTAATGTCAGGCAAAGAAACAAGCAGAAAACAATACTCTAATCAAGGATCTACCAAGCACAAAGCACACCTCAACTGGCAGGCAAGCTTTAGTATAGTATATAAACAGGAGAAAGCATCACACTCACTGGCACTGATGATGTGACCTAATAAGGTAAAGAAACATTTACAAGCAAACAACCAAGTTTAAAGAACATCAAGGATTCTACAGTTCAACACTGAAATACGTATATTTTCTTCAAATGGATCTTTACAATGTTTCTAAGTTTATCACTCAATCAAATTCAATAGTTGATGGCCAGATGAGTTTTTACTTGCACAAACTCATTCATATTCAGACCTGAATAATTAATTCCACTGCTACCTTCCAACCATAGAATATAGGATGGAGACTCTTACTGACATGAAATATGCTAGCTTCCCCCTTTGAAAGGAATGTGCCATCAAGAACACATTATATCAATACTTGAGATTGCATGCAGCTAGTTTCCTGTCGCTTCTAAGTTCAAAGGATTGTCTCTGACATCCAAAGAAGTTAGGAAATCAATAATGACATGAATATTGAATCAAGACACACAAATGACTATTACTTTGTGATTTATAGTGTCAGTTAGCTTAATCTTTAGAGTCATAGTACTGTGCAAAGGTAAACCAGTAAATTCTAAACATATTATGCATGAAGAATAAGATGCCATGAAAAAAATTACTTGTCCAAGATATAATAAACTATGATATTGACCATAATATTGAATATATAACTCTTGCTTATTTGTATTACTTTCACTAACTGTAGACTTTCGCTATCCTTTGTGTTTAATTTTGTGTTGCAATGTCTTCTCTGCTTACCAAGCTTTGAAGATGTGCAGTAATTTTTTTGCCAGATCAATAGTATTGGGAAAGTTTCTTTTTAAAATACATTCCTTTTTTAATGGAATGGCAAGATGTACTGGCTAAAAATACTACAAAATCCAGAATATAGCATGGTAAAAGATCCAGGACAACAGATACAAATACACTTGGATGTTTGCTTTTAAACAAACACACAATTTTATGCTTGACTTTGTTGAGCAATATTTGAATCTAATATTAATTGGAAATAAATTGTTTATAAATATTTTTATTCAACATATTTGATCATTTTATATCACTTTAACAGTCTTTGCAGTGCTCCAGCATCAACAATACTCATTTATAAATATCAATTACATTCCTTTTTCTAACTTTAACTATATACATTGCCATTAAGTTTAATTATGCCTCTTAAACCTTTATATTTAATATTTACTTCTATTTTCTAGCATTTATACCATGTGTCCCAAACCAAATGATATTCCGTTTCCCCTCTTTCTTTTAATTCTAATGATAGTGTCAAGTTTTGAGCATGGGCGAGAAAGAATGGAGACAAGCTTCTGAACGGTAAACTTCAGCTCTTTATTATCATCATAACTTGCTCAATTAAACAGCAGTAAACCTGCCTTATATAGGCAACCCTTGTAACGATTAACCAATAACGAACTAGGAACGTTAGCTCTTGAACCAATAAGACATTTCTGTTAAGGGCCAATCGGATTCCCCAGAACGGGCCAATCCAGTCCGGCCGCTTAACCGCCAATTAGAAGTGCAGGGCCAGAACCCTGCACTTGACTCCAAGTTCACACTTTATTAGTTATATTGCATACACAACAGATGGCTTGACCATCTCCGTACAATCTAACATCTTTTTTTTAATCACCATTCCCTCAGAGGACGTGCTCACCTGTTTCCTATTTTGCGCATATGCAATTCTGGCTGCAGTTGTTATGTGCATGATAATATATTGAATTTTCTTGTTGTATAATTTGAAATAAATTATGAAAAAGCTACCTGATTTCTTAAATTAATAAAATGTTTTCTAAATCACTGTGTGCTTTTCAATATTCGGAACTTCATTCCACTGAATATCAGATTGCCTTCCTTCTCCGTCTTTCTAATCTTTCATAAATCCTTAAAGCCACCAACTAGGGGATCTGGCTGTACAGTAGAAACTGTCTAGTGGTCAATAATTGTGTTCATTATTTTTTATACCTTGTCTGTGGATTATATAGTTTTATATGGTTTTTATATATTTTAATATTGTATTTTGACTTTTGTATGATTTTTAATTGTTGCAAGCCATCCAGTCATACATTTGAAATGGATGGTTATGACTATATAAATTGAAAGAATAAAAAAAAACCAGCAAAGAAATAATAATGTAGACTTTGTTATCTTCCTTGATATACTTTTGGAGAATGAAGGAGTTAAGTATAATTTCAGCTTCTATTCCCATCTCTGGTAGCAGTAATCATTTGCCCTAGACTTCTAATTCATCATCTATTTATAAAGTCAGTAAGTCAGTGAGGGCCACTTCCTGAGATATGCAGTGGGAGAAGAAACTCTTTTAAGTGGGAAAAGAAAATACTGCTACTTTAAAAGTTTTTTTAAAAAATCCTTATTCATCATTAAAAAATAATGTATGTCTGACCAGTTGCTCTGAATTACAAATGGTATGGAAAAAAATGGATGTGCCAATAATTAGTGCCATCATTTACTGGTGACATTTGTTACTTGGACAAAGTATACAAAGTGCATACTGAGTGTAATTGCTCTTGGTGTATTATTATTTCTCCAGCTGTTTTTGATATAGTAGTTGAATTTATTGCTTTCCTCATTCTCACATTGTGATTCACCCAATCATGATTTATGAAAAGATTCAGTATTTCTTTGCTCTCTCCCCAGCTTCTTCCTTTGGGAAAGGAACTTTTTCACAAACTATGAAATTGATTTTTTTTAAAACAAATTACAATATCTCTAAAACTGAGGGACCACTGTGATATACAGTAAGGCAATTCAAATAAAATACTGTATATGAACTTTCCATAATCATCATATGATCATTCTAAAATTTATGAGATCTTTCTTTCTTAAATGTTTTAGAACACTTTGAACTGATTTCAGTTCTCTGAAGCAATGAGCATTTTAAGATAATTTTGGCTGTGCATGGATTCTTATAAAAGGTTTATTTTAATGGCCAAATGTTTACATCTCTGAATAATAGTAAAACCATATACAGTATATTTGAATTTTTTACAGGCAAGAGAACTGGGCCTAGATAACAATGATTGGAGAGAAAAAGTATTGGCTGACCAAGGATTATGCTTATTATACGTGAGGAGAAGGAGGGGGAATAAAAGCTGCTAAATGTCTGGGGCAAATCCATCACATTGATAGTAATGGGAAGAGCCCTGGAAGAGTTCACTTGCAGTATTGTAAACGAACTCTGCCCACAGCAAGGAGTTTGATCCTGACCAACTCAAGGTTGACTCATCCTTCTATCCTTCTGAGGTCAATAAAATGATTGTTGGGGGCAATATGCTGATGTTGTAAATCACCCAGAGAGTGCTATAAAGCCCTATGTGCAGTATAAAAGTCTAAGAGTCATTGCTACTTCTATTTAGGGAGAGTCTTTCTGATATAAACATTTAGCCCTTTCAGAATGACTGAATTAAGAAACAGATTGTAAGGACCTTACTGAGCCTTATTATTACATGGTATTATAATTTTGAAAGTCTTTAAGAGCTTCTCTTTCCTTCCCTGTTAATAGATAAAAGAATTAGGCAGAACATTTTTAAAATTTATTTCTTACACCCTCACCCTGTTCAGGGTAAGCTGATGTTTTTGTATTGGCTGCTGCATGCTTTTGTTCAAGGCATACTCCTCTACACCATTTTAGGCCTCACGCTGTAGATGTGAGCCATTTGCCATCCAGCTGGAAGAAAACTAAGTCTTATCAATCATGGAGGATTGCTCCAAAGTCCAAAAAAGAAAACATGGAGGCAGTACATTGACTGTGGTTTGTGTCTTTTAGTTAGTTGTTTTTCAAAGATATTATTTGTTTGGTAATTATGCCATTTTATATTCTGTCCAATCATCTTCTCTATTTTTCACTGTTTGAAGGTAATAGATAGCATAAACATACAAAACAAGCAATAACTATAAAAACTATCTAAAAATTAAATGTTGTAGATTACATTTAAAAAACCCCAAAGATAAAAAAAAAACATAAGGATAATTTAAGCAGATTTACAAATATTCCAAAGGTCCAACAGCATAATATTGGTGGGACGTTTTACACATTTACTAAATTACAACACAGGGCAACCTAGAGGGATGGGACAACTCCAAAGGCTTCTAGGGCATTTCATATCTCTTGCAGGCAGCAAATTAAAACTTAAGGATTAGCTGCACTACATGTTATTTCAGAATAGCGTTATACTTTCCATTTTTTACAGATAAATCTGGTATGTGAAAGTTAAAGAGAACAGAATAGAGGCCAGGACTCATATATTCATATATATATATTCATATATATATTCATATATCATGACAAAGGCTACCCTTCTAAGAATAAACTTCCTTTTCAGAAAGTCCTCTGAGAAGAAAAGAACAAAGCTAGGTGTTAAAAAGTCACAATAAACATTCTCCATCTAATCATACAATCCTGACTTAACACTACTCTGATTTGTGCTCATTATAAAAGCCTGGGATTCTAGAGAACAAATGTCTCTGTGAAAATATATCTGCACCTGACTTTTTAATGTTTTTAAAAATACTTTTCTGTTAAAAATGGCATGCTGCAGAGCAAAGCTTTATCCACTAGCAAATGAATTATTTGGAAAATAAATGAATATATCTTTGGGAAGAGGCAGTGGGAGGAAGCATAATCAGATTAATTGGTGCTTTATTACTGGCTATGCCTGCAGAGGCAGAGAGTTTTGAATTCTCATCAGTCATTCTATGATAATTTTAAATGTGCCAAGCAATCATCCAAAATTGGAGCTTGATGTACTTTATCTTCAGTGTCACTTGATCAACCCCGTTTGGACACTACACTTAGAAAAGAACATGAGCAAACTGAGGCAATATCAACTATCAAGATGGTATTACTTCTACAAAGCAAATCCTGTGCAGAGTGGTGTGATTCAAAATTTTTACTACTGATTCTGTGGGCATGGCTTGCTTGGTGGGCGTGGCTTGGTGGTCATGTGACTTGGTGGGCGTGGCCAAATAAATGTCACTCATGTCAAGTCGTCCCTCACCTGGCCCCTCCCTTCCCATCATTCTTTATAACACCCAGCCTCAACATATCTATAGTTCTGTAAAACTATTGTTCACTCTTTTTTGACTTTATTATCTACATACTATAGATGTACTTTCATGGACCACTGAAAGGAGGAAATGGCTCACATGCTTTGCCCAAGAATGTGATGCAACAGGCTTTTAAGCTGCTGCCAGAAAGAAGGTGGGGCAATGTATTTTCCAATGCACCAGAAAGCAAACAAGAAGCAATGGAAGGAAACTGAACAAAGAGAGAAGCAATCTAAAACTAAGGAAAAACTTCCTGACAGTTAGAACAATTAACCAGTGGAACTGCTTGCAACCAGAAGTTCTGGGTGCTCAATCACTGGAAGTTCTTAAGAAAAGACTGGACAGCCATTTCTCAGAAATGGTGTAGGGTTCCCCCCAAGTTCCCTTCAAGTGTTATTACCTTTCCCAGGATCACCACTTAGAGTTTGGCATTCCTGGCAGGGAGTTGGACTAGAAGACCTCCATAGTCCCTTTCAACTCTGTTAAACACACATGTATTTATGCTCTGGACTATAGACATGTAAACCCTGAAAAATACCTGGACAAAAGAAAGGCAGTAAAATCACTCTAGGTGTAGGGACAGTGTAAAATATTAACACATGATAAATAATGGAACTATTAAAAATAATAGCACAGTTTTTCCTCTCTCTCCCTTGCTTACTATTTCTTTCTTTCTTTCTTTCTTTCTTTCTTTCTTTCTTTCTTTCTTTCTTTCTTTCTTTCTTTCTTTCTTTCTTTCTATTTCTTTGTCTCTCTCTCTCTCTCTCTCTCACACACACACACACACCACATACTCTCCTTTCTTCCTATTTTTCTTTCTTTCTCTTTTGTTCTCTTCCTTCCTTCCTCTTTTTTCTATCTTTCTTTCCCTTCCTTTCTTCCTTGCTCTTTCTTTCTCACTCTCTCTCTCTCTTTCTCTCTCTCACACACACACACACACCCAAGTGATTGCCCTGGCCTTTTGCATGGCCGACCACACAAAATGGTGCAAACTCACCACAAAGCAACCCACACAATAGGTGCAATTCATGGCCTTTCCCTCCCCCCCCCACCTCCAGCCAAGTTTCCAGAATCCTCTATGCCAGAAAGTTCATTTCTCCTAATGGGGACATGAATGCATCTCCCTGCTAGGCTTCTCAGAGTTTAGAATGCGGCTCCCTTCCTCCTCACCATGCACCGGCTCTTTTACCTGCTGATCTTCTGAGCAAAAGGAAAAGCATGCCCTCACAATCTCATGCCTGCAACCAGAGCCAGGTTTGGAAAATGCATGCCTGAGGTGGAGCCGTGGTCCTTCTTAACAAACTCTAAACTATTGCTACTGCTGCAAGCAATGAATCCAGGCTTGGAGCAGTTTTTGGAGCTTAACAGCCATGCATTTTCATGCAGCTCCTTTAAACGGCTCCAAGCCTGGATTCCTCATGGGTACTGGAAATACTGGCTCCCCCCCCCCCGCCAGCCCAAACTCCCTCTCACTCCAGGCACTTTAACTCACAAGGGGAAACGATACTTCCAGCTCCCATGAGGAATCCAGGCTGGGAGCAGTTTTGGAGCTTAACGAACTGCTCCTCCATTCCCAGTCAGCTGCTTGAAAATACACAGTTGGGGCGGAGGAGCAGTCTTCCTTTAAACTTTTCCAAGCCTTGGTTCCTCGTGGGCACTGGCTAGTTGCCTTCCCCCCTGCCACCAGCTGCAGGAGGAAGGTAAGGATGCGGGGACAGTGGGGGCACCCCAGAAAGTGGTGGCGACTGGGTGACCAGGTTGGAGGCGTGGCTAGTCAGAAGTCACTACTGGTTCGGCGACCCATGCCTACTTGTCGCTACCAATATATATGCCAAAACTGGTGCAAACCAGTTGAAGCAGCCTGAGGACAAACATATGACAACAGTCTTTAAACATTCTAAGGGCTGTTCCACAGACAATGATTATTTTACCCATAAGAGGAATGTTTTACCCACAAGAGGGTCTGTGAGTTAAGAGAGGTTTCTTACAGTAAGACTGTCAGCCAGAAACCTGAAGCTGGATCATGTTCTGTCAAAGATGCTTCCAGGATATCCTGCTCTGAGCAGTGTGTTGAATTGGTTGACCCCTATGATATTTTACAACTTTGTGACTATATTTTATATTATCATTTTTGGACTATGTCATTCATTCCATTCTCACTTTATATATTTTTGATCATACAAATAAACATTTCTTATTCTTTGAAGAGGATACACTGAATGCATTGAAGAGCTGGCTGTTGTCCCAAGTCCTGTTAGGCTAGATAGTTCCCCTTGTTGGATTTTTTTTGTGTTGTAGACATTTTTGTATTGAATGGCTGGAGTTAAAACAACAAAATGAATTTGAAGGCTCAACACAAGTCCAGGATTAGCAATTGCCAGTCTCTGAAACCCTCTCATGGATTTGTTGCCTATTGACCCAAAATATCTGTTAAAGCTACTTGTGTCAGGTTTTATGTAATCTCCTGACACTTCAACTATAGATCAATTTTTAAGCTTGATTTGTCAGAAGACTCCCAGACCTAGCTTGGCTAAATTAGGATCTTTGCTGTATATAAGAACAAAGCCCTGGCATCTCTATTCTGTTATGATCAATCAAGTGTTTTGTATGCAGTTTCATTCTTAAGGTTTGACACCTGAAGTGTTTTCTTCTCTCCTTTCTACTCACAATGACAGCTACATGTCATGGCTTTTGAAGTCTTTATCATGGACAATTGTGCTATATTTACATTACAGCCATATATGGACAACAGTTAATTGTTCATGCCTTAATTATCTACAAACTTTAAACCACGGGAAGTGTCCTGTGCTGCTGCTTCTTCTGATCAGTTGGGGAAGTTTGTTTCCTTGCACCTCTACATCTTTTTCATCCGAAACTCTCTCCATATGTGAACTCTCTTTATCATCTGTAGGTCGAATAATTTCAATGACTGCTCATTAGTTGTGCCATAGTTTTCTTCTTTCTTTGAGTCAGAACTGGAAGAAGCTTATTCTATAGCCAGTGAGATGATTTAGATTTGTAAGAATAGTGCAAATATTAAAGGTTAAAGGAAGCCTGATCTGATACCTCATCGAAATATTCCAAATAATAAGCATTTCAAGAGGGTAAAACACATTCTGCTCCAAATTTTTGGTTCTCTTCCATTGAGGGTGTGCAAGGTAGCATTCCAGGTTTAAGAGGAAATACTAGAAAGTAAAGTCCATTTCCTATGTTGTTTGGAAGCTGCAGGCAAACGGATACAAGATTGATCTGTATTATGCAGGGCATGGTCCAATAAAGTTGACATCTAGCTTCTTAACAAACACATGGAAGGAAATAGCTGACAGGAAGCCGGTATGATAGCTGGTCGTGATATAGAAATGAGTTTCCTGGGAGGATAATCAATAGAGTGCTTGAAAGTGGTTTCAGCATAAACCAGTTGATTCTTAAGGAGGCCTGACATTTATGAAAAAAAGCAGCAGGCATCTAGAACAGAAGAAATTGGGTATTTGGTAGAAAAAGTGAGTCACCTGAAATGATGACAATTGTGTGAAATGCATTTAAGCATGAACTAAATCTTTATAAGTAAATATAACCATAGGTAAAAAGATTTGCTCGAGTTTTTATTCTTTATGATGATATTGCTGCTATATAACATTTGTCCTCTCTATCGAGGTATGGCTGAAAGGCAGGTGATGTTTTACTTCCAGGAAGTGATATAGATCTTTAAATATGTTTTGTGAACTATCGGTTTTGTCAGAAATCAGAAGATTGGGCAACATATAGTTCCAAACCAGTTGGAGGTAGAAAGGCATTTACAAGAGGAAATGATCAACTACCACTAGAATAGTATTTGGTTCTTTGACATATAGTAGTTATAAAGTCCAAGGAAACTATATCCTAAAGCCTCTGTCCATAGGGAAGACGATATAATAGCCTACATATTTTTGTTGTTTTCGTGGCAAGTGATATATTATGATGAAATAATTATTGGCATGTGGTCCATCCAGAGATAAAGTGATGTCATCCTACTCCCAATGAATATATAGCTTGTAAGGCCCTTTCCCGGGACTTTGGAAACACTAAATAAAAAATTGCATTAAAATTTTGTTGTTTAGCTGCTTGGTTGTAGAAATTCTTGCATTCTGTTATGGTTGTGAGCAATACAATTGGCCATTAATAAACTCAACTCTATAAAGAGGATTTCTTTCTTTCTCTTTTCTTTTTTTACTTTATATTAGAATTATTAAGTTTTTAATTTTTTTAAAAAAATCTTTAATACAAATTATATATTATAAAACAGAATTAACTCTCAAAGGAAATTTGATAGGCTGAGATAACAGAGTCAACGATGCTGCTTATAGCAGAAAATTAATTAAGTTGCATATTACTGCTAGTTTAATGCATGTTTCTGCTTGTCTGTACTCCACTTACTTTTTGGTTGTTCTAATCTCTGAGCTGTGAGGAGATGATGTCACCTCATTCCTTGACATGAAAAATGTGCAACAGTTAGGAAATTTGTTTGCAGAATGCCTTGCTTCCTACTAATGCAATACCTTTGGGTGCTTTTTAAGAAAGAATTTTAGAAGGACAATCTTGTGTGAAATACCCAGGTTCTCCACAAGATACAAATTGGTAAGAAATTTCTGGTGGGTGGTTGAGACTGGGTTAAACGGGTATGCACTTTAACAATGCTACATCACAGTTTGCCAACTAGAATGCCTTTTCCTTTTACCTTCTCTGCTATTAATAATAGAAGGCATACTATTAGCTTCCATTATTGAGGACCCATCTAAGTGTAGTGGGAATGCTGAGCTCTGCATCAACCTTTCTCCCCCAATAATTTTATTAAGGCCTATATTAAGCAGATAAAGCTAAAACAAAACCCACTCACACCTTATCACTCTATTTTAAATACAACCAGATACATCTCCATTCCAAATCTCACTCATTTTCTATAAACACATCTCTAATTCTTTAGTTCTCCTTATTAATAAGCAGAGTTCCAGTGAAAATTAATGAAAATACCTAATAATGTAATATACAATTCTCCTTTCCATTTAGTTTAACCCTTCCATCCCTCCCTTAACAATTTTGGAAAAAACTATTAAACAGGTACATTTCCATAAATAATAAACACTTATTTAGATACCAAAAGTAATGACATAGATTACAAATCATCCATTATACTATTAAACATTTTCAAAGGAAAAACTATCAAATCCAGCGATTTATTAAACATCACTAAATATAACAACACATTTTTTAACCATTATCAAAGAAACATTTCTTTTTCCCTTCTTTCTCCCAGGCATCCCATTGATAAAACTCTAACTCTGTTGTACTGTCTTTGCCTCTTTTCTCGAAGTCCTTATTATCTTTATTCAAGTTCATTTGAAATTTCCATCAAATAACTCCAATACATCTCTTACTGTATATTTCAATTTATAGGAGCAGTCTATGCCATTCTTTTGATACATTATTTTCATATCATTTTTGAATAAACATATAAATCCATTTGAAAAAAATTGAGCACTTAGAAATGCACAGACAATATTTCCTTTAAAGTGAACATCATGTTCTTTAGTAATTAACATTCAAAGTTTTGTTTTGTATTTAAAATGCAAACAAGGAATTTCCCCCATACCAGAAGATTTCTAATTAATTTTAAATTCAAATCAATTTCACAAAGTCATAGTTTTTAAAATGTATTTAAAAGTTTCCAGAAATAGAATTCTAAAGTCATTTCTTTCCTATATGTTAAAAATTTGCAAAAATATTACAAAGCTGAAAAGGCATAATTTTATTTCTTTTTAAATGGATTGAAGAGAAATTCATTTAGTGACTGGTAGGCTTGTGATTTTGAAGGTTTTCAATCTTAAAGAGACAATTAAAAAAAATAAAGTTCCAAAGTGATTAAAAAGATGAAATTTTGAGTTCATGAAAGGTTGCATTTAGCTTTCAGGATAGAACCTGTGATTCCCAGCTGATAGCAAGTGGCTGCAAAACATATGTTTCTGCCATCTACTCATTAAAAAAACCCACCTATTTCCAAGTAAATAAAGACAATCTTCAGATTTCTATTTGTTCCAGAGAGAATTTTGGCAGTCTGGCTTTCACATCCATCTGCCTTTTTGGCCATAATGCTCCTAAAATCTGTACAGTGGAGAAAAATGTGTCACCAGAAGTTCAACATTGCACCAAATCTAATGCCAATCTGAGCTATGTACGTGGTGAATGTGATAGCACATGGAACCCTTGATGTTTCATTTATAGTTTTTCCATCAGATTCCCAATATTCCCATTTTTATTGCATATGTATTAAGGTTACTCAGTTTCATTCCCCTCCCACTGACAGTTGAGCCAAGAAATGTGCTTGTTTGAAGACTATATTCTGATTTCTAACTCTTGTCTTGCTTTGTTTACTCAGAATCTATGTCTCTTTCCCACAGTTTCCTAAATTACAAAAAGATTGTACAGATGTATTCACTTTCTTTTTATGGTGCTCCACTGATATGTGTTCACATTTGTTTTACAAATTGAAAAATAAGGCTATCAGTTGCATGTTATAAACAACCCATTTATTCTCCCCTCCCTAATTTGATTTTGGAAAGCTGCTCTGGTTAATGTTTTCTCAATTGCAGTATTAATATTTTATGTTAAAACAATATTGGAAAACTTACATGAATAAATTTATTAAAATGTCAATATTTCCTTCTCTAAATATAAGTTTGCTTATGTATGAATTTTTGTACATTTCCAGATACATATGTATTTGTAAATGGAGGCTGCAGAATGCATTTTTTCCAAGTATTTTCAATCATTTTCAATAAATTTCACTGATGTAACTAGCCTTATTGGCTTTATGGAGTCATCATGATTGATAAACTTATCTTACCACATCATTGGATGATGCATGTAATTGGTTTTATAATACTGAATGATTAGCAGTTTGCATCAAATAACTACTGACTTGCTGTCATCTACATGCAATGAATTTGTATTGGCTGTTTGCAAAAGATTACAAAGGTCATGCAGTGAATTTTTGTCTTTAGTCAATATTGTCCTTTGTTTTTTATTGACATGTTCTGGAAAGATTTATCTCATTGAAAACCAAATCCTTGTATCAGCATGCCAGCCATGAGCAAGCTCAAAATGACTACAAACGTTCATTTCTTTGGTATTTATGTAATCATTCCCAATCTTCTTCCTGGTCTTATTCATAAAATCCAAAATGATATTGAAAGCAGTATGAAAGGACTCTGAGTAGCATTAGAATTGGATAAATAGTCTAAAGCATTTTCTGGAGTTTTGAGCAAACTTCATTTCTTTTTAAACATCTTTCATTTTAATTCCTTGAATCTTTCTTAGAAGAAATGAGTACATATACATGCACACACACGTGTATGTGTGTATGTGTGTGTGTGTATATATATATATATATATATATACATATATATATATAGAAAATGGGTAATCAGTGAAATAAGTACAAGTTTGTGAAACCATGAACTTTACAAGGCCAAAAAAGAGGAAGTAAAATAATCTTGTACAGTTGTCAGCGACTTATTTGGATAACACTTAAAATAACACGCTGGAAAGATGCGTAATTTCCAAATGAGGAAGGATGCAATTTGAAATGTTTAAAATAGAAAACATTTTGTTAAAAACAAGACTGTTATTCTTTGTTTACTTCTCCAGATTTAGCTGCCATTCTAAAGATACAACCTAAAGTTGTATATTCTTCTTGCATAGGATATATTATTCATTTTGTTTGAAAGTAGTAGCAGATGAGGTTCAGCTTTTTTTGTACTTCAGTTGGGAAGGAACAAACTGTAGCAATAAATGTAATCCATTTCTTCTCTCTCTCACTTTTTCAAATGGGTAAAAATACAAAGCTGGAAAATCCAGATGATCTCATAATTGGTTATTGATGAGTGCCCAGGGCAATACTGTTTCTGCTGATAAAAACTTTCTTAGAGCATGTAATGTCAACACTGATTTACTTTTCTAAAACAGAGAAGGATTGTTCCAAGCAAAACCAAGGAAAGCAGAGGTAATTACCTCAAAACAAAACAAAATAAAAACCAGAACAAGAAAGGTATTGAAATATCTGGTTAAAAAGAATGTTAAACTGCATATTAAGATGAACTGAAATATATGCTTCCTTTTTGTCTTTTTTGTTTTTTAGACCATATGCCAGGATCAAAAAATTGGTAAGGTTTCACTATAAATTCAACATTTTTTAACAGAAGAATAACATCAAAATTGCAAATAATACAAAATGTACAATACATATGATGATGGATCCTGAAGCAGCAGAGAGATAAGAGCCATCAAGAACTCAATGTTTCAAAGCCTTATTCTTTATGCCTTTCTGAAGAGCTTAATGAAATGTGGTGGCCTCAGAATTTCTATTTTTTCCTTGAGCATTCTAGTTTTGCATTTATTTATATAACCCTGAAGACTATTCTCTAAATAATCATTTTTTTTAGTTTTCCATATTAGTGAATTTGCCTACTCACAAGAATCAATACTCGCAGCACTTTCAAAATCATTTAAAAATATAAAATTATAGGTGGTCCTTGACTTACAATATTTTCATTTAGTGACCGTTCAATGTTACACCAGCGCTGAAAAAAGTGACTTATGACAGTTTTTCAGTTACAACCTTTGCAGCATCTCAATGTGATCAAAATTCAGATGCTTGGCAACTGGTTCATACTTATGACCGTTGCAGCATCCTGGGGGGGAGTCATGTGATTACTTTTTGCAAATTTCTGACAAGCAGAGTCAAATGGGGAAACCAGATTCTTTTAAAAACCAAATTACTAACTTACCAACTGCAATGATTCACTTAATAATTGTGGCAAGAAATGTCATAAAATGGGGCAAAACTCACTGAACAAATTCTCATTTAACAACAGAAACTTTGGGCTCAATTATGGTTGTAAGTCAAGGACTACCTGTATAATAAAAGATGTTTATCCCAAAATTATTAGGACTCTGGACACATCATCTGAACATATCACTGTTCTGATGTGATTGGAGGGGGGGGGGGACAGGGAGAGGGGACAGAAAGGATATGCTTGATATTGTTTAGGGAATATTATTATAGAGAAAAGTTTTAGAACATAATTAGATCTTAATCTTATATGAGGAACTGCTAGTACTTGTTTTTTAAAAAAGAGATGACCTTGTTTGAGAAGGAGGGAAATGTGAGCTGGGAGAAGAGAAAGAAGAAGACAGAAAAGAAGAAGACACTTGATATTGAAATCAATCAGAAACATTGCTCTAATAAGATCGAAGAAGACATATTGACTAGGAAAATAATTGTATGACAGATCAGCATTAGTATCTTATGCTTCAATTACAAGAAAACACACCTTTCTTTTAAATAGGCTTATGGATTCCCTTTTTGGGATTGCAATGTTTGATGCAAATGTTTTTCTGGACATTTTCATATGCATAATGTCATTTCATCCAGTTCTATCTATGCGAAGTGGGAGGTGAGATTCCCTGCCCCTCGTCTTCTCTTTCTCTGATAAAGTGACTTTTTAAAAATGTTTTCATTTTATTTTCGCTGACTACAATTACAGAGACTATGCTTTCAAGAGAAGCTTTCAGGGTGTGGTTGATAGTTCTTTTTCCAAGAGGGGGTCCTTCACATTAATCATGCCTTTTTCTTGTGGGCTTGTTATGCAAATTTTTTGACATGTTCTTCAGATCATTGATCCTGAAACTGAAAACAAATTTCTGATTTCTGGATGTGCTTGGAAGGACTCTATTATTAGCCAATCACTCCCTTTCAGAACCCCATGAATCTCTGTCCATCCACTGCCTTGCCACAAATCTTCAGCATTCAGCCAAGGGGCTCCCAGCAACAGTGTGGAATGTCTGGAAGGAAGCAGATTCATCATCCCATCCCCCGTGTGCACACAAAGCATAGAGAGTTTGCCCCCCCTCAACCTTTCCAGTTTCCACTTCAGGAAGCCGAGTCAGAAAGGGACTGCATCCAATCACAAGACAAAGTGAGGATGCATGGTTATTTGCCCTGTGCTGTGGATTGGCCAAGGATAACTTTCCTTCAACAAATTTCCTGGTGCATTGGAGGAGCACTGGTGGACCATTCTCAGGGGAGGAGTGCTAGTAGAGGATCATCCAATGATTGAGACATGTGCCCATAGTTAATTGTCCTAGACCCATATGAGAGTCAGTGTGGAATAGTTGTTAAAATATCAGGATATAAACCAGGGGACTATGCATTCTAGTTCTGTCTTAGGTACAAAGCTACCTGGGTGATCATGGGCCAGTCACTTTCTCTTAACCTAAGCATACTCATTTCTGAAAACCCTTGTCAAGAAAAATAAAAGGTCTTAGCTATATATAAGTTTTCTGTCTTTGATTCATATAGCTAGCTGGTACCTCATTATCTCCTTTTGCTATTTCAGACCATTATTTGTAGTTCACGTTATTGTGGTTATTATCCATTCCAGGAAAAAAAAAAAACTTCAAAAAATGAGGCTTAAAAAAGACAGTGGTGCTATATGCAAAAAAACAAATGGAGAAAAGAATATTTACATTTCACTGCAGCCAGAAAAGGATAAGAATGTTGAGAGCCAAGTTAAAAAATGTATAAAATGAGAAAGACCCAATTAAATTCCTTAGAGGAACAATGTAAAAGATTCTCACTATCCTAGATGTTGTGGATCAATCCTAACTCTAAAAGCATATGTTTCTTCTTAGTTTATTAATATTTTTGAAAAACTGAGTTCAATTAAAGTATGTCCAGAGAATTCTATTACGTTTAGTGAAGATTTGAATGTGGAAGGCAATGAGATGGCAACTTGTAATATTAATTCAGAAAGAACAATATATGTGCAGTGGTAATTTAAAAATATGACATAGCCTACATTTAAAAGTTTCTGGTAATGCCAGAACCTGTAATTTGATTTACAGTGTCGCTAGAATTGATTTACAAGACAAATATATGTCTTAGAAATTACAATTAGAAGTTACAAGTTCTAGGAAAAATATTGCTAAAAGAAAGAATAAATGCTATTACTTTAAAGAAGGGTGTGTGTTAATGTGTATGTGTATTCTGATTCTGCTGTTATACTTGAATTAATGGCAATATTCTTGTTATAATAAGACCCACGGTGATGAATGCACATCAGATATACACTGCTCAAAAAAATAAAGGGAACACTTAAACAACACAATGTAACTCCAAGTCAATCACACTTCTGTGAAATCAAACTGTCCACTTAGGTAGCAACACTGATTGACAATCCACTTCACATGCTGTTGTTCAAATGGAATAGACAACAGGTGGAAAGCAGAGGCAGTTAGCAAGACATCACCAATAAAGGAATGGTTCTGCAGGTGGTGACCACAGACCACTTCTCAGTTCCTATGCTTTCTGGCTGATGGTTTGGTCACTTTTGAATGCTAGTGGTGCTTTCACTCTAGCGGGAGCATGAGACGGAGTCTACAACCCACACAAGTGGCTCAGGTAGTGCAGCTCATCCAGGATGGAACATCAATGTGAACTGTGGCAAGAAGGTTTGCTGTGTCTGTCAGCATAGTGTCTGTTATGAACTAATAAAACACTTAAATAAAGTTTATCAAAACCTTTAGAAAATAGCAGGGTTCTAGCCCTGCACTTCTGATTGGCTGATAAATAGTGATATCGGATTGGTCCGTTTAGAAGAATCTGATTGGGTGTTAACGAGCCACTCTCATTGGTTAAGGGGGTTAACACTCCACGTTTCTTATTGGTTACTAGATCAGCAGCTTGCCTATAAAAGGGCTGCTGCTTCCCTAGGGTTTTTGCTCTGTTCAGAATGATTAATAAAGAGTTGAAGTTCACTGTTCACCGTCTCGTCTCCGTTCCTTGTGCCCATGCGCAGAACTTAACACTGGCGACGAGGATGGGATGTGGAGACGTCAGAGCTGACTGAACACTACAGAGCACTAATCAGAGCACATGGCTGAAGGCGCATCAACGGCAGAAACCATGACCGGTGGCACCATACCACCCGCTCCATTCGACCCGGCACAAGAAGACTGGGACTCATACATGGACTGGTTCCAGATGTTTCTGGAGACCAACAACTTGAAGGATGCCACTACTGGGAAAAAGAGAGCGGTATTCCTGACTCACTGCGGACCTGCCATTTTTAAGATGGCTAAGGCACTGGCGAAACCAGCTGAGGTGAAATCCATGGACTGGGACGTCCTCGAGCCCCTCCTACGGGCCCACTATGCACCTACCGTACCAACGCTTGTCCGAAGACATGAATTTTACCAGAGAGACCAGCGGAAAGGAGAAAGCGTTGCAGATTTCATCGCGGATCTCCGGAACCTGGGAGGCCTCTGCGGGTTCGCCAACCTCGAAGAAGCTCTAAGAGACACAATAGTTCTGGGTTTAGATGCACCACACATGCAAAGTAAGCTGATGGCAAAAGGCGACATCAGCCTTGCAGATACCATCGCTGACGCTACTGCAGCAGAAGCAATCTGGAAGTCGGCTGCCCGAATGCGCCGCACCAACGCCCTGCTCCGCCAACTCGCCGGCGAAACCTCACCTCGCCTTGAGGGACATGCAATGGCAACCCACCACAAGGACCTCGAATCGTCATCAGAAAGTGATGAGGAAGAAGTCAACTGGCTCCAGTCTGAACGAGACCAATGCGACCAGTGTAACCACAGACTGCAGTATCAATGCGCAGGTTGTGGGGCAAACCACCCACGATCAGACTGCAAATTCCTCGATGCGCTCTGCCATATTTGTGGGAAGAGAGGCCACATCGGAAAGGTCTGTAGAAGCAAGCTAGGAACCAGCCCACTTCAGAGGGGGACCAACCACCGCCAACCCACAGGAAGTCATCCTGTGAATCGGGAACATTCGAACCACCAATGGAACAACCACTCCTACAGAAATAAACCACTAGCCCACTCAACGAAACGAGAAGAGGCACACCAAACCATCACGATAGAGCACGCATCATCATTAGATGCAAAGAAGATCCGAATGAAGGTCGCCATCGAAAACCAGCCCTGCGTGATGGAAGTCGATTCAGGATCGTCCCTCTCGATGGTTTCCTGGAAGACCCTTAAACAATTAATCCCTGCCGTCGGGCGGCAAGACCTCAGAATCCAAAGAATCATTCTCAAGGACTATCAGGGAAACCGAATTCCGGTCGTTGGATTCAGCCTTGTCCAGGTCTCATTCAAAAATCGTACTGCATCCTTACCATTGACCGTCGTCAACCATGATCGGCCTAGCTTGTTAGGCCTTCAATGATTTGCTCCACTTGGGATTGAGGTAGCCGGCATTCACCAAACCAGCAGCGATGACCGGGAGGAGGCCCTCATCCAGGAATTCCAGGACGTCTTTGCAGACAGACTAGGAGAGTACAAGGGGACCCTGATATCATTTAACCTTAACCCTGAAGTAGCCCCCATCCGCCTTAAGCCTCGTTGAGTCCCTTTTGCCCTTAAACCAAAGATTGACGAGCAGCTTGATAAATTAATAGCCCAGGGTGTTTTAGAACCAACCGACTACACTTCTTGGGAAATCCCAATCGTAACACCCATCAAACTGGATGGATCGTTAAGGATTTGTGGGGACTACCGTGCCACCCTGAATCACGCCCTTCAACAGAACGCTTACCCGGTGCCGGTGGTACAACACCTCCTCCATTCCCTGGGGGGTGGAAAAGTCTTTGCTAAATTGGATTTAGCACAGGCATACCAACAACTGCCTGTAGATAAAAAAACAGCAGAGGCACAAACGATCGTTATGCACCGAGGCGCTTTTAAGTGCAACTGACTCCAATTCAGAGTTAGCGTGGCCCCAGGGATCTTTCAGAGCTTAATGGAGAGACTATTACAGGGAATAAAAGGGGTCGTACCATACTTTGATGACGTTTTAATTGCTGCCCCGAATAGAGAAATACTAAAGGAGCATCTTGGACTGGTTCTCCAGAAATTTAAAGACTCTGGCCTTAAAGTTAAAAAAAATAAATGTCAACTGTGTACACATAAAGTAGAATTCCTGGGGTACCTCATCGATAAACAAGGCATTCACCCCACCAATAGCAAGCCAAGGGCAATCAAGAACACCCCAAGACCCAGAAACAAGACTGATCTCCAAGATTTCCTGGGGCTTATTAATTTTTACAACATCTTCCTGCCCCACAAAGCGACCGTAGCTGAGCCCCTATATTGGCTTCTCGACAAAAAAGCAACCTGGGTTTGGGGGCACCGAGAGGAGCATGCGTTCCGACAAGTGAAAAACCTATTAACTTCAGATGCTGTTTTAATGCAGTATAACGAGACTTTGCCTTTAACAATTACATGTGACGCGTCACCATTTGGAGTAGGAGCCATTTTGAGCCATGTGTTACCAAACGGTAGTGAAGCCCCTATTGCCTATTTTTCAAGAACTTTATCAAAGGCTGAACGTAACTATAGTCAAATCGATAAAGAGGCTCTTGCTGTTGTATCTGCTGTTAAACGGTTTCATGAATATGTATATGGACGAGTTTTTACTATTGTTACTGACCACAAACCTTTGCTGGGGATTATAGCGGGAGACAAGCCAACCCCCTATATATTATCACTTAGATTGACTTGCTGGTCGGAGTTTTTGGCTGCGTACAATTATAAGCTGCAACACTGCCTGGGGAAAGCCATTCCCCACGCTGACGCATTGAGCTGTGCACCACTTCCGGAAACCGTTGATGACCCAGCTCCAACCCTTACAACGCTCCAGATTGAAACGCTACATTCACCGCCGCTAACAGCTAGAGATGTCGCAAACGAAACAAAACGCGATCCTATCTTAACGCGAGTTCTTAGCTGGTTCGAACGAGGATGGCCAGTAGATCGACTTCATCCCCTTCAAGAATCGGCAAACAGAACTTTTTTCGCAAAAAGGCTGCATCCTATGGGGGGATAGAGTCATCGTCCCAGAACGGTTACAACGAGCGGTATTAGGGCCACCCCGGCATCGTGCGTATGAAAGCGCTCGCATGAAGCTACGCATGGTGGCCGGGCATCGACAAACAGATCGAAGCTTGGGTAAAGACTTGTTATAAGTGCCAGGAAGTTAGCAATGCCCCACCAAAAGCAACTCCGACAGAATGGGAAACACCTCGGGGACCGTGGTCCCGCATCCATATTGACTTTGCGGGACCTACTAAGGGACATACGTTCCTATTAACAGTGGATCCCTCTTCAAACTGGCTCAAGATCCACGAAATGAAGAGTACCACAACCGAGTCCGTCATCCGGAAGTTAAACAGATTATTGCGATGCATGGACTGCCAGATGTTCTGATATCCGACAACGGACCCCAGTTTACCGCGCTCCCTTTTGAACAATACTTAGTGGACTGCGGTATTTGCCATGCGCTAACTTCGCCAGCACACCCTGCGGCTAACGGAAGAGCTGAGCGCATGGTACAGTTTGTTAAAAAAAAACCTCTACAAAATGGACTATGGGGACATTGAAGATAAGATAAACAGAATACTCCTTCTCCAACATATCACTCTGCACAGCATCACCAACAAGACTCCAGCGGAACTATTGATGGGACGCAAACTCCGCTCCCACCTCGACCGGCTTCACCTGTCTTACGAGCCAGAGAAACCCTGTGGGTCTAGCGGAAAATGCCACGAGTTCAAGATAGGTGACTTAGTTTTTGCCAGAAACCTTTCTGGCAAACCATTGTAGATCGAGGCCACTGTTATTCAAGCCACTGGACCCAGGTCGTACCGGGTGAAAACCTGCGATGGGAAAATATGGAAACGCCATATAGATCAGCTTCGCTCGAGGCTACAACCTAGTTTCCGTGACTCCGGTAACTCCCAAACTGAGGGGGGAGGGGATGTCAAAGAAACCGATTTTGAGATGGCGGAAAGCAGGAACGAAAGAAGTCAACCGTCGGGCATAACAAATGAAGAAGGATCAAGGAAGGGTGTGGCCTCACCACAGAGGAACACCTCAAGAGAGGCAAGCCCGCAAGGGCCAGAGGACAATGACAAGAACATTAGCGGCACCGAGTCTTCCAATGAGGAACCGCCAGCACCCGACTTGCCCGAAAATGTCCCGCCAAAACAGGCTTATGGACAAGAACCAGTGGGACAGCGTAAATCCAATAGACAGTCAAAGTAACCTTCCTACCTCAGAAATTACATCACCACACACCCCAAATGGAACTCAGGGGGAAGGGGTGTTATGAACTAATAAAACACTTAAATAAAGTTTATCAAAACCTTTAGAAAATAGCAGGGTTCTAGCCCTGCACTTCTGATTGGCTGATAAATAGCGATATCGGATTGGTCCGTTTAGGAGAATCTGATTGGCTGTTAACGAGCCACTCTCATTGGTTAAGGGGGTTAACACTCCACGTTTCTTATTGGTTACTAGATCAGCAGCTTGCCTATAAAAGGGCTGCTGCTGGCCTAGGGTTTTTGCTCTGTTCAGAATGATAAATAAAGTGTTGAAGTTCACTGTTCACCGTCTCGTCTCCGTTCCTTGCGCCCATGCGCAGAACTTAACAGTGTCCAGAGCATAGAGGCGCTACCAGGAGACAGGCCAGTACATCAGGGGATGTGGAGGAGGCTGTAGGAGGGCAACAACCCAGCATCAGGACTGCTACCTCCACCTTTGTGCAAGGAGGACAGGAGGAGCACTGCCAGAGCCCTGCAAAATTACCTCCAGCGGACCACAAATGTGCATGTGGCTGCTCAAGTAGTCAGAAACAGACTCCATGAGGGTGGTATGAGGGCCCGACATCCACAGGTGGGGGTTATGCTTACAGCCCAACACAGTGCAGGACGTTTGGCATTTGCCAGAGAACACCAAGATTGGCAAATTTGCCACTGGCACCCTGTGCTCTTCAGAGATGAAAGCAGGTTCACACTGAGCACCTGTGACAGACGCGACAGGGTCTGGAGACGCCATGGAGAATGTTCTGCTGCCTGCAACATCCTCCAGCATGACCGGTTTGGCAGTGGGTCAGTAATGGTGTGGGGTGGCATTTCTTTAGGGGGCCGCACAGCCCTCCATGTGCTCTCCAGAGGTAGCCTGACTGCCATTAGGTACTGAGATGAGATCCTCAGACCCCTTGTGAGACCATATGCTGATGCGGTTGGCCCTGGATTCTTCCTAATGCAGGACAATGATAGACTTCATGTGGCTGGAGTGTGTCAGCAGTTCCTGCAAGATGAAGGCATTGATGCTATGGACTGGCCCGCCTGTTCCCTAGACTTGAATCCAATTGAGCACATCTGGGACATCATGTCTTGCTCCATCCACCAATGCCATGTTGTACCACAGACTGTCCAGGAATTGGGGGATGCTTTAGTCCAGGTGTGGGAGGAGATCCCTCAGGAGACCATCTGCCACCTCATCAGGAGCATGCCCAGGCAATGTAGGGAGGTCATACAGGCACATGGAGGCCACACACACCACTGAGCATCATTTTGACTTGTTTTAAGGACATTACATCAAAGTTGGATCAGCCTGTAGTGTTTTTTTCCACTTTAATTTTGAGTGTAACTCCAAATCCAGACTTCCATGGGTTGCTAAATTTGATTTCCATTGATATTTTTTGTGTGATTTTGTTGTCAGCACATTCAACTATGTAAGAAACAATGTGTTTAATAAGAATATTTCATTCATTCAGATTTTGGATGTCTTATTTTTGTGTTCCCTTTATTTTTTTGAGCAGTGTATATATATATATATATATTTACTTCATCTCAGTAAATCACCAATGCTGTACAGTTTTCTGATCCTTGAGTGTCTAAATAACACAATTATATTTTTGAAACATCCAAGCATATCTTCCTTTCTGAGATAGAAAGCAATCTAAAGATGAAAATATGCTTTCACTCAAGCTATACTTTTCATAATTATGCATCTTCAGGGTTTTATAACGACCAACTTAATCACTTTTGCTGTTTAGAGGGGCATAACAGCCAATCATGATAATGACTTTGGTATTTGGTAGGAACCATTTAATGCCCAAGAGCTCTTGTTGTCAGCAACTTGATGCTACTTAGGTTTGATAGGCAGCCTCTCATTAGCACAAACTACAAAACCTCTGGCAAAAGCTCATTTCTTTAAAACAAACTCTATTCATTGATATGAAATAGCTCTAAGGACATTGATTACCTGACCTCAATTCATACATGTCATCAGCAGAACTGACAGCAATTAAAATACTTATATCTCTATTTCTCTAATAATTTTGAATCACAGATTACTTCCTTTATAGTTAATCTAAGAAATTTTTCTTCTAACTTCATTCTTTTCTTTTAATTGCACACCACTTTTCCCAATGTCTAAACTCTTGAAGCCTGACTTCTGGAGACACATGGCAAATTGAAGATGCCTCTGCAAAAACAAACCCAAAAAACTGCAGCAAAGACCAAGGAATGGTGAATAGTCTGATTCTTTGAAACCTGTCTAGAAAAAGCTAAAACAGTAGGTTGTCCACCGGTGCACTAGATGGCTGGTCCTCATGAGGCCAGCAGATGACAGGATCAGCCATGTTGCTGCAACGGAGTGAAGACCATTAAAGCAAGGCTGTCAAAATTGTGGTGGGCAGGCCAGAAGAATCGCATGCTGGCCATCCCTTCACTTGGTTTAGTGAAGGGGGAAAAAAATCACAATATGTCAAATGTTAATGCTGTGACGATACAAGTTTGACACCCCTGCTTTAAAGGACAATACATTTGCAAACGTCACTTTCTAGTTACTTTTGGACATTGCTCCTTTACCATTCTTCAACTTCTGAAGAAGAAAGT
The DNA here is from genome assembly GCA_033807585.1 of Hydrophis major. Lineage (NCBI taxonomy): Eukaryota > Metazoa > Chordata > Lepidosauria > Squamata > Elapidae > Hydrophis > Hydrophis major. Next base: position 112,017,546 of record CM066332.1, read on the forward strand.
TGTCACCTAGACAAGACACAAATTTCCCGGTGTATCTGTCTCCTGTCTTTTCTTAGGATGATGTAGAAGCTGATAAGGCAAACATCTGACTTAATTCCCCTAGTCATATCTTAAAACTGAAGGAAATTGTCTGCTTTTTCTTTACTTCCCAAATAAGTTAATTTATACTGAGAAAAAACTCTTTAACTGATAATTAAACTCCCTTTGATGCTTTCTAATCTTCCTCTTCTTTCCTTAATTACATTTGCCCAGTTGAACTAGATATTTTTTCAAGATGTTTAACTTTCCTGGTTCTTTTTTTTTTAATGTCTGATATATTTATTTGACTAAGTATTACAAATTAGAAAAGGACCAATTGGATTTTTTTTGTTCTGTTATCCAAAATAAGACTTTCTTTATATTAAGGAACGTTAATATATATGAAGGTCAAGATCAATTTCTCTGTGATTCCTATATTGGGCACTGAACAACTTGGAAAAATTAAAATGTAGAATTCATTAAAAAAAACTAGTGCTTTTCTATCTTGCTTATTGCTCTATGAAGAATTTCAGACTTTGATATAATTATCTATATTATAGTGCAATTTTATTTTGTCAGTTTTTTTTAATGATCATAACTACTAGAAATAAATGAATGACTACTAGAAATTAGCTATTGAATGTCTGGATCTTAAGGGAATAAAGGACTATGAAAGTAATTATCAGTAATTTGTAAAATATGCAACTGATATATTCTTAATCATGCTGTAATTGAAGCTATTGTGTAATGAAATATATTTTGATTCACATCTTTAACCTGTGAGAAAGAATACTTTAAAATACATAAGAAAATCATGCTGTGGCAGAGTGAAGACCTGTCTAGTCTGAAAAAAAGCTGAATATAAAGCTTATCCTGCAAAAGGTGCATACATATATAGAAAACTTATAAAATGTTCTTATCATGTAATACATCTGCCTGAAACCCTTCTTTATTATCTAAACTTCTGTCTTGCCTCTCCTTGGCTCATGTCCAGGAAGAAACCCCAGGACAGTGAATTGATTTGTTAATTGTCCAAAAACATAAGTATTAAAAAAATCATCCTAGAAATCTTGCTTGCAAGATCTGTTTGCCTTTCCCAAGCACTCTCACATAGATTTGATCAATAGTAGACTAATTTAAATCATTTGGGATCAATTGATAGGCTTTTCCAAGGTCCCAATTATCTGAATTAACAGCAGTTTCTTAAGAACATTGTGGCTTATCTTTCATTTTACTGTTTTTATACCTTTAGCATAGCATTTACAGAGATGGCATATACAGTATATCTTAACTTTAGACTACAGGTAGAAGTTCATATTCATAATTTATAGTGTGTAATTATATTCAGGCTGTGTGCTGATCCCTTTGACTACGAAAATGTTAGTATTTTTCAACTTCAGAAATCTGCAAAGTGGCAAGTGTAATATAAAATATTATGGTAATCCAGTACTCAATTTACCTGTAAAAGGACAGAGATACAGCAGGGCTTTTGAATTTCTTAGAAGAAAGCCCAAGTGATCATGGCAAAGATCTATTGTGGTCTATCTTTCCATCGCATACATCTTGTCAACCATGTACAATCAGCATGGCAAAAGTCTTTTTCTGCTTTATGTAAGGCATTCCATCTGTGATTCTGGAGGTAATATATATAACCATCAAAATCAGGATCTTCAATTAGCATACAGCTATTGACAGTGCTTTTCTTCGATTAATTAGTCAATTTTTCTTTTAAACCTTCTAAATTTAAGTTCATCATTATATGAGATTGAAGTGACATTTACCTATACATTACTGAAAAAATTACTTTTTAAAATTCTGAATCTCCCTGAAGGATTTTCACTTGGATAGATGATCCTAGATTCTAATGTGAGAGGTATAGGAAAACCTTTCTCTTACCGAGAAATGAATGAATTTATAGATTTACTTCCATGTCCCTTTCAAAATCTGCCTTATTTATAAGATAAATAACTGCAAATGATATAGGTATTTGACTTGCTGTTGGATTACTAAATCAAAAATAGAATAATATGCATCTCTTTTTAAATCTAATATTTGAATAGCCAACAGGATTTTAACTTTCTTGGAAAGTTTCTCTGAAACATTACTGTTAACAAATAATGAAGAACCATTAGACAGGTTGCAAAGCAAATAGGTAAGGAACATCATCACTAATTTAAGTGCAGTCCCAGACAAATCTTCTTCCAATCTTCTACCTGAATATTGATAGTATGCAGGGAAAACCACTTTGATAGATCTAAGGAATGGACTCTAACTGAACGCAAAGGATTATGCTGAAATTGGATATTTTCCCTCTGTTTGGGAAAGTAATTAACAATCATCATTAGATGTTGTGTAGAGCAAATTGGGCAGCAAGCGATTTCCAGTGGCTTTGATCATTCACAGCATCTTCGGCTTTATTCCAGGAAATAATTAACAATGAGTCTTATGAAATGGAACATCGTAAATTACTACATCTAAAATATATAGATGACGTTTAACATCTTTTCTCAACCACAAATTTCCACTAATTAAGGATGGCTTTGATAATGAATCCAGAAAACAAAGGCATGGAAATATAGAACTGAAAAGAAATTCAAGTTTCATCTATTCTTATTTATTCCAAAATAAAAGATAAACATTTGAATAGGAATAATAATAGTAAGTAAGTAAGAATTCAGATGTAAAACAGACTTAACAATTGTCAATAAGAAAGACAAAAAAGACTGGACGATGGCAGCAAGATAGGAGAGAAAGAACTGGAGAAAATCACAAAATACACAGACCTATAAATATGGGTAGTGGTTAACAGGTCACTGAATGGGTGTTTGAAGTTAGGATAACTCCACCAAAAGTTATATATAAGCCTGTTTCAAACTTATGGTGGCCGAAGTTTCCCAACAGTCATTCTTCCATTATGACCAACCACAAGGATGCTGCACAGTGCTCTTCCCTCTCTTCCCTCCATCCCATCTTGATGGGACCCCATGACAATTGGGGCTGCTCCCCATGTGTCCTGAGGACTGCACTTTTTATTTAGCTGCTGATGGTAAACAAACTGCAGAAAGGCTTTTTTGAAAGCTTCTCCAGCATTGGAGTGCAATGCTGACCCCTAATCTACCTGGACTGTTCCTTTCTACTAGCCTGCTTTTGGTCTGCAAGGCCTTTTACTTCTGGTGAGCCTTCTTTATGGACTCAGCTGAGTGGCGGGCCTCTCCTACTAATGAGGTACCCCATGCTTGATTAATGATTTTCACATTTGTTTAATGATGGCATCAGGGAGAACTGGGGGTGAGATCATTAAATCAAACTGTCTCACTTAACAGTTGTCATCACATTTAACTGTAATGGGCATGCTCCATTTTGATCATAGATGGAGGTTGACCTACAGAAGTAGAATGAATGTGGCAAAAGAAAGCAAAGATGGTATCATTAGTAATAGGCACAATCCCAGAATAACTGAAAAAAACACTTGAACACCATCAGCGCTGACAAAATCACCATTAGTCAATTGCAAAAGGCAGCCTTACTGACAACAGCTTACAACCCGTAACAATCAAACAACATCTTCCTATCCCAGGTCCTTGGGAAGGACTCAATGGCTGAATAAAAATGCCAAATGCAGTCTAAATATCTGGCTGATTGTGAAACCAACTGTAATAATATGTGAGGCTAGGATTTAGGAAAAACAATTGGAACAAAAATACAAAATACTGGGATCATAATTCATAACTTTTTGGTTCTTAGTAGTTGAATTATTAAATTTCTACCAGTCTTAATGCTTACAACGATATATTACCCACAGATATGTTAAACTTGTATTCTGTCTAACTTTCAGTGACCTTGGCTGGCTCAAGTAAACAGCTGTAGCTGATCTCTGTACCTAAGAATACAAATTTAACTCTGTGTACCATTTGTTTATGTTATCTGCTTTAAGAAATTAGCCCTGGAATTCAGGATCCACAGTCATATCTGTCTTGAGAACTATTAGTTTTAAAAGTACACCCTATAATATAAGGGTGACCCACATGCACTTAGGAGTCTGAAACATTGTTGTTAGAAGGACCATCACATTAAATCAGTAGAGAAGTATTTTTTGATCAAGGTCTCAGGAACAGAAATGAAACAGTAGTTCATCTCTCTTGGCTCCTACAAGCTGCCCTATGTGACAAATAAAGTTCTATTTCTCATTAGTTTCATATAACACACTGTAGCATCTTGAAATGAGGGCATATTTAAGACCACAGTTAAGAGAGGGATTGGAAAGTGTATGAGTCATAAATCAGAGCACTACTTTAGTTCTCCAATAGAAGAAAATTAATCTTTCTGTCTTTCTCTCTCTCCATCTGCACCTCAGAGACTTCAGAGTGCAGCTCAATTATTTTTGAATACAGCATGCACTTAAAAAAAAAAACTTATGTCAATTTTTTTAAAATAATAAACACTGAAACTAGTAAACCAATGCCAAATCATTAATGATTCAGGGTGCTGGATTTAGTGGTAATGGAGATAAAATGGTGAAGAAAGATATGGTTTTTGATTTTAGGGCTGCTTATAAATCTTTCTAGGTTATTTCTATAAAGTGTCCATGGTGGCTTTCCTTGTAGCTTGTGAAGGACAAAGGGGATATAAAAATCAGTTCCTCTGATAAAGAACTAATCAAAAACTTTCCTATCTTCATATAACTCAAGATCAGTTCCCCAATCCCTGCTGCTACATTAAGTTGAACAGTAGAAGATAGATGTTAATATTAGTTAGGACAATACCAGAGATGATATTCAGCAGGTTCTGACCAGTTCTGGAGAACTGATAGTGGAAATTTTAAGTAGTTCAGAGAACTGGCAAATACCACCTCTGACTGGAGATTTTACAGTATCCTTCCCCTGCCACACCCACCAAGCCACGCCCACAGAACCAGTAGTCAATCCCACCACTGGATAATACAGTTTTGCTATTGAATATTGAATATCTGGTAGCTGCTGAATTCAAATAATGTGTTTTCTTTTTTTAATTTGCCTCATTTATATAGTAAATATTTTAAAATGGATTTACACTTTATCAAACTTGGCTCTAAGACAATAATCTTGTTGTGCTTTTAAAGTTGTAGCAACGTTTCAGCAGAATTTCATCTGCCATCATCAGGCTTCTGTATAGTGTTCATCTGTGAGTCAGACTTTTACAGTGGTTTCAGATTTAAATTTGGGGCAGCCTATTGCTGTGCCAGAATGGTTTTTCCTTCCTCCTGATTGGTTGGGAGTCTTGGTCTGTGTTTATTGGTCTTGGAGTTTGCTGTGTTCTGCTTGATTGGTGTTTCTGATATCTTCTGTCTTTTTTTTGGGGGGGGGGCTCTTTTTGTATCTTGATTGGCTGAGAGCATTGGGTTACTTTATTGAAGGCCTTTAGTGCAGCTTGGCTTCGGGTAAATGGACGGCTATCATTAGTTAGGAAGCTGGGTTTCATCTGGGTGCCTGGTTGGGGTGTGTTTGAGCTGGAGGTATTAGGGGGGATCTGTTTGTGCCCAGGTGTTTGCCTGGCTTGTGGTGTGGATATTTTTTTGTTTGTGAGTGCAGGCTTCCAAATGATTGACAGCCTGGTGGAATCATCTCTTCTGTTCATGCTTTCTGGTCTTTTTTCAATCTCTATGGCTTCTCTGATGATTCTGTGGCTAGGGTTTTCTATAGTGGCTAGGGTTTTGGTGCCATTGAAGTTGATGCTATGACCTGTGGCTTCCATGTGTTGGACTAGTGAGGAAGTGTGTTCCAGCTTTTTGACTGCATTTTTGTGTTCATCCAGGCGGGTACTTATTCTTCTATTGGTCTGTCCAATGTATGTGGCTGGGCATGATGCACAGGGGACTTTGTATATGCCTTGGTTTTCCAGGTCAATTTTGTCTTTGGGGTTTCTGAGGATGGCTGCTATTTTTCTGTCTGTTTTGAAGGCAGTCTTGATGTGATGTCTGTGTAGTACTTTACTTATTTTGTCTGTAGTACCTCTTATGTAGGGCAGGACAGCTGTTCCATAGGTCTGTTCATCTTCTGGGTCTCAATTATGTTTTAGTGTGTTTTTGTGTATCAATCTGGTGATTTTGCTTCTGTGGAAGCCGTTGGCTGTCAGTACTTTAGTCAGGGTGCATAGTTCAGTCTTAATGTGTGTCTTGTCTGCCAGGCGTTTGGTTCTAGTCATTAGTGTTTTAGCCACGGAGTTTATCCGTGCTGGGTGGTGGTGGGATTGGGCGTTGAGGTAGCGGTTGGTGTGTGTTTTCTTCTGGTATATGGTGTGTCCTAGTGTGCCATCTGTTTTTTTGTAGATTAGTACATCTAGGAATGGTAGTTGTTTGTTTGTTTCCGTTTCCACGGTGAACTTTATTTTGAGGGGGATGTTGTTTAGGTGTGTTAGGAAATTGTTTAGGTTTTCTTTTCCATGGAGCCAAATCACAAATGTGTCATCAATGTATCTTAACCAAAGTTTGGGTTTGTGGACCAGAAGAAAACACACACTAACCACTACCTCAATGCCCAATCCCACCACCACCCAGCACAGATAAACTCCGTGGCTAAAACACTAATGACGAGAACCAAACACAATGCTGCCAGCCAATCAAGATACAAAAAGAGCCAAAAAAAAAAAAAAGACAGAAGATATCAGAAACACCAATCAAGCAGTACACAGCAAACTCCAAGACCAATAAACACAGACCAAGACTCCCAACCAATCAGGAGGAAGGCTGCCCCAAATTTAAATCTGAAACCACTGTAAAAGTCTAACTCACAGATGAACACTATACAGAAGCTTGATGATGGCACATGAGATTCTGCTGAAACGTTGCTACAACTTTAAAAGCACAACTATGATGATGTGGGAAAATACCTGAACTAAGCTGAATGCCATACATGTAAGTACCCGCGAAAACTTAAGAAAACATAGATATATATATATGTACACATATATATATATCACAACTACTATGACGTGAGAAAATACCCAAACTAAGCTGAATGCCATACACACACACACACACACACACACACACAGACACACACACACACACACACACACACATATATATATATATATATATATATATATATATATATATATCTTTGGTTATTCGGGTTTTCTCCCGCGTAAGATTGGAAGTATCTAGGCAACGTTTCGATGAAGTCTCATTCATCATCTTCAGGCTTGGTCTTCAGCTCTGTGCTTCTCAGAGTGATGTGAGCTTGCAGCTGCTTCTTCCTTTTAACTGCTAGTGGGGGTGTGACTTGATTGGGTGGGGGCTTGGATGTGTTCTGATTGGGTGGGGGTGTGTTCTCATTGGTTGGTGGTTTGGCTGTGTTCTGATTGGCTAGAGGCGTGTTCTGTTCAGGTGGGGGCTTGATTGTGCTCAGGTTAGTCTTAGTTGCTGGAGGGTTTGAGCTGGTGAGCTGTGATCTTGCTGTTTGGCTTCGAGTTCGAAGACGCCTCTAGCCAATCAGAACACAGCCAAACCACCAACCAATGAGAACACACCCCCACCCAATCAGAACACATCCAAGCCCCCACCCAATCAAGTCACACCCCCACTAGCAGTTAAAAGGAAGAAGCAGCTGCAAGCTCACATCACTCTGAGAAGCACAGAGCTGAAGACCAAGCCTGAAGATGATGAATGAGACTTCATCGAAACGTTGCCTAGATACTTCCAATCTTACGCGGGAGAAAACCCGAATAACCAAAGATCCACATACAAATACCCGCGAGAACCTCAGAAAACAAATATATATATATATATATATATATAATGGCCAGTTCCATAATCTGAAGCATCATGAATTTAGGCAAAGCCTGAAAAAGATTATTATCATTTTAATTACTTGTATTTCTTCAAATGTTAGTTTGTAATGTCTGTTTTCTACCTTATTAAAACTTGTGATTTAACACTTTGGGGTAATTGCTTCATTTAACATCATTTTGACCAACATCATTTTAACTAAATGAATGAATTGTAACTAAATTCTTCACTTCCCGCAGTTTGTTCTCCCAGTCTTTTAATCACTTTGCTAGAGATTTTACCTGCATTTTTAGAAAAATATTCATGAGTAAAATATAGTCGCATTGCACTCATGGCGGCAGTCAAGAATGTCCAATCTTTTATGATATGATAATTACCTTTTGTTATATTACATTATATAATAATTATTATATTAATATATTATAATCTCCTTCATTATATAATATTCTCTACATTTCCTATGTTTCCCATACTTCAATCCCAACAAGATTGTGAGTTCCACTCAGTGAGCTGTTTTATCAGCAATGAAAGTGTTACTGCTAAAAGTGAATGTTGCTTTGAAAAATCATTAGAGAATATCTTCTCCTAGAGAAATCTGTATCAGTCACAGCTTTGATTTCTCCATCCATAAATTTGTAGAGAATTCTGATGTATCATTTGCAGACAGCTGTCAAATTGATAAAGAGGATGGATATTCTCCCCCACCTTAAGATGAAAAAGTTTGATAGTTTTGTCTCACTCAATTTGGTAGACAAACAATACTATGCTTTGCATAATCAGATTCTGCAAACCTTGAATTAGATTTACAGCACACTTTCTTTTCTCACCAAAAATGAACTTAGCTTCTTTTTGTTTTCATAGGTGGAAACATGGCTAGTCAAAAATGAAATGTAGCCTGAACTTTATGAGAATACATAAGCTGATTTTGCCTTATTATATAACTAAAAATGGGTATTTAAGATTTTGAAGAAAATTTTAAGAAAATAAGTTTTGACATTATTCTGGAACATATTGGTCCCTTGCTGTACTTTATACAGCATACTAAAGAAACAAATATAAAGATTTCACAGCTGATTTCTTTAATACTATGTGATAAAATATAACTTTACCTTGAGATTTGCAGTCATGCCAGTTTGGAGTGATATCGGATCTTTATTAAGTTTCATTCTACCTTCCTCTAAATTATATCAATTTTCTTCAACTTGCTGCTATATTGGCTGGGCATTCTGACACATGTACACCTAATCCTTGTAAGCCACAAGAAGGTAACAATATAAATTTAAACAGGTTTTCTAATTTTTCTTTGTAATATAAATATTATTTATATAATATTTACTTAGAAATAATGGACAAAGTCAGCAATTTAATTTTCCCATTCCTTTATGCCTGATATTTTAGAATATCTATCATTAACTTTGTTGGAGAAGGAACCCAATAGGTAATGGGGCTATGTAGGGTCTTCTTCAGACAAGGAAGAAATTCTATTATCTCAGAGTATGATTCAAGCTGAAAAATAGTTGGATAGTTTAAAATATCTTTTAAGATATAATTGTTTAACACCTGAGATTTATACCTCAATGAACATTGCTACCACTTCTAATCTTTGGATTGATTCTAACAATTGCAATGGGAATATTATTCCTTGTTGAGGATTTCCATTCTCCAGTGATGTTATCCAAAAACATTATATTGTATTCATCTAGGAAAAAAGGGTTTTGTGTCCACATTCTTGTACTACTGCTCCAAGGGAAAAACAGTGGTTAGCTGAATGCTGTAAAGATCTATACAAAGGAATATGCAAGTAATCTCCAGGTTGACAGCAACACTGTTTAGGCTATTAAAACTAAAAATCCTATAAAAGTTATTTATAGTCAGTATAAACTGAACTGTTAACCATACACATAAAAGGGTATAACTCCAGTGAATGATGCAGGTTTTATTTTGTTTCAAAAAATAACTGGGTCTAAATAACGACCACAGGTCTAATATTACAAACCTGTAAACACATCTGGCCCTTTAGAATGAGGTAATTCTTTCAAGCTTATTTACTCACACCCATAACCACACACACACAACACATTCACACAAACACTCAAATATTTGTTAAGCCTAACTGTGAGTTAGGTACCTGTAAAATGCTTGGAGAACACTTTGTGAAGTGTCTGAAGCAGTTTGTGAGATGCAAAGCAACTATTCTCCATACTGTCAGAATATATTAAAAATGTTGCCTCTACCTTTAGACTTTTGGTTTGGAACATCAAATTCTCTCCACTTAGTTTCCTAGAAACATGCAGGAGTGAGTCGCCAGATCTAGTCTCATGTTTTCTTTTACATGGTATATTGCTCCCTTTTTATTTTCTATATTTTTATTTTCTATATTTTGAAAGCATAAAAATAGGTCAATACATTGTAACAAATGACCCAGCTCTCATCATGGCTCGGTTCTTACCTTAAGCCAGGGGTGTCAAACTCAAGGCCTGTGCATCCTTTGTACTAAATTTAAATATTACAGTCATTTAAATATTACAGTAGCTGAATTCATACAACATACTAAGCCAAAACCAAACAAATTATTGTCTTGTTATTAATGAATGAGGCTAGAAATCAGGAAACCAGGAGTTCTACTCTCACTTAAGGCATGAAAATCAGCTGGCTGGGTGACTTTGGGCCAGCCACTCTCTTTCAGTTTAATTGAGGGTTACTGTAAATAGGGGGAAAAGGTGCATTAGACATCTACCCTGCTCTTGTGTCAGTGTGAACATTGTCATCCTTGACCACCTTTATCATCATCTTGATCATCTTATTCATTCTGCTAAAAACTGAATAAAAATGAACTGTGTGCTTAAATTATCTGGTAAAACTTTCAGAAAGTCTGTCAACTCTCTGCTTGGACTCAAAATCAGCTGCAAATAATAAGGCTGAAAGCAGTCAGGTCCAGAAGAGCATACAGTATATTGGTGACAACACCAATATATATTATCCACACACTCTGAAAATTTAAAGAGGAAAGCAGAATCACTTCTTTACTATTGAACTTTACTAGTTCAGCTTTGTAGAGGGCTGATTTTATGATTACTGGATTTATGATTAGTGGATTTATGATTATCTGGATTCAGTAAACATTAAAGTCATGGTTAGATTTGCTTAGCAATGTGTCTTGTCCAATACAAAAGATAGTCACTGTAGCTTTGTATCTATTAGTCCAGGGTATAAAGGCAACCACTAAAAGTTAAGGTTGTTTATTTCTATTACTGCTCATCCCCAAACCCACCTGCTAACTGTACAACGACAGAATAATTATAGAGAATAAATTAGGGACTTATGTCCTTTTTAATAAATTGCATCTCCTTTTTTCTTTTCCAGAATATCTCCAAGAATTAAAGATGATTTGACTGATATTTGCCTTTTGAATTATTAAAGAGTTTATTTCCTCATACCTCATCTTAAATCTCTTTTCCTCAGGCTCTTATGTCATGGTTGACAGTGATAATTTCACAATTAGGAAAGAAAACAAGCTTTCTGCAAGTAAGGTAGATATTTGGCAAGTAGTGCTTCAAAAGCTAGAAATATCACACTTTTTTTTCCCTGTAGAGTCCTTGGTACTCTCTGAGCTTGGTTCTTTGCATACATACATACATGTCTCGGAGTAATGTGAGCTTGCAGCTGCTTCTTCCTTTTAACTGCTAGTGGGAGTGTGACTTGAGTGAGTGGGGGCTTGAGTGGGGGCTTGGCTGTGTTCTGATTGGGTGGGGGTGTGTTCTCATTGGTGGGGTTTTGGCTGTGTTCTGATTGGCTGGAGGTGTGTTCTGTTCAGGTGGGGGCTTGGTTGTGTTCAAGTTAGTCTTAGTTGCTGGGGGATTTGAGCTGGTGAGCTGTGATCTTGCTGTTTGGCTTCGAGTTCGTGGTCGTGCCACAACTTCATGGTGGGTGTCAGTTCACTTCATGTATGGCTCAGAGGGGTTTGAAGTGGGTAGTGATGCAGCTGCAGTGCGGCTTCTGGTCCGTGGTCGTGTCTCATCTTCTGTGTAGGTGTGAGTCTGCTTTCTACATGGAAGTGTGGTGGTAGCATCTTGTGTGGCCCTCGTGCATGTGGGTCTGGTGTCATTCTTCATGTTAGGTACTCGTTTATTCATGAGGGTGGGTTTCCAAATGGCTGGTAGGTGGGAGGTATCATCTCATTTATTCATGCTGTGTGGACATTTTTCTATCTCTATGGCTTCTCTGATTATTCTGTTGTTGAAGTGTTCTGTTTTGGCGATAGTTCTGGTATTTTTAAAGTCAATCTCATGTCCTGTGGCTTTGAGGTGTTGGACCAGGGAAGAGGTTGGTTCTTCTTTTTTGATTGGACTTCCATTCAACTGTCTCTTCCACAGGTGAGGAGGTCATCATCAGTTCTTTCATTTGTATCTGGGATAATCTGTGCTATTTTAATTATTCCAATAAAAGAACATTTAGGGGATTAGGATTATAAAAAGATGATTATGATCTATATATGCAACCATAGACAACAATTGTAAAAATGTGGTTTCTGAGTACTGATGGTGTTCCATGTAATGTGTGAATAGAGATTGGTCAAAGAAAGGAGAACCATAAACCACTCCTAAGGGTCTGTGAGGTAGATATGCCAATAAACTGAAGACATTTGGAATCCTCTACTGAGTGGACAATTATTAACTGGAATCAAGCAAGAGGATTTGTGTCATGTTAGAGGAGTTACTGCAGTTCAACTATCTTGCACACTCTGGCTCTGCACTGTAACCAAAAACAGGAATAGCCTTCTGATCTATCCTTCAGTTCTCAGAGTGACAATTGACTGTCACCCAAATTAAAGGAACTCAGCATAGTAGAAAAGTATAAATGAGCAACAATTGGTGAACGCTACTGAACAATTCTGCTACTATCTGCTAACTATCTGTGTTTACTCTCTCCAATACTAATCACACTAATCTGAAAAGACATCCCTAGCAGCTCCTCCGAATTAGGACACATATCTCTTTGCTTACCCCACTGAGAAAGCAGCATGACTCACTGGATATCTTTGGGTGTTTTACGTGAGAATTGAGAACTGCATGAAAGGAGCTAAAGTACTGTAACTTGGAATCACTTCTGTATAATAGTTGCTAACCATGCCCCAAAGATTTATTTATTTATTAAATTTATATGATTGTCCACTTCAAACAACTGACTCTGGGCAACGAACATTCATAAAATAAATTTAATCCAATTAAAAACTAAACACAGCATATACATCAGCCAAGAAAAATTATAATCCATAGATTATATATAACTATATATAACTATATAACACCAGACTGTCAATTATCTGGAAGTCTGCACTCACAAAAAAAAAAATATCCACACCACAAGCCAGGCAAACACCTGGGCATAAACAGATCCTCCCTGATACCTCCAATTCAAACACACCTCAACCAGGCACCCAGATGAAACCTAGCTTCCTAATAAATGATAGCCATCCATTTACTCGGAGCCAAGCTGCACTAAAAGTCTCCAATACAGGAACACAATATTGCCAGCCAATCAAGACAAAAAAAAAAAATACCACAAAACAGACAGAAGATATTAGAAACACCAATCAAGCAGAACACAGCATACTCCAAGCCCAATAAACACAGACCAAGTTTCCCGACCAATCAGGATGAAGAAAAAACCATTCTGGCACAGTGTAAGGCTAGCCCCAAATTTAAAACTGAAACGGCTGTGAAAGTCTGACTCACAGACGAACACAATACAGAAGCCTGATGATGGAAGATGAGATTCTGCTGAAATGTTGCTACAACTTTAAAAGCACAACTATAATGACGTGGGAAAATATCCGAACAAAGCTGAATACCATACATGTAAGTACCCACGAAAATTTAAGAAAACAACTATATAACTATATATATAAATATACAAATGTACAAACAAACATACATACATACACACACACATACATACATACATTCATACACACACATACACACACATACACACACACATATATATCCAGGAAACAGAGCTGTTAATAAATTCAGGTCTCCAGGTCTGGGCATATAATGTGATCTTCAAGCCCTCACAAAAGGCCAACATCTTAATCTCTGGAGGGAGAATGATTCAGAAGGCAAGAGTTGCAGTACAGAAAGCTTCTCACCTAGTCTCCATGAGCCAACATTACAGGTAGTCCATGACTTACAGACACTCATTTAGTGACTATTCAAAGTTACAATGGCACTGAAAAAAGTGACTTATGACTTTTTTTCACACTTACAACTGTTGCAGCAATCCACATGATCAAAACGTAGTTGCTTGGAAACAGGCATGTATTTATGACCGTTGTAGAGTCCTGGAGGGGGTCATGTGATCATCCTTCACCATCTTCTGACAAGAAAAGTCAATGGGGAAGCCAGTTTCACTTAACAACCATGTTACTAACTTAACAATTGCAGGGATTCACTTAGTTGCAGAAGGAAATGGGGCAAAACTCATAACAACTGCTTGCTTAGCAATAGAAATTTTGAGCTCAGTTATGATAATGTCGAAGATTACCTGTGGTTTGGCTGATAGGACCTGCAGCATGCTTATCCTGCCAGATTGGATTGGATGGGTAGAAACAACTGGGAAAAGACACTTCCATAGGTAAGCTGGTTCTTAGCCATGATGGGCTTTAAAGGGGACAACCAGTACCTTGAAGGGCACTTGGAAACACACTGACAACTAATGTAACTCATGAAGTGTACATGTACAAGTACCTGCCTCCATTTAATACCTGTTCCACTGCATTCTTTCCTAATTGAAGCTTTCAAATGCTTTCCCTGGGAAGCCCCATGAAGAGCATGTTGCAGTAAACCATAAGGGAGGTCATGAGGACATGAATGACAGTGAGTAGAGCCTCCCAGTCCCAAAATGAATGTAATTGGTGTACAATCCCAAAATATTCAAAGTCTCTTTTAGTAATGTCTGCCACCTGCTCTTTCAGCAGGACCTGTGAATCCAAAAGAACACCTCATATCACACGAGGGCTAGATCCCACCCATCCAGGACCAAAGGTAAAAAAGCTTGAGACCAAAAGTCAAGCAATTATGTTCACATCATGATTGGGTTGAGCCAAAGCAATTGATTGGGACAAGACATATACAGCATCATTCAGGCAGCCTGTGATAAAGATATTAAGATAGGTATCATCAGCATATTGATGATACTTAACCCTACCCCATTGGATCATCTCTTCCTGTGGCCTCATGTCGATGTTAAAGAAGTGGAGAGGGAAGACCCAGACATGTGGCACCTCACAAAGGAGGGGGGTGGCTACAGGTTGGCTCTCTTTCCTATCCGATCACTACCAATTGGAGTAAGAGGAAGGAGAACCAGCACAACACAGGGCTTCCACTCCTATCTTCCAAAGCCAGTCAGAAAGGATGCCGTGATTGATGACATCAAAGGTCACTAAGAGGTCAAGAAGAGCAATGATGAATGGAGTACTCCCCTGTCAGAGGTCATCCCAGCCAATGCCATTTCAGTTCCACGTGCTAGTCTAAAAGCTTAGGGAACTCCCATTGCCAAACCAGCCGCAGTGTCAAGAAACTCAGGCGCCAAAATTGCTACACAGCAGGGAAACCGGTATGGTAGAAACAAGCAATCATTTGGAGAACTGATTCCTTTGATTACATAGCTCTAAACTAATTTTCTGTTGGAGGTGTAGATTCCAGTACACACTGATTGTTGACTGAAACAATATGTAAATACGAATCACAAATCATCCATTTACTAGAATGTTAATTTTCTCTCCAGGATAATATTTGGCAGTCCATGCCAAGTCTAGTGGGATTGTTATGAGGCCAAAAACATTACTGAAGACACATAAGGCTGCATGCTTTGTTTTGCAGCATTCCAGCTTCATTCTTATTTAAAACCTTTAAAAAAAACAAGAAAGAACAATACAAGCAAATAAAAAGGGTGGGACAGGAACCTGATGAACACCAACCTACTTCTCATAGGATGTATTGGTCCTCTGAGAACCACATTGCCTGTTCCAATTTCTTTTATTGAACAGTAGTTATTTTCATAGGGACAAGAATAATGATTTATATTGTATTCTAATTAATATGTTGATTGAAGAATGAAACACCATATAGTGTAGGTTTCTACTTTTATATCTATATGCTACATGTGAAGTACTCACTAGCATTTCAAGGCATTGCAATCTACTGTATTGTAGGATATATCTAAAGGAAAACCAGGTTGATGAAAGAAAAAGAATGTATTTACAACATCTACTCTAATACACTTCTATGCTTCCAATAAAATAACAGAGAAAAAAACCCTAGAAAATAAAGAGTGAATGAAAATCTATTATGAAAGAAGATCAAATGCCTGATAAGATATGGCTTCCCAGCACGACTATGTTTTGCAAGTGATAGGAGAATAGGCAAGAGCACATATCTAAGCATATCTCCCTGGATGGCTGGCACATTTACATCTATACTGACAACAACTGAAGGAAATAGCTAGGCAATAGTCTTTTCAAAATTAAGTGGAGGAAACATTCTGTCTTACTGGCTCTGTTCAATGTTATTTTTTGGCCTAGATTCTTCTTTGTACCAATTTCTTTTTGGCAGCATTGCTATTCCTTACTTATTTTGTAGCCTTTTCTAAAAAAAACTAGAGATGAGCTGAAGCCATAAAACATTTTTCTGGATTTCTTTCCTCATTCTGTGGTGTTCTTACACTTATGAATAGACCATGAATGGTCACAGTACAGATATAAGATGAGAACCAGTACAATGATAACATAGAACTTGAAATCAGTAAATTATTTCAAATACAGATTTAAAAATCTGTATTTTTATATTTAAATGTATTTCTAAAACATTTAAAAACGTTTTAGAATTTATATATTTAGGGTGTGCTATTACCACCCTGTTTTGCTTGTCCCCAGATGCAGGGCTGGAGAAAGCTAAGGCATATTTTTGCACATCTTATCAAAGGAAATATATTTTTTTTCTGGAAACCGTACTGGCTTTACCCTAGATTTTAGCCAGAAATTTGACTGATGATTTGATAAGCTTCAATCTGCTTTAGGATGGTATAATTTAAATTAACCAGAATGAAAGTAATCTTCATATCTTCCATTCCTATAATCCTTCTTTCCTACAGTTCTCATTTTTTTTCTGTGCACAATTTCATAAATTTCATGCTCTGGAAATTTCTGTCTGACAAGACTAAGTTCTTTTAACACATTTTGCTTGGTATTATCTTTTTTTGAAAAGGATAATCTCTCAGATGAAATTTATGGTCTAGGCTTGATTCTGTTTTCCTCATTAATCTGAATAAATCCAAAATTCATCTATAATGTAAGCAAAATTTCAACGGGAAAACATCTCAGTGGTCTAAGTTTTGAATTTGTACACAATTTATAACAGAATACTATAAGATAATCATTATTTTACAAGTTAGCACAACCACTGGAAAATTATAGAACAAGCAACTTGATGACCCTAAACTTTCTGGCTTGGAAGTGCAGTGGGGGAGGAGAGAGGGGTTAATGCCTTCTGAGTAGTAGGCAGACACCTGCCACTTGCTCATGGGGAGCTTAGTATATGCACTTGCCCATTGCTCATGGGGAGCTTAGCACATGGACTTGCCCGCTGCTTGCACTGCCTGGTTCCGAACAGTCCATGGCCTGGTAGTGGGCCATGGCCCGGGGGCTGGGGATCCCTGTTCTAGAAGTTTGGAATTTCAATTCAATTAGCATTGCCGATAATCATGTGTTAGAGAACATCTTGGGAGTCTTACATTATCCACCAATGGAACAAAGGTTACCAGCAAACCAATCATGTTTCTATACTCGAAATATATATCTAAAATTTCAGTCTTCTTCACATAAAACTGCTGTGGTTCCCCTAATATTACTTTTTCTAGAGAGAAACAGAAGTGATAAGATCCATTGTTCACTATTCTGCATGGTGATAGGTTTCTTGAAAAGCTGCATTATTAGGGAATACCATGTGTTTGACTATATACATTATTTAAAATATGATCTCTGTATCTGCATGTCTATCTATTTTTCTATCTATCATGTCATTACTTTAATACATGAATATGGTTTCATTAATGCAGACACATTTCTAATGTAGAAAAGTGAAAAGAGCTTTTGGGCTCTTGTGATAGACTCATTTGTCTGTTTCATGTGTCCTTTCATCATAGGTGAAGATAAGGGAAGCATTTAATAAGCTTTTTACATTTATCATGAACACTAATGGAAGTTTTTGTTTTGTTCAATTTTCATGATGAATGTGCATATGAATTGTTGTTATAAATGCTTAGAGTATATTATGGTAGGATAATTATCATTATTATTACCATGGGAGAAAGCGAGATAGGCCGATGGAGTTATCAGAGCATACTTCCAGTGAACCATCTCTCTTTCCAAAAAGAGTTTTGTTTTTTAGCCAAGGCCATTTATTTTTTATAAGATTTTTTTGGCCTCTCAGGGCACATATTGATTATGAGTGATCATGTGATACATCACCAATGTTAGCAGGATCAAAATATTATACTTGATAAAAATCCCATACTTTTAAGATATTTTTGGATCTTGTTGGGGCAAAGATTGGAGCACTAAAGGCAAAATATTTCCACAACAATCTCAAAAACTAAAACCATACACAAAAGTCAAATTTCAAATGCCAGGGTGCAATCTACAATTGCCTAAAAGCCATTGAAAGAGAATTGAACGGCAGAGACCACATGAAGCCTTGTGGAATGCCCATCCTATTTTAAATATCTTTCCCAGTCTTGTAAACTATGGTTATGCATCTTTGGGCCATTTACCATCAAAAGTTTTTTAAGACTATCTAAAGCATTTTGAAATATGTGAAGCACAAATGTTCAAAAATATTTCCCCAAAATAATCATAATCATTTATTTATTTAAATAAATAAATTTAAATAAATAAATAAGTCTAGAAGGAAGAACATTAAACATTTATTTAATTTTCTTCCTCCTAGAGTTAACATTTTACGACAAAATTAGCCTGATGTGTAAAATTTTCATGAGAATGAAATTTTACAAATTCTGAGCATGGTAGGAAACTTGTGACTTTGCATATTTCAGACATACTAAAATAAACAATGTAAACTTATTTCCTTTGTTAAGTCCTGAGCATGGGCGCAAGGAACGGAGACGAGACATCGAACGGTGACTTCAACTCTTTATTGTGAAAGAAGAACAGAGAGCAAATACTTGGGCAGCAGCAGCTCTTTTATAGAGCTGGCTGCTGTCAAAACAACCAATGATTCGAGTTTACCGCTCTCACAAGTGTCCAATCAGAGAGGCCCATTAACAGCCAATCAGACTGGCCAGAAACGACCAATCACGACTTGCTATTCGCGGGCCAATGAGAAGTGCAGGATTACGAGCCTGCTGCAAAGTAAAGCTATTTAGGGTTGTCACTGATGCGTTGGCTTAGTCCATAACACCCCTCCCCCCTAGGTTCCGTCTGAGGGGTGGGGTGAGGTATTCTCATAGATAGGCAGGTCGCTTCACCTGTCTGCTTGACCTGCGCTGTTCCACTGGTTTCTGTCCTGGCTCTGGTTCCGGTGGGCTGCTAGCTGGGCTGGATGGTGAAAACGGTCCCGCTGTTCCTTTGAATGGCTCTGGGCTGTTCTCTCTGCTTCCGCCAGTGCTGTCTTCCAGGTTCCCTGGATCTGTTGCCATCGCAGTGCTGTCACGCGGTGAGGCCACTCCCCGGCTCGGTTCTCCTTCTGGCAGTGAGTATCCCCTGGTTGGTTGTATAGACTGCTGGGTTTCGATTGTTAAGTCATCTGTTATTTCTTTTTTGGCCTCCTCGATGTTCCTTCCCCCCCCCAGTTAGAGATTCAGGGGCTGAGATAGGACTAGGTGCTAGTCTGGAATGGAGTTGGTGTGCTTCCACATCTTACCATCTGCAGTTTGTAGGCGATAGGATCGGGGTCCCGTAAGTTGCGTTATGGTAGCGGGGACCCACAATGGGTTGCCTGAGAAGTTTTTCGCAAACACAGGGTCACCTTCCTGGAATGCCCGACACTTGCTGCTGGATCCTGGGGGTTGTTCAGGCGTGTAATTTGGGTGGAGGCGATTGAGATGCAAGCGAAGTTTCCGGCCCATCAGGAGTTCAGCTGGGTTTCTGTTCGTGGTGCTGTTTGGGGTTATGTGTTGGAGGAGAAGCAACTGGGTTATTTTGTCATCAATGTCGCCGTGGTCCATTTTGTGCAAAGTCTTTTTTACAAATTGAACCATTTGCTCAGCCCTACCATTGGCCGCAGGGTGAGCTGGTGATGTTAAGGCATGGCGGATGCCCCGATCTGCCAGGTACTGTTCGAATGCTAGGGCAGTGAATTGGGGGCCATTATCAGAGACCAGGACATCCGGCAATCCGTGGGTAGCAAATAGCTTATTCAGTTTTTTAGTGACCATTTCTGTGGTGGTGCTTTTCATCTTGTGGACCTCGAGCCAGTTAGAATAGGCATCCACTGTTAGGAGGAAAGTGTGTCCTCTTGTGGGTCCCGCAAGATCGATTTGGATATTGGACCAAGGACCTCGAGGTGTTTCCCACTGAGTTGGGGGAGTTTTTGGAGGAGTCGAGCGAGTCTCCTGGCATTTGCTGCACTTTGCTACCCAGGTCTCTATCTGTTTGTCTAACCCAGGCCACCATGCGTAACTCCTGGCCAATGCCTTCATCTGCACGATGCCTGGATGTCCATTGTGCAACATTTTTAATACCTTATGTTGCAATTTCTCCGGGATTACACCTCTGTCTCCCCACAAGATGCAGCCCTTTTGGGAGAATAGTTCTGTCTGTCGATTTCTGAATGGCTTGAAAGTGTCGTTGGGTACGCTGACCGGCCAACCCCGTTCCACCCAGCTGAGAACTCATGCCAAAACAGGGTCCTTTTTTGTTTCTGAGGTGATGTCTTGAGTGGTCAGCGGCGGCGATTTAAGGGTTTCGATTTACAATATGGCTAAGGTTGGAGCTGGGTCCTCTATGACGTCTGGCAGTGGAGAGTGGCTCAAAGCATCAGTGTGGGGAATGGTTTTCCCCAGGTGGTGTTGCAATTGGTAATCGTAGGAGGCTAAAAATTCCGACCAACGTGTCATTCTTGGTGATAAGATATGGGGAGTTGGTTTGTTTCCCGCCAAAATACCAAGTAGCGGCTTGTGGTCTGTAATTATGGCAAAGGGTCTCCCATACACATATTCATGGAAACGTTTAATTATGGATACAATAGCGAGAGCCTCTTTATCAAGTTGACTATCGTTCCTTTCGGTCTTTGACAAGGTTCTTGAAAAGAACGCAATAGGTGCCTCATTCCTATTTGGTAGGACATGGCTTAAAATGGCTCCCACTCCGAATGGTGAGGCGTCACAGGTAACCGTTAAGGGTAGAGTCTCGTTGTGTTGCATCAAGACTGCATCGGAGGTTAAGAGGTCTTTTACTTGTTGGAATGCCTGTTATTCACACTGTCCCCAGACCCAGGAAGCCTTTTTGTCGAGAAGTCTATGTAGGGGCTCGGCTACAGTCACCTTCTGGGGCAAGAAGATGTTATAAAAGTTAATGAGTCCCAGGAAGGCTTGGTCTTATTCCTAGGTCTCGGGGTGTTTTTGATTGCGGTTAGTTTTTTTTGGGTGGGGTGGATTCCCTGTCTGTCGAGAAGGTATCCCAGGAACTCCACTCTCTCCGTACAAAGTTGACACTTGTCCCTTTTTACCTTCAGACCAGCGTCTTTAAATTTCTGAAGAACTTTTCTGAGTCGTTGTACTAATAACTCTTTAGTGGGGGCAGCTATTAAGACGTCGTCAAAATAAGGCACGACACTTTTTTTGCCTTGTAATAATCTCTCCATCAAACTTTGGAAAATGCCAGGCGCCACACTTTCTCCGAATTGGAGTCTATTGCACTTGAAGGCACCTCTATGTGTAACTGTTGTCTGGGCTTCTGCAGTTGTCACGTCTACAGGTAGTTGCTGGTACACCTGAGCTAAGTCCAATTTCGCAAATATTTTTCCGCCACCCAGGGAGTGAAGAAGGTGTTGGACCACTGGTACTTGGTCAGTGCTCTGTTGAAGAGCATGATTTAGGGTGGCCCGTTAATCCCCACAAATTCTTAACAAACTATCTGGCTTCATGGGCGTTACTATTGGAGTTTCCCAGCGGGCATGGTCAATCGGTTCCAACATGCCCTGGGCTGTCAGCTTATCTAGCTGCTCATCTGTCACTTGGCTGAACTTGCACTCAGTTTCTACTAACATTTTCTCTTTGAATAAAAAAAAAGCATGTAAAAAGGCAGAAAGAAACAAGAAATCAACTTGTTTTCTTTGTTAAAATATAGCATACATCATTTAAAAAGACAAATGCTGTAGATAAGAAAAAATATTATCACCAGAAAATAAGGCCTTTCCTTTTTCTACCACTAAAGTTGGTTTCTTTATTTCTATAATGTTTTTGTAATGTAAAAGATACTAGCTATCTTTTATTAGGCAAAAAGAGATGGTAATATACAAATCCAAACACAGAGAATACTTGGTATGGCCAGATCTACAAATGTCTTTGTAACATGATCAATCCAACTAAGTTTAAAAAAAAAAACATGTTTCTGAAATATTCATAATATACAGTAAGACAATAAAAGCCATTTGATGCTTTTAAACGTTTGTTCAAAATCATGTTCTGAAATATTTATAAATGACATGTAAGAGAATAAGAGCCATTTAAAACATAGAGGTTCCAACCATGGCTTCCTACCTGTTGGGGTGAGATGCCTCCAGGTGATGACAGGTTCAGGACGTCCATTTGCCATACACACTAAGGTCACATTACTTCCTTCATTCACAGTGACATCTGAAGATATGTTGGAGATCTTTGGTGGAACTGCAAGAACAAAAATGGTTGGTCAGAGTTGGCCTTAAGTTGATCCAAAATGACATAAAATGTGTTAAAGATACCATTCTGAATCCTGCTGGTACAAATAAACAGGAACAGAGTTTACAAATGGCAGAGAAACATAATTTATGCCTTACTGAATGAACTATAATTGTTTGCTTGTTTGTTTGTTTTTACAGCAATTAAATTAAAATTAGTTAAACCATATTATGCCTTAAGGCATGTTGAATGAATCACACCATGTTGTCCTACATTTCGGTCTCTTGCAGAGCTGCTCACAAGTTTTACTTAATTTGCTGGCTTTTTATATGTCAGCTCAAAATAATTTATGCTAACTATGCTTACTCTACTAAAGGTAGAGCTAGCTTTCAGTTTAGCTGAACACAGGGATCGAGGTTCACACACTGCAATAAGTTATAATTTAAAAAACACAATGGATTTTAAGTCAGCACCAAATCATGTTAATGAATGGAGTATGGGGACCTGATACATGGGCCTAAGCACTTTAATGTCTAATTTAACTATCTTTCTACAAATGAAATCAAAGTACCTGCTAGAATGAATATAATAACAGTATCCATATTTAAGAGATTTAACCAGACCCGTCTTGCTATTTTCATTATGGTTGCATTGTCTTCAGGAATTTGCTGTGAAATATCTCACAGAGTGAATATCCTCATGTTTTAGTTTTAGTTTTCACTTCAAGAGTCCTTATGATTTTCTAAATAATAGTGAATAATTGAATCAAATGGAAACTGATGCAATACAATATATTACTATGGCCAAGTATATTATTATATTTGGCTGTAGCAATATAGCTGGGTAATGAAAATGTATACAATGTCATTGCTCTTGCTCTTGTCAGAATTATGAAACAATTTATAGAGCTCTAAAGATGCAATGATTAATTCTAATCAGTATGCAGCCCAAAATAACATTGTGGAATCATCTTAAATAGTATTTTTTACGATGAGATATATAAGAAAGAAACAGATCAACCTAATGCTCCCTAGATATTTTGGATCATAACCCCCACAGTCATTGACACTGCCAATGCTGCCAATGGTTCTGGTAATTTAATTCATAATATTTGGAGTCATGGGACTATTTATACTAGTCTTTTGCACTTGAAAATTCATTGGGTAATGATTTTTCTGCTGTTTTCTGACTCAAGCTAGGTTCATTGAATTTTATTTGGGTGGATTAAAACCTGAGAAAAACACTAGGAATTAATTTGAAAAGCAAGAATCAAAGAAACAGTAAATGTGATGAGATGGATTTAATTTATAATATTTTTATACAATTTCATACAATTGTACTTTCAAAAGATCTTTAAGTTCTTTCCTTTGCCTGAAAGATACTTAAAAACCATCTGAGCATTAAAATGGGACCGAGTTTATGTGGGAATTTTTTTTTGCAAATCTTCCATAAAATTCAATGGTTATTTTCCATTAAAATGGTTGTTCTCCTAGAAGTACCACATAAAAAACATAGGTATTGATATATTAATAAAACAATTGTATTACTATCCCATGTCCTAAGAAGTTCATTTCTTCCATGTATACATTTTAAAGATCATGTTTCCTGTTTCATCGGAAAACCTCTTCTCACACTGTATTTAAATCTGCATTTGCATTAAGCTCAGAGATAAAAACATCCTTCTATCCAGGAATGGGATTCAAATTTTTTAACAACCGGTTCTGTGGGTGTGGCTTAATTGGTGGGCGTGGCTTGGTGGTCATGTGACTGGGTGAGCATGGCTTGGTGGTCATGTTATTGGCGGGGTGTGGCCAACTCAATATCACTCACATCAAGGCATGCATCTCCTCCCCTGGCCTCTCATGACTGTGGGGATGCTGCAACAGTCGTAAGTGTGAAAAATGGTCATGTCACTTTTTTCAGTGCCATTGTAACTTTGAATGGTCACTCCACACAAGCAAAATACCAGCAAAGGAGGGAAAAAACCCTCCAGAGACGTTTCTGAGATAGGAAGTCTAGTCCCGCCAAGAATGTAATAACGGAGAGGCAGTTTCTGTAAGCAACACCAGAATGTTTCCTTCCTGCCTTCCTTACAGGATTAGGCCAGTAATTTCTTCTAACAATGGGTTCTTCGAACTGCTTAGAATGTTAACAACCAGTTCTAGCGAATAAGTGCGAACTGGTAGAATCCCACCCCTGCTTCTATCCCGTTCATTCCAGAAAAGAGAAGACTAACCTCATTCATTGCACATAATTCAAGAGCAGGGGCCAAAAAGGAAAAGCTGTCACAGAACATAGCAACCAGGGTTAAGCAAATGACAGAATTATTCAAAAGTATTATTTCAGTTTTGAATGTGTGTATTAGTTGTGCTTTGTAAACTCCAATGCTTCAAATAAAATAGACACATAACCATACATTCCTATTGTAAAGATTAATATTGAAGTTTTGTTGTCTTATTAAGAGTGTAACAAAGTTCTACTTTACTGAATATAGTCTACTGAAGCTGAATTCAAAGCAATGAATTCAAAGCAAGATCTATGGTTATCAAACCACAATATTGTTTATTTAAATGTGTCGGTCTTTATAAGTGCATCTCTACAGTTCACTCTAAATTTAATTAAAGATCAAGAACTATAAACAGAAGAGACTAAGGAACTTATCATACCATATTTTGACAGGGCATAAAAAGGCATATACTTCTCACAATGCTAAAAATGTTCTATTTCTGATTAAGCCATAATAATTTGTGTATTTGCATAAAAATATTAATCAGTAAACTTAAAAATATGATACAATTCTGCTTTATAATTTTATCATCTTTTTCAGTGATGCCTTCCTTCTTGCTGATGTCTGAATGTTATGATGCTGATGGTTCTTTCTAATCTACTATTATTCTATATTAATTTGGCCTTGAATTTGCCTCTCCCTTTATTTTTTCTCCTCCCTCCTTGATTTTTTAAAGAGAGCATTTGTTACTTTAAGTAACTAGGTTTTTTTATTTATTTAAATAAACATTATACAAGATATAGGCATGAATTATTCCTGAAAGTCAAAATTGTAGATATGGGATGGAAACAAAACAAATAATAAGACATCAAAAGAAAGGGACAGATGATGAGAAGATAGGTAGGCAGAAAACTGATTATGAAAAATCAGAAAATAAGCACAGTCCTTGAAAAATTAACGATGTTTAAATGTATGCAGTATCTTCTAAATAAAACTTGTTTATTACTTGGAATTCAGTTCATATGAAGCAATGAACCATTATCTCTGAACAAAGATGAATGTATCTGGACTATAAGCTAGAAGAGCTCTTGATTTACTCATACCTGGAATCCCTTCATAGGTACTGAACCGTCCAAAAAACATGGGCAATTCCTTCCTTCCTTCCTTCCTTCCTTCCTTCCTTCCTTCCTTCCTCCCTCCCTCCCTCCCTCCCTCCGTCCCTCCTTCCCTCCCTCCCTCCTTCCTCTTAGAGCCTTCCAGAACTGGTGGGACTAAACTTTTTGGAAGAAAAATGGAATTTGGGATCAAGGAATAAAATTGTTAAAATTGGAAATTTAGTATCTGTTATGAACTAATAAAACGCTTAAATAAAGTTTTATCAAACCTTTAGAAAATAGCAAGGTTCTAATCACTTCTGATTGGCCGATAATAGCGATATCGGATTGGTCCATTCAGGAGAATCTGATTGGCTGTAAATGAGCCACTCTCATTGGTTAAAGGGGTTAACACTCCACGTTTCTCATTGGTTACTAGATCAGCAGCTTGCCTATAAAAAGGCTGCTGCCCTAGGTTTTTGCTCTGTTCAGAATGATTAATAAAGAGTTGAAGTTCACTGTTCACCGTCTTGTCTCCGTTCCTTGTGCCCATGCGCAGAACTTAACACTGGCGACGAGGATGGGATGCGGAGATGTCAGAGCTGACTGAACACTACAGAGCATCAAACAGAGCACATGGCTGAAGGTGCATCAACGGCGGAAACCATATCCGGCGGCACCATACCACCCGCTCCATTCGACCCGGCACAAGAAGACTGGGACTCATACATGGACTGGTTCCAGATGTTTCTGGAGAACAACAACTTGAAGGATGCCACTACTGGAAAAAAGAGAGCAGTATTCCTGACTCACTGCGGACCTGCCATTTTTAAGATGGCTAAGGCACTGGCGAAACCAGCTGACGTGAAATCCATGGACTGGGACGTCCACGAGCCCCTCCTATGGGCCCACTATGCACCTACCGTACCAATGCTTGTCCGAAGACATGAATTTTACCAGAGAGACCAGCGGAAAGGAGAAAGCATTGCAGATTTCATTGCAGATCTCCGGAACCTGGGAGGCCTCTGCGGGTTCGCTGATCTCGAAGAAGCTCTAAGAGACCGAATAGTTCTAGGTTTAGATGCTCCTCACGTGCAAAGTAAGCTGATGGCGAAAGGTGACATCAGCCTTGCAGATACCATCGCTGATGCTACTGCAGCAGAAGCAACCTGAAAGTCGGCTGCCCGAATGCGCTGCACCAACCCCCCGCTTCACCAACTCGCCGGCGAAACCTCACCTCACCTAGAGAAACATACAACGGCAACCCACCATGAGAACCTCGAATCGTCATCAGAAACTGATGAGGAAGAGCTCAACCGGCTCCGGTCTGAACGAGACCAACGCCACCAGCGTAATCAGAGACTGCAGCATCAATGCACAGGTTGTGTGGCAAACCACCCACAATCAGACTGCAAATTCCTTGATGCACTCTGTCATGTTTGTGGGTAGAGAGGCCACATTGGAAAGGTCTGTAGAAGCAAGCAAGGATCCAGCCCATTTCAGAGGGGGACCAACTACCGCCAAAACACAGGAAATCGTCCTGTGAGTCAGGAACATTTGAACCACCAATGGAACAACCACACCGACAGAAATAAACCACTAGCCAATTCAACGAAACGAGAAGAGGCACACCAAACCATTACAATTGGTCACGCCTCATCATTAGATGTAAAGAAGATCCGAGTGAAGGTCGCCATCGAAAACCAGCCCTGCATGATGGAAGTCGATTCAGGATCATCCCTCTCGATGGTTTCCTGGAAGACCCTTAAACAATTAATCCCTACCGTCCAGCGGCAAGACCTCAGAACCCAAAGAATCATACTCAAGGATTATCAGGGAAACCGAATTCCAGTTGTTGGATCCAGCATAGTCCAGGTCTCATTCAAAAAGCGTACTGCATCTTTACCATTGACCGTCGTCGACCGTGATTGGCCTAGCTTGTTAGGCCTTCAATGGTTCGCTCCACTTGGGATCGAGGTAGCCGGCATTCACCAAACTGGCAGCGACGACTGGGAGGAGGCCCTTGTCCAGGAATTCCAGGACGTCTTTGCAGACAAACTAGGTGAGTACAAGGGGACCCCAATATCATTTAACCTTAACCCTGAGGTAGCCCCCATCTGCCTTAAGCCTCGTTGAGTACCTTTTGCCCTTAAACCAAAGATTGATGAGCAACTTCATAAATTAATAGCCCAGGATGTTTTAGAACCAACAGACCACGCTCCTTGGGAAACCCCAATCGTAACACCCATCAAACTGGATGGATCGTTAAAGATTTTTGGGGACTACCGTGCCACCCTGAATTACGCCCTTCAACAGAACGCTTACCCGGTGCCGGTGGTACAACACCTCCTCCATTCCCTGGGGGGCGGAAAAGTCTTTGCTAAATTGGATTTAGCACAGGTGTACCAACAACTACCTGATAAAAAAACAGCAGAGGCACAAACGATCGTTACGCACTGAGGCGCCTTTAAGTGCAACCGACTCCAATTCGGAGTTAGCGTAGCCCCAGGGATTTTTCAGAGTTTGATGGAGAGACTCTTACAGGGGATAAAAGGGGTCGTACCACACTTTGATGACGTTTTAATTGCTGCCCCGAATAGAGAAATAGTAAAGGAGCGTCTTAGATTGGTTCTCCAGAAATTTAAAGACTCCGGCCTTAAGGTTAAGAAAAATAAATGTCAACTGTGTACAGATAAAGTAGAGTTCCTGGGGTACCTCATCGATAAACAAGGCATTCACCCCACCAATAGCAAACTAAAAGCAATCAAGAATGCCCGAAGACCCAGAAATAATACTAATCTCCAAGCTTTCCTGGGGCTCATTAATTTTTACAACATCTTCCTGCCCCACAAAGCGACCGTAGCTGAGCCCCTACATAGGCTCCTCAACAAAAAAACAACCGAGAGGAGCATGCGTTCTGACAAGTGAAAAACCTATTAACTTCAGATGCTGTTTTAATGCAGTATAACGAGACTTTGCCTTTAACAATTACATGTGACGCATCACCATTTGGAGTAGGAGCCATTTTGAGCCATGTGTTACCAAACAGTAGTGAAGCCCCTATTGCCTATTTTTCAAGATCTCTATCAAAGGCTGAACGTAACCATAGTCAAATCGATAAAGAGGCTCTTGCTGTTGTATCTGCTGTGAAACGGTTTCATGAATATGTATATGAGTTTTTACTATTGTTACCAACCACAAACCTTTGCTGGGGATTATAGCGGGAGACAAGCCAACCCCCTATATATTATCACCTAGAATGACTCGCTGGTCAGAGTTTTTGGCTGCCTACAATTATAGGTTGCAACACTGCCTGGGGATAGCCATCCCCCACGCTGACGCGCTGAGCCATGCACCACTTCCGGAAACCGTCGACGACCCAGCTCCAACCCTTACAACACTCCAGATTGAAACGCTACATTCACTGCCGCTAACAGCTAGAGATATCACGATCGAAACAAAACGCGATCCTATCTTAACGCGAGTTCTCAGCTGGGTCAAACGGGGATGGCCAGTAGATCAAACCCCTGATGACTTCACCCCCTTCAAGAATCGGCAAACAGAACTTTTTTCGCAAAAAGGCTGCATCCTATGGGGGGAAAGAGTCGTCGTCCCAGAGCGGTTACAACGAGCAGTATTAAAGACACTGCATGAGGGTCACCCCGGCATCGTGCGTATGAAAGCGCTCACACGAAGCTACGCGTGGTGAAGCTAACAGTGGATGCCTATTCAAACTGGCTCGAGATCCACGAAATGAAGAGTACTACAACTGAGTCCGTCATCTGGAAGTTGAACAGGCTATTAGCAACGCATGGACTGCCAGACATTCTGGTATCCGACAACGAACCCCAGTTTACCGCTCTACCTTTTGAACAATACTTAGTGGACCGGGGTATTCGCCATGCATTAACTTCACCAGTGCACCCTGCGGCTAACGGAAGAGCCGAGCGCATTGTACAATTTGTTAAAAAAAACCCTCTACAAAATGGACCATGGGGACATTGAAGATAAGATAAACAGAATACTCCTTCTCCAACACATCACTCCACATAGCATCACCAACAAGACTCCAGCGGAACTCCGTTCCCACCTCAACCGGCTTCAGCCGTCTTACGAGCCAGAGAAACCCTGTGGATCTAGCGGAAAATGCCGCAAGTTCAAGATAGACCACTTAGTTTTTGCCAGAAACCTTTCTGGCGAACCGTTGTGGGTCGAGGCAACTGTAATTCAAGCCACTGGTCCCAGGTCGTACCAGGTGAAAACCTGCGATGGAAAAATATGGAAACGCCATATAGATCAGCTTCGCTCAAGGCTACAACCTAGTTTCCGTGACTCCGGTAGCTCCCAATCTGAGGGGGGAGGGGATGTTGAAGAAACCGAATTTGAGATGGCGGAAAGCAGGAACGAAAGAAGTCAGCAATCGGGCGTAAAGAATGAAGAAGAATCAGGGAGGGGCGTGTCCTCGCCACAGCGGAACACCTCAACAGAGGCAAGCCCGCAAAGGCCAGAGGACAACAACAAGAACATTAGTGGCACCGAGTCATCCAATGAGGAACCACCAGCACCCGACTTGCCCAAAAACGTCCCGCTGCAACCGGGTTACAGACAGGAATCGGTGGGACAGCGTAAATCCAATAGACAGTCAAAACAACCTTCATACCTCAGAGATTACATCACCGCACCCCCTAAACGGAACCCGGGGGAAAGGGGTGTTATGAACTAATAAAACGCTTTAATAAAGTTTTATCAAACCTTTAGAAAATAGCAGGGTTCTAATCCTGCCCTTCTGATTGGCCAATAATAGTGATATCGGATTGCTCCGTTCAGGAGAATCTGATTGGCTGTTAACAAGCCACTCTCATTGGTTAAAGGGGTTAACACTCCATGTTTCTCATTGGTTACTAGATCAGCAGCTTGCCTATAAAAAGGCTGCTGCTGCCCTAGGTTTTTGCTCTGTTCAGAATGATTAATAAAGAGTTGAAGTTCAGTGTTCACTGTCTCGTCTCCGTTCCTTGCGCCCATGCGCAGAACTTAACAGTATCTTTTTAAAAATGCCTCAAAGTTTGCAACACACATCTACTCTGATTTCCAGTGCTTTTGTATCTCTGAAAATAAAGAAAAAAAGGTGTAATATTTGTCTTCTAGCAGTAGAGGGTGCTGAAATACTGAAAAAAAAAATCATTTCACCCTCTGCTGATGAAGGGAAAAAATGCATCTATTTTTAAAAATGGAAAAAATTGTTATCATCCACCTCCCTCACACAGATATTAATAAAACATTTAAAATGTAAGTTAAATATTAACAATAAAACTAAACAAATGTCACATAAAACTTGATGGGGCCCTTAAGCTGATAACAACACATCAGAGTAAAAATGTTGTGAAGGACAAAAGCCAGGAACTTCTTCCATCATTCCAGTCTATCGACAACCAAAATAAAGCAGTTTGGCACCCACCAATTCTTCCCCCTTAATACACCAGCTTTGCTTTAAGTAGCCTTCAGGATTTGTTTTGTCTCTTTGTCCACTAAGTCTCTGACTTTCACTATTTTCTCTCCAAGACTTCACATTATAAGGGAATTCACTGAGGGTCAAACTGCTCTTAAGTGAGTGGATATTTTATTGAACCACCAGTATCCATTTCATTTTACAGTAAATGTTTTGCAAGACAGGAATGTTGGGTGGAAGGCCTTTGATCCTTGTCAGTTGTATTATTCTACAAAATACTTTCTTGCATATAAGTCAGAAATAACCATCTGTAATGCACACAACTGTATAGTTTGTGTTTCAATGAGATCTCAAGGTTTATATCAGTGTTAATACAACCCAAGACATTGTACCATAACATCTCCTCAATATCGAATTATAATAATTTGACAAAATGCAGCGTAATAAAAACTGATGTAAACAATGCATTCATATAAGGTGAAATTAATTAATGGACTTTTCTGTTTTTCTCTTCTTCTCTACCACAATACCATTTGTTCATTTCTCCATGTCAGAAGCTCAGGCATTTGCTCATGGGAGACAGATAAAAAATAGAAAATAAATTGTTTGTAGCTAAATAACTGAGTTATTAACATATGTTAAATAAAAGATGGCTACCTAGATTTTATAAAACAGGGCTTTGTATAAACTTCCAACAACACTATGTGTCATCTATAGTCCAGGTAATATTCCAAGGCTTGTTTTTTCGGAACCATTTACACTGATGTAAAAAAATAAATAAAAAAGAGACAAATATGGCATAGAAGACCCTATAATTGGCATACAATATGGAAACAAGTTTGAGGCTCTGCGTTAAAAACTAGGTTTACTTGGAATAAAGGAGTGAGGAAATGATCTGTAAACTCATAAAAGGCCACATCTTTTCTGAACAAGGACACTAATATCATTTCTTGACTTAATATATGTAAAATATTCTCAACTATTCATGATTAGGTCAATTGGAGCCAAATGTTGGTGATTCTGATCATCTCTTTCTTTCTCCATTTGTACTTATACATCTAGTGCTATATCACTCATGCAAAACCATTGTTCCATTTCTCTTCTGCTTTGATAACTTTATTTAAACATACCGTATATCTTGCAAAGAGAAAAAAAAAAAGGAAGGCAAGGAGATAGGAATGTGATAGAGAGCTGGAGATGTATGGTATTCTTCTTAATGTTTCTTAAATGCATGCTTTCAGTGCAGCCAAAAAGAGCAGAATGCTTTCAGTTTACTTTACAACTGCTTGCTGCTCATTGATCATTGATGCATCTAGTGACTGCATGTGTGTCTAAATGAACTAGTGTATAAGTGTCAAACTCACCACATCACATTACATAACATTTCATGAACTTTTTCCCATTTGTGGAGCCAGGGGATTGGGTGTGGCCTGTGCATGACACATCCGTCCCATGGGCCACCAGTTGGACACCCCTGAACTAGTGCTTACTAAAGTACATAGTAAGAAGAATTACCAGAATTACTCAGGACAATAATTTTCAATTAACAATGTTAGTGCCATTATGAGTGACCAAAAGATTCCCTTAAATGCAAACAAAAGAAAATATGTCCCTCTTGTCCTACTCCACTCTCCCATGATCTGCTATCTTAGTGTACTTAAAGCACACATTAAGGTTTTGATAATCTGACATTCCTTTGACATTCTAAGGATGTCACCTAATGAATGAGGGAAATGAGTTAGCTAATGCTTGGTAATGTTCAACTTTGGGAGATGAGAACATCATTAAACTTTCATCTAGGAAAAAAAAGTTATAGACATAATAATCCTGCACAGAAGCTCCCCAATTAAGCTTTAAGAATTGTAATTTTCCCCTTTTCTGGCTCCTAATTAGCAACATTTTTCATCAAATACAAAAAAAATAAATAAATAACCTCTTGGTGAAAAAGAAAAGGGACAGAAGGCTTTGCTGCCTATTACATGCACAGATACCTTAAGCTCTTTGGAGCTGACATTTGTTCGGTACAATTAGTGATCATTTCTGAGGGCAACTAATTGGCAGCAAATTGGACTCATTAGTAACTGTTGAGTTAAAGTGAAATGAAAAAAAAGAATGGGGATTTATAGAGGACCTGAACTGGTAAATAGGATTATATGGCTAATTTCCTCCTCCCACTCTACACCCCTAGGGCTAATCACACCTATATGAAGAAAAATATTGCCACTTTTATCCAACTGAGTAACTACCAAAACAATACCCAAGATTTTGGGGTCAATGCATGCTAACACCTATCCGTCATTTTGAAGCTATAACAACCTACACAAACCTCTTCATTAGTAGTAGTTGCAGCTACTTGATTTTTAGTTCTATTTTCAATGTTTATTTTGCTGAACATAAATTTACAGCAATTCATGAATAGCAATTATCCCAATTCAATTCTTTATCAAAAGTAAATTTAGAAAGAAAGTTTAACTTTCTTTTCTAGAAAAGAAAGTTTCAGTAGGGATGAAATAAGTCAGAAAATTAAGACTTTGTTTCTTCTTTTAAACCAGAAAGTTATCTCTTATTGATTGACCATTTGTACTGTAATATATGTATACATGTGTGTGTGTGTGTATGTGTCTATAAAAGCAAGATAAAAATGTAATAAGAAATGCATGCAAAGCCAGAATTGAGAAAACAGCACAGACAGCAAGTACTGTCTCTGTAAAAGAAACTGAAGAAACTTGCAGGAGTTAGCTTCTGCAAGAAGATAGTGTAGACTAATAGCATGAAAAAGTAGCAACAATGGTACAAGAAATACCATCTGACCACAAGCAAGAACTGGTTGGACAGTAAAGTTGACAAATAGAAAATGAAGATGCTGAAGTGCCCTGGAACTTTAAAATTTATATAGACAAACACCTGCCTTATTTAACAATTGTTAATAAGAAAGACAACAGCATCTGGACAGTGGACATTATAGTACATGGAGACATCAGAATAAAAGAGAAAAGACTTGAAAATAGAAATAAAACAACCGAGACAAAATAAAGCAAAGATAATACCAATAATAATAGGTCAATTGCAAAAGGCAGTCAACTGCAAAAGGCAGCTTTACCTGGAACAGCTTACATCCTGTAATGATACCTTTAAAACCATCAAACATCAACACCTACCTATCCTATCCTTTGGTAAGGTCTTGATATGTTTGAAAAAATGCCAAATACAACCTAAAATATCTGGTCAGCTGTGTAACCAACTATAATAATAATAATTACAAAAGGCAGCTTTATTCAGAACAGCTTTTATCCTGTGAGAATATCTTTAACATTATTAAGCAACATCTGCCTATCCCAGGTGCTGGGTTTTTTGGATAAAAATAAAAAATCCATTCTAAACATTTGGTGACTGTATGACCAACAATAAGAATAACAGAAACAGTAGGAGATAGCCATGATAGGAGCATCAATGTCAACTCTTTCTTTACTACGTCATAATTTAGAAACTAATGGCCATCTTAGACTTTCTAAAAAAAGTTAAAGAAGTTTATAAACCATGTTGCATGTTCCAGCAAAGTATTCAGAATAGTTGGCATTTTGTATTTAAAAAGACATGATACAGAGGCAGAAAGAAAATAAGCAATAATCTGGTACTTCATCTATCTGTCTGTTTAAAAGATTTATATGTCATATAATCTACTAACAGTTCTTGAAAGTGCATAAGATTTAGCAGAACAATATTAAATGTGATAAATAAAAAAACATAAAGTAAATCAGTAGCATTGAGAGACCTAGTTAAACAATTGGTTTAAGCCTCAAACTGTAATAAGTTGGGAGCTGGCTTTAAGACTATTGGAAGTTTACTCTTTAATATGGAGACCATGGAGAAAGAAAACAACTGCTATTTGTGACAAAGCCCATAAAAGTACCCTACTGATGACCTAACCATGTGTTGTTGGCTGTGTAGTAGAAGTTTTTATTTTTATTTATTTTATTTTGTCAATTGCTTACAAGATAATAGGTATAAGTAAAAACATAGTTATGAATACATGGATACATATAAGAAAAATAAAAAATATATAAAAGAAACAATAGGACAGGGATGGTAGACACTTTGGTGTGCTTATGCATACCCCCTACAGACCTCTTAGGAAAGGGGTGAGGTCAATAGTAGACAGTCTAAGATTAAGGTTTTTGGGGTTTGGGGGAAAGAACCACAGTCAGGTAGAGTATTCCAGACATTGACCACTCTGTTGCTGAAGTCGTATTTCCTGCAATCAAGTTTGGTGTGATTAACCTTGAGTTTGTATCTATTGTTTGCTCTTGTGTTGTTATGGTTGAAGCTGAAGTATTCATTGACAGGTAGGACATTGCAATGTATTATTTTATATACTATACTTAGATCGAACCGAAGGCGGCATAGTTCTAGGTTTTCTAGGTCTAAAATTTCAAGTCTGGTGGTATAAGGTATTCTGCAACAAGTAGAGGAGTGGAGAACTCTTCTTGTGAAATATTTCTGGACTTTCTCAACTGTGTTTATATCAGATACGTAATGTGGGTTCCAAACTAATGAGCTGTTGAGTATTGGTCTAGCAAATGTTTTGTATGCTCCAGTTATTAGTGTAATATTACCAGAGAAAAAGTAGTAAATAGCTCAGATTTAAGCAGTGCAAGTTTGCACTATTATAACAGCATGGTTAGTTTGTAAAGTGAAAAACTGAAAGTCCTGATCTTCTAATATTAATAAACTTGAAAAAGATACATATCTCAAGTTATATATCAGTTCCCAAGAAATTAAAGATAAATTTTGTTAAAGTCCATATGAAACTAGGCAAATGTCCTAGATGCCCAGAGAAATTTTTTAACATCTACATAGAATAAATAAATAAATACATTAAATTTAACAAAACACATAACTGTTTTGCTATTTGTTAGAGAAAACCTGAATTCCAAAGCAAATTTCTTTGTTCCTGGACCTCCTCCAGCTTCTGGGGTCATTTATCAGAGTTGTGGGATGATGGAACACCCGCAGCTCAGACACTGCAATTTATATTTCAATGTTGCTGAAGTTCTGCTTTTGCCTTTAAACGATTCAAATTTCTTAAATACCAGTAATGAAGAAGAGTATGGAAAAATCTGTGTTTTGCACGTGAATTAGAAAAAGCATCTCTGTCTCCCTCTGAATGTTGATTGTAACACTCTGGTACTTAGACACCCAAGAAAACTGGCAGAAGTATTATGAATATTGACTTGCTATTCACAACAAAAACTATGAGAGATACTCAAAGTAAGTTCAAAAAATAACTGAAAATATGTAAACCTGTTGAGAAAAACATGGAGAAACCATTCACCATGTATACTGCCACATTCTAAATCAATTGCAGTTTATAGACTGCCTTCAAGTTCTGCCCCATTAACAATAATTGAAATAAGATTACCACTTTATGAACCATAAAGACATGGTCTTTCTCCTCCGAGTAGGTGAAGATTTATCACAACTGATTTATCAGGCGAAACTGTAAAAGTTCTTCCATGCTACTGAGGTTATGTGGATTCATGGGGACTCATGGCTGCAATCTTATTGCTAAAAAAGGGACCACAAACCTAAGCCAAGATGCAAAAAAACTACATAGGTAGTAGATCAAACTTTATCAATTTCTTCAAGAAAGAAACAATAAAGCTGATTCAGGCAGATGTTAGCAGTAATATTATACAGATGGGTAATATTGCCTAAGCTAACATCATATCCCCCAAAAGGATTGGAAACATTGGATCATATGTCTGTTAACTGTAAATTAGAATCTATCAAGAGATGTTTTTATTATATCACATTGTTGTTTTTTTAGAAATTTTCCATAATCAGATTCTCTGAATCTGAGAAAATAAGAATCTTGAATCTGAGAAACTGGGTGACATGGCTGCTTTTGTTGCAAATACCACATATATTTCAGATGCATAAAGCATCTGAGCTACAGTATTTTTAAATATTAATGAAATTCAACGTAAGTGAAGTTACATTGGAGTTTTGTCTATGGGTGAGATGGTAGCTTCAGTTCCACTTGGAGCTGTCCAGAGTCCTGTTTATCCAACACTGCTAGATCTTATATTCCAGCCCAACTATGCTCACTGAAAGCAACAGCATGAATCAAATAATATTTAGTTCCTGAGTTAATAGGAATAGAGATGTGACCACTGTCTCATGTCTTGTTTTCTGATCATGTAGTCAAACACATCACTGAGCACAGAACAGAGAGAAAGAGATGGAGATGTTGGGCTCTTAAAAGCCCATATATTTCCTTTTATATTTTCCTTTTAGCATGCTAAGGGTGGTGGCTACCTAGTACTTTTCCATTTTATCATTAGAGTGATTTACATTCATTATAATTAAACACGAAGTAGGCAATATGTCAATATTTGGATTGGCATATGGTTTAACAAGTTACTGAAGGCTTTAGATGAGTTAGGTAAGAAAAACTTACCTAACTAGTATCACGAGCTCTCCAGATATCATTAAATTCAAAATCTATTATCCCTAGTGTTGATAGGAGCTATAGTTCATCCACATATGTAGGATTGCACATTGCCTAACCTTTCTTTAAATCAATCAATTGTCTGTCAAGTAGCAATTCTTTCATAAGAGTATATGATAAATATGTTTAAATAATTTATTTATAATAAAGGTAGGCTTTCAAATTACTTGAAAAAAATAATTGCAGTGAAAACCCTGTATTTTCCATCTTAATAACATTGAACTATTTTTATTATAAAAGTTTTTTATTTTTTAATTATTTGAATGCATCTTTGAGAGAACAGTGTGGTTCCAGGTGTTTTACATTTTAAATCCATCATATTCACAATCACAAATACAGCTTCCTAACATCACATCATTATCTATTACCAAATTTTCTTCTTTATATTATCATAAATTATTTTATATCAGTCTCTTTATTTTTAATTAATCTCTATCTTCCTTGGTCATATATTCAGCATATTTACAATTTAATCTATCCATATCAATTCATTAGTCATTACAGCTTTCTAACATCACATCATTATTTATTACCAAATTTTCTTCTTTATATTCTCATAAATTGCTTTATATCAGTCTCTTTGTTTTTAATCAATTCTTCGATCTTATATTCTTATATTCATCATATTACAGTTTAGCATATTCATGTCAATTCATTAATCATTCAAAATTTCATCTTAATTTATATTATCCCCTTTCCAATACTAAGTTTGCCACTGTCGAATATATTTTTATTTTCTAAATGCTCCCTTCCCTCTAACTCCACATTTTTGCACAAATATATTTTCAATCTTATTTTTTTAAGCCAATAATGTAAAACTTATAATAATGTATCCGTATTGCCTTATACACATGAATAACAAAATATATAATTCATTAGAAATATTATCCTATACTATATAATTATATCTATTTCTCTATCAGACTCTACTTAACCTTCCCTTTCCCACCTTAAGTATTAGCCACTTATAATTTCCATAAACATTTATCTGTCTTACTTAATTATCCTATTATAAAGTCCTACTTTCATAACTGTTCCATTTTAATTATTCCTTCTTATTCTTTCTAATTCTTAATCCAAACTTCTCAAAATCTATTACATATGTGTTTTACTACTGAGGTAACTCATCATGTGGAGTCTCTCTCTTTTCTATTGCCAACCATCATGTCTAAGTCTCTCTTCTGTCTTAGTTGATCTTTTTTTTTTTTTTTTGGCTTGTTTACCATTCTCTATCATCTTTTGGGTTTTTCCCTTAATCTTTCCTCCATTTGTTTTCATTTTCTGATATTTTTTCTCCCAGTTCTTGAAATTTATCCCCACCCTCTTCTCCTTTCTGTAATTTCCTAGCATTTTCCTTTTTCAGCAATCCAATTTTAATATCTGCCTTGTTTAATACATCAATCATTAAAATCTCAAGTTCACTTTCTTTTTTCCTCTCTTGTATTATTTGTTGTTTCATTTGTTCCGTTTCACTGGTTTCTCTTTTTTTCTAGCTCCTCCCCTGTGTTTGTTCTTTTTTCTTCTACTACTGTCGCCATTTCTGAGCTAATCTCTATGTTCTGTATTTTAGTGCATAAGTACAAAGCTCTGTCGCACATTTTACTTATAACTCAAAGGTCCATCTTTATTTCTTTGCATATATCACTCATATTTATATTACTTATTATTCAAATTGTCCAAAATCTAGTAGTTTTTATTTTATTTAAACCAGTGTCTCTTTAATTTTTAATGTCAATGTCCTCCAATCTTTATTTCCCAATGATAATCAGTCAGTCACCAATAATTCCACTAAGATTACTTACTGTTTGATTTTAATATGTTTCAACTTCAAGAGGTCTTAATCTTCCTTTTATTCCTTTTTTGATTAATTTTTTGATTAAATCGTTAGTTTGAAGGGATCTGCAGGATTTTTTTTTCATCAACCAGTGGCACTTTTAATCCAGTTTCACAGCCACCCCTTTTCAGTTTCTTTAAAAAATTAACTGTTATTTCTCTTTTAGAACAATTATTTCCAGAATTTAAAATAATGGCTTCCTGTGCCAAATCCTCTCCGATCGCCAACTCCAAATTAGTGTTCTTCCAAATTAATTCCTTTTAGACTCTTTAT
Organism: Hydrophis major; assembly: GCA_033807585.1. NCBI lineage: Eukaryota > Metazoa > Chordata > Lepidosauria > Squamata > Elapidae > Hydrophis > Hydrophis major. Next base: position 112,057,609 of record CM066332.1, read on the forward strand.
ATTTCCCAGTTTTTTTTCTATCTTCTATCTTCCAAACCACTGCTGATACAATTCTTCATATATCTTCTCTGTTATAGTCTTTTTGGGGTAAATAAAAATAAAGTAGATTCTTCTCACCCTTCTCCATACACCATTCCTAATCTCTTCTCCAGCACTTTGCTTAGGTGGTTCTCGGCTGTCCCAACTTTGTAACAGTCAACTTGGCCACTCTTCTCTCCATCATGGCATAAAGAGAAAGCTTGGGGTTCCCATGCGGGGGTTGCATTCTCCCCTGGAACCTCACCACATGCCTTTCCTTAGTTTCACCGTGCATCCAAGGTGAATTTTCGCCAGTGCTGGAACGGAGACCTCCATTTGTTGTTTCTGGTCTCATCACGATATCAACCGGAAGTCAATAACATTGAACTTTTGAATATTTTATTGATTCTTCCCGCCTCCCTATTTATTAATATTAAAGTAGTCAATTTTTCAAAGAATACATTTAGTTTCTAGATAAGAAAAAGAAGAGTACTGAACTATGTAACAATTTGTCTTCTGTCCTTAGGTAGAGTAACTTTGTAGGACATTTTTTTTTTTTTTTGCTTTCCTTTAGGCAGCAAAATAGCTTACTGCCACAAGTTCAGATGAACTTTCAGCACAAAAAAAAAAAAAAAAAAAATCAAGACAAGAATTTCTTTCTCCCCCCCAATACAACTGTCTATTATATCATATCCGTCATTCATACTTCATTTGATTACACCCTGATAATATTTAATATCAGATAATAAATTAAATGTAAAAGTTTTGAATATTTGAGTAAACAAATAAAACAAATGACCCCAAAAAGAATTGAAAGCATATATAAAGTGTAAAGGACAACACATAATTCAAATACATGACAACTTCTTTACCGTAAGTAGCTCTGAAGTATCAAGTGCCTGCAAAGCAGGAACTGAAATTTTGCAAGACTTACTTTAATAATGTGTATTTATGTCCAAATTTCATAAGTGCTCCCTGAAACAAAATAACTAAAATGACAACTATTACAAATCCAGTTAAGTTAATGTTGGCATGTTCACAGCTTCTAATCCCAGTCTGCTTATAATAAAATATACATTACGTAACCTGCTCCTATTTGCATGTGCATTTCAGGTGCTCATACCAAGAAGATACACAGAATACTATTAGGTCATGTACCTATGAAATTATTCTATATTCTATAATTTTGTTCTTTTCTTTTCTTTTATTTTAATAAGCACTGTAATCAAGACATTTTTTTTTAGAAAATTCATTAAAGGTGAAAGTCAATAGGATATAAAATAAATAGTTTTGGGAATACAAATGGTATAATATAAACATAACACTATTGCTAATTGATAACACTGCAGTGGATCTTGAAAAATGAAATAGATGTTTGATAATCTAGAATCTAATATTGAGTGAATAATGAAAAACTTAAAAGTCATGGGATCCAGTTGCTTGTAAGAACATTTTGCTTGTGTTAAAAACTGTTAAAGTATTAAATGATCTAAAAAAAAATCTAAAATGTAAATGTAAAGATTCCCTTTAGGAGAAAAACAATTAAGGATATATTTATTTTTAATCTAAAATCTTTACTATAGTGTTATTCTAATATGCTAAGAAGAATTAAATGTGATTTAAACTCTAGAAGTTGACAATATGATGCAATGACCTAGTAGTTCTAGAAAATAATTTTCTGGACTTCATAGCTAAAGCATGTATTAATATTTTATACCAGCTTATTAATTTTCTTTCAAAACATTTCATGTTTTTCAGGGCCAATTTATTAAGAATGACACTATATGTATTTAGAATATCTCATGACTATACAATATGGACTTGATGTTTTGGTTGAATCTGAAGTTTCTGGAACACTAATATCATACAGCTGTGGTGGCACAGTGGTTAGGATGCAGTACTGCAGGCAGGGATTCTACCGGTTCTGTCTACTTCTGTAGAACCGGTTGCTATGAAAAGCAGCAAACAGAGAGCATACATAGAACCGGTTCTATGTCTGCTGCTGTTTTGGTCCACCCACCTGCCCAAGCTCTTACCTGACCTTTATTTCCTGCATTTTCAACCGCAGCTGCTTTGTGCGACACAACTGCGGTTGAAAAAACAGGAAAAAAGTACTTTTTCAACTGCTGCGCACTTGCACACAGCGCTGCTCAGCTGGCCGGGCAGCTCAGCAGGTTGTAAATTGCACTCGTGCAATTTGAACGCATGCACACATGCACAAGCAATCCAAAGCAACAGAACCAGTACTTATACATTATATACCGGTCAGATCCCATCCCTGACTGCAGGCTACTTCTGCTGACTGCTGGCTGCCAGTTTGATTCTCTCTGGCTGAAGGTTGACTCAGCCTTTCATCCTTCCAAGGTTGGATAAAATGAGGACCCAGATTGCTGGGAAATATGCTGACTCTGCAAACCACTTAGAGAGGTCTGCAAAGCACTGTGAAGCGGTATATAAACCTAAGTTATAAGGGATAGAAGTGTGAAACTTTCAGTCATTTCAAATATCTTAATTTACCTAATTAGTGTGTAAACAACATTATATTAAAACTATACCAACTTAATATAATTTTAATTCAAAAAAATTTTCTTCTATTCTTTTTTTTAGTATACTAGGCATGTCAAAGGAAGTATCATATCTATGGCTGGGTTTCTTCTATATGGTATAGGTACAATATGTAAGTGGGAACTCTGATCTATATGTTTAATTTGGGCAACAGTGTTATTCTTTTGATCAATATTCATGGGGATGCAAGTAGGATATTTAAAAAATAAATAAGAGCCAATGATGTGAGTATGAGATGTTACAATATATTCCAAAAGATTGGAACTTATAAAAGGATTATGGGACTTCCAGTTTGACATCGCTGTGAGATTGATGCATGGGAACAGGACTCCGCATCCCCACGATGAATCCTCTTCATTGGAGGGCCCCCCATGGGGCTATAGTTATCTTGTAGGGGTGACATATAAGGAGTGGCATCCTGCAGGTTGTGAAGAGCAGCTGGTCTCTTGCTGGACCCAGGGTTTCTACTCTCTTTGTAAAAGGCGAAGATGAGGCAGCCATTATGGCTGCTGTGAAGCTGGGGCAGCAGAAGAAACTAAGATCATGCTGGAGCAGTGTAAGTGGATAGTGACTGGAGCTGAGTGAAGTGATTTTTAATTTTTGCCTAGGACCTGACCCTAAAAGAAAATAATCTGGAAAAGAGGCTCTCTGGAATATTTTTAAGTGGCAATTAAAGAGAGGTAGAGAGAAATTGCATCCTAACAAGAAATAAGCAAAAGCTATAAAATGCAGAAAGACTGGAAGTAAAAATCTTCCTGGCATGGTTTTGAATAGACACCTTAAAATGCTGGACATTTGACTATTTATTGGATATTTTTTCTGAATCAATTTGAAATAACTAACTAACAGAATTGTGTAAATGCTGATTTTTAACGTTGATTTCTAAGCTGAAGGCGCCATCTAATGGTGAATGGATATATACATACATACATACATACATACATACATACATACAGCATTCAGCTTTGTTTCCCACGTCATAGTAGTGGTGCTTTTAAAGTTGTAGCAACGTTTCAGCAGAATCTTATCTGTCATCATCAGGCTTCTGTATAGTGTTCGTCTGTGAGTTAGACTTTTACAGTGGTTTCAGATTTAAATTTGGGGCAGCCTATTGCTATGCCAGAATGGTTTTTTTTTCTTCATCCTGATTGGTTGAGAGTCTTGGTCTATGTTTATTGGTCTTGGAGTTTGCTGTGTTCTGCTTCTAATATCTTCTGTCTGGTTTTTTTGGCTCCTTTTATATTTTGATTGGCTGGCAACATTGTGTTATTTTATTGGAGGCCTTTAGTGCAGCTTGGCTTCGGGTAAATGGACAGCTATCATTAGTTAGGAAGCTGGGTTTCATCTGGGTGCCTGGTTGGGGTGTGTTTGAGCTGGAGGTATCAGGGGGGATCTGTTTGTGCCCAGGTGTTTGCCTGGCTTGTGGTGTAGAGATTTTTTTGTTTGTGAGTGCAGGCTTCCAAATGATTGACAGCCTGGTGGAATCATCTCTTCTGTTCATGCTTTCTGGTCTTTTTTCAATCTCTGTGGCTTCTCTGATGATTCTGTGGCTGGGATTTTCTATAGTGGCTAGGGTTTTGGTGCCATTGAAGTTGATGCTATGACCTGTGGCTTCCATGTGTTGGACTAGTGAGGAAGTGTGTTCCAGCTTTTTGACTGCATTTTTGTGTTCATCCAGGCGGGTGTTTATTCTTCTATTGGTCTGTCCAATGTATGTGGCCGGGCATGATGCACAGGGCACTTTGTATATGCCTTGGTTTTCCAGGTCAATTTTGTCTTTGGGGTTTCTGAGGATGGCTGCTATTTTTCTGTCTGTTTTGAAGGCAGTCTTGATGTGGTGTCTGCATAGTATCTTACTAATTTTGTCTGTAGTGCCTCTTATGTAGGGCAGGACAGCTGTTCCATGGGTCTGTTCATCTTCTGGGTCTCTATTATGTCTCAGTGTGTTTTTGTGGATCAAGTTGGTGATTTTGCTTTTGTGGAAGCCATTGGCTGTCAATATTTTAGTCAGGGTGCATAGTTCAGTCTTAATGTGTGTCTTGTCTGCCAGGCGTTTGGTTCTAGTAATTAGTGTTTTAGCCACGGAGTTTATCTGTGCTGGGTGGTGGTGGGATTGGGCGTTGAGGTAGTGGTTGGTGTGTGTTTTCTTCTGGTATATGGTGTGTCCTAGTGTGCCATCTATTTTTTTGTAGATTAGTACATCTAGGAATGGTAGTTGTTTGTTTGTTTCTGTTTCCATGGTGAACTTGATCTTGGGGTGTGCGCTGTTTAGGTGTGTTAGGAAATTGTTTAGGTTTTCTTGTCCATGGGGCCAAATCACGAATGTGTCGTTGATATATCTTAACCATAGTTTGGGTTTGAGGATGGCATTGGCCAGGGCTCTGGATTTGAATTCTTCCATGAACAGGTTTGCAATGGCTGGTGACACTGGTGATCCCATGGGGGCTCCTTCAATTTGTTTGTATCTTTGTCCTTTGTATATGAAATATGAAATATGTGTTGGTTAAGCAGTGCTCTGTTAGTTCCATGAGGTGTTTAACTGGTTGGCATTTATTTTTGATGATTTCAAAGGTCTCTTTTATCGGGACTTGAGTGAATAGTGAAACCACGTCAAAACTTACAAGCAGATCTTCTTGCTCCACATGTAGATCTTTGATCATTTCCAAGAAGTGGTATGAGTTTTGTACATGAGAAGCTGCTGTTTCAGCATGGGGCTGTAGCTCTTTCGCTAGGTGTTTATGCTGAAACATGCTGAAACAGCAGCTTCTCATGTACAAAACTCATACCACTTCTTGGAAATGATCAAAGATCTACACGTGGAGCAAGAAGATCTGCTTGTAAGTTTTTTGTTTTGGAGTTTGCTGTGTTCTGCTTGATTGGTGTTTCTAATATCTTCTGTCTGTTTTTTGGCTCTTTTTGTATCTTGATTGGCTGGCAACATTGTGTTACTTTATTTGAGGCCTTTAGTGCAGCTTGGCTCTGAGTAAACGGATGGCTATCATTAGTTAGGAAGCTAGGTTTCATCTGGGTGCCTGGTTGGGGTGTGTTTCAGCTGGAGGTATCGGAGGGATCTGTTTGTGCCCAGGTGCAAAAAGAGCCAAAAAACAGACAGAAGATATTAGAAACACCAATCAAGCAGAACACAGCAAACTCCAAGACCAATAAACACAGACCAAGACTCCCAACCAATCAGGATAAAGAAAAAACCATTCTGGCACAGCAATAGGCTGCCCCAAATTTAAATCTGAAACCACTGTAAAAGTCTGACTCACAGATGAACACTATACAGAAGCCTGATGATGGCAGATGAGATTCTGCCGAAACGTTGCTACAACTTTAAAAGCACAACTACAATGACGTGGGAAAATACCCATACATGTAAGTACCCGTGAAAACTTAAGAATATATATATATTTTCCCACGTCATTATAGTTGTGCTTTTAAAGTTGTAGCAACATTTCGGCAGAATTTCATCTGCCATCATCAGACTTCTGTATGACGAACACAATACAGAAGCCTGATGATGGCAGATGAGATTCTTCTGAAACGTTGCTACAACTTTAAAAGCACAACTATAATGACGTGGGAAAATACCCGAACAAAGCTGAATACCATACATGCATGCATACATACATGCATACATACATACATATATACATACATACATACATACATACTATGGCTTACTCCCAGAATAACAAAAACAACTCTGGAAAATTCTGATAAAAAAGAAAGAAAATAACACCTGGAGGCCTGCTGTATTATCTACTGTTCTACACTTTTCTATCTTATGGTTACCAGAGGATTAACCTTTAAAACCTGTAGGATACCTAATCAAATAACTTTTGAATACTGGAACTAACTAGCAATTTAAAGAGTGGACTTAAGGAGTTGTTTGGAAAATCCCCTGAACTGTATAAATGTAACCAACTGACTAATTGTGGGATATAAAGACTATACCTAATATATCTCTTGATGAACAATGCTAAGATCAAATAATCTTCTGGCTTTGAGAAGTCAAGAAGAACAGACTCCTAAGTGGTGACAGATTACTGATAGAACATTGACTATTATTTGGACTTTTAAAAATAAGGCAAGATCTCTCACCAGGAGGAATTGGAAGCACTTCAAAAAGAAACTATGTTGGTTCTTCAAAGTTTTTACAATACCATGATGGGGAATTTCAGGGAGATAAAAGATTTACTACATGACACAACTGGAAAGAAAATGTGCAACAAGAAAAAATGAATCAAGATAATAGAATTCAGGAAACAAGGGAGATAACTGGAAGATTAGAGGCCAAGATAGAACAGATTACACAACAAACAGAAGAAGGAATAAAGAAGGAGGAGATAATAAAGTTAGGTGAATATCTACTAGGAGGTAGAAAAATGGAACTGAATAAATTGAAAGATATTTTTGGAATAAAAACAGAGGATTTGGCAGACTTGCGGGTGTATCAGCAGCAAAAAATAGTGGAGATAGAAATAATGGTTGGGTTGGATATGAAAGATAAGGACCCAAGGGAGGAGTTTGGGAGGAAAGTCAAAAAGAGAAGAAGTGAAACTTCCAAGAGGATAAAAAATGATGAATAGAAAGGATCTTTTTAAAAACAACAAGATTGGTTGTATTAAGAATTAGAATAGATTAAGAAATTAAAAATAGGGGGAATATTGCTATACATATTTTGCATAACACATTTAAAGTGAATGTTAGAGGTTAAGATCAGATTTTGAAAAAGGGTGTTATCAGGTATGCTCAAGAATAATGTTATTACTATTAGAAGGATGTAGCAAATATTGAATAACTGAAGAATGAGGGAGTATGTGCTGACAGAAATATGTATAATAACATTAGAACCATGTAAGTTTGATCAATGTAGTAATTTTCATTTGTATCAATATTATTTTTGTATCAAAATAAATGACACTCAGGTGCCACACTGTCCATGCAATGATATTGATATATATTAAAATAATAACTTTACAGAAAAAAAAAGATTTATTATGTATGGATAACAGCTAGAATTACTGTAATCCAGTGAAAAGATTCTAATGTACTTAAAATCCTGCATGGAAGATATGTTAAATTTTCTGCATACAAATTTACTTTTCTCCAAAGTCATGGAAATCAATACGATTCTCAATAGTCAAGGTTTAATTTTATGTTTAAGACTTGAAGTTGTTATAAAATATATTAACTTTCTTCTTCCTTTTATTTTTCTCTGGACTTTAATTATTTTTCTGGCTTATCTTTTTTGTGCTATCATTATTATTGCCCTTCTTAATTGCTTTCTTTGTTACATTAAAAAGCCATAAATATATATGTTTGTATAGTACATGCATGAGTACTACACACACACACATGCATGTGCATGTTCAAATGGACACAAAGGCACTCAAACATATTCTCAAAAAGAGGAGGAATAAATGAACAAGAAGAATTCAGATATGTAACTAGACACATTTCAACAACATATAATTTCCAATTTTGAAAATTTATCCCTTTGAAAATATAGTACCTTGCTTTGGAGAGATAAGAGCTGTAGTCATTAATTATTATTTAATTTTATTTGAATTTTGTCCTTTTTTAAAGGACAAAAACCTAAACTATTTTAAGTTATTCAGATGGTGCTTATTAGGTGATTTGAGCAAAACTTGAACTGAATTCCTAAGAACAATATCCTATCACTAAAATGAAACTTTGACTATATTAGTCAACTATTTTCAATAGTATAGACTGTTCAATAGTATAGACTGTTTCTCATAGAATATGAGATAGAAGACAGAAGTCTGTATATTTGTATCTACAGTGTACAATAACCTCATAATATTTTGATATAGAAATGTTCCAGTTTTACACAGGAAAAGCAAAAGAGCAAGTCACAAATCAATGAGGTTCCTGTTTATAGGGATCAGTTCATCTTTCAATGCAGTTGAATGCAGTTAATAGTAAGCTTTACTATGAACCTGAATACAAATAGTATTCAGAAATCCTGATTATTAAATTTGCAAATTTTAAACTGGCTCAAGGTACAAGACAGAAATCAATTTTTTAGATGCACATGGGTAAATCCCAATGACTTATGTGTCATAGTACCTGAGACAGTTTAAAGACAGTTTAAAAAGGGAAATGCCATCTATAAGAAGGTAGAAATGTGATTAGGAAGATAAGAAAATTGCACAGATTACTGAGCCAAATAGATCAAAACCAATGCATCAATCATGTGGCTAAAGCTTTGCAAAAGGAGAAAGGAAATTCTACTAACAACGACTCCCTGTACAGATAATCCATTAGCTATAGATTTTTAACTTTTTTTTCTTGGTCAACACACAAAATTATAGCTCTTGAGATAATCAAATCTTGATTTAATATATACACCTGTAATATATTATTAATAACTGTGTAATATTGCCTAATACAGATTATCAAAAATTAAATCACACTGTGAGTAATGACATTTTTTATATATAATTTGCTCCTGGCAAACTAAGATTCAACTTTTAAACTCAGAGCCATGCATTGTGAGTTGTAATATTAAATAAAAGCATAGCTCTAAATAAGCTATGAGCTATACCATAAACTCACAAGAATCTGAGTGGTATACAACTTTCATAAATGACTAACAACAAAAAGACCACAAATAAAATAATAAGGATTTTTCCCCTCACTGCAAACTAAGTATTTGTTGATCATTTTCTAAGAAAGATTCAAGAAATAAAACAAAATGAGGCAGCTGAACACCAGGACATAATAGGAAAGGAAAAGTCAAATCTTAGGAAGGAAGGAAGGAAAGAAAGGAAAGAAAGAAGGAAGGAAGGAAGGAAGGAAGGTAAGAAAGAAAGAAAACCAAATTAACAGGTACTGCTGGAGAGAAAGGAAATATTGTGCAGAGAATGCAGAGAATTAGACTATATGACACATTAAGGATTTTGAACCTTATGAATGGTCACTGAAACACATATACATGCTTCAGGTTAATGGTATCCAAGGTAATAGAGTATCTCATCCTACTTTATGTTCTAATCCCCTAAAGCCATGGTGTAAATCAAATGTTATAAGAATGTTTGATTCATATCCGGTCCCCAGAAAAAGAATGGAACCAGTAGCTATGCACTGTAGAGGCTGTCTTTCTCCCTCTGGTGAGGTATGACTGACAACTGTGCTTGTCAGTGAAGACAGCTTGTCTTGAATTTGAGATAGCTAGCCATCACTTGGGGAGATAATTAGAGGGAAAGAATGAAATACTGAACTGGAAATACACAGACCATCATCAAACAAGCTAGGTTTAGTGGAAAGATGTGGTCCTGGTGTTAGAAAAGAGCATTATGGTATAAAAATGTCAGGAAAACAACTAAAAGAGTTTTTTTTTAAACTATCAAAATATTATAAGGATATTTCATTCAAATTCATTACTGTAGAAACAACATTTCTTTAGGTTTCATAATGTCTCCCATAATAGAATTGAAATTATTATAACTACACATATTAAGTGTGTGTCAGGGGCCAGGGAGAAATAACCCTGAGCACTGGTATTCCATTTTTATCCCTGCAGACCCCTCAAAGACTCTTCTTTTTCTAACCTATAGTTCCTTTCAAGGGTGAAAAGTAAAAAGAAGTTGTGGTGGATGACACATGGACTACTTAAGAACAGATGTACATCTGTAGGACTCACTATTTCTCAAGTCATTGGTCTACAAAGAAGGAAATATTTTGAAACTGTTCTATGCAAGTATAAGCCTTGCATCATTTTCTGGACAGTGTGTCTTCACAAGTAGTACTCTGTTAGCATATATAGTAACTTGGTGTCCTAGTCATATTCATACAGACTTATCATTATTACGTGCTCTTATTTCCACACTCTTGCATACAAACTCTACATGTCTTTCACTGTCTTATTTAAATGCTGCATTACATCCCAATGAGTACTGCAAGCAAAAGCTTTCTTAGCACTTTTTACTTACCCTTACCACCTGCACAAATATATATCTGGGATTCAACAGTCAATGAAGAAAATTAATGGCTAAACAAACTCTGTGCAAAAATAAGTCCCACCTAGACCACTTGTAAGAAATTTTGAAATAACATACATAGTAATAGTAGTAATAGTAATGTTTATTTGATCAATGGCCAGCAAAATTTAAATTTTGAAATAAAGTATGTTTGCTTAGCTTTTTCTAAAAAGTGAATAACAGCTACCAATGGTCTGAATCCATAAGGAGCCTCGGTGGTGCAGTGGTTAGAGTGCAGTACTGCAAGCTAGTCTTGGTGCAATTTGACAGATTGAATCCCACCAAGCTCAAGGTTGACTCAGTCTTCCATCCTTCCGAGGTGGGTAAAATAAGGACCCAGATTGTTGGGGGCAATATGCTAACTCTGTAAACCACTTTGAGAGGGCTGGAAAGCACTATAAAGTGGTATATAAGTCTAAGTGCTATTGTTATTGCTATAATAGTGCAAAATGTTGGAATTAAAGTTTTAATTTAGATTAAAGAGGCAAGCTGTATACTTAGAATTTGTTCCCAATGTAAAGCAATACTTGTACTGCAAGGCATGCTGACTTTTGTTATTTAGCACACAAGCGAGGCTAGAAGTTTAGCCTCTCTTGTGGGCTAAATAGAAGCTTATCATCATTTTAGAAATTTAATCATCATTTTCCCTAGATTTGGAAAATATTTCATCATTAGAGTTTATTTGATTTCAGAACTCACAGAAAACTGCTGTGAATCCTTATCTTCCTGATGCCAGTGTTCCAATACTGGAAAGGGAGAAAAAAAGGATGCATAGATTTATGGATGTGAATATTGGAAAATGAAAAATGTTTTACCAGATATTAAAGAGAATAATTTTTGTCTACCATTATAATGTATCATAAAGTTTATTTTACAATTATTACAATTTTAAAACTCTTATGAAATACATAGGAAGTAAAGCTAATAAGAGCACTGAAATTGAAAGTAAAAAGGATTTCAAATCAATTTAAGAGAATAAATAAATAATTGCATAAAATACAAGGAGAGGTTCATGTTATCTATTAAACTTTTATCAAGAACAAGAAAATTACTAGGTAGCAGCTATTGCCATTAGAAAGGAAAGAAGAGTTGTCATGCAGAATGATTTTTAAACAACTGAAAGGCAAAAAAATCCAAAAACAGCCTGCTTGTTAAAAATTCTGTGAATAAGGTTAGTTGGGCTATCATGAAATGAAGGTGATTTAATAAATATAATTATTGATACAGAGCAGTCAAAGAATTATTTCCGGGAGGAAAAAAAGCTCAAGTCTCTACAAATCATCAGCTAATGGATTAAATGCATCCAAGGGTGAGAAGGAAATTAGCTGATCAATTCATTCAACAACTGCTAATTATATCTGACAAGTTAGAGAGAAATGAAAAGTGAAGGACTGAGGAAAAGCAATTGTGATAGAAACCTGCATGTAGGCTCAATAAGTACAGACCATGATTCAGTTTTTGTGCCTGATTCAAAGCTACGGCTTGTTAAATGATTATCTGAAGTTCTATGTATAAGGTCAAATGTAATGCTTGTATTGAACACAAACTCAAATGAAACCTATATTACAGTCAAAGACCAGCATAAGGAGGATGGTATACAAAAAAATAAGAACCATGAAAAATACGTCAGAATAAAACAAATCATATAAAAAGTTAAAAAATATAAAAATTAAGATCTAAAAGGAATAAAAAAAGAATGTAATAGGAGAGATAAGGGCAGTATATCTATGCAAAGAAGCAGGGAAAACTAAATCTATCACAATACAAATGACCTTAAAACAAAAAACTAGGTGTTAAGTAAAATTGGCTTATGGCAAAGGTCAACCTCTGTTGGATTTAAGGACATTATGCAGTACCTGACAGCTTTCTATGTTGTAGCAGGGCTGATAGCTAAAAGCATTAGGGAGTGTAAATTGTACATAGAATATTTCTTCTTTGATTGCCCAGTGTACTGTCTCCATGGCCTTCTACGCATGGATATGCATAATTGTCTCCTAGTGTGCATAAAAACACATCCTAATTAAATTATGAAAATTAAATTAAAAACCAACTGTGTAATTTCATGTGATTCATACCTAAGTAATGTTAAACAAAGAAGTTATAATTGCAGGTGATGACAATCATGGAATAGTCTTGCGGGTATTCTCTTTTAGGAAATTGTGATGGTTATGGAAAGAAAATAAGGAAGGAAGGAAGGAAGGAAGGAAGAAAAAGAAAGAAAGAAAGAAAGAAAGAAAGAAAGAAAGAAAGAAAGAAAGAAAGAAAGAAAGAAAGAAAGAAAGAAAGAAAGAAAGAAAGAAAGAAGTAAGTAAGTAAGTAAGTAAGTAAGTAAGTAAGTAAGTAAGTAAGTAAGTAAGTAAGTAAGATGTCAAGTAGTTAAAAGAGTGGGCTTGTTGACCAGAAGATTAGCAGTTCAAAACCAAATACTATATAATGCAGTAAGCTTCTATTACTTGGCCCAGCTCCTGCCAATCAGCCAGAAATTATAAAACATGTAAATGCAAATAGATAAATAGATACCACTTCAGAGGGAAGATAATAGCATTCCATGTACCTCAAACATATAGTCATGCCAGCCACATGACCAAGCTCTTTGGACAACATTGGCTCTTAGGCTGTGCATCAGAGATGAACTGTCCTAGGTTGCGGACATGACTGGCATGGGAAAGCTTTATCTTTTTTAAAGGAAACACAATATATACTGAAATAGATACTCATATTTTTCTCACTATAAGATGCTCCAGGCTGTGAGATGCACATCAGCTTTAGAAGAGGAAAACAAGAAAAAAAAATCTGCCTCTAGCTCCCAGCATCCATCCATTCATCTGGCTAGTGTCCTTGCAGCAAACAGCAAACGGCCCATTTAGCTCCAGCATCTTATTGCAGCCCCAGCATGTGGCTCATCAGGGCTCTGTTCCATTTTGCCCACCACCGGTCAACTGCCTGCCTATTCACTACCATTATTGATTGCCACCGCCTGTTTGCTGCCACTGATCCCTGCCACCTGTTCACCACCATCCATCGGCAATGAACAGGCATCAGTGAACAGGTGGCAGACAATGGGCAGGTGGTTAATGTGCAACAATAGGCAACGGTGGTGGTAATCCCCATTGCGTAGAACAGCTGATCAGTGGTATTCTGAGAGGTGAATCCAACTGCCAATCAGCTGCTCAGCAGCGAAGGCTCCAGTGTTCCCTAGCAGTGGCAGTGCATCAACCCCCCTGCCCTCACCACAATATTCACTCTATAAGATGCAAAGACATTCCCACTCACTTTTGTCGTGGGGAAAGTGCATCTTATGATAAATATGCAAAAAATACAGTATACCAGCCTATATTACCCTTTGAATAGCATAGCACTGACTTCCTGCTAAATTTATATGAATACATAATTAAATGAATGATCGTACTCAAGTCTTAATAACAGTCATGCAGAATCATATTTATCATTGCAGTGGTAAAAATAAAGTCAGTTCATATGCAGTTTTTCCAATGGAGAAAATCCATCTTTCTAGAGCTTTTTATTTTTCATGAAAAATACAAAGTTCTTTAGGCTTTGAAAACTACAAATTTTAGGAATACAATTCAATATCATCTAGCCTTTTTATGGAACCTCTGAAAAGTCCAATATATTCTCTCTCCCTATACGGGTGTAAAGTTGTTTCTTTCCCTCTAACTTTTATTTTATGGTTTATTGACTTTTGCTTTTTGAATTATACTTTATAATTTGATTTAGTTATCTCACTTGTAAAAAAAACTTCTATTTGTGTTGGATAACTAGCAACAAGGACCATGACCACAGATATACGATAGAATCCATCATTTTCTGATATCTGTAGAAGTTTTGTAGTAGAATATATCCTTTCTACATTGCTTTTTTTTCAATTAACAATCAATTCAGAATATACACAGTGGTAATCACTTGTTTGCAGTATCATACAACATTACTTCGCAATCGAATGCATTTCTTCTAAGTGAAACATTTGTTAAGTGAATTTGCCCATTTTACAACCTTTCTTGCCACAGTTGTTTAGTGAATGACTGCAGTTATTAAGTTAAGAACATGCTTGCTAAGTGAATCTGGTTTCCCCATTTACTTTGCTTATAAGAAGGTCACAAAAGGTGATCCCGTGACTCCAGATACTGCAACTATCATAAATATGAGTCAATTGCCAACCGTCTGAATTTTGATCAAATGACCATGGAGATGCTGCAACAGATGCATTGCAACTTTAAATGGTTATTAAATGAACTGTTGTAAGTCAAAGACCACCTGTATATATATTTATGTAAACATGTGAAACTCCACTTGGTGTAGTGGTTAAGGCTTTGTAAATCACGTAAAAAGAGTAATATTTTTTGTTATGTTACAACTGCGTTATACTTGTGCCTTTGGATCGGTATTGACTCTTGGCAACTATATGGACAAATCCATGCAGTTTTCTTTGGCAACATTTGTCAGAAGTAGGGGGAATCAGCTAACTTCATGCCTAAAAAATGACTAGAAATTACAGGGTCCTACAGTCCTTTTAACTATTATTAATTAATTTTCTTTCCTTGCATTAGACATGTGTTATGCATGTCTATTACCCCATTCTTGTATGCAATAGAAAAAGGTTGCTTACAACAACTTTCAAGCAACATAACATGCATTAATTCTCTTATGTAAGGATGAACCAAGGAAGCAGAAAGTTTCCTGAAAGCAGAAAACCAAGAAGAAAAATAAAGTAATTATACTGAAACAGAAAATAAGAGTAAGGGGTTTGTTTGTGTGTATGAAAAGCGGAATTGCTGATCAGAATTGCTAGAAATTGACAATTTGGCTTCTACATACAAACTTTAGAGTTATGTGGTGGTCTAGAGGGAGAGCTCTCACCTTAATCAGGAGGCTGTGAGTTCCTAGGTAGAGGCAGATATTTTTCTCTCTGGGCATATCTGCTGAATATAACCCCACGTTGGCGACAGGAAGGGCATCCAGCCAATAAGCACTCAGATTCCATTCAATTTCCCAGACTCTACCCCGCAAGGGATTAGCGGGTCATTAAAAGATGATACTTTACAAACTTTTTAGATTAAAGTGTTTCCATTCTGTTTGTTTAATACTTATGAAAAACTAAAAGAAGTGAAATGTTCATCCATCTTTGCTGTCAAATTAAATACACAAACCACAATGAAGGTCAAGATTCTGTTCTGTATCAGTATGGAGTGCAGGACATGGAATAATAGATTTAAATTTCAAGAAGGCAGATTATGGTTGAATGCTAGGAAAATAATTCTTAACAGCAGGAGTGGAACCAATTACCAACTGAGGTGGTGAGCTCCCCTTCATTGAATACGTCTAATCAGAGACTACAAAAACAAATATCTTGGATGCTATAATTTGAATTTCTGCACTTCATCATTTTAGATACATCTATCCCAAGCATAGACAGCTCTTTGTTCTATCTGCCCTATAGTTGTTAAAAGGAAGAATGATTTTAAAAAAGATGGAAATCGTATTTCTACACTAACAGCATGATTCAACAGACAACTTTTTTCAATCTGCTTCTCCCACACTATAATATTAAAAAAAATCTGCAAGATCTTTCGTTCATAAGGATGTGTACAAATTTTGACAATTGTTTTTAAAAAATAACAAGATTCTAATGAAAATTATACCAGCGTTTCTAATATATGATTCTTTTATCTTATATAAACACATGTACTGAGCAGATTTAACTAAAATGTAGGTTAATCATTTGGATCTAGCTAGATCTCCAATCAAAGATTTATGAATATAAAACATAAATGGAAGCATTCTTGTTAATTGTATCAACAATTTACATTAGTCAGAGGAACAAATTATCATTCAAAATGCAGATGTATTTCTCAGCCATCTCTATAAAATTGTAGCTATTAAACTTTTAAAATAATATTGGCTAATTTACTCTTCTGGTATCACTATTGATTATATCTCTCATTTTGATGTGGGTTCATTTAAATCATAAAGGTCTTATTCTTACCTTATAGTAGCCTCCATCAAACCTGAACAGCCTTTCAGTTATAGTCAACTTCAGAATCCCTTAGACAGTATGGCTGTAGATAATAATTTTGGGAGCTGATCTCCACACTTTTGGATAGAACCCAGCAGAAGAAAACTGCACCAGTGTTCTTTAAAGTGAACTATGGTTTCAGGATTTCAAACCCTCATAGCTTAATTACTTACTTCTCTTTCTACTTACACCACCCTGTTGAAATAACACCACATTAGTTTCAACTAATTCTTTATAAGGAGTTCTCCAAAGATTAAAAACTATGTGACAGTGGTAATTTAGATAACTAGTATAAAGAATACTCTGATTTGTACTATCTCTAGAATGTGATGTGGTAAAGTTGAGTTTATACAATGCAATGTAAATTTAGGTTTACCATCATTTTACTCTTTCTAAAACAGCTGTTTTTGTCAAATGTGGGGCCATTCAAATCAGAAGATTGAAATGTTAAAATAATACTGTTAAGATTATAATGACTATATAGATAATTGTAATAATGTTATACATGTAACTTTAATAGATTTATTTATATAATCATTCATATGATAGCACATTTGCACAGTGAGTCTGGGCAGCATACAAAGATATAATATCTGTATTTTAATTAAATATTGCATGGAAAAACTATTTATTGCAGCTTCCTAACTTCTCTTTTCTTAGATATTAAAATAATTCTGGAGATATATACTTGTTATTTGATATTGTGGGATTGACACACATGTTAAGACACACACACACACTCACACTTACTGAGCATGATAGTACTAACATGACAATTAATTTGGGTAATTTTTACTGCTAAAAGTTAACAACTTGGTTCTCAGAATGCAAATCCAAAGTGCTGAATGGTGTCCACCATGTATTCTCTCTAAATTTAATTTCAAAAATGATAATCAAAAGGAAAAGTCTTTGTAATATATAAATATTGCTTTATATGAACTCCTGCCTGGAAAATTTAATTCAGGCCAGCACCAGGATGCCAGCACTCGCATGGATTAAAAAGCAATGATTAGAACTACAGTAAATGAGTTTTTGTTATATTATTTCTAAATGATTTAAGCTTTGACTTTCCTCTATAATGCATAAAGATTTTAAATGACAGGGTGGAATGTAAGATTTCTATCATCAGTGTTATTGTCTCTAACAATATACATCTAACTAGCTGTTATGTGTTTTTTCTTAATTTAAAGAAGTTTTAAAATATATTATATTATTATATTATTCTTATACAAGAAATTATATATTAAATGTCTAAAATTGTATTAATAAATCTGCAATACCTGAATGTCAGTTTGATACCACAAATGGAAGATTGAGGTTAGGAGACCATTGGTTTGGCTAAGGCAGGGGTGTCAAACTTGTGGTGTCATGGCATTGTCACATGATGTATCGGGACGTTTCTCCCCTTTGCTAAACCGGGCAGGGGCTGGTCCAAAATGTGACACATCCAGCCCTGGGATAAGGCCATTTGAATGATTTTGACTAAAAAAATACAGTATATGAACCCTTCTAGATATTACTTATTCTTTCACACAGACACTGTTATTTGTGATGGCATCACAAAAATACATGAATTATATAACATATTATATTGCATAACTCATGACATTTGTGTAATGTAATGATGAATGTGATGGCATTGGGACTTGTATAGGGTTCTTACATAGCTGGCTTTATATTTTGTAGCCAACTATGTAGGCACCCCGTACAATGCCATCACATGCATTGTAGCTATTCAAAATGTGGTTAGTTTGATTCTTGCTTAGCATATTGTAAAATTCTAGATGGCTAATCTTAATAAGCCAAACGCTTAGCAGATTTCTATTATAATATTTGTTTATCCACTTCAACATTTTCAGACTTGGAAACACAACTTTGACTTTTCTCTGTTGTCAAAAAAGCAGACTATTTCCAAACTCCTTAAAGTTTGATCATATACTATCAAAGGAGGATTCCATCTTCAATTTTGTAATAGTTTCCATCTGAGGCAACTGACTTCTACAGTTCTGGCACAGGGAAGAAAATCCTTCTGACTCTCTAAAATGGTATCTTAAAAAGGCAAAGAACTGAGATGAAAAATAAATGATTACTTACTGATAAAACTGATCTTTGTTACCAGATTGCTGTGACATTGTTTAAACCACAGTTATTTGCTTCACATATAACATTAAGCCCTAAAACATGAATATATCTGTTGCACTAAGTTCAAACCTTATAGTTGAGCACAATGAGTAACTGGATAATTGGAAGTGTGTGAAAATTTGTACACATTGTTTCTGTTATCATAATTACTACATGTCATGGTTTGGACCTCTTAACAGTGTAGTTCTGCTCAAGTTTAATATGGTAATCTTGGCCTGTTAGCATATTCTTGTTTGGAGACGGTTAATTATTTTTACAGTTGCTAATCTTTCTCTTGTGATTTGTCAATTGCTAACCTTTCTCTTGTGATTTGTCAATGTTCTGTAACTCTCTCCAAAACTTGCTGTAAGCGGTAATTACAAGTAATCAACAGCAACACTGCTTATCTCATTTCTTTCTCCTGAGGTATTTTATTGGATTTACCATGGGTTTATTGGGTTTACAAAAATAAAATAAATAAGGAGCATAAACAGGAAGAAAAAAGTGACACATTATGAGAAGAAATAATAGAAACATTATATTAGTTTTACTTAATGCATCTACAGTTCCTACTTTGGTGTTTATCTGATTTGTTTAGGTTTCCCATTCCTTGAACTGCTATTGAAAATATGTGTGTCTGGGATATATATTACTTCTTTGAGAGGTTAATTGGGTTAAGATTTGAGTTGGGGTGACATAAATTAAGACAAAGGCTATACCACTATTTAAAATGGGCAACATTTAGTTATACAAAAGTTATACTTATAGACATAGGGAATTTAAAAATAGATGCTCAATAAATAAAAATGCAATAGATGGACTAGCATACATACATACATACATACATATACCATCACATTGTTCATTCCTATGGTAAACAACATTATGTAAAATGCATAACTCAAGTAGGAAATAGTTGCTGAAATTAAAGGCATGAAATTAAGAAAAAAGGAAACTTAGCTAAAATTCATTGATTCTGAAATAATTCATTACACTTTTCCAAACCAAATAGCTAAACTTCAAGTTTAGCTAAACTTCATTATACTGAATCAGGAAATTAACATCATATTTGTCTTATGCAACACCAGTTACTGTCTCCTACTCCCATGCAACAGTATCCAAATCCCACTTTCAACTGCACATGAGCCTTTTGGCCACCCCAACTTGATTTTATCAAAGAGAATAATAACCTCCTTCCTAATAACAGAACCTCAGATATGCCACTTTCAGTTCATTATGCTACCTGGCCACTTAAGTCAAGGCAACCCTGATTTGAACATTGGAAATGCTCCAGCACATTTCATTTGGTCCATATTGAGCTTGTGACTTAACTAAGAGCTAAAATGAAAACTTCTAATCCCACCTCATAAGTAAAGTGCCAATCTTCTCCAATTCTTTAAGGAGTGGATAGACAAACTATATAGCATAAACTCTAGTGTTGGATCCTCAGCAAAAGCAGATAATTTACCTTTAACATTGGAATTCTTATTTTGGAATCCCATGAACTGATAATGGAGTCAAGTAGAAAGTGTAAAACATCTTGAACCAATGTTTTGTGTATTCTGATAGTTTGTTTTGAATTTGGAATAAAATCTGCAATTTCAATTTTAGCCAAAATAAAATATGGGAGCTTTATTCTGCATTATGCCAAGTATTCCTATGATAAGAGTATGTACCAATCTTGCTTGGAAGTATTTTACAACATAATCCTATGTAAATCTACTGTGAGAAAGTATCTTGTAATTTAATGGTAGTGTAGTAGCTTTTAGAAATGTATAACGTTGTGTTAAAAAACCAAAATATCATAAAATAAAATGTCAGAAATAATAAAGTAATAAAATAAAAGTCTATGTCTAAATGATTGATTTAAGCAAGATAAAAACTAATACAAACTAGCAGAAAGCAATGAAGATGAAAAGAATAAGAAATTAATTAAAGAAAAAACAAAAAGTACAAGGAAAAAAGATAAAGAAAATTTGTCAAGAAAGAAAAAAGCATAAAAAGTGTTTTTTTTTTGTAGTGGTTAAAAGTATAAATACATTTTGATTCCAAAGTTTCCATCATATTACTCTTCTTTCGATTTCATTCAGGGCCACATCAGGGTTATACAATAATCTATTGTGTCTAATCATTGAAACCATGTCACAAGTTCATTTCCCCCAAATTTTATGTAAAAAGTCCCTAAGAAGCTTCAGTCAGCAATAAATACCTGTTCTCCAGTCAAAGAAGTTAATTTATGTATTTCAACAAAATCTGTTAACTTCATAACTATTCCATCATGGAAAACAATATTTGCCACATTCCAAGTAACTGAATTATACTATTCACTTAATAACAATTGTACATAAAATATATCTGTACAATCTGAAACTTTAATTGGTAAAATAATTTGTTATTAATCTAACCATGTATTTTACAGAATAAACAGAGTAGGACAGGGGTGTCAAACTCAAGGCCCACAGGTTGGGTCCGGCTTGCATGGTGCTTGACGTGGCACATAGGGCCTTCTTGGAAAAAGCAAAGGACTGGCCCGCGATGCCTCTGATAGTGAAAATGGAGCTCAGGTGGCCGCATGCAGCCCCTCTTGCCTTGTTTGCAGCCTGGATGACCTCTTGCAGACCTCTGTCAGTGAAAACAAAACATGGGGGATGCATACAGTCCTCTGGGCTCTGTTTTTGCTGGCAGAGGCCTGCAGGAGGCTGTCCAGGCTGAAAACAGGGCATGGGGAGGCCATGCACAGTCCCCTGGGCTCTGTTTTCACTGGCAGAGAACTGCGGCAGGCCATCCAGGCTGAAAAGGGGGTGCAGGGAGCCATGCGCAGCCCCAAAAAGTTCCATTTCTGCTGGCAAAAGGTTGCAGAAGGCTGCTCAGGCCAAAAGTGGGCCACAGGGGAGTGCATGCACCCCCCCACCCTGAGTTTTATTTTTGCTGGCAGGTGGCTATCAAAACAAACTAAAAATAAAACAAAAGGAGAAATGTCTCCCCTTTTGCATTTGAGCATACAAGAAGGGACAGGAGAGGAGAAAGGGAAAGAAGAAAGAAAAAGAAAAAGAAGGAAAAATGGGAAGAGAGGAAAAAAGGAAAAATAAGGAAAGAGAGGAAGGAAAAAGAAAGGAGAATGAAGAGGGAAGGAAAAAGAAGGAAGGAAGGAGATTATAATGAGACTGAGAGAGGTTCTCATGGAAGTACTGCCATAGCACTTGGCCACCACAGGTGTCCCTGACACAAGTCCCATGTCACACCCACCATGGTCATGCCCACAGCTGCCCCCCCCATGCCCACTTCCCCTGGCCCTCCAAGTTCAAACACAACCCTGATGTAGCCCTGAATGAAATTGAATTTGATACCCTGGTGTAGGAGATGACTAGGTTAAGCCTGAGGGAGCCGTCAAGCACGCCATCACTCTCTTCATGCTCACAAGAGATATCTGTCCAGCCCATCTTGAATTCCATTGACTCTTATCTACAGCCATTTGCTTTGACCATTAGTAGTAGTGTTAGCAAGCAACAAAGTTGTATTCAGAAAGAAACCACCTTTTTTCTGATTTTCTTCATTTGACAACAATAAAGTGATAGCATATGCTGAATTTTTCACCATTCTTCCAGTTAAATAACTCAAAATGAATCTTCTGGTTCTCCCCTTCAAAATATTTTGAGGTCTGCTTTTAAGGGAAAATAATTATTCACAACAATATGACAAATTCCTAGGAATTTTATTCAACTCCATTTAAGCATTTTTAAAGTGTATATATTCATTTTCTACAATAAAATACATTTCTTTCCATTTATTTGTTTATATTTTGTTTTATGTTAATGGTAGTTTAAAGTGCTTAATTGTGCTTTCAATATAACCCCAAATTAATATGGCTAATTTAGGACTCATACAGTATGTATAAAGACAACATATTTAACATGAAAGTCTTTTGAAGAAGTCTATTTGAATCATAATCAGTTATGGGGTAAATTTAGAGTTTTGGCAAAGCATATCTGAGCTGTAAAAACCCAGAGAAATACTGAACGTCAGTAAAGACATGCCTAAAATTAAAAAAAAATCTTTCTGTTCTCTAATCTTCATTATTATTTAAGGTTTTCATGGAAAGTGTTACATTTTTTAAAAAAACTAGATCAGACATTGTTCTTTCCAGGTGCTAAGGCTTGGATTGCTGAAGTAACCCAAAGGATATAATCTGAATATTCTTTTTAAATTTATTTAAAAGTACAATAGGAATGTTGAAAGTTTAGGAGTTTTGGTTTTATTGTTTTTAAACAAAACATTGTGCCAATTTTCCAGAAATTACTGTGGAATTACAGTCTAAATTAACTTAAGGATAGGAATTTGGGGACTCTTGAGGTTTACAAAAAATAATGAAGCACATGAAAGCTATGATCCAAAGCCTGTGGATCCAAGATTTTAGAAAATATATTTAAGAGAACCTGAATTATCATTATATATTTTTGGATTTTCAGCTATTAATATGATGTTGTTGATGATGTTATCCATTTGATCATATCCGACTCTTGGCGATTCTATTGGCCAAGTTTCTTTGCATCTTTTGATCTTGCACTGCTTCTTTGAGGTTTTCTATACTCTGGCTGATGTCAAGTTTGATGGTATCCAACCATCATGTTGTTTGGCCTGATTTCCTCATTAATGTATATTTAGTTAAGTAACTGGATTCTGACTATGCTTTTTTTTTTAACCTTTAACCTTTTTTCTAGCATTTACTAGTTGTCCATATCTTTGCAGATTCAATAGCTCTAATTTTTGCTCCGGAGGTTTGAGGCAATAGGCTTCCACAGATGTTACTAAGTAATACTAGTCTAACGTATTTATGTCCCAGTTCTGAAAATATATCATTGTGCATTCCTGAAGCCCTTCATTTTCTTTTCTTCTGTTCAACTGTGTCCAGTTTTTGTAGACTGCCTGGACAAGTCCTTGCATATTTGACAAATTCCAAATTTCCTTGGCAAAGTTTTTCATAAGTAACTTGCCATTGCCTTTTTCCTAGGGCTGACAGAAAGTGCCTGACCTAAGGTTACCATGCAGGTACCTCTGCATCTAAGGCAATAACACACCTCAAGGTCTCCTATTTTCTAGCTTCATGATTTAACCAAGACATTGAACTGGTTCTCAAGCACTTCCACAAGCTTCTAATTTAAGCATTTTGTTATGTTACTAATATTTAAAAGTTTCATGCATGGTTCCTAATACTTTATTTACTTCACAATGAGTTTTTCATATGGCATTATTGTCTAGTTTCAGTGTGGGAGCCAGTCTGAAGGTTACTCCTCATCTGATTGAAAATGGAGTGAATTTATAACACTGTATATCCTTCTTGAAAAACAATAACAATGCTCCAAGTATCAATAAAAGTGCTTTATTTATGCAATATGATTTAAATAATGTGTATATTCTTTTGTGAAAGAAATTATTTCATATTAATCACTTTCTGATATCTCCAGCTGTGTAGTCTCAACAGCATTCTTGCCATTTTAGTTAGAACAAGCCTGGAGAGGATTTTTCCTCTTTTTTTTTTTTTTTGCACCTGGCTTTATTCTTCCTGGTTTGTGCATAGGTATAAGAAAGGGAAGCGATGAATCTTTAAATCACATGACACTGAATCCCACTGAATTTTTCATCAATGTCAAAGACACAGGAAATGCTACAAGCCATTCAGTGCCAGACATAAAATCTCAAAGAGAATGGATAGCACCTGACAAGTGACATTCCTTTCAGACTCCTCTTCAACTTCTGTAATGAGTCTCAGCCGCCTTCAGTGTTCTATGCCAGAGGACAGAACCCGTGGATTTCAGGTTGCCAAGAGATGTTGAGTCTACAATATTGAACTTATTAAAGTAACAGCAGTAAATTGGCTACAGTGGGATTGGCAGGTAAGGTGGCAGGTAAACCTGAAGGCAAGCTAGCAATTTGTTTTGAGTGACCAATTCTATTCTCTGAAAAAGTTCACTTTTCAAATCCTTCTTTTTTGCTCTCAGCATTCATTCCTAGTATGCTACACTATCTCCTCATAGGCATGTTGTGCTCTGGGTTACAACTGCCTTATGCTCTGCACTTCATATGTTCCTTCTTTCACTGTGAAAGGCAAACAAAGCCAATGCCTGGTTTCTTGTAAACAACATGATGCCACAAGATAATAAAAAAATGAGAAGCAAGTCAACAGGGAAGCAGAGCATCATTCTTCATGACTGATTTCATTTCACCTGAATATACAAAATGAGGAGGGAGACTGTCCCTTTTCAACCATGCCTGTGAGCTTGTTTATGAGTGTTCAGGGAGTAGATACCTTCAGAGATGTTTTTCTCTAGAAAGAAGCCTGCCATAGGGTTTGCAAACTCCCAGAAGCTCATCAAATTGATGACATTTGGTTCAGAAAGCTGTATAAATAGTACAGACTTCTACAACTTTTCAAAGGTCTGTACCCAGGAATTTCTAACAACTTCAGGCAACTGACCAATTTAAGTGCTCGTGTCTATAATCCAAAGGAGGAATTCAGCACATTCCTGTCAAACCAGTGAAAATATTACTAATGGAACTATATGTTGTGCATATAACAATAAAGGAAAGGTGGCAATACTGAGGTGCACACTGATACTAGAAACATCTGCATCTAGTTTAAAAGCAATGAAGAGATCCATATAAGCAAATCAATATTTTCTTTTCAAAACAGAGACTTATTGCTAGTAAAATGACTTTTGGCATGATTTTTCTGACATTTTTATGAGATAATATCCAAGTCATTAAAACATTATTTGTTTCAAAAATATTTGTGAGTCTATTATGTTTCTCTATTATGTTTGCAAAAGAAGCAACTACTAGGTTCTTAATCTATTTTGCTTTAGTTGATTCCTCATTCAAAATATAAATCTATCTTCAATTTTAGAAGACACATTCACACACACAAAAGCTAGAGAAAAGGATTGCATATGACTGCATATTTTTTAAGGCAATGAATGGAATATTACCTTAATAAACTATTTATAGTGCTGTGTTCAAAGACTAGCAGCAGTCCTCCCTCCGGTCCGCCGCCAACGCAGGAGCGCCGATCGCTCCCATTGGTTGATGCCATTTGACAGCCGGCTATAAAAGGGAGCTGTCAAACGGCATCAGCTGTCGCCGCCAGCTGGCTGTCAGATAGCCTCGGCAGCCGCGGCAACCCTTTATTCGCAAGAATAAAGTTGTTAGCCTTTAGCCTGGCTCCGTCTCCCTTTGTAACCGCCGCTCCACAACATATAGTGATTTATTTAGAAAGAAAAATACAGATGTCCTTTGTATTATACTTTAATCCTGTTTTGAACAGAGCAAGCTTTTTTGAGAGGTTACTTTACTAAAATAATAATTTTTAAATTGTAATATATAAAACCTTTCACTACAAGGAGATTAGCCAGCATATGTTATTATTTAGTTTTCTAAAAAAAGCTAATGTGATAAAATGACATCCATTTCAAAGAAATATGCTGAAGTTTACTGGTCATTCCAATGATGTTGACTTTTATCTTTTTCCAATCATAACTGTCCATATCCACTAACATAGATAATATATTCCAGAATTGATGTATAAAAAGTTTAATCTCTAATAGCATGACAAATTAAATGCAAAACAGTTCATAATTCACAGCAGAACATCACTATCTATTAATGCTGGAAGTTATGTTGTCTT
Organism: Hydrophis major; assembly: GCA_033807585.1. Classification (NCBI taxonomy): domain Eukaryota; kingdom Metazoa; phylum Chordata; class Lepidosauria; order Squamata; family Elapidae; genus Hydrophis; species Hydrophis major. The sequence goes on from CM066332.1 coordinate 112,084,034, forward strand.
TGGAATGATTAAAAAATTACCCCTAGTTTAGACCAGTGCTCCTGTCTACATAATCAATAAAAGAAAAGTTTGAGATATAAATCAGAAGAAAAATGTACTCAAACTCTATCAGATTCAAATGTACAATGCAGCACTTAGTTGTTGATGGAGTTTAAGTACTCTTACCTGTTTTTTGAATTTCATACTTTATATGCAAAATTTTATGTCCCAGCTTCCAATAGAAGAATAGCTTGGATGAAATGCCTAAATATTAGAAATGCACTAGTGATAGACTTGGTTTAGGAGAAAAAACTCCTCCAAGCATCCATGAATAAACAAAATTAGACCATAGGGTATAAAAATCATTTCCCACCAGGTTGTCCATAGGGATTAATTTCCAATCGTAGAAATCATTGTTTTCATCTTCCAATTTGTCTAATATTTCTGGAGCACAACAAAAATCAGTTGGCTCAAAATGCTTATCCTGAAATAGAAATATAATTGCTGAAAACTGATACCATCTTTTCCTGTCATTGAAAATAGAAAATACTAAAAATAGTAATGTATACCAACAGCCCTCAACCTTTTGGACACCAAAGCCTGGTTCTGTGGAGAAAGGTTTTTCTGTGGACTGGAAAGGATGTGGTTTTGCATGGTGCCTGCATCCTGTGGATAAGGTTTCACTTGTTTGTGTAGACCGGTTGCTGGCATGCTGTGGACTGGTGCTAGACCATGGACTGGGAGTCTGGGACTCCTCAAATATGATTAACATGCTGGAGGTGCAAACATAAATAAGGAACATTTTTTCACATGTGGTGGATGTGCCAAGAAGTGAAGAAGTATTGGATGCAGATAAAGAAATGGCTCGAGGAGATCATTAAGCAAAAAACTGAGTGGAAACCAGAATTATTTTTATTAGGTATAATAAAGGACAATTTAAATAAAAAATCAATATATCATACTCCATATAATGACAGCGGCCAGAATTGTTTTTGTACAACATTGGAAACAGAACAATGCCCTACAGAAGATATGGTCATTAAGAAGATGCTTGAATGTGCAGAAATGGATAAATTAATAATGGAATTAAAAGACAAGGAGGAAACAGAATATTATAAGAGTTGGGACATATAGTATGAGTGGCTAGAGGAAAAAAGGTAAACAATTTGTATAAAAATTACTTAAGAGTAGCAGGAAATGCATATTCAAGGAATTATAAAATGGTAAATATAAATATATTCGAGGAATATATCAGGAATTGAAAATGAAAGTATTACTATGTAAATAGGAAAGTAGCCAACTCTGAAGCACTGTCAAAAATGGAAATGTGGTGTAAATGTTTCAAAAATGTGTAATAAAGATTTAAAATTAAAAAAAAATATGATTAACATTATTTATAGAGAAATTGCCAAGAACATCCAGGAAGAAAAATCTTTAAGAAATATTGGTCACATGCAATGCATCCTCCAAGCCTCCAAAACCGCTTAATGTTACTCCTATCTGAAAAGGTACCTCTCCCAACATCTATAACCTTCAGCAATACAAGCAGGTTGGCTTTTAATTGGATGAGGCTGTTGCTTGGATGAATGTAAAGATCTTCAAGGGATTATGTGTCATTGGTCCCTGTAGATAACAGCACTGTATATTCTGCAAGGTCATAGGGAGGTGTTGGAATACATGTTCTTATATTTTATGCAACAACTACAGCCATTTGGTAGATGGCAGTGTTTATAAATCTGCATCTATGTTAATACTCTGTCTTTTTGTTCTGAGTAAAGTTTCCTGTTTTCTGTTGTAGTTAAGCAGAAAGGCCAATATGGATTGTACATTGTACACTTTGTTCTGTAGGACTATATAAATAAAATTGCTAACAGAAGGGAAGGAAGGATATTAAATGCATTTTTACTGTTATGTATTAAAATGGTATACTCGAAATCCCCGAGCCTTGATTGGCCAAGGCACGGGGATTTCTGATTGGCCCGATTTAGGTCTCCCGCGATTGGTGCAAACCGAGAGCGGGAGACTTGAATCGCTGCCATTGGCCGCGGCAGCCTTGCGAAAGGTATAAAAGCCGCGGGCTTTTTACCTTTCGCCGGTTCGGTTCATTTGTTGAAAATAAAGAGCTTTTAATTGAAGTCACCGACTCTGAGCTTATTTCCGGACACGACACTGGCGACGAGGGTGGGATCTCGCCCCTGAACCGAACCCCGTGTCCACCTAAGAACCAGCGACAGCACTAAGATGGCAAAGATAGCACCGCCCGCCCCCTTCAACCCTGCCGCCGAAGATTGGGAATCGTATTCGGATCGGTTCCGAATGTACCTAGAATGCGCCGGCATGAAGGACGCCCCGGGCCCGCTGAAACGCGCTGTCTTCCTTACACACTGCGGACCAGAGGTCTTCCAGATGGCTAAGGCATTAGCCAAGCCGGCAGACGCAACCGCCATGGACTGGGACGTCCTCGAACCAATACTGCGGCGCCATTATGCCCCCGAGGTCCCCATCCTAATACGGCGCAACGAGTTTTACCGCCGAAACCAGAAGCCCGACGAAAAATTGAGCGATTTCGTCGCAGAGCTGCGGCGCCTGGGAGGACTCTGTGAGTTCGAGGGTCTCAACAGTCTCATAAGAGACCGCTTCGTACTCGGGTTATGGGATCCTACACTGCAGAGCCGACTTATGGCCAAGGGCGACATCAGCCTAGCCGATGCCCTTACAGCCGCCGCAGCCGCTGAAGCAACACGCACGTCGGCAGACAGCATGCGAAGATCTGACGCGAAGGGCGGGAACAACAACCCGGCAATGTCGGCCGACGCAAGAAGTGAAGCGACCGCACACTACGGTGAATACCAGTCAAACTCCAGCACGTCTGAAGACGAGGAGGACATTCACCGAGTACAGACGGGACGCGGCGATCAACGAAGTCGAAAAGGCCGTAAGTCGAGGACCAGCTGCGCCGGGTGCGGCGGCGACCACCCCAGGTCAGAATGCCGATTTTTTGACTCTATCTGTAGGCATTGTGATCGAAGGGGTCACATCGCCCGAGTTTGCCACCAAAAAAAGACTCGCAGCCCGCCCAAATGGGAACAGCACGACAGAAGGAGAGAAAACTCCCCGCCCAGAACCAGAGAACGACAGCCAGACGGTCGATGGGACCGCGCTCAACGATCTCAAAGAAGCGGCGACGGTCGACGGAAAGAAGAGACCCATCAGAAGGTGACCATCGGCCACGCCACCTCCGACGGCGCCAGAAAAATACATGTAGAAGTATATATAGAAGGCCAGCCATGCAAGATGGAAGTGGACTCTGGGTCCTACCTTTCCATGATTGCATGGCGTGAAATCAAAAGACTGGTGCCCACTCTACAAAAGAGAAACGTGCAGACACAAAAGATCATCATTAAAGACTACCAAGGGAACCGTGTCCCGGTAGTAGGCACCAAGAATTTCAACATAACCTACAAAGGCCACACTGAACAACTACCACTCACAATCGTCGATCGCGACCGCCCAAGCCTACTGGGTCTACAATGGTTCGCCCCGCTTAACATCGCGCTGACAGGTGTCAACCAAGTCACCATCGAAGCTTGGGAACAGCGGCTAACCCAGGAGTTCCAGGAGGTGTTCGATGGAGGCTTGGGCAAGTACCAGGGGCCCCTTATCTCATTTGACTTAGATCCAAGGGTCCCCCCTAAGAGACTTAAACCTAGAAGGGTACCGTTTGCATTAAAACCAAAAATTGACGAGCAGCTTGACAAACTCGTCAAACAGGGGGTATTACAACCGATAGACCATGCCAGATGGGAAACCCCTATAGTGACCCCAGTAAAACCGGACGGGTCAGTGAGAATTTGCGGGGACTATAAGGCCACCCTAAATGGCGCGTTACAACAAAGCGCCTACCCAGTCCCTATAGTACAACATTTACTACACTCGCTAGGAGGGGGCAAAGTCTTTGCAAAACTCGACCTTGCCCAGGCATATCAGCAGCTGCCGGTAGACGAGAAAACGGCGGAAGCCCAAACAATAGTAACCCATCGGGGGGCCTTCAAGTGTAACCGGCTCCAATTCGGAGTCAGCGTGGCACCAGGCATTTTTCAAAGCCTGATGGAACGTTTGTTACAGGGCATAAAAGGGGTGGTGCCCTATTTTGACGACGTACTAATAGCGGCGCCAAATGAAGCCGAGTTAGAGACGCGACTCAGACAAGTCTTAACAAAATTTAAAGAAACAGGACTTAAGGTTAAGCGAGAGAAATGCAATCTATGTACAAAGCAAGTAGAGTTTTTGGGCTATCTCCTAGACCAAAAGGGCATTCACCCTACAACTAAAAAAATAAAAGCCATCAAGGAAGCCCCCACCCCAAGATCCAAAACGGAATTACAAGCATTCCTAGGATTACTAAATTTCTATAATGTTTTCCTACCTCAAAAGGCAACGGCGGCGGAGCCCTTACATAGACTCCTAGACAAGAAGGCAGCCTGGACTTGGGGGAGGCGAGAACAAGCCGCTTTTCAAAAAACCAAGGACCTCCTCACCTCCGATGCTGTCCTGATGCAATTTAGTGAGACTTTACCACTAGCTGTCACTTGCGACGCTTCACCCTTCGGCGTCGGCGCTGTCCTCAGCCACACCCTCCCAGACCAGAGAGAAGCACCCATCGCCTTTTTCTCCAGGACTCTGACCAAACCAGAGCGCAACTATAGCCAGCTGGACAAGGAAGCTTTGGCTATAGTTGCCGCCGTTAAACGTTTTCATGAATACTTGTACGGCCGCCCGTTCACCATCGTGACGGATCACAAGCCTCTGTTGGGCATCCTCCCAGGAAACCGAGCCACGCCCAACATCTTGTCACCCCGAATGACAAGATGGTCGGAATTCCTGGCAGCCTACAATTACGAACTGTTACACAAGCCAGGTAAGAAAATCTCGCACGCGGACGCTTTAAGCCGCTCGCCCTTACCTGACTCTGAACCTGACCCAGCACCTTCCACAAATACCCTGAGCATAGAAAGTTTACCTATTACCGCATCCGACATTGCCAGGGAAACCATTAAGGACAGGCGTCTGGCACGAATCTTGCACTGGTTAGAAAAAGGCTGGCCGGAAAAGGACTGTGATGAGACTTTTAAAACATTCCGCCAGCGCCAGACCGAACTGTCACTACTGAAGGGATGCATTCTATGGGGTGACCGGGTGGTAATTCCAGATAGATTGCAAGAAAAAGTCCTGAGGATGCTACATGAGGGTCATCCTGGCATCGTCAGGACTAAAGCCCTGGCCAGAAGCTACGCTTGGTGGCCAGGGATGGACAAGCAAATTGAGGCATGGGTCGCCAAATGCCACCGATGCCAGGAGACCAGAGCTAGCCCACCCACGGCACCCATCCGGGATTGGGAAACACCACGAGGGCCCTGGTCCAGAATCCATCTTGACTTTGCGGGCCCCACAAATGGACATACATTCTTAATCACAGTCGACGCATACTCAAATTGGCTAGAGGTGGCTGACATGAAATCCACCACCACAGAGGCCGTCATAAAAGAACTGTGTAAACTGTTTTCCACACACGGCCTCCCAGACGTCATCGTCTCAGACAACGGGCCCCAATTCACCTCCATCGACTTCGAACGGTTCCTGGCGGAGAAGGGCATCCGCCACGCATTGACAGCACCGGCGCATCCGGCGGCGAACGGTAGGGCGGAACGGATGGTCCAATTTACAAAAAAGACCCTCAGGAAAATGGACCACGGGGAGATCAACGACAAAATCAACCGCCTACTCTTCATACAACACATCACTCCCAACACTACAACCAACAAGAGTCCGGCAGAGCTGTTAATGGGCAGGAAGCTGAGGTCTCCACTTGACAGACTGCACCCGACCTACAACCCGGAGCAGCCCCCAGACTCCAGCTCCAGGTTCCGGACATTTAACCCAGGTGACCTAGTTTATGCAAAAAACATGACGGGGGACCCCCTATGGATCCCAGCCGTCATAACACAAGTCACTGGTCCAAAGTCGTACCGGCTCCAAACCACGGATGGGCGAGCCTGGAAACGGCATATTGACCAGTTAAGGTCCCGAACGGCAACTGACCTCAACCCCCAAGAAGCGAACCAAGGGGGGAGGGAATACCCGGAAAGACAATCGCAAAATAAAATAAACCAAAAATACTCACCAGAAAACAGCCATCGCGAGTCCCCTCCGGAGAAGAACCGTCTGGCCAGCTCTACCGACTCGGAGAAGCCAAGCGGGAGCGGCGAAATCCGCAGCTCGACCGACCCGGTAGGCCCAGGCGGGAGCCACGGCGAAAGAACCGGCCCGATCATCCAGCCGGTTCGCGAAGAGGCAGGAGCAGCCAAAGGAACGACCGCTCCGGCCGAGATACAACAGGAAAGTGAGTTGCGCAGGTCAACTAGGACTCGACGGAGCCCCGCCTACCTGCGTGACTACACCACCTGACGGACCGTACCAAGGGGGGAGGGGTGTTATGTATTAAAATGGTATACTCGAAATCCCCGAGCCTTGATTGGCCAAGGCACGGGGATTTCTGATTGGCCCGATTTAGGTCTCCCGCGATTGGTGCAAACCGAGAGCGGGAGACTTGAATCGCTGCCATTGGCCGCGGCAGCCTTGCGAAAGGTATAAAAGCCGCGGGCTTTTTACCTTTCGCCGGTTCGGTTCATTTGTTGAAAATAAAGAGCTTTTAATTGAAGTCACCGACTCTGAGCTTATTTCCGGACACGACATTTACATACTGCTTTTTGAAGACCACTGCATGATTTAAACTTGTATTCTATATATAATAAAATAATAAATATACTAACATTATCATGAATTTATTTATATTATATAAGGTTCAGTCCTAAAAAGACATAAAAATGGTCCTTGAGAAAGGAGAAAAATTGGTATTGTAATCCTCATCTTGATTTTTCTTCAGGTTCTCAAGTCCTTGTCCTAGATAAATAGCATTTACTGAAATGCTTGCGTTCTTCTGCAGGAAACATGACTGAGAAAGTTTGGTATTCTCTAGGACATGTTACAAACCATCCAGTTCCTATCTGTATTTTTCTGTTACCATTTTTTTTAGTTTAGTCATCTTGACTCAGTTCAAAATCCTACAGATAGAACTTATGAATTTCTGTTTCTGAATAGTAATTGTGACCTGAAGTAGGTTCCAGATATCTGGCATAACTTGGCTAAACCTAAAACTCTGAGTAGGACAGTTAAATGAAAAACAGGTGAAATGACTGCTTCAAATGAAAAGTAGTGTCATGCCTTCCAGTTTGTCTTCAGTCTGAGTGGTTTATTTTCTTTCCCTTGATAAAGGACATTTATTGCTATTATGCTTGTCTTTTTGCCCTCAGCCACTGCCATTCTGATATCCTCAATTCACTTTCCAATAAAATTTTCTGCTCCTGAGAAATAGCTCAGTGGGGACTTTCTTACTCTATTCCAGCCTATGTTTGATTGGTCAAAATAGCCTCTAGAAATTTTTAGCTGACTTATACGTAGAGTACTATACATTGGAAACTATTTTTTAAAATACCAAGTCTCTAGGTTCCAGATTTACAAGTACATTCCCAAAATAGCAGTCTGAATCTTAAGCTTTTACATTACCAGTAAGATTAAAAATATTTTTTAAAATCTGAAATAATAACAGATATAAATGGTGAACATTATGGGGAGTTTATAAAGTTAAACATTTGGATTTCATAAATTACACACACAGAGAGAGAGAGTTTATATTTATAATGGTATTTCAATTACTTTCATGCTATTATAACAAGCATGATTTTTTGAGACTGTATATTGAAATTCATACAACTGAATGTTTTGAACTATTATTTATAAAATTTGTTTTTTAGCAATAACGCAAGCAAGCCAATGCTGTCCCCAATGCCATTGCTCTCACTGCTACTGTTGTGAATTAATAAAAGTGCTTGAATAAAGTTTGTTGAAACATTAAAGCAAAGTGCAGGGTTCTGGCCCTGCACTTCTGATTGGCCAATAATAGTGATATCGGATTGGTCCGTTCAGGAGAATCTGATTGGCTATTAGCGAGCCCTTCTCATTGGTTAAAAAGAGCTAACGTTCCTGTGTTTTCATTGGCTAAATACCCAAGAGCTTGCCTATATAAAGGGGGCTGTTGAGGCCGTTCGGAGAGCTGTTACACCATGTTAAATAAAGAGTTGAAGTTCACTGTTCATCGACTCGTCTCCGCTTCTTGTGCCACGCACAGAACATAATAGCTACCAACTAATTATCCAACCATCCAAAAGGCAAAATGCCTCTCTTACCAACATCACCACCAATGGCTTGTAGCACCCAAGTAATGCTCATACAGCAGTCATCTGATCCGTGTCAAATTGACAAACTTCCTTGTATTGTGAGTTGTCCCAGTAAAACTTACACTGTCAATGTAGTTGCGCAGATGTGATAGGTGTGTGTGAGGCTCTGCTTCCTCTAGCAAACAGTTCAAAAATAAGTTTGAGGTGCGCACACCAGGTAGTAAACCATGTAAGTGCAAAAACGTATCAATCAACCACATAGTTCAATCTATAAAGAATCAACCCTTCTGTAGATCTCTGCAATATACAAACACACTCTAGAAATGCAATCTGATTACAATGTAGCCTACAATGCACACCAACCATCTCACCACCATCTTGTTCTTAACTCCCACCCCTGTGCTTTTATTTTAACTGGCAATGAAGCTAATTATTTAAAGTTCCAAAACACTGAAAGTGTTTAATCTAGAGGTAAAGATGGTAAACATCGGAAGTATAAGAATTACTTAAAAATAAAATAAGTGCCTATCTATTTCACAAAGCCACAGAACCCAGCATTTAATCCCTAATCAGAAATCTCTGGGAAGTCAAAAATAAAGATTTTAATAATAACAAGATCTTCCTGCTTAAATTTCCCAGCAACTTATACAGCTTCTAATATTTGAAGAAACATGTATACACAACTTATAAGAAAGGATTGTTTATAAGGAAAGACATTGAAATATGTTGGCCAAATAAAAAGCTGTAATTTGCTTTTACAAATTACAAATATAATAGTTTTAAACTCCATACCTGCTCAAATGGATAGTATATATTTATAAAATATATATTTATATAATTAAAGTAGTGACTACCAATGTCAAAATGCGTGTAGTCTAAAAAAGAATTGTATTTCTTTCTTCTAATTATCTAAACTTTGTTTAAATTATTTTGTTTCTATGACTAAACAAAACTGCAACTACACTCCAAGTTTGTGACTAATATCTATGTCTAGTAGCTATTTCTTCACTGCCAAGATAGGAGAGAGCAAATGGCAGGATCATTGTACCTATGAATAAGAAAAGAGATCAGCTGAGAAAGTATGAGCAGGGGTGGGCTTCAAAAAATTAGCAACCAGTTCTCTGCCTGGTTGGTTCGGTGGCATGGCCATGGTGGACGTTGCCTAGTCAGTCTCCTGCACCATCCTGGTCTGGGAGCAAAAACGGGATATGCAGTCAGAGGTGGGATTTGCCAAACTGGACATAAAATTAACAACCAGTTTGCCCGAACTGATGCAAACCAGTATCAGCCCACTTTGGGTTTCAGTATGAAATACAATTGTGCAGATAATTTAAAGATCAAGAGTCTTAAGAACAATGTGAGGTTTCATTGATATATCACAACTGAATTAAAAACTAAGAAATATATGTTTGTAATGTTCCAAGCTGCTTGGTGGTAAAGTTTCTAAAATAACCATAGAAATTAAGTAGATCTGCCATATCAAGGCTGCAAAAATCCATTTGATCATTAGATGGCAGTTAAGATATGCCAAATTAAGTGTTCACTGACATGTAATGATCATTTAGATGTTTACCTCTAGATATGATAGCCTAAATTACCCAGCTCAAGCTTTATTTTCATGAGAAACTTCATACTACTGTGTTGTTCAAATTTTATGACTTGCAGCTAAGCAACCTTCCTTCATGAAAATGGAAGAACAAAAAAATGCAGAAGCCCCAAAATGCAATATTTGTTTAATGCAAGGATTGTGAGGAGCATCTTGAGAATTTCTGATATATCAAAATAAATAATGAAACATTATTTAAATAATAAAAATTGATTAGGGAAGATGAAATGAGAGCTATAGAACTTCAAGGAGATAAAGAAATTGAATACAAGCTATAGTAATTATCTAAGTTGGCCTTCACTAGAGAAGATTGATATTCCCAGTGCTCTGCTGTGAACTGGAACAGGTGTTAAATTCTTAGTTACTCTTGATAGATTGTATTGTACTGTACTGTAGAGACTTTAAGTATTAGATATCTGGATTAGAAAACCTCCAAGGTCCCTTCCAGCTCTATTCTGATTCTGAAGTAATTTCAGGAATTGTGAACAAATTGCCTTCTCCTCCCAATGACAAATATGTGACAGTGAGTTAGCTTTCTTTGTATGTGATCAACTACCGGTACTGATTTTAGTTCTTCCACACTAAAAAGGAATAATTTTGTTTTCAGGTTTCTCAGAAACATTCCACAATCATTCTGATTGATAGCAACAAAATAAATTTTGCCTTCAATGAAAAACACATTTGGCTTATATCTACTGCCATTTTTTTTCCTGGCATATATATATTGCAATAAAGCTTTGGCCCTCATTTTTTCATCTGCATGGACTGCATAAATTATATAGGTCTTAGCTACCAAAAGCTAAGTTTGGCTCATTCTGATTAATTTTTAGCACTGTTTGAAGGATTTTGAAATAATGCATTCTAGTTCTATAATTGTTGCTACGAAATGTTCCCTTTTTCTCACAACCTCTCTTGTGTGATTCTATTGTTTTACAATTCACTGCTCTTCAGTACATTTTTGTATATATGTACATACTGTTAAAGTGGCTTGAATCTTACCCTTGGATTCTACATCCTAAGACTTTTTTGATCTGGCCATGTATTCTTTCTCATACGCTTTTATCCTTCTTTAAAATGCATAACTACTGGGGCTGAACACAATTTTGAGTGCTGGGCTCACACTGCTATGTATTGAAGGAATATAAGTTCTGCTTGATATCCTTTTTATATACACCCAGTGTTTATATTAGCCCTGTTTGCCACATCATTAAACTTTGAATTCCTGTGGAGGATGCTATCTACAATAATCCCTGGTCCTTTTCCAATTCAGTACTTCAGGCACAAATCCAACCATCATACAGACCATGATCTAATGAGTTAAATTTCTATATCAGTAAACATTCTACAATTAATAAATTCAATTTCTGCATTTGAAATAAGCTCGTACATATATTCAAAATTACACTAACATTTGCACTTTTTTATAATTTATGCATGAATTTATGAAATTATTTTTAAAGAAACTGGGATTAAGATATAAATGTTGAACTGTCAATTTAAGTACAGTATTTATCTAAGGACAATTAACATTGTGGAAAATGAAAAAGACAACTGGGGTTCAGATTATTGTTGCTTTGGTAGTACCAGTAGATAGTAAATGTCTTGCTAGAATCAATTTTAGGATTAGACCAAATGACCAGTTCATGTTGGAGATAAGATAGCTAGTAGCTGTCTGCATATGTAGGAAGGAGACAGGGAAAGGAAAGTGATCAATTGTTACTGCCATTAAAGGAAAGTTGTCTTTAACAATGTACTCCTTCCAGTATTGGAAGGCTTTATATATGTTTGAAAGTATAAGGGGCCCCTATCAATTGTTTGGTTAATGTTTTATGTTGTTGGTGTGGGGATAACATATGTGAACACGATTTCACAAAGTATATATGCATGTGAAATTGACTGGGGATTTGGATACAACAGATTGGCTTGGTAGGAATATTACAGTTGTTATGGTTTCAGAAGATATACAAGGAGGCATCAAGTTTGCCCTGAACAGAGAAAGATAACCAGCAAAATTTGTGCTGGTCTCCAATTCAGGTTTAGTTTACTCATACCTAAATCTAGTTGGTCAGAAATCTGACTTACTTGTCTGGCATGTACTGTGTTTTTCCGAAAATAAGGCCCGGTCTTATTTTCTTTTGGACCCAAAATAAGCACCAGGTCTTATTTTTGGTGGCTGTCTTACCTGCTTAACTTATGACCACCACAGCCAGGCATCCCACACCCCAACATCTGTTGTGTGCTGCTAGACTTCTGTGTGAGTGGTGGCACTGGCATGATATGCCATGTGGCATCCTGCCACAAGTAGTGGCACTGGTGCAATAAGCCATGTGATCTTCTGCCGCGAGCGGCAACAGCAGTGCAATGTATGTTGAAAGTGGCCACAAGCAAACCACAGAAGAAGTTGGGCAGTGGATGACAGGTGTTGGGGCATGGGAGGCTTGGCTGTGATCCTTAGGTAAGTGGGTGAGGAGTACCCCTCCACCCTAGCTTTTTATGCAGGTGCCTCATCCCACCTTGTACAACCAGATGGTGGGACAGAGTGGGTGTGGTCTTAACTAGGGCTTATTTTTTGGGATAGGTCTTATTTTCAGGAAAACGTGATACTATCAAGATATGGATTAGCAAAGATGATTCACCCCCATCCTCTCTGAGATTAGTTTACCTATTTATGTCCTTTATCAGTTTCATTGGATGGAGTTGATCTTTAAAGAATCTCTGATCACAGATTCTGAAATAGATTTTGCTTCTGACATAGCTAAATATAAATATCCATAGATTAGGTTACATCTGAAAAATGTGAGAACATACCATCCTCTTTACTGTCTAGTTAAATCCCTTCTCACTTTGCTTGAGTAAGTTTCAGGCTGGTTCTGAAATCCCCCTGATTTCTGGTCCTGGGTGCCTCCAAATTTAATGATCTGGGACCAAGTTGATTGTACTTGACAGTTCATGGCTATCCTTCATGGTGCTCTTTTCTTTTATTATCTTAATTAACTTATCCAAATTTAACATACAAGTAAAAAATGTAGATAGCAGGAAAATGGGAAGGGAAAGGGAGAGGGAAAGAAGTGTAGAAGGAGGGGATAAAAAGAAAAAAAACATCTATTCTTTTCAGCATTGTAGAATAACAATCTTATTGCAGTTTCAGCTTTTTACTTTTACATACTTAATATGTATTAGCCATTTCTACAACAATAAATTTGTTTAATCACCAAAACCAAAGTCAACACTTGATTTTTTTTCCATCTCAAGCAAAAATTCCAGAAATGGTTTTCCTATAAGAAACAAAGTAGGATGCACTCTTTTCTTTGATTAAAGTAGTTAATTTAGCCATTTCTGATAGTTGCAATTTTTCCAGGCATTCATCCATTGTGGGAATTAAAGTACCTTTTACAGTTTTATACATAATACACGCTGCTGTCAACATATATAACAGTAAAATTCCAGATTTTTTTCCAAGTTCTTTTTCCATTAAACCTAAAATCCCTCAAGGTATTATTTAGCTTTTGCTGCATGTACATGATCATGCTATATCAACAATGTAAAAATAAAAACTGCAGCATACAAAAAGAAAAAAATACTATGCAATAGCTATAAATTATTAGAATATTTAAAGTAAAAAATATAATATTTTAAAATGTTAAAAGAAAACAGAAAAGGTATTCTTCAAAATAAGTAAATATATTTTTGCAGTTTTCCAGAAGCTCCTTTGAAACCATACCATTACTATTGCTGCAGAAGAGTATTAGAAAGAGGTGTTTTAGAATGGAAAAGATAGCACTTAGCAATAGCAGTACCACTGTAATATACTGTTTCACAGTGGTTTACAGCTCTCACTAAACAGTTTACAGAGTTTCCATATTGTTCCCACAATCTGGGTTTTCATTTTACTGATCTCGGAAGAATGGAAGACTGAGTCAACTTTGAGCCGGTGAGAATTGAATTGCTGCTAGTTGGCAGAATTAGCCTACAATACTGCATTCTAACCACTGCACCACCACAGCTCTCTAGATACTCTTTCCCTCAGTACTGCTCTAATCAAATTCACATCTTACCATAGCTGCACTTTAAAAAACTGAAAAATTCTTCCACTCCAACATGCCATAAATGTTAGTTCCTGTATAACAGAGAAAATATGTACCTTCAAGTTTGTCTTGCTTTGCAATGACATGACTGTTGCTGAAGTTCACCATCTGGTAGAGAAATCAGGATGCATTAAAATCAAGAGCAAGATAGTTTGAAACAGGAATTCACAGGAGGCAGCAGGCTCAAACTGGGCCTGTGCAATTTCACCTTCATAAGGAAGAAATGCACTCACTCAAACCTGCAGCCTGTTATAAAAGTGTTTCTGAACAGCAACTCAACTCTAAATGATCCAGACACTGCAGCTAATTTTCTCTCAGACATCTGTTAACACATATTAGTTTATGTCATTAAATAGGAAAACACAGTTTATATGGAAAGGGCAGAGCTCAAAAGCTCTGTGTTTAGAGATGCAGATAGAGACAGGAAGAATAACAAGAAACAGGAGATGTTTGTGCACAAGTATTGTAACTCAGCAATGAAAAAAAAAAGGACTTGGACAGAGTTAAATGCTCATGAGCAGCTGTTGACTATTATTGCACTAATGCACTCCTGAAGCTATTCCAAATGAAATCTAGCATACATGATACTGGGAATCTCAGAAACTACCAACAAAATCATTAGTTACAAACCAATCTCAAATGGTACAGTATGTCAGATCAGACTATTTGTCTATGGAGACCAATATAATTGAATCTGAATATTAGTATAAAAGAAAACAGAAAAGGTATTCTTCAAAATAAGTAAATATATTTTTGCAGTTTTCCAGAAGCTCCTTTGAAACCATACCATTACTATTGCTGCAGAAGAGTATTAGAAAGATACCTTTCACATTTTCACCCATATTGCCTGCCATCTCCACTATTTCTTTATGAGATATGTTAACAAATTGAATATAAATTTAATACCTAATAACACATGCATGAGTTCTACCTTGAGTCAATGTCTCTTCCTCACCTAAAACTAAATTAAGCTCTACTTCTTATTTTCATTCCTTCCTTTGATTTTTCTCTAAATCAATTTAATAGAACCAGAAATTATGTTGATTCTATGAAGATTAATGATCTTAAACAAAAAAAGCTATTCAGCTATTTTGGTTCAGTTTTCTTCAAACAAAAATTTTGGGATTTGTGAAGAGCAACCCACAGAGGAATGATTGAAAGGTCTGGCAATCAAAAAAGTTGCTTGGAGCCTTATCTAATTATTCCCAAGAGTAGACTGCCAGACTAGGAAGGTTCCTGTATTATAAACAAAATATAATGCAGTAGTTATCTTGAACTCTGCATGTACAGGTGAGTTGATTGTACCTGACATAATGTTCATGATTTGACTAGCACATTATAAGCCCCAAAGTGAAAGCAAAAAAGCAAAACATCTCCAGACAACCTGAGATGGAAAAAGAATTGCAGAGAAATAGACAAAAGAACTAGAGCCATTTCTATATTTGACTTTATCATTTTTTTGGCTCAGAATTGCTGGCCAACATTAAGAATCCTCCAAAATGGTGCCTCTGAAAATTCTTAGTAAACAGTAGAAAATCATCTACTCCTGAAATAGAATTTTCCTTGTAGCTGAAAAACACTGGCTTCCTAATATGTTTAGGTGCAATAATTCCTAAAATGAGCACTGAACTTTAATAATCTCTTGGGTCAAAACTCATAAACTAAATTATAATCCTAAACAAGTTTTCAGGCTGTTATCTGAACAGTAAACATAGGGTTGAAATACATATATAATTTATGATATTCTACTTTTCCTGTTTAATCAAGAAAACTCATAACAATTAAATAGGTTACCCAGTAAAACCTGCTGTTCTCTGTAGTCATAATTGTGGAAAATTTAGGACTATTTTCCATCGCTACTAAAATAGAATATATTCCCAAACCTAGAGTCACAATCAATGAAACTGAGAGCCAAAAGTAATTTCTGTTCTTTTCTCTCTTTTCATGTATAAATATAAAATATGACGAAAATTGCTACTTTTTCCAACAGAAACCTCTTTGTTTCTATATTTAATATGTAAATTCTGTTTTATTTAAGTTTCTGTTCTTATTCATTTCCTTATCTTATCCTTCCCATCTCCCTTGAAAATCATAGTCCCAAAAGAATTCATTATAAATAAGCTTTGCTTGCTTATATTGTAATTTTCTATTTGTTCATTAGTGTGCTTGCCAAATCTTTTGAGAAAAAGAAGAAATGCTTCCTTATTTGTAATACTTCATTGAAAGAGCTGAATGGCAAAGGGTAATCTCCATTTTGCTCTTGTCCATCAACTTTAAGTTGATGAATTTCATAAATATCTATTTCTTGATCCTCTGTAGCAACAGTCCCCAAACTTTTGAGCACTAAGGATCGGTTCTGTTGACAGAGGTTTTGTGTGGACTGGAGAGGGTGTAGTTTTGTATGCTGCCCGCATCCCATGGATGGGGCTTTGCTTGTTTATGTGGCCTGGTTTCAGGCATGCACAGATCAGTTCTGGGCCATGGACTGAGGTTTGGGAGCCCTGCTCTATAGGACAGCTAGCTAAGACCTATGGATAAATGAAGGAAACACTATAGCAGAAATAGAAGAAACAAATGTCATCATTATTATATTTATACATTCTCCTTATAAGCATATTAATTGAAGAGAGATAACAGACAAACTAAAATTTTCTAGAGAACCTAAGAGGTATGATTTAGGCCAGGGGTCGCCAACCTTTTGGACTTCAGGGACCACCAAATTCATAATTTAAAATCCGGCAGACCAGAGACCCTGGGACAATTCCAAAAACAGTCTGCAGGAAAATTCCCCACCCCATTTTCTTACCAATTGATCATTCTTTACTTGGGATCGCAGGATACCATCTCCAGCTCCATTCTCAGGAAGAGAGGGGCGGGGGGAGAGACTTTTGGCTTCAAGGAAAGCAGCAGAAACTCCACCAGAAATGAGTCTTTGTGAGACTTGTTGCACCAGTGCAGCCTCTTGGAGCAGGATGCCTTGCAGGGTCCCAAAGACTCATTTCTGGTGGAGATTGGGGGAGAAAAAGACTTTTGCTGCTTTCCTTGCGTGCAGCCAAAAGCAGAAGAAGAAAGAAGTGGAAAGAAGCAGCCCGGTGGCCAGGCCAGGCACCTGGATTGAGTGAGGTAAGTTCTCACCGCTCTGCCCTTTCAACCTCCCCTCACTACCTCATGTTGTGCACAATGCAAGTGATGCAAGCCCTGTGTTCCCACAGGCCATTTGAGCGGCACAGCCTTGTATTTCTGCGCAGCCTGGATCAATTGCTTTGGGAATGACATTTCTCTGCAGACCACCAAAATGTTCTCACGAACCACCAGTGGTCCCCGGCCCACTGGTTGGCAACCACTGATCTAGGCGACCACTGATCTTCATGCTTTAAAGTCAAAATGCATTATGGAATTTGGTCTGCTAATGCACCCATTAGATATTATGGTGAGGCTACTTATTTGAAGTAGCCTGAAGAAAACCTACATTTCAAGTTGCACCTAATTTAGGGTCTGAATACCTTTGTATGATATTACAGGGTACCTCTGTGCAATTCATCTCAATAATTGTGAGTGTCTTACAGTGAGATTAGCCCATTCATTCTAGAAATGTTGAGAATAAATGAGCTAATCTCACTTTAAGACATTTCAAACATAGAAAACAGAAATAATAAAGTCCCTTGTAGCAAAATGAGATTTGAGCCTCCACATTTCTTATCACTAGCTATCTTTACTTCTCTGTTTGTCTTGCTGAGGTATTTGCTTGTGAATATGTCTTTTCTAATATGTGGCTGGAAAGGGATCTTAATCAATCAAGAGATCTTAGAGATGTTTTTGTGAGTCTGCAGCAAGAACTAGACAAATCAACAAATACTAGAGGCCACTAAATTATATTTGGGGGTTGTACATTTCATGATATCAATATTTGACTCTTTTAAGGCAATTGTAGTGTTATAAATTGTGGATACATTTTTATGTCAACTTTATAAGTAATGAAAAGAACCATCTTTCGTGGAAAGTTTAATGTTACTGATGTCAGAGCCATTAAAGACACACAGTTTGATCCCATTCTCTTGTTTCATATAATGCATTGGAGGAGAATCACTGTATATGTTATCATTTGCATTTGAGGCTATCCTGATCACTATTATGTGGTCAGAATAATGTTATGAACTGATCCTGACACTGTTCTGTTTGGAATTTGCATTATATATAATGAAAAGGGCTTATGCATTCTGGAACCTAAAAATATTAACATTAATACTCAATAGCAATACCAACAGCACTTAGTCTTGTATATCATTTCATAGTGCTTTACAGCCTCTCTCAGTCCTCTACAGAGTCAGTATATTCCCCTTAACGACCTAGTTCCTCATTGTACTGACTTTGGCGGAATGAGCCAGTGAGAATCAAACTGTTGATTAGCCTGCAATACTGCATTCCAACCATCACGTTCAAGCAATTTATTAATAATAAGCAGTTGATTGTTTATGGGAAAATATTACAAAACATGTAAAGCTAATCTCAAAGCAATAAAATGATGAGTAGTAGTAACCTATGATATTTTTCTATAACTGAGTGAATACTTCAGGTGGCAAAGTAAACTAAAGTTCTGGAGGTTTCTTGTCATATGAAAGAGGGAGAAAGATTCACAAGAAGCAGCATTTACACATAAGTCCTAAGGGAGAGCACTACTTGCACAGATACACCTTCATACTGGACTGAAGAAATAAATGTTTCTGGATTGAAGAGAAAGTTCTGTGTCTGGGGAGAATGTACAGGAATAAGAGGAAGAAATGTCAGAGTGACTAAGAAAACATGAACTCAGTCCTGACCAAGAAGAAGTGAGAAAAAAAATCACAATTGTATTATAATTATTTTTGAACCACCCAGAATTGTTGGGAATAGGATGAGATACAAATTTAATACATTTATTATTGTAATAATGATGAGAATAATAAATATTACTCCAAATTAATTTTATTTTGCATAAAAATGAATTATAGAATTCTAATTAGTGTCTATTTCCTCACTGGCCTATCTCAAATGTCCAACTCAGGAAGTGATATGCCACATCTTTCTTTAGCAACTTGTGCATATAGTTCTAGTCTGTGTTAGAAAGATCTTTCAACACTAGGAATGGAAGGAAAAGAGGGATCCCGATTAATAATTGGTTTGTCAGTACCTTGTCACTGAGTTTGCTCATTATGTAACCTTGTTTCATGAAACCATGGTTATATTACAAGAAATAAAATATTGAGAGAAATAGGTGAATGGAATTTGAACCCAAGAAAAATTAAAGATGTACAAGGGAAGATAAAAACAAAGGAAGCAATTAGACCAAGTCTGGATATCAAGCCAAAAAAAGATAAGAAATGTCATGCAGCAAGTAACAGAAAAGCAATCCATCAGCAACAGACAAGGTCCAGGATGACAGCTACTAAGGGTAACATTGGCTACAAAGCTGGTCACATAACAGACAATAACAAGGAAAGAAATGATGTACACTAGTGGCAAAAGATACAAGTTTCTGTCAGAAGACACCTGATTTATTCATACAATTGTAACTTATAGTATACACCTGCAAAACTGAAAAGAGTGTGAGGGCCAAATCATGTAAAAGAATGATTATTAAAAGTACTGGATATATTTAGCCTAAAGAAGAGAGATAAGAGGATGGCACCAGTCTTCCAATACTTGAAGGAGGAATTTTATAACCATGGGAGCTGTTAAGCAGTAGAACATCTCCTGAATTATAGGTACTCCTTCACTGAAAGTTTTCAAACACAGGTTGAATAGTTATTTTTCTAGGATCCTCTGAATATATCTGCCCTGAACAAGATGAAGCCTTCTAAAGTCCTTACATGTCTGATTCTATAATTTCTGAGTAGCCCTATGTACATTCACATAGAAATATGTGTAGAAGTAATGCTACAGCTTAACATTTTCAGTGATCCTTGTAGGTGACTTTGGTCTTATTTCATCTGGAAAAATAAAGATTATATTTCTGCTGCCTTATTCCCATAGACTTTCTTGGAAGAGGAAAAGGTTGCTGTGTGCTTCAGAAGAGAAGAAACCAGTTAATGTAAATAGGAAGAATAGTGATTGTGAAAAACATCAATAGAAACTAAGGACAATTTCTTATTATATAGCAAAAAGTAGGTATTGTAATAAAAGTTCTGGACAAATTTCAGCTAGTTTTCAATCGTGAAGAACTGAAACAAAGAATGCATCTATTCATAGGCATTGAGAGAAATTTGTATTAGCAGGATAAATTTTTTATTAAGATAGTTCTGAAACATTTAATTTCTGTTAAATATGCAAAAAAACTCCTATAATTTCACTCGATAGAAAGGCATATAATTTCACTCGATAGAAAGGCTCAGTTGCCCAAGCACAATATCCCTCTATATATTTTCATAGCTAACAAGTTGGTTGTATGGAACCTGTCCTGGAACCTATTTCACATCTCATTGAGTAGCTGACTAAGATCTGATTTATATTTGTTTCCTTGTTTTCTCTCCCTCAATATCCTGGGATGATTGTTTTTAAAGGCAGGCACCTGTTCATAAGAGAAAGCTAGAGATGATGAACAGCTACTTGTTATTCCAACCTAGGCCACATCTATGAAAAATGCTGGGAAATCCTGGTACTAAGAATCAAAGAAACAGCTAACATCAAACTAATCCAGGGGTTGTTGACCCCCCAGGAGAAGACCTGGGCACAGAGGTTACAATGCAGGCTAAATCTGCCCACAGGCTGGAATTTGTCCATGATGGGCTCAAGGTTGACTCAGTCTTCCATCTTTCTGAGGTTGATAAAATGAGGACCCAGATTCTTGGGAGCAATATATATTCACATTATAAATTCCTCAGAGAGAGCTGTAAAGCACTGTATGGTGGTATATAAGTCTAAGTACTATTGCTATTTGTGTGGCCCATGGTCCTTTTACATCTTCAAGGACATTCTTCTATTGTGCTGGCAAAATATGGGAGCAAAAATACAAATTTTGTGCAATATGCTTTTACACAGTTTTAATTAAATAAAGTACAGAAATTATGTTCCAATTCTCATCATTTCCTTGTAATATTATCAAATACCAGGGAAGTTGTAAAAGCCAGCATTTAAAATATATAGACATTTTTAAAATTTATTTTTAAGTGTATTTATTTATTAAGTTTAAGTTTATTTATTTTTATCCTAGACATTCAGAATGTATATGCAGTGTTTAGGCAACCTTACACAGTTGACTTTTCTTCCAATCTATCTAAAAGCTAATGTTCTGTTTCTGCCTCACATTACTAGCAATGACCTTTTAGCTGATTATTTGTTCTTGATCAAGACAGAATAGTTTTTATGATCTTTTGGTTTGTAATTGGGAAGTAAAATTATGGCTCATTCACATAATCATGGGTATTGTGTGAAGGTACTAATAATCATTGATCTGTGATTTTTCAAATAGTATTGACAGAAATGAGTATGATTACTGTTAAGAAAAAAGAATATGAACAGAACTATCAACATTGGAAAGGTTACTGGAAAAGAGGAACTTTTTGTAGATTGTAGCATAATCAATGCAAGCTGTACCAGATAAAATTGGCAAACTATTCCATATTCTACTCCCCTTTAACTAGCCAGGACAAATAGCTCCAATATTAGGCAATGGAGATTAATTGCTTCTCCCCCCTCCAGATTTGTGTTCCCTGATATCATTATTTTACTGACGTTCATGGAATTTAACTGCCCATTATTACAAAATAATCACAGGCATAAGTAAAGGCCCCTTGCAGAATCAGAACTAGCTTTTGTGTCCACAGATGGCTCAACCAAAGCATTAAAAAAGTGCCGTGTCCTTATGTTTTAACCATCTTATTTATAACATATAGACACACAGAACTATGAACATTACCTGATTGCCATAAAGCTTAATTTTCCAATATCCAAGATATGCTTGAAAAAACTGGTTATGATCAATTTCAGAGGAAAATGTAAGATTCCTGCTCATTTGTAAAATCATACATGATTGATTGAGCACCAAAGTTCAAAAGTGTCAATATTCTTTGTATCTGGGCTTCTTCAAAGTCCAAATTTTGCTTGCATACAGTGCCACAGGGAACAATCCTGCTTGTGTGATTCTGATCTTTGTTGATGTAGACACATCAAGGCAACTGAATGTCTTTTCCAAGGTCTTCATGCTGTTCTACCAAGTCTAGCCTGTGGCATATTTCTTAACTGATTGGTCTTTTACTACTGATGATTGATTTCAAAAGGCAAACGCTATCCACCAATTCGATATCATCACTGTCAATTTGGAAGCTGATTATTCCAGCTGTTATCATTAGTTTAGTCTTCCTTGAATTAATTTTAGTCCCGTTCCTGTGGTTCTTGACTATTATTATTTGAACTTGTAATTCATTTGCATTTTCAGCTATCAGAATAGTGTCATCAGCATAGCATACTTTATTGATGTTTATTCCTCCAGTTTTAAAACTATGTTCATCTTTTTCCAATTCAATTTATCTTAATTAATAAATAATAATTAATAAATAAGAGAGAGGTATACAGATTAGTCCCACTTCTTTTCCACTGCCAGAGTCAGTTTGTTTGACCATGCTGGTGTTTTCTGAATTGTATATAGGTTGCTTATGAGAAAAAGGAGATGCTTTTTATACTTGCAGTCCATAACTTTACGTGATTGCCACAAATGAAGGTCTTTTTAAATTGATGGAGCACATACTGATTTCTTTTTATATTCTTTGGCTTTTTCAATTATCCAGTGTGCATAGGATATAATGTTTTGTGTTCCTTGGTCTTTTCTAAAGCTATTTTGAACTTCTAGTATTATTATTTTTTCCATGTAGGGTTCTGATCTGTGTTGCATGACCCTAAGATTAAGTTTGCTAGCTATAAAATTAAAGATATTATACAATAGTTTTCATATTCTATAAAATCTCTCTTTTCTCTCTCCCTCCCTCCGGATCAAGGTAGATTGATCTCTCCTAATATGTTGGTGATTATGTCATTCTCCAGCTTTGTGATACTGCTTGATTATCATCTTAACTAATGACTCTTCTTCTGTTGCTTACAGCAGGGCTATCAAAACTTGTGGCCCGTGGGCTGGATGCGTCACACACAGGAAACGCCCATGCCCAGTTTAGCAAAGGTGAAAAAAGTTCCGATGTCACATGATGCTGCCATGACAACATAAATTTGATACCCCTGGCTTACAGTATTTCAATGGGTATTTCATCAGTTCCTGTTGCCTTCTGGCCTGTTAATAACTGAGTGCTAATTCCAATATTATCTTCTAATACTGGAAGTATTTTTTTTAAGTTTAAGTGGGGAATATGTCTTAAGGTTTTTTGGATGTTGACATTTCTATTGTACAACATTTCACTATTACAGTACTCTTTCTATCTCTGATCTTTCAATTCCAGTTTGTTCATATATCTAGTTTTATTTGTTCTGGGGTTTTTTTAATTTTTGGAATTCATCATTAATGACTTATTTAAATTTATTCCATAATTTCTCTGGTTTTCTATCATTTAAATTCAGGACTTCAAAATGATTCCTGATGTTCTTCTTGAAAATGATGATTATATGTTCAAGTTTATATTGTGGAAATTGGTGGACTTTCTTCTCCTTCTTCTCTTCTCTTGCAGCTCATGATATGTTTCACAGAACCTAGCTCTGACTTGGATGCTATAATTAAACTGATCCATCATCTTTTATCAATAATATCATCTCCATATATTCCATCTGGTGATATTCATGTATTTAAACATAGTCTTAGTTATTTGAAGACAGTTGTTACCATGAATAATTGGGATAGCAAAAATGTATGTTGGCTTCCTGATTCATTCACTTTCTTAAGCCATATAGTTGTAATACACTGTCCCCTTTAATATTTCCAATGTTGGCATTCAGTCTCCAATCACAAACAGTACAACTTGCTTGCAAATTCTGTCAATTTCAAATAGAACATCATCATAAAGCTCATCAAACCTGTTTCTTCTGCATGAGTGCTTTGATAAATCAACCATGTGCCTACATTTATACAGCTGACTATATGACTGCTGTGATTATTGTCATTTGAACATATAAACTGACTCAACTAGAAGAAACTGTGCTTAGAGATGACACAGGTCAATTTGATCTATGAAGGCTCATTTATAATGGAGTGCAGCTACCAAATATTGTGAATACATGTATGAACCAGCTTAGTGTTTTCTTATGTTCCAAATCAGTCCTTATATGATTAAGAATCAACATTTTCTGAAAGATCAGCATAATAGAGCTAGGCAGAACTTATAATTCCTTATGAGTTGGTTTGGTGACCTTTAATGTAGAAGTACAGCACTCTATTCCTGAATTTAATGTGACAATGAATAGCTGATATCTTAAAAAAATTAATGTAAATCATATTTTGACATTTCATAAGAATCACATTGGAAATTGGCTTGAAAACAAATGAACATTATAGTAGTTTTCCTTAACCAGGTGCTTTCCAGATGAGTTGTACTGTAGATATTGTAATACTTGGTTAAAAAGATAAGAGCTTAACACATTCAGAAAGCATCAGCTTGAGGAAAGCTGTATTAAAGCAATGCTGTTCAAGCTTTGATTAGAGATGATGGCTTTGACACTAAAAGCCTATAAATATTACTTTCTCTCACTTACAGAAGTGTAAATGGATATATATCTGTTCAAGTGAGAAGACTGCATGAGATTGAAGTAAGGAGGTGAGATTCTCAAGAGATATTTCATATTTGGAATCAGTTGGTGTTATTTATTGTGTTATTTAGTCATCGACCATAAATTGTCCAGAAATCAATCAGCAATCAAATGATTAAGTCCTGGAACCTTACAATTCATATTTTTTTAAAAAAATAATTTCCTAGATTTCAATATTATTTCAATATTATGGCTACTTTCTCTAATCTCTAAAACAAGAGATGTGTAGCATAAGATTAAACTGTGGAATCCTTATGCTGTATGTGATTAGTTGTTTGCTTACTGATACTCCCTTATCCAACTAGGTAACATCATCAATGAGTTTGAATGTGAGTCAGTAGTGGGATTCAATTTTTTTTACTACCAGTTCTGTGGGCGTGGCTTGGTGGGCGTGGCAGGGGGAGGATACTGTAAAATCTCCAGTCAGAGGTGGTATTTGCTATTTCTCCAAACTATTCAAAATTTCTGCTATCGGTTCTCCAGAACTGGTCAGAACCTGCTGAATATCACCTCTGAAGTGAGGCTCTGTTTATATATAGTACAGAAGTGGTATTCAGCAGGTTCTGACCAGTTCTGGAGAACTGGTAGTGGAAATTTTGAGTAGTCCGGAGAACCAGCAATTACCATCTCTGACTGGAGATTTTATAGTATCCTTCCCCTGCCACGCCCACCAAGCCACACCCAAAGAACTGGTAGTAAAAAAATTTGAATCCCACTGATATAGTAGTTTTCCCTGCTAGTTGTGGTAAGGGTGAGATTTTATCCTTAATAGTTTATTAATTTTTAATTTTAGGATGTTTACAGTTTCTTGGTTGAAACTATAGTTTAGTCAGTCCATATACTTTTTGGACTGTAGTTTGTATGCAATATCAATTGGGAAACCATGAGCATCCTAGACCAAGCCAAATCCAAAAATACTAGGGAATGCATTCCATCCATCAATAGACATACAGAAATAAACATTATTTACACAATATTCCAAAGAGAATAAAAAAGTTAAGAAGAAAAGAAAATGAGCAATAAACAAGCAGCCAATGTCCATATAAGTAAGGATTCACCCTTAGCAAACAAGGAAGCAGAAAAACCCTAACCAAGGAACTGGCAAGGAGAAAAGGGCAACTCCACTCACACTAGCATGACAAACTCCTGTAGAAACAGGGAGTAAATCAGTCTGGTTTATCTGAAAGCAAATAACATAAGGACCACCAAAGTCTTCACAATTTCTCTAGTCTGGTTACATCTAAATCAAGTTAAAAATGTATATTCTAGAATGTCCAATCAGCTCAGCAAAAGTAACGTTCTAGAGTTTTGAGTATTTATTTTTATCTCATTAATACTACTGAATTATCCTTCAAATCCATTCATTTTTATTATGGATTGTCTTTTGACAAGCTGAGAAAAGGAAGGAAGGAGATATTGAAATATAATGGTGGGGATTTTTAAAGTGATATTGAAGTCCCATGCCTGAAGTAATTCAAATATTTTAAGTCAGCCTGGCCTTCATTTCTATCTGCCTGCAAGATTGTTCTCATATGGCAATTGTACAAAAGTTATAGAGTTGTAGGACTTTTTTCTTATTTTGATATAGGACATTCCTTTCTAAACAATTTTTTCCTGGTCAATGCCTTGGGTCCAAATTCTTATATTTCTTTTTTTAATTGTATCCAACTAGATTTTTTAAGAATATGCTTATGTTGGTAAACAATTCATGCTTTTATTCAGTTACGAAATATTTTAAAAGTAGTCAATGATTAGCTAGCAGCACAGTAAACTTTTCAGGACACACAGAAATATATTCACATGTAAAGCATAAAGCACCCAAAGATACTACCCAAAGGTACTGAAGAACTGAAGATGAGTGAGAAGGAAAGAAGAGGCAATCAATATTTTACTGTCAAAGCTGGTCTTTCTGTCTCTAATTTTTTATTTATCTCTGCAATATGGAAGAAGTTACAATAGTCTCACAAACATAATGAAAAGAAATATAAAAATTATATAGTGTATAGCAAAGCCCAGAAAAAAACACCAACTATCTAACCTCTTGTGTTTTGTTTCCTATATATGTGTATTCTTCAGACTGAGTCAAACAAGAATAAATGTGGTAATACTGTTATATGGGCACAAAAAGGAAAGAACAGGGCCAGAGGAGTTGCTGAAAACTATTTAAAGGTGCAGGAAAAAAGTGGCAAAACCGCGGCCATATTTAACACCCCTTCCCTCTTAGCTTAGGCCAACCAATCACAAACTGTTTGGCAAACATAGTCATGCAGGTAGGTGGGGCTTTGATGGGTTAGACTGGGCCTGCACGATTCAGTTGTTCCTGAGGCAGTGGTCTGGGTGGACGGGTCCACCACTGCTTCAGACTCCGCCATTGGAAATGCCTCAAAGGTACCCAGATGCGTGGCAGACTCTGTTGAGCTGGAGGCTCCAGAAGTACTATGCTGGACTTCTCCACCCGAAGCTAAATTTCCTGCTACTCTGCTTGAGGTTGAGTTGGCAAATAGAGGCCTTAGTGGTGTTTCTGGTTCCCTGAGTTTAATTATTGCCGGGGCTGTTTTAAGTTGTTTGGCTTTGTGTGGGGTTGTGTTAGGTGGCCCTGCAGCTGGTCTATGTGCCAGTTCCATATTTTCCCCCCTTCTATCTCTAGTTGGTATGATCTGGGTCTGGTGCTTTCTATTATTTTTGCTGGGATCCAGGTTACTCCTCCCGTGTAGTCACGAGCACAAACCTGGTCTCCCGATGTGAATGTTCTTCAGTCGGACAGGGACTATATTGGGGTCTAAGTTAAAAATAATGGGGGTCCCCTTGTACTTGCCCAGTTTGCTGCTGAAGATGTATCAAAATTCCCTCTCCAGGGTATCCAGGTAGCTTCTGCTGCTCGTTCGGGCAATCACTGTTGCATGGATGCCAGTGAGGCTGAATTGTAATGGGGTGAACCATTCCCTGATGAGTAGGCTGGGGAAGTCTCAGTCCACAATAGTCAGAGGTCGCTGTTGTTTAAAGCCCTCATATGCTATGATGCAGATCTTCCTTCCTAACACCGGTATTCTGCAGCCTTGGTAGTCTTTTAGGATGATCCTTTGTGGCTGTAGCTGGTTCTGGGTGATGCAAGAGTTAATCTTTCAGAGAGCAGTCCAGGAGGTCATGGAGATGTACGACCCTGAATCAACCTCCATTTGGCATAGGGTCTCATTGATTCTCACATTGGTGAGGATTTGGTTGGTCTCAAAGGCATCTGTGCGCCTGACTTCTGTTTGTGCATAGCCCATGATGGTGCAGTGGGTTTTTTCTTCCCGGGTGCCATCTTGTTTTTTGAATTTTGCACCAGGGTGCTTCTTGCCTTTGTATTGGTTGTGGTGCCTGGCAGGGGAATAGGCCCTTCTGTTCAGTTTGTCTGTTGGCTAGCTGGCTCTGCAGACTTCTGCAATGTGGCCTTTCCTCTCACATTGCCAGCAAATGGTCTCCTTAAAGCTGCAGGTAGACTGTGTAAGGGATAACATTGTTTACCCTAACTGGTTTAGGTAAAATAATAAATATGTTATCATGGTTTATTAGTTAAAGTGTCTGCAACTTTAACTGTAGGAATGTAATTAAGGGAATGGTTGTGAAAGCAACATAAAAGAAGCAAGGAACGTCAGCTTGCTCTCTCTGGCTTGATGATCCCTAATTACGGGATAGACTGAAGACTGCATTTTTCCCCTACTGGAAAGGAAGAGAGAAAGGACTGATTTGTAAGTGAACTGACACTGGATATTCTACACGGACTTTGCTAATTGAATATCCTTGAATGGACCGACTAAAATGATACATGACTAAAGGACTATTATTTTGACTATGCTATAAACTCTAAATGGAATAAACTATCTTTTGCTAGCACAAGCGTATCTGTTATTTTTACTGTATGTTAACAAACATACAAACATATC
This sequence comes from Hydrophis major, assembly GCA_033807585.1. Lineage (NCBI taxonomy): Eukaryota > Metazoa > Chordata > Lepidosauria > Squamata > Elapidae > Hydrophis > Hydrophis major. The sequence goes on from CM066332.1 coordinate 112,112,640, forward strand.
TCACTCATTTATCTGTGTGCCTATCTGACTAACGCTGCACATTCTGTTTAGCTTGTCTCCTTAACCCTGGTTGGGGAACACAGGCTTAACACTGGTTATGGGCCCAGAGGCTGCAAAGTCAGTTTAACTAGGATAAAACAGATTCATGTAAAAAGTGAGAGTTTGTGTTGTTATACATTACAGTAAACAGACAGCTGTGTTTTATTAATTATAGTTTTATATCCATATAAAGAAAACATGGCACAAGTCAATCTACAAAGTTTGTCCCTTATATCCAAGCTGGATGGAACAAACTATGTATCATGGTCAATGAAATGTAGTCTACTTCTACGAAGAGAAGGTCTGTGGAACATAATTGAAAATCCACCAAACGTAGAGGAATGGGATCCAGATGATGATGAAGATAGACTAAAAATAGAAGAATTTATGCATAAAAATGAACACACTATTTGCATAATAGGTTTAACACTGTCTGACCAACAACTTGTTCATATCCACAGAGAGCAAACGGCTGTTGGGTGTTGGCAGAAGCTGAAGAGGATTTATGTACGAGATAACATTGGTGCTCACATAAATCTAACACGGAAGCTTTTCAGGACGTATCTCCAGACGAATGGTGATATGCTGAGTTATTTGAATTCTATAAAAAACATTTTTCAAGAACTGCACGAGAAAGAGCTTATTTTCTCTGAACTACACCAAGTCTACATAATTCTATCATCACGAGACGTAAGTTATGATAACTACGTCACTTCCCTTGAAATTTTGCCTTAGGAAAGTCTAACTTTAACTGATATAACTGGCAGATTGATTGAAGAGGCAAGAAGAAGACTTAGAGATCAGTTAAGGAGGGAGCAACCTCAAAAAGAAGATAATGAATCTCCTACTGCACACGCAATTAAAAAGGGCTTTAATTGTGGAGGAAGAGGACATTTGGCAAGATTTTTTAAAAAAGCAAAGCACCAGAACACTGGCCAGAATACTAAAAGTAACCAAAATAAAAATAAAAATTTAGAGTTAGCCATGTATATTAACGGAGCTGTAAAAAATAATTTATGGGTGGTTGACAGTAGAGCATCCCACTGTATAATAAATGATAACAAAAATTTTATTAAAATGTCCAAGAGTACACAGCAGATATCGTTAGCCAATGGCTGGAAACTGAAAGCTAAAGGTCAAGGTATAGCATATTGTTCTTTCATAAAAGAGAATGTAAAAATGTTATATGTACCACAACTTAAGTTTAATTTAATTTCAGTTAGAATTTTGGTAAAACTAGGATATGTAGTTACCTTTAAAGGAGATAACTGCATAACTGAGAAAGAAAATAAGAAAATTACTGCATCTTTAAGAGGTGAATTATATGTGTTAAATGATAATGGTTTAGAGGTGGCTAACACAGTTTATGATAATAAGAAGTCTCATGATGAATGTATTCACTTGTTACACCAACAGCTAGGGCATTTAAATTTTAAAATACTTAAGAAAACTGTTGAATTATCTAAGGGAATAAGTTTGAAACCTTGTAATAAGTATTTGCAATTCTTTGCCTGTAATCAAAGCAAAAGCAGGGTCATACGGGCTAATAGAGTTGATGGATTTACTTCCAAAGAGCCTTTAGAAGTAGTATTTGCTGATTTAATAGGTCCGAAAAAACCAAGTGTAGGAGGAGCTCGATACATATTAAGTATAATGGACCACTATTCTAGATATGGGTTTTGCTATTTAATGAAGAGCAAAACTGAAACGTATATAAATCTATTTAATTGGATAAAATTTGCAGAAAGAAAAACTAAAAACAAATTTGTAACTCTTATAACAGATAATGGCGCGGAATTTACAAATAATAAATTCCAGAGTAGACTTAAGATGTTAAGAATTCAACATAAATAGGCTGCACCATATAGGCCACAACATAATGCCTTTATAGAGAGACGAGGCCAAACACTACAATCAATGGCACGTACTATGTTGTCTGATTCAGGATTACCTGACAATTTGTGGGGAGAAGCAATAATGTGTGGTAATCATATATTGAATAATGCTGTTTGTTAGGGATAACATTGTTTTACCCTAACTGGTTTAGGTAAATAATAATATGTAATCATAGTTTGCAAGTTAAAGTGTCTGCAACTTTAACTGTGGGATAGTAATTAAGGGAGTGGTTGTGAAAGCACTTTAAAAGAAGCAAGGCTGCAGCTTGCTCTCTCTCTGGCTTTGATGATCCCTGATTACTGCAAGGACTCAAGATTGCTTTGCTCGAACGGGAGAGAAAACAAAGGACTGACTTGTAAGTGAACTGACATAGGATATTCTACACGGACTTTGCTAACTGAATATCCCTGAATGGACTGACTAAATGATACATGACTATTGGACTGTTATTTTGACTATGCTATGAACTCATAATGGAATAAACTATATTTTTGATAGCACAAGCGTATCTGTTATTTTTACTGTATGTTAATAAACATACAAGCTTAGCTCACTCATTTATCTGTGTACCTATCTGACTAACGCTGCACATTCTGTTTAGCTTGTCTCCCTAACCCTGGTTGGGGAAACTAGGCTTAACACTGTTAATTCAACAACAGGTGAATTACCATTATCACTGTGGTATGGTACAAAACCTGATTTAAGTTACATGCACACATTTGGAGCACCAGCATGGATGCATATCCCTTCAGAACTCAGACACAAAGGACAACATACAGCTAAAAGATTACTTTTTGTAGGATATAAATCTAATCATAGATCTTATAGATTCTGGGAACCAGGTACATGTAGAGTTTACACCAGTGCTAGTGCAAAATTCCTAGAACATGTAGGATGGAATAGATTAGAGCAAGATTTAAATAATGAAGTAATTATTGAACCCTACAAAAGGCAGAAAGAACAGAATTGTTATAAGAAGAATCCAATTAAAGAAGTCCATGAAGAACAAATAGGACCAGAACAAGAGGAAACAGTTGATCAGGAAGAGTTAGATAATCAAGAAGAGTTAATAAATGAAAGTCCACCTGTAAGTCCTGTAATACCTAGACCTACTACATGTGTAACTAGACCACCTGATAGGTATCAAGCAAGTATAGTTTGCCAAGTAACGAAAGTTCCAACTAGTGTAGATGAACTTAAGATGTATCCTGCTAAGGATCAGGAGAATTGGCAAAAGGCAATGGAAAAAGAACTAAATTCATTAAAGGTAATGAAAGTATATGAAGATGCCAAATTATCTCCAGGAGAAAAACCATTGGGTGCAAATGGATATTTAAAGTAAAAACAGGAAATGATGGGACTGTTACCCATAAAGCTAGGTTGGTAGCTCAAGGATTTAATCAAACTGCATCTGATTACGATGAAGTTTTTGCACCAAGTCTTAAAGCAACATCTTTGAGAGCAGCTTTAGTATGGGCAGCTAAGAAAAACTATGTCATTAACCATTTAGATGTAGAAACTGCTTATTTGCATGCACCATTGCAGCACACTATATATTTGAAAAAGCCAGTTATTTTAAAAGACAATAAAGTAAATAGTAATGACTGTTGGAAACTAAAAAGAAGTCTTTATGGATTGAAACAATCTGGCTTTGAGTGGAACCAATATATTGTGAAAGAATTAAACAATATAGGTTTTAAATCTGGTTTAGCAGGTCCATGTGTGTTTAAAAGAGAAAATAATGGAACGGTGTCATTATTGTTATTATTTACAGATGATATTGCTTTGATAACTAAGACTAATAATGAAGCTAATGAGATTATATCATTATTAGCCAAAAAGATAAAATTAAAGCATTTAGGTGAAATTAAAAAGTATCTAGGATTGACAATTAACAAAACAAAAAATGGATTTAAGATATCTCAAGAAGATAAAATTTGCCAATTAATTAAAATGTATAAAATGAAACTTTGTAAACCAGCAAAGACTCCAATGAGTCAGGAAGTTTGCCAAACTGATGATCAAAGTCCCAAATTTAATAAGTCCATATATCAATCTTTGATTGGCAGCTTATGATATATAAGCAATTGGTCAAGGCCAGACATAGCTTATAGTGTTAATCAGCTGCACGTTTTAATTCAGATCCACATCAATGTCATTGGCAATCATTAAAGAGAATTTTAAGATATCTTAAAGGAACAATGAACCATGCATTGTATATAGAACCAAAGGGTGATTTGAGTATTAGTGCCTATGCAGATGCAAGTTTTGCAACTGACATAAACACTAGAAAATCAACATCTGGGATGGCTATATTATTTGGTAATACACTAATAGGGTGGAGGTCAATCAGACAACAGCATATCAGCTTGTCCATGATGGAAGCGGAATTTTCATGTCTGTCATTACTATGCACTGACTTAATTTTGTACAAACAGTTATTATTAGACATGGGTATAACTGTTAAAGATTCCATTATTGTGTATGAGGACAACCAGGCAGCCATAAAGTTAGCTACTAATATTGCTGTAAAAACTAGATCAAAGCATACTGATTTAAGATACTTGAATGTTAGAGAATCTGCAAAGAATGGGGTAATTAAATTGGAATACTGCATGACGGAAGAAAATATTGCAGACCAATTTACAAAAGCTCAAGGAGTAATCAAGTTTAAAGAAAGTTGTAACAAATATAATTTAAAGATGTAAAGAGTTATTAGTTATATTATTATTATTACCTAAAAGGGGAGAATGTTAGGGATAACATTGTTTACCCTAACTGGTTTAGGTAAAATAATAAATATGTTATCATGGTTTATTAGTTAAAGTGTCTGTAACTTTAACTGTAGGAATGTAATTAAGGGAGTGGTTGTGAAAGCAACATAAAAGAAGCAAGGAACGTCAATTTGCTCTCTCTGGCTTGATGATCCCTAATTACTGGATAGACTGAAGACTGCGTTTTTCCCCTACTGGAAAGGAAGAGAGAAAGGACTGATTTGTAAGTGAACTGACATTGGATATTCTACACGGACTTTGCTAATTGAATATCCTTGAATGGACCGACTAAAATGATACATGACTAATGGACTGTTATTTTGACTATGCTATAAACTCTAAATGGAATAAACTATCTTTTGATAGCACAAGTGTATCTGTTATTTTTACTGTATGTTAACAAACATACAAACATATCTCACTCATTTATCTGTGTGCCTATCTGACTAACGCTGCACATTCTGTTTAGCTTGTCTCCTTAACCCTGGTTGGGGAACACAGGCTTAACAGACTGGGGATGATTCCCTCTGCATGGCTTGGTTCCTTTGTTGGGCCTGGACTTGCTGGATCTCACCTGGCGCACATCTTCTTCATCTTCCTCACTGCTTTCTGAGTGGACGGGCCTCAAGGCGATATCCTCTCGGCTTAGGTGGTGTGCACCTTGCTGTTCCTCTTGATCTGGGCTGCAGAGTTGTCGGAAGTTTCTGTGGCTCTGGCTTCTTCCAGTGCTTCCTTGAAGGAGAATTCCTCTCTTGCAAGCAGTCTCTTTTATAGGGTTAAGTCCCTGAGACCGAGGACCATCCAGTCCCTGATCATGTCTTCTGCATTACCCCACTTGCAGTTTTTTGAGTCTCTGTAAGGTGGCCATGAATTTGTTGATGCTCTCACCTTTTCGTTGGCTTTGGATGTAGAAATCATGCCGGTTCACCAAGTAGGGTAAAATGTCTCTTCAATGCTCACTGCAGGTCGTCCCAGGAGATATTCATGTGTTCATCTGCAATGAGGGCTTCTGCTAGTTTGTACAGCTCTGAATCACAATCGGTTAGGAAGAAAGCCTTCTTCTTTGCAGCAGATGCTGTCTGCAGTCCATTCACCTCTCGGTTCAATTTGAATCTTTCCATGTAAGAAGACTGCTTTATTGGCTCGAATGGGATGGATAGTGGTCGGTGGGCCATTGTGATCACTGGTCAGGCTTGAACCGATTGGGTCCAATGGCCAGCTGAAGATGTCTGCGGTGCCACAAGGTCCTTTGTCTTCTTCAGTATTCCACCTTTGTCGCCAGTGTTATATGGGCGTGAAAAGGAAAGAACAGGACCAGAGGAGTTGCCAAAAACTCTTTATTTAAAGGTGCAGGAAAAAAGCAGCAAAGCCACAGCCACCTCTGGCTTTTATAGCCGGCGCTGTCCAACACTTCAGATACTGACTGGGCTTCATTATTCCCGCCAGTGGCTGGACCAATGAGTAGAGTCTGACATCAGACTCCACTTTACATGCAACATACATGCATATTTATGAGGTATCATTGCATAGTTAACAGATACTAAAATTATTTGACCAAAAATGTTTTTGAAGGACAATCCCACATTGTCTCATAGAATTATAGAATTGGTTGATTTCAGTGAACCTTACATCATACTTAAGTAGTTCATAGAAAGGGTGTGCATAAGTGCATTAACGTGCCTATCGTCCCTGTCATTGTATTTTTAGTTTTCTATTCTTGTTCTCATTTTTGTTTGATAAATTCTAAGAAAATAAATAAATAAATAAATAAATTAGAAGGGACTCTTTCTGAACCTTCTATATAAAACTTTCTCTTTTTCCTCTTTCTCTCTCTCCCAGGTTGAAAAAAAATAACTATATCACTCTATAAAGTCTAAGAAGTGTGTTGTGTCCTAAGGTTTGGTGAGCTATTTATGAAACATGGAATCTAGAATTGCCAATATATACGTGGAGTTGGTTGCAGATAAAGACAGAGATTTAAAGTTGTAACAGTTCTCATTTTGTGGTTAAACAGTTAAATGAAATAGAATCAAGATCCAGAAAGGTGAAGTGATTAACCTATGGGATTGGGAATTAAAGATATAGCTCCAAGTCTACATATATTTATAAAGCAGATGGCTAAATTCAGACCAGTATCTACATTCTTGACCACCCTTTGCAAGTTTATTATTATTAGGATAAAATTAAAGAAAAGGCCTCCACTGAAGGGCCAGACAAAAATTGAGATAGAAACATCCTAAGAAATGAAAAATAAAAATATAATACTGAGGAAGAAGATAATTTTTGGCCTTGCTGAAATAACAAGAAATATAGCTTTGAAGCCTCCCTCCTGTTCTGAAGCTCTCTTTAGTCAGAGTTGCCAAAATCAGCCATATACCTTCCAAACATTTAAGGCAAGAAATCCATGAAAGCCTTATCTGAGATAACAGCAAATCTTCAAATAATTGTAATACAATTTAAAAGAAAAATGAAAAATGCTAACCTCCCAAATTCTGTCAAGAAAAATAAAACACGCTGGTCTTCAATCATCACTCAATCTAAAGCAACAAACAGTTTCTTTCATCATTCCTCCTGCCAAGGTTAATATGAATTCTAGCCACCAAAAGTTGCCCAACCATTTGGATGATAAATACTCATGTGAAAAACGCACTGGAGTATATTAGAACGGTCTGGTTGGTGGATAACACAGATGTCTTCCTGAAAAGATACTGCAAGCAGAAAATGAGATTGCATTTGTTACAAACCTTATTTTCAGTTTTAGAAAGGCAAAAAATGTTCTCAGCTAAATGGAATGAATAGTTGAAGAGCACCCATAGAAACCACAGCACTCTATAGAAATATTCATGAATGCAGATGGAAAAGGTGTGTTGGGAGGATGGAAAGTTAAATGTCACTTACTGTGCTTAAAAAAAGTTCAGTCTTCCTAGGATGCAATTTTGATGTTGAAGTTTCAAGAATTTGTCACATGATCATTCCAACTGATGTGGTCATGTGGATAACAAATTTTAGATTTACGGCTAGAATGGTATTCTGATACAGAGTTACAACTGCAACTGAGACCAGAATTTCCATTGCTACACAAGGTGCTTGGTGAGGCAGTCAAACTGTTCTCCAAAACACCTGAGGGCATGATAAGAAGCTATGGGTGGAAACTAATCAAGGAGAAAAGCAACTTAGAACTAAGGAGAAATTTCCTGACAGTTAGAACAGTTAATCAGTGGAACAACTTGCCTCCAGAAGTTGTAAATGCTCCAACACTGGACATTTTAAAGAAGAGATTGGATAACCATTTGTCTGTAGGGTTTCCTGCCTAAGCAGGAGGTTGGATTAGAAGACTTCCAAGGTCCCTTCCAACTCTGTTGTTCTATTTCTATTTATAATTTTATGACCTGTTTTTGCCAATGCTGTTAAGCAAATCACTGAAGTTGATAAATGAATCACATGGCCATTGAGTGAATCTGTCTTCCTCCATTGACTTTGTTGATGAAAAGCTGGATGGGAAAGTCGTAAATGATGATCACATGACCCCAGGATGCTGCAACTCTCGTAAATATATGCTAGTTGCCAAGTGCATGAATTTTGATCACATGAGCATGGGGGTGTGTGTGCTATGACGGTTGCCAAGTGTAAGGACCGATAGTAAGTCACTTTTTTCCAGTGCCTTTATGACTTTGATTGGGCATTAAACAAATGGTTGTACGTTGAGCACTACCTATAATCAGGCAGAATATGTAATTTGCTGATATATATATGTGGCTGCCTCTAATAGTGGAACTACAGCACATGGTTTTGGCATATTTCCTATGGAACATAGCTGCTTCTGTGACTTTCCTTTTTGCAGTCCTGAAGTATCCTGCTGGATAGGCAGGAAGTCAAGGGCATGAGGTCTTCATAATTAAATGGCTGGTTAGCACAGAAGGAAAAAAAATGTATCATCTTCTCTGCAGATGGTAATTTTATCTCTCCAATTAGTAAGGCCTTCACAAAAGGCATTATTCATATGTGTTCAAAGGGTACTTTGATCGTGAAAAGCTTCTATAGGCCAGAGCTACTGCAGCTGAGGTATAACTGAAAGCCTGCTTGAAAAAAAAATCTTGTTTTAAATTCGTCTCCTTTTTAATGGCACTTCACTCTTAGCATATCTTATAGTGCCAATTACTATTTCCTTTTAATAGCATTGTGAATAATTCTGGCAAAGCAGAGGAATGGAGATTCAATGAAGTCAATAAGAATGCAGAAAATTACACAGATTTTCAGTTTGACTAAGAGCTAACATTCATTTGTTTATTGCATGTTAATGACAGCTATCACATGTTAATATGGCTGTCAGGAACTTCTGCTGCAAATTATAAATCAAGGATAACATTCTCTTAACAGTCCACATTGTAGTAAAGATGTCCAAGACAAGGTTTAAAGTTTTAAAGTTCATCTTCTGAAGTGTTGTCTAAATCCCCAACATTTTCAGCTTTGTGAACCGGTGGGCGGGGAGGAAATGCTTCCATACAAGTGGGTGTACAAAAGAGTGCCCACCACTCACACAAATTGAGCCTTGTGCATCTGTGCGAGTGCCTGCCATGTGCACAAATGGAGCTGCGTGCGCACACTTGCACACTCTCGTGTGGCTTGGTACTGAATGGGGCACGGTCTGGAACTGAGCTGCAGCCCCGGGGTGGTGGTGGTTCAGGACTCCTCATCTAAATGCTTAATTATGGATTTGCATAGTATTAACTATTGCATAGCATCTATATCAGTATTGTCCAGTCCTTAATAATTGCATATATTTCATTATTCATTTGGAATTTTATATCTCATATGAGTGAACATTTATTTTCCTTTTTTAAAAAATGCAAATTCCACTAAATTTCAATTATGTATTGAAATAAATTGTAAAATTATCCTGAACCTTTTACAGAGGACATAAAAATGGAGCCAAAATGAATAAATGTGTCAATCCCAGCAAAGAAATCTAACATTTTATTCTTGCTATTCAACTATATTTTAATTGCTGAATTGGAGTTGCTCTTTCTTTCCTCTGCCCCAATAGGCTCTGTGTCTTAAGAAGTTCTTCCCCAGTTTGATCTTTTTAATTTTATGAATAAGGATATGTAAAAATTTCACCTGGTTATTTTTTTTTCTAAGAATTTCTCAAATTAGAAGTTTTTTTTCATAAATGGGATAAAAACCATTTTAAAACAAAAGTTTAATATAAATAAGACAGTGTTTCTCAACCTTAGCAACTTTATTAGATGTGGATTTCAGTTTCCAGAATTTTCCATCCACTATGGCTGGCTGGAGAATTCAGGGAATTGAAGATAAAACAAACTGAATAATAGATATTGGACTGTATGAGGACCAAGAAATGGAAATAGTTTTAATAACTCAGAAATTCTATTATTATATTTTCCATCAGTGAGTAGCATTCAAGTTGTTTCTGAAGGAGCTAAAGCTCACAAGAAGTGGCAATTTATCTGAATTGGAAGAAATCATGTTCTAAAGCCCATATGAGATTTTCCTGGTATTCCTGGAAGAAATATTACTCAAGTTTGGATTACTTTGTGTTTTGGGGGTGAATTTTTACAAGTGGGACAAGGAAGTGGATACCTGTGGAAAGTGGTAAGATTTCAGCAGCATAGATCTGGATCATTGTTTGGAGGGCGGGAATGGGAACAATTCTGAGAAAATGGGCCTTCTATTTATTTATTACACTTGTTTGCTACTCCTCTTGCTGCAAGGTTTCTCTGGGTGGTTCCACAAAGCAACTTTATTGTATTTAACATTCCCAGTGTAACTTTTGAAATAAAAATAAATAAATATCTGACAAATTACGCTACTTTATACTTGATAAATTCAGCCACTTTACTGACATCTTTTGGCTATGAAATCTCAGTGTATTTGGAACATGTACATAGCATACTGTGTACTCTATCTGAGTTTTTTTAAAAAAAGATAATAAAACAGCTATACTCAGCTGTATCAATTCCCTGTGAACATTGTTATGTTTTGAGCATGGGCGTGAAAGAATGGAGACAAGCCTCTGAACGGTGAACTTCAGCTCTTTATTTACATTGTGACTTCCTCATCTTAATAGCAGTTAAACCCGCCTTATATAGGCAAATCCTGTAACTTTTAAACAATAACGAGCTAGGAGCGCTAGCTCTTATAACCAATAGGAACTCTCTGTTAAGGGCCAATCGGATTCCCCGGAACGGGCCAATCCGGTCCGGCCGCTTAACAGCCAATCAGAAGTGCAGGGCCAGAACCCTGCACTTACTCCAAGCTCACACTTTATTAATCTTTATGCATACACAACACCCCTTCCCCCTGGCTTCTTATTTGTAGGGTGCAGTTACATAGTCCCTTAGGTAGGACGGTTGTTTTATTAGTCTCTTTGATTTCCGTTGTATCGGCTGGCTGCAATCACGCTGAGGTAGATTGTTGTTTGGCAGTGGGGCTATTTCTGGTTCAGAGTTCACTTCTATGTCGTTGCCCACATTCTCTGCAATTCCCTGAGGTGCAACCGTTTCTCCCTCCGGCTCCACTTCCTGAGTTTCTATCAAACCGTCGTTTCCTTTGAACGGGTTTTCTAGGACTTCATCTTCTTCCGTACCTCCTCCCCCCTCAGTTTGGTCATAGGAGGTTTTCGGACTGGCCGCTGGAAGCCGCGATTGTAATTGATCGATATGACGTTTCCAAAGTTTATTGTCAAGGCATTGTACAAGGTAGGATCTGGGGCTGGTTACACATACTACTGTCGCTTCCACCCACAATGGGTCGCCTGATAGGTTTTTAGCATATATCAATTCTCCTACCTGGAAGGTGCGACAGCGGCCGCTGGAACCTAGTGGTTTCTCCGGTTCGTAAGCTAGGTGCAACCGGTCGAGGTGGGAGCGGAACTTTCCTCCCATTAGCAGTTCAGCAGGAGTTTTGTTGGTGACGCTATGTGGGGTGATGTGCTGCAAGAAGAGGATTTGATTGACCTTGTCGTCAATGTTGTCGTAGTGTACCTTTTCAAAGGTTTTCTTCACAAATTGGACCATGCGTTCTGCTTTGCCATTGGTCGCAGGGTGCGCAGGCGAGGTGAGCGCATGGCGAATGCTGCGGTCAGCGAGGTACTGCTCGAACGCTAGTGCGGTAAATTGAGGGCCGTTATTGGGTTGCAAAGAGTCTGTTTAAGATTTTGATAACCGCCTCGGAGGTCTTAGTCGTCATGCGATGAATTTCGAGCCAATTCGAGTAGGCATCGACAGTAATCAGGAAGGTGTGGCCTTTGGTTGGCCCCGCGAAGTCCATGAGAATTCGGAACCAGGGTCCATATGGTGTCTCCCATTCAGTAGGCATGGGTTTTGGTGGGGCGTTGCTGACTTCTTGGCATTTGGGACAAGCTTTAACCCACTGTTTGATTTGCTTGTCAATGCCCAGCCACCATGCGTAGCTTCGTGCAAGGGCTTTCATTCGCACGATGCTGGGGTGGCCATCGTGCAAGGTTCTCAGCAGCACTTTCTGGAGTCATTCTGGGATAACCACTCTATCGCCCCAGATGACACAGCCTTTCTGGGAGAAGAGCTCAGTTTGTCGAGTCTTGAATGGTGTATAGTCATCTGATAGCTGGTCCAATGGCCATCCGCGTTCTACCCAGCTTAGGACTCATGCTAGGGTGTGGTCGCATTTGGTTTCTCTCACGATATCTCGGGTGGTTAGTGGCGGCGAGTTGAGTGCCTTGATTTGCAACGTGGTTACCGTTGGTGCAGGATCGTCGAGAGTCTCTGGAAGCGGTGCTCGGCTCAATGCGTCGGCGTGGGGAATGGCCTTCCCCGGGCGGTATTGCAGCCGATAGTTATAAGCAGCTAAGAATTCTGACCATTGGGTCATCCTAGGGGATAATATGTAGGGAGTCGGCTTATTTCCGGCTTTTATCCCCAATAATGGTTTGTGGTCAGTCACAATAGTAAAAGCCCGGCCATACATGTACTCGTGGAATCTTTTCACAGCTGAGACAATTGCGAGGGCTTCTTTATCGATTTGTCCATAGTTTCGCTCAGTTTTTGAAAGAGTCTTTGAAAAATATGCAACAGGGGCTTTGTTCCCATTAGGCAGTACATGGCTCAAAATGGCGCCTACCCCAAAAGGCGATGCATCACAGGTTATAACTAACGGCAAGGTCTCGTTATACTGCATGAGTACAGAGTCAGAAGTGAGCAGTTTTTTAACATTTCGGAACGCCGGTTCTTCACGGTAATCCCATAGCCAATTTGCTTTTTTATCTAACAACCGGTGTAACGGTTCAGCGACCGTTGCTTTGTGCGGCAAAAATACATTATAAAAATTGATGAGGCCTAGGAACGCCTGGAGATTGGCCTTGTTTCGTGGCCTGGGAGCGTTTTTGATCACTTTTAGTTTACTTTCGGTAGGGTTAATGCCCTGGCTATCAATCAGGTACCCTAAAAACTCAACACTGTCAGTACACAATTTACATTTGTTTTTTTTTAACTTTAAGACCGGCCTCTTGGAATTTTTTTAGGACTAATTTTAACCAGTCCTGTAAGATTTTTTTTGTAGGGGCTGCAAGTAATACATTGTCAAAATAGGGGACCATGCCCTTAATTCCTTGCAATAACCTTTCCATGAGGCTCTAAAAAATCCACGGGGCTACACTAACTCCGAATTGAAGCCGGGTACATTTAAAGGCACCTCGGTGCATTACAATAGTTTGGGCCTGTGCCATTTTTTCATCTACTGGTAATTGCTGATATGCCGGAGCTAAATCTAATTTAGCGAAGACTTTCCCGCCCCCCCAGGGAATGGAGGAGATGCTGCACCACCGGAACTGGATATGCGTTCTGCTGCAGGGTGTGGTTCAAAGTGGCCCAGTAGTCCCCACAAATTCGGATTGACCCGTCTGGCTTAATGGGTGTTACAATAGGGGTTTCCCAAGGGGAGTGATCGATGGGCTCTAACACCCCCTGAGCTATCAGTTTGTCGAGTTGTTCCTCGATTTTCGATTTTAAGGCAAACGAAACTCGACGGGGCTTTAGGCGAATGGGAGCTATTTTTGGATCTAGACTGAATGAAATCGGGGTCCCCTTGTACTCGCCTAAGCTGTCCGCGAAGACGTCCCTGAACTCAGAGACAAGGTCTTCCTCCCAGTCACCACCGCTGACTCGGTTTATGCCGGCCACTTCAATGCCGAGTGGCGCAAACCATTGGAGGCCTAGTAGGCTAGGCCTATCTCTACCGATGACCGTTAAAGGTAAGTATGCTGTGTGCTTCTTGAAGGACACTCGGACTTGGCAGGAACCGACAATGGGCATTCGATTCCCTTGGTAGTCCTTGAGGATGAGGCATTGGGAGCAGAGATCTTGGCGTTGAATTGTGGGGATGAGTTACTTGAGTGTCTTCCAGGACACCATCGAGAGGGACGATCCCAAGTCGACCTCCATGTGGCAAGGCTGGTTCTCGATGGCTACCGTGACTCGGATTTTGTTAATGTCCAAGGCTGAGGCGTGACCGATAGTGATAGTATGGTGAGCCTCTTCTCTCTGCAAAGCTTGTTTTCTGTAGGAGTGGTTTACTGGCTCTCGCCATACAGGACGTTTTCCTGTCGATTGGCGATAGTTAGCCCCTTTTGAGGCCTGGCTGGGTCCTGGCAAGCTGCGGCAGACCCGTCCGATGTGGCCTTGTTTCCCGTACTCATGGCAGAGTGCGTTGCAGAATTTGCATTCGGATCTGGCATGGTTGGCTCCACAGCCAGCACAAGGGCGTAAGGGCTTCGGGTGATGTTCCCGGTCGGACCGCAGTCGATGGACCCCTTCTTCGTTGCTGTTTGATGACGAAGAGAGGTCCTCGTGGTGCGTTGTCGCAAGCTGTCCTTCTGAACTAGGTGAGACGTCGCTGGCCGGTGGTGGTTCTGGAGCGCGGTTTTGGCGTAGTTGTGCAGCCGACTTCCTGGTTGCTTCTGCTGCAGTAGCATCAGTGATGGCATCAGCAAGGCTGATGTCGCCTTTTGCCATCAGCTTGCTTTGGATGCCTGGTGCATCTAGTCCCAGAACTATGTGATCTCTTAGTGCTTCTTCTAAATCGGTGAATCTGCAGAGGCCTCCCAAATTTCGGAGGTCTGCTATGAGGTCGGCCACGCTTTCTCCCTTTCGCTGGCTCCTCTGATAAAACTCGTGGCGTCTCACGAGCGTAGGCACGGTCGGGGCGTAGTGGTCTCGTAGGATAGGTTCAAGGTTGTCCCAATCCATGGCCTTCACTTCTCGGGGTTTGGCTAGTGCTTTAGCCATCTTAAATACGGTTGGACCGCAATGCATTAGGAACACCGCCCGTTTCTTTCCTGGTGTGGCGTCCTTTAAGTTGTTGGTTTCTAAGAACATTTTGAAGCGATCCATGTAGGACTCCCAGTCCTCCTGTACTGGATCGAATGGAGCGGGTGGTATGATGCCGCCGGACATGGTTCCATTGTTAGCATCGTCTGTCATGTGCTCGGTGTTCTTCGAAGTTTCGTTGGTTCAGGTATCTCCAAATCCCATCCTCGTCGCCAATGTTATGTTTTGAGCATGGGCGTGAAAGAATGGAGACAAGCCTCTGAACGGTGAACTTCAACTCTTTATTTACATTGTGACTTCCTCATCTTAAAAGCAGTTAAACCCGCCTTATGTAGGCAAACCCTGTAACTTTTAACCAATAACAAGCTAGGAGTGCTAGCTCTTATAACCAATAGGAACTCTCTGTTAAGGGCCAATCGGATTCCCCGGAACGGGCCAATCTGGTCCGGCCGCTTAACAGCCAATCAGAAGTGCAGGGCCAGAACCCTGCACTTACTCCAAGCTCACACTTTATTAATCTTTATGCATACACAACAAACATTTTATCCAAATTATGGCGAGACTGTCATTGAAGTCACTCTCTATATGCCAGTTTGTGCAAAATTTGGCAGCAAGAGAGTGACTGCACTTGGATGATGATTATATAATGCCTGTTTTATGTGATCTTTATTAGTTTCCAATTCATTTTTGTTTAAGACCAAGGTGATGGTATTTATCTAAATTCCCAAGAGCTAAAAATAGTTACAAATGTCTACTAATATGCTTGCAGAGGTAGTATTCAGCAGGTTCTGACAAGTTCTGGAGAACCAGTAGTGGAAATTTTGAATAGTTCAGAGAACCGGCAAATACTACCTCTGACTGGCCCCGCCCCATCTATTCTATGCCTCCCAAATCCCAGCTGATCGGCTGGGTCTTCTTTTGTTGCCCTGCACAGGAGAATGGAGCTGGAAAGCAGGTTAGTTGGGTGGGGAGAGAATGGGGTGGGAATGGAAATTTTACAGTATCCTTTCCCTTCCATGCCCACCAAGCCACAACCACCAATCCACACCATGCCCACCAAGCCATGATCACAGAACCGGTAGTAAAAAAAAATTGAACCCCAACACTGTATGCTTGTACATATTCAGGGACCTCTGTATGCCATTCTTGTTTTATGTTTGATAAAGCTTAATTTGCTCTTAACATTGTTTCAGAAGAACTATGATTTTGGAGACATTTAAAAAACTATGAGTGTAAATATAATATCTTTCATCGTTCAATCATGTCTCCATTGATCTCCAAACTCTCTGGCTTTCCATGGTTAAGAGAAATCCCAAGAGAAGATGTTGTCCATTGGCCTTTTTCAAGTTGTAGTACTACTAAAGAGACGCCTGCCGTGCAGACATTAATTCCAAATTATTTTAATGGATAATTTTAGAAAATCTTTATTAATTACCTTATTTGTCTGTCCACAAAAACTATACTGTTTATTTGTTCAAGTGTACAACTGTACAGCAGGCATTTATTAGATTTTTGAAAAATGTTTTGAAGCAATCTGAAATTCTTACCAATTATCTTGTCAAAGTCACTGAAAAGTGAAGTCTCAGAATCTAAACTGGGAATAATTTAATTAAAAAAGAAAAAAGCATTATAAGATGAAAAGGAATAACATGAGGGGGTAAACTTGAATCCTGAATAGTTAATAAATTCTCAACTTTTCAATTAACTTAAAAATGACATGGATGTCATTTGTAGAGATGTAGTCATGTGACTGCCCTGACATCTATATTCTTTGTGATAAATCTACACCTACTCTGTCAGCATTTTACATGATGTATAGTGTGAAATATAGTGTGAAATCAGCACTCATTCACATCTTAGCAGACATAAGAGAATATCCTGTCCATTTTGAATTATTCGTCCTGCAGATTAATGTTAGTTTACCATTGGTTATTTTAGAAGATACAAATTAAGGACAGAAATTTGATCAAGATATCATTTGTCTGTATTGCTTCAGAGAAAGACCAGGAGATTAAAAACCAATTCTATGTTTATGCAAAAATAAATTCTAGTCTGAACAGAAGAACTTAGTAAATATCCACAGAACTGTAGAATCTGTTTTCACTCTCTAAACCTCAAAGACCCAAAGCTATTTTAGACCAGGACAGATTAACTGCTTAAATAACCTAGGGGTACCTATTCTGTCTGGAAATGGATCTTTGGAAACTCAAGCAGAACGTTTGGGTTTTTTAATGTTAAAAGTTACATAAGTGACTTAAAACTTCTGACTGACAATATCAGGAACTGAACCCATAGATTTTTGGCACACAAACCCAATTACTTCTCTATGCAGATTAAACTCAAAATTTATATAACATGCTACATCTTGAATAATCTGAATATATGCTTTTCTGAACAAATCCAAAGAGTTTATTCATACACATTCTAAACTGCAAATCATTGTTTGATTTCACTTTGCTTACGGTGACTTAATCTGCTAGACAAAACCAAAGAAATAGAATTTAATGAATTCAGATTTGAATGGCATGTCAAATCAAGACACAGTTTGCTGAAAAAGATGCAACAATTAAGCCATAAACCATCATTTACAAAAGATGATGGCTCCATTTATCAAAATGTGCTAAGGGAGAAACAAACCATTGTTTAGCTTAATGTAACCTATATGCCTTTATGAAAAGCTAAAAAATGTGCTTGAAAGTTTAAAACCAAAACACATGAAGTAATGAAGTCATGGGCTTATGTGATTTTGATTATGTTTCATCATATTTTATTTCAGTTATCAGCTAGAAATTACCATCATTTCTGCCGGTCACACCAATCACAGTATTACAGTGTAAGAAAATTACTTGCATTATTGTCACAAATGTATTGCCAACTAAATATTTCTGGAAAACCATAGGGAAATATGTATGCATTAACTCTCTTCATTCATTTCCGTTGCAACAAATATTAAACAGCAACTTGCTTCATATAGTGGAGGCAACATTATTGTTAGTATTCATAATAAAAAAAAATATGAATTTTTCAATTCTGTGATGATCCAACTTCTCATAAAGGCTTATTTTGGGAAGATAATTGTGCAGAGTTCAAACTTTAATTTTCAATGGCTTTTTTTTTTTTGAAACAAATTTTATTAATTTTAAAGACAAACAAATCATCATCAACCATTGAGTACATAAAGCCTCTTTCCATTATAAATTTTTACAAGTCGGATAAAACATCATTTTACACAAACACAATTCTATTTTACCTCATTTCCACATGGACACACAAATATCCTTTAACAAATCTCTCATTATTTCTCTTTACTCTTATTCAATTTTATTATTATTATTATTATTATTATTATTATTATTATTATTATTATTATTATTATTATTATTATTTTCCCCATATTTATCCATTTTATAGTTATCATCTTCATTTCTCTCTGACTTGTTTACCGTTATTCTCATCTAACATTCCTCCAAGGTTTTATTAATTCTCAAACAAACATAAACACACAAAACACAAAAACATAAAATTTCTTTTTAGAAAGTAGCTTGGCCCCAGATTACTTCATTACTATCTATTACTTCATTACTATCTTATTTACCATTCTATATCTTCTATATAGCTTTTCCCCGCTTTACACTCTTCTTAATTCTATTTTATTTATTTCATTTTAATTTAAATCATTATACTTGTATCTTTTGCCCATTCTTTTCAAATTATCCATTTATCTCATTCCCTATAGTAAAAAAAAAAAAGATTTCTCCTGAAATCACTAATCAAAGTATGATGCCTTTCTATTGTCCCCCTAAATTAACATTTAAAATAACTCCTAGTTCCCAATCTAATTCTGCTTGGTACATTCTACCTACTAAATTTTAAAAAGTAGAAAAAATAGTAAATCTAAAATGATTAAATACATAATTAGATAATAAATCTAAATATTAAATCTTATAACATTCCAATTATCTATTTCAAAAACAAATGCTGCAGTAATAAGTTTACAATAACATCAACACAATAGTCAATTTAACTCTATAATTAAACTCAATATTTTAGACATTCCATTTAATATTTTGTTAAATTTTAAAGTCTATTATTACTAAACATTTTAATATTTTAATCTTTTATTAATTCTTATATACCATCTTATGTACCTTGCTGAATCTTCTTTTTTTTAAAAAAAGATTATACATTACCTTTTATCCCTAAAAAAAATTCCCTTTTTCCCATATTGTTTCATACCTTTGTGGCTTTTTTCCCCCTTTTCCCTTCCTTTCTTATCCCACCTGGCCTTTTTACCCCCCCTTTTCCTAACCTCCGCCTTTTTAGCTTCCACTCTCTGTTGTATTCCTTTTTCCTTTTGCTTTCTAACATTGTGTTGATTTTGCATCTTATTTTTCTCTTTCTTGGGTGTTTTTTTAAATCTAAAGTCCTTCATTTTCCTTCCTCTCTTTCTCCTTTCTTTCTTGATCAATCTTTTAGATTCATTAAAGATGGCATCTTCTTCTTCTTCTGTTTCTTCTGCTTCCTCCACCTGTTGTGTTTGCTGACAAATAGCAAGCGCCATTTCTAAGAAATGAAAAGCTTCTTCCACAGCGTCCTTGCCTTCTTTCTTTATTTTTCCATATTCCTTTCTAAGTTCATCATCAGGTAAAGCCATTATAAACCTTCCCCCCCCCACCTCTTCTTCTTCTTAAAACAACCAAAATGTTTCAGAAGTTAAAACAGTTCCCCAAAGTCCCAGAGTCATCAATCAGTCCAAACAGAGCACAAAGTTCTCACTTTCTCTGCCTGGGGTAGTATCAGTTTTAAAAAAAGGAAAGGAGCCCAGATTGTATTTTAAAGCCTCATTACAATTAATTTCTAATCTCAAAATCTTCAAGGCATCTCCTCCAATAAGATCTTAATATTTTTTTTTTGTCCTCTCCCTTCCCACTTGTAACAAAGAGCCAAATTTTAACCTTCTATAAAAAGACAAGTTTCTCAATGTCCATTTGTTAATTCCGTCGGGAAGGAGAGTAAACTTTCCCTTTCAGCACCTCAAATTTGCCGCTTTGAAAATCTCCTCTGGAAACAAAGTATCATTCAAAAAGTCATAGTTTTCAGGATGGTGAATATATCTTAAAGTCCTGGTTCAGCCAAAAAAACCTTTCTCTTCAAAACTTTCTGACTCTTCCTCCTGTGCAATCTTACCCAGCTGCCAGCTTCTTTGTGGCGGCCATTGAAGACCACCGCTCCACCGCCTTGAGAGAAGGGGTTTTTTCCGGCTGGGGAGGGGGTCTGCGATACCCCCAAACCCCTGTTCGGATCCCCCTATCTTCGGCTGCCTCTACGGGGCAGCCTTAGCCTCCAGACCCATCGGGATCGGAGACACCAAGACGGCTAGCGCAACAGGGATCGTGCAAGAACGCGAATCTCTGCCGCCGCCGAAGCCTGGCAAACCGGAAGTCCATTTTCAATGGCTTTTCATATCAGATGTCTTTTTCTCCAAAATTAGATTGTCTAGTTACACAGAAAAACAAGGTGAAAAGTACCCTGGTTTGCTTATGTACTGCCCCATAAGAAGACTGAAAGAGACATTGGAAATGGAACCAGCCATTCTTTCTCAATTTGGATTTCCTTAGCAGGATGCAAATTAGGTCTTTATTATACATTTCTGAGACATCTCTCCAAGACACTAAAAATAAATCTCACAATGGGATTCTTCATTACAATAGCTAGTAGTTTTCCAGCATTCTGCTACCATTTCCAAACATGAGTTCTTACCTTGAACAATCAAATAAACTTGAGAAGTCTTGGGATGGTGCAGCGTTTGGACTGAGCATGTATATGATCCTTCATCATAGATATCCACTTTCTGGATCCGAAGGCTGTATTCCAGAAGAGAAAGCTGCTGGAGCTCTACTCGAGGGTCCAGTGACCATTTGTCCTGACCAGCAAAAATGATACCAGAACGATTTAACCAGGCCACCTTGGAGCTTTTGTCTTCTATAAAACACCTGTATGAGATGACAAAATGAAATATTGATGTCTAAAAAGTGCTTGCATTTGGAATGTAAAACAAGCATGGAAACTTATAGTCCCATCACATCAATAATGCATGTATTATAATAAAACATATCTAGAAGACATTTGAATTTTTGAGATTGCTTTGTATCTCTTTCCAATCATCCATAATCAGTAAAATTCCAACTATTGCCATCGATTTATCTAGCAATAGAATTAGGATAAATGTTACGGTATGTGTGAAATGATGGACATTAATCTAGGAATCTAGGAAATTATTTGTGATGATCAGTTGCTAAATTAATAAGAATTTTAATGATCAGTTGCTAAACTAATAAGAATTAAAAAAAATGCTTTTAAAAAATGCTTTTATAAGTAGTTACTGACAAGTCCTTTGTTATCACTGTAGAGACCCGACAGTTTATGGTTTCTTTGAAAAAAAATTTTAAAAATGAGGAAAACTCTCCCCTGCAATTATATGTTGGTGATGTACTGGTTATTTATTGAGTACTTCAGTTGCTAGTCTTGTAATATCTCTCTTTCTTAATAAATCTTGCTAAAAATACTTTGAGAGACATGCTTGAAAAGGAAATTACTTTTAATTTTGAGGAAGGCCAAGGCCTTATATTAATCCAACTGAATTGTTCTATCAATTTGCTATCACAAGGGCTCCTATAGTTGTATTGTTAATTATGGAGTTATTTAATTTAGGTTTACTGATTTATATTTATCTGTCATAATGAATTAAATTCATAATTTGTAAGTTTTCTGTAATATAGTAATCTGAAAAATCTGTTTTCCATAATCTGTGAATGACTTCTCTTCTAACACTTATTTATTTGGGAAAAGGATTTTGTGCTTTTTAAAAAAAAACAAAAAAAAAATTTCATTCTCTGTCCAGGCTGCAAGGAACTCTGGGACAGTTATGCAGAAATACAGTGCAATTTAACTTAACTATGCCATGTTAATGTCAATACTAAGAGGATATTTATAGGCAGAAAGATGAATAAAAAAACTTGCAAGCACCATAACTTATTTAATCCTTTTATATGAAAGGATAAAGAAGCTCTTATACATTTTATCTCATGGATAAAACCAACTAATAAGGAATCTGGAGTAACATGGCTTCACCAAAATTAAATGATGTATTTTGATACATATTGCAGTTTTCTATTGTTCATTAATTAGAAAATTGGCAAGCCTAATGGATATTCCAGCCCAAATGAGCTGCTAGAGGATGTGGAGACATTTGGCATTCTATCTCCTAGCAAAATAATGTATTTCCAAGTTGCTTCTATTTTTCTGTATACATTTTAATTATTTGTTGTGAAGCAGACACTGGAAAATAAAATAACATGGAATAATGATAATTACAGTTTTCTGCCTTATCCATTAATACACTGTCATTGTGGCAGCTTCTTTAACTTTCTAACTTTAATTTAGCGCCAGCTGTGTATAGGCAGTGCACAGAAATAATCAGCATGCTTCCCAGAAGACTAACGATCAACACTACAAAATATGAAAAGCAAGGATCTTAGCATTGCATTGCACTTATATGAAAACACTCCAGGCAATATGGGCAAAGCATGTGATATCCCAAATGGTCTATGAATAATGCTGGGCTCAACTGAAGTGATAGTGGGCCTAGTTTGGTTTGAACAAATATGAAATTATCACCACCAAAATCTAGAAGTGATATACATATCATTTGGAAAAATTGCTGAACTGAAGAAATAAATTCTACCAACTCTGTCATATTTTTATGAATCTTTCATTCTTTGCTAATCAACTTAGATACAGAGAACATAGAGTATATTTGAGTCAACAGGAATCACATTAATGTTATTAGATTATATAACTTGAAATGATACATATTATGAAGGCAAGAGTCAATTTGAGAGGAACCTGATGCTTTGAAAATGAAGTAGTACAAAAACATAATCATAGAATGTAGTGATCAAATTATGTCACTAATGACACAGCATAAGCTCATAGCAATGCAGTTTTTTACAGACAAAATAAAGTCGTTCAGATCTTACAAAGTTGGAAAACAATATATTATTATCTCTTTTATTCATTAAACATGAAACTCAGTTAACTGAACATTTAAACATTGTGTTAATATATCACAAACATCACTCACTGGGGCTGATGGTTGATACTGATTGCTGCCAGATCCGAGGTATCAACCAATTATCTTCTTAAAATGTTGTTATTGTTATTGTTGTTGTTATTTAGTGATTGATGACAACATAACACAATAGAAGTAAACATACACAGCCCACATATTTATATATAAAACTTCTATGGGGTAAGGCAGTGGCCTCATAACTGGATGTCTAATTCAACTATCCAGACAATCACTTCTGGCTTTGCTTCGTGCAGATCTTCTAGGAAACCAGAGGGAAATCTTCAACGATATGTTTAATACTTTGCATATCTGCAACAAGAGGAATATTTCCATCCCATTGATATAGGGAAGAGACACTTCTACTAGAGTATCACATCTAATTCTGTTCAATTTCAAGGCCGGTCAAAACCAGATGATTTGGTAAAGGGATCAATAATGGCCATGCCACAAAAAGGTACCTTGGACCATTACTTTTTCCAGGCATTCTTGGAGTTAAACTGGGTAAATGTTACATGAATAGCTCTTTTCTATGGGATTTCAATCTTGTGATGGGCTATACATTGTCCTGGTGTGTAGAGACTGCCTTGTTATTCAGTGTCCTTGACCATAGCCAAATGAGAGCTTTTGGTTTTCTAATCAATGGTTGTGTGATATTGCTAAGTACTGGTAACACAGGAGTGTGATACAGTGTGCCAGAGATGATACACATTGACTGGCAGAATTGGACATCTATTTGGTGTGGGCACTGTTAAGCCACAGGTTGGCACAATATTTAGCTGTGGCATAAACCAAATACAAGGCTGTTGTTCATAGGGTGTTAATATTAGTGTCCTAGGAAGTTCTAGCCAGACTGTTCAGTTAATAGTTGCTGTTTTTCAATTTTGCAGCTGTTTTTTCCAGGTGTTGTCAGGAGGTTAGTGATCTGTCCAGTGTTACCCTCAGGTACCTTGGAGATTTATTACATTGTAAGATATGATTCCAGAAGTTCGCTGAAGGCTGGTAATTATTATATTAATTGCTGTAAAAAAATCCCAAGTTACATGATTCCTCACTAGTCCCTCTGGCAATTGTATTTTACTATTTCCTACAATATCCCATAATTGTGTCTGATTATGTTTATTTGACAATTTTTCAACCTATCTTTTGCTACTTTTTCTAGCTTTCCACAACTAACAGTCCTGTGCCTACTTTGGGAAGAAAATACCCATACACCCCCTTCCTACTACCACCTCTCTTCCCATCTATTCCAGAGGCAAAAGCCTCCCCTGACAGAAAATTATAAGAACTTTTAAAACTGAACTCAGCAAAGCACATTTCCCCAAGAAGCCAACTACCAGCAAGTCAATCAGGAAACAAAATCAAAATAAGAAAATCCCTAATCACAATATTGCTCCCCAGTACCAGATCCCAATGCTTGACCCTCATAAAATTCTACACCTAGAAAATGTTTCACACCTAGAAAAGATCAATACACAACCTGCAGTGTGAGACATCTCTCTTCTCCTCACGAGACTTCACAGGGAAAAAACAATTCTGTTAACACATCTTCATGCCTCACAATCCAAATCCCATCATTACTATAAATATTGCTACTCTCCGTGTTCTGATTTTGCAGAAACTGCTGACCCTCTGTTCTGTGCCTGGCTTTTCAAATAAAACTCTAACTCTACTACTTTAAGCAATTGTCATATGTCCTTTATTGGGTAATTTGGCATGGAATCAGACCAAAAATTCGTCTAAGGCTACTTTTAAAAGGTGATCTGGGGGCTTCAGTTATGAAATAGAGACTAAATACTGTAAATTAAAATCTCTTAGTCTACTGTTTCTTTAATAGGAATAATAGAAATGATCAGTGATAGTAGAGACTTTAAACTTAAAAGTTTGGATAGTCTTGGACTATAAATATTCATTGCTCCCAGTAAACAGAAAATAAGAATTTATGAAGAGTTGTGTATGATCAGATCAATGTCTATCTACTCAATCATATTTTTTTTCCAAATTACCATCCAGCCATTCACAGAAAGACTGTAAGTATATAGTGTTTTTAACAACATCTTTTTTTGTTTTGTTTTGTAAGTATATTGTCTCTAAAGGTAGAGATGTTAGAGCCATTTAAAATATTCTCAATTGCCTTATCATTCATCAGTCATGACCCACTATGAGATGACCCGCTGTGGTGACCTTCTGATAGAATTATCCCTAAACTCCTAGCTAGCAGATGCAGTCCCAACATTTCTGAAAGTATCATGTTGTGGAAGTCTAGTTTACGCTTTTAAAAGCATTAAATAGCAGCCATCATGATCCCTGGTGATAGCAAATACATTTTGTGATATTCCAGTCCTGACTTTGCTTGATAAATTATTGATTAAAAAATAGCTTCCAATATTTCTAACAACAGAATAAGAAGCAACATCTCACTTGCTCTGCATTTCTTATCCTGTATAACTAAATGATAGGGGTAGGATTCAAATTTTTTAGCAACCAGTTCTGTGGGCATGGCTAAGTTGGTGGATGTGGCTTGGTGGTCATGTGACTGGATGAAAGTGGCTTGGAGGTCATGTTATTGGCTGGCTGTGGCCAACTCAATATCACTCACATCGAGGCACGCATCTATCTCCTTGCATGGCCTCTCATGACTATGGGGATGCTGCAACAGTCGTAAGTATGAAAAATGGTAATAAGTCACTTTTTTCAGTGCCATTGTAACTTTGAATGGGGTTAACAGAGAGGCAGTTTCTGTAAGCAACACCAGAATGTTTCCTTCCTGCCTTCCTTACAGGATTAGGACAGTAATTTTTTCTAACAACCGCTTCTCCGAACTGCTTAGAATGTTAACAACTGGTTCTAGAGAAAAGGTGCGAACTGGTAGAACCCCACCCCTGGATATGTCTAATATCAAGGCTGTTGACTCTCCACCTTTAGTCATCTCTGTTGACACCAGTGAATTTTGAGAGAGAAAGAATAAAGACTGGAGCCTAAAGATAAGAAAATTATTTGGAAGCAAATGGTTTCTTGTGAGAAAAGTCAGACATTTACAGTGTCCCATAGACTGAATGTAGGTATGAGCTATCTGCTAAGATCAAAGATCTGCTTTTTTAAACCATGTTGAAGCTTTAATCTGCTGGGTTTTTTTTTTGCAAAGAAGCTGGCATTTCCTTCATTATGTTATCCACTGTGGTTCTTTCTGGACGGTATGTTTGAAAGATTATAAGGGAGCCTTGTATCTTACTTAAGAGAGCACAATTCTTTATTTCAACAACTGTTGAAGTATGTCCATCTATTTGAAAATATTTCCTTATTTGAACAACTGTGCAATCATTTAGTTTTACTCCAGTTCAAAGTGCAAAATGTTGTCAGTTAAGTGGTAGAATTTGTGTACTGAAGAATAAGCAAACACACAGATCAGATTCCCTAACCAGTCATTCCAACTGTAGTGAACTACTTTAAAGTGTATAATTTAGTATAAAGTTGACCTTTCAACATTCCTTTGGTAGTGCATTTTTTCTGTTTGGGATTAAATGTAAATATCTGTTTTGATGAATGATTGAAGAGTACTAGGAATAATATCAGAAATAAATAACTTGTGGTACTCAAGGTAGCTTTATGAGCAGCTGTCTGCTTAATTTCAAACTCCTTTTGGATAAGGTCAGATCTCCAATCCAAAGCATTTCTTCTTTCCTTCCTTGTGATGTAAGAAAAAAAGGACTTCCATAAAGAGAATAAGAGAATGGGGGGAATCCTACCCTTTTCCATTGCTTCCTTATCTCTTATCTCCATTCCCTTCCCTATTATTCAAACAGCAACTTTAGATATTCCAATATTTTGTATCTTCATGCAATATATATTTTCCATAAAAAAGCCAACTTTCTTACAATTGCAAATGCAGATGAACAAAAAAGGAGTATATTTTCAAGGATTTTTTAAAAAAATGTTTTGGGCTCATGCATGATACTGCACATCATACATTTTGAGTAGATTGTGCAGTAAGTAAAATAGAATTTCATTAACCAAATAGTAGAAAAACCAATTGCCTGACATAAAATGTCAACAACATAAACTTTCTTTCAGAGGTGGTATTTAGCAGGTTCTGACCAGTTCTGGAGAACCAGTAGTGGAAATTTTGAGCAGTTTGGAGAACTGGCAAATCCCACCTCTGACTGGAGATTCTACAGCATCCTTTCCCTGCTACGCCCACCAAGCCATGCCCACAGAATCGGTAGTAAAAAAAAATTGAATCCCACCACTGCTTTGTATGTAACACTGGACATTATTAATCTAAACTAATAATGATTTTTGTAAAGATTCTCAGACAGAGAATAACAAGTGTGAATTCAGTATTAACAGAATATTAAGTGCCAATGTAGCTGTAGTCAAGACAACTAATATATAGCAACCATTGGTATACTAAACTGCTATAAATATTTATTAATAATAAATGAACATTGTGATAATAATCACTGCTGAACACTTTTAGCATATATGTCAAAGTTTTGATTGACAGCTGTTGAGGTAATTCCCCGTTAGGAGAATGAGTGCATACAGGGAGACGTATTGAGAGTAGTGTTTGAATAATACACACACAACACACAGATATACTGTAGAGTAAATGTAGGTTTTTACTTTCGATAAAGGTTTAAGCAAAATTCAAACACAGTCCAAAGTCATTCACAGATAAAATCAGTTAGTTTTCAGTCCAGGGATAATCCAATAATAAAGTCCAGTGTCAAAAACAGTTCAGTATCAGACTTACATCAAATCCAATAATATCAGTCAATTAGGAGGAATAGCAACAGAAGAAGAAACAACAACAGAAGAAACAAACTCACTGAGATTCTCTTCTGAGACTAAGACTGACTCCAGAAACACCAGAACAGGAACTAAACAACTCAGGTTTCTGGCTCCATCTTATGGCTGTTTGAGAAACCACGCCCAATTACAGTTTTGCATTTTCTTAAAGATACAGTATTAAAATATCTATCCTGGTTTATATATTTCCAACCCAAATAGCTGTTAGGTGACTTATATTCCTAGCAGCAGCTTGGCTAAAAATAACTGCCTATTTCTGCTCAAAACTGTGAATATTTATACTCAGATAACAAAGAAACTTATTTTTTTAATAGAGTAATCCACTCTTACAGATATGCTACAGTTAGCATACTTTGTTATAAGTATAACTCTCATTCCTTCTTCATTTAGACAAATATATACACAATCAGATACCAATCAAATACACAATGGAGGGCATAATTCTTATAATTCTCATAATATGAGATAGCTGCATATGCATATCTTCTCATTCAATAACCTGCCTATTTTCTGAAATGTGACCGCTGTTTGAAACAGTGCCTTGAACAGGGAGAAAATGGTATTTACAAAGGTGTTTCTTTTGTCTTTGTATTTTCTGCATTGCACAAAATATTGGGAGACTCAACTGTGATCCCACATGCCCAGAGTTAGCTTAGCGCCCTTAGTTGTCATGGGAGATCCTGTTCTATCTGATCAGATCTTGGAATAATCAGTTGCTAAGAATGAATGAAACACAACTTTTCCAGCATTATTAGCTTCATGATCTGGCATATAATTTTGCATTGGTTTCTCCTGAGAGCCAATTTGATGTAATGCTTGAGGCATCAGGCAAAAAACCCAGAAATAGTCAGTTCTGGTCCTACTTTAGGCACAAAACCAGCTGAGTAACTTTGAACCAGTTACTTTCCCTCAGCCCTGAGCAATAGCAAACCATTTCTAAAAAAGCTTTACAAAAAAACTGTGGACTCTTGTCCAGGCAGACTCCAAGAGTCAGACAGGATTAAATGGAATTAAAAACAAAACATTTCTATTATAATCATTTCTGTCAACATGGGATAAATTTCCCTTCCTCTTCTCTTTTTTCTTAACTATTTTCTTCTCCTGTGATGCCTGAAAAATAACCAAATTGGATGAAAAAAAAACTAAGTGAATGAAAATGAATTAGTAAGTATATTAAGATATGTGGATATGAAAGAACAGAGTGATGACTTACATATTTTAAAAACTGGTTCCACTAAATTTAGTCAGGAGAATTTAAATATGTTTTTACATTCTTTTGAGATTTTTTTAATCCTAGCACCTCTCTTGAAATTCTAGTTTTCTTTCAAATTATCATTATTTGCACAATTTCAAAACTAAAGTACATGAAAAAGTGGTGAAGTCCAGCTTAAAGAAAAGAACATTGTGAGTTTTCTTATCTGGTCAAATCTAGGCAAAATTCTAGGTGTAATTTATCATGATTCTTCTACTGACAATTTCAATTTACACCAGATAATATACTATATCTGTAAAAGAGCAATAATAATGCTTTTTACAAAGAGAGAGGGGGGAGATTCTGTCTTGGCAGAAATAACAAAAAAAAAATGGAATGTAAAATGTATTTGGGAGTAGTTTGAAGAGATGGCAGTCATTTCTCTCTTCCAGTCAAGCTGCCTTATTCTGAGAGGAATGTAACCTGCTAAGCCTTCAGACAAAGCTTGTCTTCCCTTAAGGATCACAGAACTATGAGACCTGATGAACCAGCCATAATCTTGCTATTTCACAAATATTTGCAGGATTCAGCTAACAACTTCCCTTGCCACCCATCCCAGCCCCTTGCCACTTTCACTGCCAGTAGCAAAATGGCAAAAAGAGAAATAAAACAGGATCAAACACTGCTTGTTCAATGCAAAACAATGTTGACTCTCAGTAGGAAGCATAAACAACCCTTGCAAATTCTCTAATGTATTGTAAAATTTGATCCTGCAAAGAAAATTCTTTTGTTAGATGCAATACAGATTGGGGGCAAGGGTGCAAGAAAAGGTGACATGCAACATCAGAGCAAATCATACAAAGATGTTTTTATTCTATCCAGCTTTCTTCTTCCAACTGATCAAATGTAGCATACAGTTGTTAAAAAGAAAGAATAACAAGAAGGGCGAATTCACCTTTTAACTTCTTTTTATTATATCCTGTGAAGATCTGGGAAGCTATAATAAAAACACTATAAAACTCACTCCTGCTGGAGTTACATTGAAAGAATCACTGGAAATGCTTATGTCAAAAAAAAAAAGACAAAAAAATAAGAGAGAAAGGAATTGTCGGAAAGCCTATCAGGAACATTGAGAGAATTAAAACCCAAATAATTTGGATTATACTTACAAAATGCATAAAGTTCACCTTCCTAGTTGAATATATAGATAGTCCTTGCTTGATGATCAAAACTAGGATTGATACCTACACTGTTAAGCAAGATATCATATGACAGCTATTTGCAATTTTTCAGCCGTTTTTTTTTTTTTTCATTGACTTTGTAGGAAGTTAGTTGCGAAGTGCACAAACAATGATGGTCATAAACACCTTCTTGTTGTGAAGCACCAGAATCTAGATTGTGTAACTGGAGGGACACTACAGTGCTAATAAGTCCAATAATTGGCCATAAAGTTACTTTTTCATCACAGATGTACCTTTGCAGTCATTAAGTAAGGACCACCTGTATAATATGTTCACATACTTTTCTGTTTTGAACATATACAAAACACTATGTACAAATTTGATCAGTCATGTCCTGTTAGCTTCCTTGAAAACTGTACAAGCAGAAAGATGCAATAGCAACAAGCATCACCAGCCTCTTTGTTGTTAAGAATCAAGTTGGTACAGCAGAGACCAAAAGTTCCCAAAGTACCATGGATATCAACCAAATCTAGCAGTTTTCTATCATTTTGAAAAGGTCAGCCAAATACTTTATAAAAGCTTCACTCTGAGAAGAGTAAAAGATTGTACTTTCCTAAACAAACAAACAAAATCTTTTTAATGTTGGTAAAAATGGAGGAATTTTCACGAGCAATATCATAAGAAAGGATTTGCTGTATTTGATCTACAGCTGTTCTGATGGTGATATAAATTATTCTGTTTCACTTTTTTTTTTAAAGGTGGAATTCTTTTTTTGCAGATGTGGGAATAATATTTCCCCCTATCTTTCATTCTACTGACCCCTATTGGCAAAGCTTTTGTATTAACAGTCTAAGATTTCTTTTCAACCTACAGTGCTCAGGGACCTTTTACACTAATATAAAAAGTGTAAGTTTTTACTTTTCAAAGTCACAACTTGAACTAACAAAAAAGTTCATTCAAGTTGTGACTTTAGTTATTTTACAATATTTTTTTTCTGTATCTTGGTTACATTTTCTCCTAATTCAAACACCGCATTCTGTTCCAACGATTCAGTCATTAAAGAAAATGTTGCTTAAGTGAACATGAACTGAGAAAGAAAGATGCATTACAAAGACAGCTGGTTGCTTCTGTCTTATTCAGATTAAATCTTCTGATGGAGTGTCCTGTTCCTGATCTATTTTGCCCTGCCCTAACTTGCTGGGTGGAGAGATTACTTAAACTCTCTGTTCCCAAGCTGCTTTTTTTTTTTTTTTTAATTGCAGTGCTTCTATTAAAAAAAAAATGCTAATGCCAAGTTAACAAGTTCAGTTCTGTGGCCTTAAATTAGTTTATTAGAACCTCTGGCTGCCTTATCCTGCTACCTGAAACTGACCAGAACATAATCAGTTTCACACTGAAGTTTTTTGTTGTCAGACATAAGAATTTGGTAATAAATGTGCACGTAGTTCAGAAAATGATTTTGTATTACTGCTCATTACTGACATATTTCTAATATTTGCTTAACAAAGTAGTCAATAACAATGAGTTGCTGTGCTACATTTTACATCTGAAAACCTAAAGTTTTAAAATGTCTTGAAAATATTTCTTTTTGCGGGGTCTGTATAGACCTGGGACAGATTGCTTTATTGTTAAATAAATAGTGTTGGGATTGTATAATATTGACAATACACATACTATACTATAATTCCTATACTATAATTCCATAGATTTTAAAAAAATGTTTATTACAGCCCATTATTTCACACTTAACTATAAAGCCATACTAAAATGCTACTTACTGCTACTTATACTCTTGCTAAAGACCCACAGAGAAGATTCAGTTAAATAGTTGCTCATACTGTAGACAGGAATGTAGTCTTTCTGAATAAAGTCTAACCCTTTTAATGTTTAGGACAGATTCCTCAGCTTGACCTGCCTATCAAGATGACTGGCTGAATAACTGCAGAATAGGACTATGTTCCTTTGCAAAGAAACCCCAAATCTAAAAAGCAGCTTCAATAAGTTGGACGCTAAGCTATTTCTGCTTTTGTTTAAGATTCTTATCTGAATTTTGCAGAAATAGAAAAAGATTTCAGGTGTTAAAGGACTCAGCTTTGAGATAACTTGCCTATAGGAAGCTATTTTATAAAATTAGACTCTCCCAAAGGGCTTCTAAACAGTGTAATTATGTTGGTATTTCAGAGTAAGTCTTTAGCTATGGAAACAAGTGTGTGTGGTTTTCCTTCAGAAGTTTAAAGAGAGCAAATTATCATCCAACACAGCCAAATACCACACAGGCCAGGAACATAGTAGGCACTGAGTTGCCACATTCTTGTATAAAAGAAAGCTGTATAGTAAGCTGTATATAGGAGTAGAATTTGAAGAGAAAGTGAGAGAGAAATGGTAACAAAGCAAAAACAAAAACCCACAACTCTTCCATGCTCTGTCATTCTTTGGTGAGTGTTAATACTGAGATTTTAAAGGGGGGAGGGGAAACTTAATTTGGGACAAAATGCATAGTCACCATTCTCCCTCTTTTATTTTGTAAGAAAGATTTGTTCTTGTTTTTCAGTGGATTTAACCAATGAATCATCAGTCACAGAAATGATTGTCATGTATAGGCTTGATAAAGAAATTTCTGGAAGACCTTTTTTTTTTTTAAACCTACCTTGTAGTGGTGTTTTATGAGATGTGACATATTCTTTTCCCATTAAAAAAAGTTAAAAAGTCTTTCACTTTTAAAATTTGATGACTGTTCTGAATTTCTAAATATGTGAAATGATGGTTACATATGGTACATATAATAAAGCTACCTTTATTCTTGCCAAAGATAGGAATTGGTTTTGTTGAAACTCCTGTATGTCTAATAATTACCAAGCTTGCTGAGACAATTTGATACATTCTGCGCGATGCCAGAGATTAGCAACATCCAGAGTCCTTAAATCCAAATAAAATGCAAGACGATAACCAGGGATAGGAAGAAAAAAAAGTAATAGAATACAGAAATGAGTGGGAGGCAAAAGATATCAAGGTACTGCTACTAAGTATTCGCTAAAGGCAAAAATATATAATGCCAGGAAAATTCTGAAAGAAATTAGAAATAAAAGGAAAAAATGGGCAGAGACATGAATTTATGAGAAAATGGCAGAGACAGGAAAAAAGACAAGATGGAAAATATAACGACAGTTGTGAAGCTTTCTGTCTTGCCTCTCCCACAGTTGGATACTATTCTATAAACATAAAAATGATCAATGAAGGAAGACATAAAAAAAAACAAGGCAGAAAATCAAATATGAATTCATCAGAGATGCCATAAAGCAATCCTATTACATTAACTGGCCTGTATCTTAGGTAAAAAGAAGGCCACTTTATCTTTTGATTGCTGCAGGACTTAGGATAGTGGAAAATGTGGAAGAAATGCTACAGATGACATGGGCCTGAAAGCACAATCTCTTGCCTTAACACTGTACAGGTGGCATAAAAATACCTCCCGCCCCCCAAAAAAGTCTAGCAGCTATAATTCTTTGAGAAGTTTAACCTCCGCCTTTCCTTTTTTTTCTGTCAAGAACAGCTTCTGAGGGAGAAACACTCATTACCATATCTAAAGCCAAGTTCTGAAATACCAACTTCAATTGATGCTCTGAAAGAGAAAAGGTGGCAGATTCCCTTTTCAGCTGTTCAGCTGTTAGTCATTGGAACAGTAATTATTGCCACAAAAATATCCACCAAACCTCTATACAATTTAGGCTGCCATGATTCCCGAACTGGAAATGGTTTGAAAAAACAAAACAAGCTAATAAAGAAATAAATGAAGGAAGGAAAAGAGGAAAGAGGAAGGAACCATCTAGGGGATGACTTCAAAAAACAAAAATTTAAGATTATTAAGTATCTGAAACAAACATTGCTGGGGGTCTTTAAGGATCATTATTTGAGGGATTCACTGTTTTAGATTCAAAAACAATTTGAGCACCTCAGTTAACATACCTGGTGTAAGATGAATGTGATCTCTTTCCAAGATCAAAGTTGTAGAGTTAGTGGGATTTCTAAAGTCAGGGTTTAGATTAATTAAGGGTTAATACAGAGATTTGGGACAAGCTTGGATATAGCCCTCATGATAGGAGCCCTAATGATAGGTGAACTACCTGACTTTGAAACTAGAATTATCAAAATACACAGTAAATATGGTTTCCACTTCATAAATGATTAATATAATTTAGATATGAATATCATATATATTATAGAAAGATTTAATCAATTGATCTGCCTGAAGCAGTGTGTGTGTGTGTGTGTGTGTGTGTGTGTGTGTGTGTCTTTATCCAGGGGTGGGATTCAAACATCCTAACAACTCTGCCTGGTTGCTGGGTGGACATGGCCATGGTAAGCATGGCCTACCAGAATTTCCAGGAAGGCTGTTTTTTGCCCTCCCAGAGCCTTCGCATGGACTCTGCACTTACCTGCATTTAAAACTGGCCATGTGGAGATTCCTGGGAAGGGCAGGGCAGCTGGTCGGTTCAACTAGGTTCGGCAAAACAGATGTAAATTTACATCTGGTTCACCCAAACAGGCCCAAACCAACTGAATCCAACCCCTGTCTATATCCATCCTCCTATTTTCCCTATTAACAACCTGTGAGATGGGTTGGGCTATAGACAGTGATTGGTGCAAAGTCACCCAGCTGGCTTTCAGACTGAATTAGAACTCACAATCTCAGAATTTCCGGTCTGCAGCCCTTCGGAGCAGGCAGGAATCCACGACTGTGCGGGGTTTCTGCCTGTGTTCACTGCCCGAGTGCCCCGAGCCATTTGGCTTCGGGGCTAAACCACCTCCGTAGAAGGTGGTGAAGATAGGGGGGGTCTGGCAGGGTCGAAAGCCAGCAAAACTCTCTTTTCCAAAGGCAACTGAGCGGCGGTCAGCAATGGCCGCCACATAGAAGAGCTCAGCCGGAAAAAGAAAGTGCAGAAGGAGCTGTGAAGATTTGAAAGTGATCTTTGCTGACCGGGACAAGCAACAGTAAAAGTACCCTGGATTTTGAAATTTGCTAAAGAAACATCGTTTCCAGAATGTGTCAAGCGGTGAATGTAAATTAAAGGAAAAGCTTTTTTTTCTTTTCACTCTCCTTCCAAATGTGACAGCAATAGAACCTTAAGAGAAATCGGAAAACTCGCATTGGAGGTATGGATTTCTGAATATTTAAAGGAAAATTGTTGCTGTAAGTGGGAAGGGAGAGGAAAAAAAATTGGATCAGAATTTGAAAAAGGAGGAGATTACCTAGAATTTTAAAGAGTTTTAAATATTAATATGGCTTCTAAAAGATACATCTTAATTGGAACTTTTTGACTAAACAGCAACCCCAGAAAGAGAAATGGAAGAAAGAAAAAAATATTAAAAGAAATAGTCTATTTGGATTCTTTGGTGACTTTGGAATTTTGGGGAATTATTCTTGATTAAAAACACTCGGGTGGTTGTTTTGGAAAAAAAATTTCTGTTCATGATGGCCACGCTTGTGGATGAACTAAAAATTGAATATAAAAAATATAAAAAAGAAGAACAAGATGGGAAAGATACTTTGGGCACTCTTTTTCAATTTCTAGAAATGGCAGTATGCACTTATGAAAAATTGACTGCGCAGCAGGACGACTGGGACAAAGAAGCCATCTTTGATGAACAAATGGTTCTCTTTGGGGAGGAGGAGAAAGAGGAAAAGAAAAAGGAGAAAGAGGAAAAGAAAAAGGCTTGAAAAAACAACCAAAAAAGAGAAAAATGAGATGAAAAGTCGATACAAGGTTAGAAAACAACAGAAAGGGGGAAAGCAGAAGAAGAAAAGGGAGGAGGAGAGACAAAGGGGTAAAAAGGGCAAGGAGAAGAATAAGCAAGAGAGAAAGGAGGGGAAGAGAAGCCTTAATGGTGGGAAGCAAGATTTAAAGAAACAAAACTTATTTAGAGACAATGGGTAAATTTAATTGAAAAAAGGGATTCTGTAAGGTACATAAAATTCAGTTTTTATATGTGTATTTAGAATAAAATGCTTAAGATATAAATGAGTATTAATATGTATGATTAATTTCCTAATGGCATTGATTGTGGTTTCATATGCTTTTTTTTTATTATTGTTGTATTTTTTTCCTTTCTCATAAAATTCATTGTGTAATTTTAGAATGTACTAAACAGAATCCCAATATAAGTTAAGTGTTATATTAAGTATTATTAAGCTAGGGGAAAGAGTTAAAGGCATCATACTCCAATCAGTGTACAGGAGAAGTTTGTCTAAAGAGAAAAGATGAATGGATAGCTGGAAATAGAACAGACAAAGAATGATAAGTATTATGAATTGAACTGAGTTGAGATAAATAAAATAAAATTAAGAAAGATAAAAGAGGGAAGAAGCTACATAGAAAATTGAAAATGGCAATAAAATATGGAATGATATATAAAGTGAATATGATTTTTGAATTTGTGTCTGTGCGAAGAGTTTTAACCCGGGATCAAGCAACTTTCAGAAAAGATGTTTTATGTTTTTATGTTCCATGTTTTGTTTGTCTGTGTATTGTTTTTTGAAAGCAATAAAATTTTAATTAGCAAGAAATATAATTTGAATAATGTAATGTTTCTCATACATTCATTTTCCCCTTGACAATGATTTAGCATCACAGGACTTAAAAGTCTTTTAAATTATCTGTTTTATTTAACTGATGTAATTAAAATAAATTAATCTGATAACAAATTAGTTATCAAATATCTGTAACTGCATGAAAGTTATTACTTTATTCCTTAATGTCTGTTGTTTGGATGATGAAGGCCCACTTGCTTTCTCTAACTGATCAGCTACTGTTATTACTTTACTCCAAATAAAAGCAACTTTAGGTGTGAAACCTGCAAAGAGAGTGAAAAGGAAGAATACAAAATTGATGCTGTTGATAAGTATTGATAAAAACATTTTTTGGCCTTGATGAGAACTGATAAAAACATTTTTTGGCCTTGATGAGAACTGATAGGCCATGCCAAATCAATACCACCTGTTAGTCAAAATATAGAACCAAATATATTCATCTACAAATATGCATCAGAGAGAATTGTGAAATGAAGAAAAAAAAACCAGGTGGTTTTCAGCAAAGTACATCATCACAATATACTCTCCATTTAATAACAAACGCCATAGCTATTTCTGTATTATAACATATACACACTTCCCAAAGAAATGAAGAAACTCCCCTGGAACTTGATCAGTCAGTAACTGCTTATAATAGATTGCTCTTATCTATTCAGTTTTCTTTATTGTGGAAATTATATGATTATATCTTATTGAAGCATTATCGTCTTAATGTAGGTGTGTGTATTTTATTTCCCATAATTTCTTCTATATTTCATATAAAGACTGCTAGGAAATCTTGAAACTTGGGTGCCCCAACATTGGGACAAGACAGATTTTCTGATTCAAAATTAAGGTATTGCCATTTCTATTTGGAAAGCCACCAGAATAAGTCTATATATAGAATCATTTTAAAGAATCAAATTTCTCTATTTTTTTAAGATACAACAGATAACAGATAATTAGAGTTGGAAGGGATATTGTAGGTCATCTAGTCCAAACCCCTACCCAAGCAGGAGGCCCTACACCTTTTCTGACAAATGGCAGTCCAATCTCTTCTTGAAAGTCTCAAGTGATGGCATTCCCACAACTTCCAAGGGCAAGGTCTTGTATTGGTTGATTGTTCTCACTATCAGAAAGTTTCTCCTTATTTCCAGGTTAAATCTCTCCTTGTTCAGTTTCCATCCATTATTCCTTGTCTGACCTACAGGAGCTTTAGAAAATAGCTTGACCCTTTCCTCTCTGTGGCAGCCCCTCAAATATTGGAAGACTGCTATCATGTCTCCCCTGGTCCCTGTCTTTACTAGACTAGCCAAGTCCAATTCCTGTAACTGTTCTTCATATGTTTTAGTCTCTAGTCTCCTAATCATCGTGGTTGCTCTTCTCTGTATTTTTTTTTGAGAGTCTCAACATCTTTTTTGTAATGTAGTGAACAGAACTGGATGCAATACTCTAGGTGTGGTCTTACTAAGGCTTTATAGAGTGGTATTAGTATCTCACTTGATCTCAATTGTATCCCTCTGTTAATGCAATTTAGGATTGCATTAGCTTTTTTGGCTGTTGCTGCACACTGCTGGCTCATATTCAGCTGGTTGCCCATTAAGATTCCAAGATGCCTGTCACAGTTACTGCTATTGAGCCTAGTTTCACCCAGTCTATATGCGTATGTTTGGTTTTTCTTGCCTCCATGTAGGACTTTACTTTTCTCTACATTGAATTTCATTTTGTTAGATATGGCCCAGTGTTCTAGTCTACAAAGGACAGTACCTCATATTACTTCACCTAATCTGTACAAGAATACTGTGCAGTTGAGATATCTACTAATCTAAATCAATGCTCATATGTTTAATCTTGGAGTTGTGTAATTTGAGCAAACACTTCATGTTTCTTTCTAGAGGAATTGAACTATCTTGAGTTATATTGTTTACATTTTTGATCCATGCATTAGGAGTTCCTCATTTCATTTGTTCTTACAGATATAAGCTCTTAACCGTAATTTCAATTAGGATGTTTCAAATAAAAGGGAAGATAATGTGTCCATAGTTTCCCATGTTTCGAATTGATGAGACTAAGGCAGAGTTATTTCCAGGTCCAAGCTTGGCCTTTTCTTGATTGATGAATCTAATAAAGAGTTTATTGTGATATAAATAGTCTTAAAAATGTCCTGGTAAGACAATATCAAAACCTGATGGCCTCATGCATGCAAGGTTCTTATTTCAAATAGCACTAAAGCTTAATGAGTTATGCTTCAGAAGAGTTTTCTGTTGAGTCTCAGAATTGATTTGGGAAATTACACAATGGCAGAATAAAACAGATAAGCACCAGTGGAAAAGAGTAAGTGCTTCACCAACTTTGCATGATTCTACTTTTGATCTTCTAATTAGCATGAAGTTTAAGTACAACATATAAGAATTGTCAAGAACCAACAAAAGCCTTAGAAACCAGTTCAGCTATTGCTTGGATGAAAAGTTTGACAACTAATTTATAGCCTTTGTGGCTTTTTTGTATAGCTATGGGATGGTTTGAAAATACTTCCTACAGACACTGGAATTGTAAAAATAATTACTAAAAATGGATCAGCTATATTTCAGAAAGATGAAGGTCATTTCATTTCAGTTATGAGGAAGACTATAATATGGAATTTGTCAGAGCTGCCATTTTGCTGTTGAACCATACCAAGCTGTTCAAATTCTTCCTTAAGTTTTCGCTGCTTAAAAACCAAACCCAAAGAACAAGCTGTAGCCAGAATAGAAAAGGTAGCCATCTGTTCCCAAAACGTATGCATACAGGAACGGCCATTAAAATGCTATTCTTGCTTCACAAGAAAAGGATCAGTAAGTCAGAGACTGCGGACCAACACAGAAGACATTAAGAGCCACCTAAGCAAGAACAAGAATAGGGAAACACGAGAAAAGCTAAAATGAGAACTAAGTAAACAATTAACATAAGCTGGTGTCAATTATTAATAAGCATATTATTTGAAAGTTAAACTACCCTATATGTTTAAATGCATGCATGCATGCATATATAGGATTTCTTTGTCAAAAACCAACAAACATCTTTACTCAACTTCATTTCAAGTTTTGGGGTGGGCTTAACTCATTTCTAGTTTCTTTATATTAAAAAAAAAAAGGGGGGGGCTCAAAAGCACCAACTAAGATATAGGATAATCATGTACCAGATCAGAATGTACAATACTGTAAGTTTGATAAAATAACACATTAACAGATAAGTCTTAAATGGGCACTAAAAGTTTTAAAGGCATGGTACTAACTACACCAGAATGGAATGGAAATCTCCACAACTTAGATGTCTGCATTGAGGGTTTCCTCTCAGGTTGCCAAAACAAAATGCTGATAAATATGGTACTCTCTGGAGCATTGTTAGTTATTTTAGTGAATAATCAGGTACGTAAGCTGGCAGGTGGTCCTTTAAGAATCCAGGTTCAAGTACTTAGGGTTTTATAGAATTTGACTGCCAGATTGACAGTACTGCCGCTCATTCAAAACAGGCAGAATGTTTATATGATGTGTGTGGGGGTCGAAAGCTCAATATAAGAGTCTCCAAGATGCAATAGAAAGAGGAGGATTGTAAATGTATATAACAGCAGCTAGGATTGTATTTGCTAAACATTGGAAGAGTGAGAAAATACCAATAGAGGAAGAAATTATTAAGAAAATATTGAAATGTGCTGAAATGAGTAGATTGACATTTGAAATTAGAGAACAAGAAGATAAACAATTTTATGAAGTTTGGGATCTTTTTTATCAATGGTTAGATAATACAATATGATAATAGAATATTTAGAATGTTAGACAATAAGGAATATATAATTTTTCTTGGTTTTGATAATTCTTAAGAATATTTTATTATGATAGATTTGATATGATTTCATGATTTGTCATAAAATAATTTAACCTAATTATAGTTATCTCGCTTAAGTATGAATTAGTAAAATTATAGTCAAATGATTGTTCAATAATGATATTGGGATATTTTATTGATGATTGATAATGTGAGTTATTATGTAATATAATTATTCTGATGACTATGAAATGGATGCACAAAAGGGAGTGGTAAACCAACCGATACACTGTAAATTTATGAAGAATGTTCAAATTTTTTATTTTTTATTTTATTTTTTTTATGTCATGTTTTATGTCTTATATGTTTTTTGTCTGTTGTTAAAATCAATAAAACTTTTACAAAAAAAGAAAAAGAAAGAGGAGGACTAAGGTTTTTGATAGTCTTTGAATCAATGACCATCCATTCAATAACTCACATTTCAAAGGCATTGAAGGAATGGTGGTCACAATTAATTTTCCATTCTCCCAGTATACCCAGTGTCACATGATCACAGTGTATATGCTTGGCAACTGGCTTGCACTTACAAGCTGCTGCAGCAGGCTGTGATCAAGTTATTGTCATTTGCAAACTTTCCTTTTGATAACCCCAGAAAATCAATGGAGAAGCCAATAGGGAAAGTCACAAATATTGGGGTCCCTGCACCCTCCCAGAGTCCCCTGTGCTTGTGTCCTACCACCCACTTATGCACACCTCCTGCATGCTCCCCAAGCATCACCTCCTCACACTCTTATGCGCACTCCCTTCTATGCCTTCCTTGTATCCTTGTACACTCTTACAAATCCTCCACAATCCTCACCATGTTTACTTTGCATCCTTGCACATCTTCATATACCCTCCTAAATGTCACCTTCCCCATGCATCCCCATGCACACTTCTCAAAACACATTATGCCTTGTTTTCACTCTTGCATATCCTCTTGCACCTCCATGAATCCTCCCTAAGCCTCTGCAGTGTCCCTCTCATGCCTTCTACTACATGGTAGCAGCCACTTATTCTCATGCTGGCCTGTTTGCAAACCCACTCAGGATTTGCAGGTTCTTGCTAGTTTCCCCATGTCTTGTCTAACAACTATGGGATCCAGTTAACCATGACCTACATGACTGTATGGATTGCCATTATTAGGTTTCCTAGTTCAGGTTTCAATTACATACTCATGCACAGTTACTATAGATTTTAGCACTTTACTGAAGGTTAAGAGATAATGGTAGACAAAGAGAAGAAGGTAAATCAAAACAGACTCTGAAAAAGGAAGTTTGTCTGGGTGGTTTTGTTTTCAACCGGAGACTGCAGAAAAATAATTGAAATCCCATACTGGGTTCAGAGAGCTAAATGTGAAGCTTACATGGCATGATTATTTATGGAAGGATAAAGTTAATGTAGTTTTTAAAAATTATATTAATCATAATCATCCTCCCCTAAGGAATAAAAGAGGAGCAAAAGGGGAGGGGGCTTTGGCAGGAAACAAGTCGTTCATTGGTTCATCGTTCCAGCCTCATGAAATCTGTCTGTGTAACCTAGAGACTCTGTCTCCAGCCCTTCCCTGTCAGCACTGCGTGTGAAAATATTTACCAGGCAGCTTTCCAAGATAGATAAGTTCTGAGCTAATAATTATACTTTGCAAGACTATTTTCCAGGTGGTTGGCTGAATGTGAATGCAATAAATTCACATTCATTTAATAAAAGAAGTTTTGCTGGGACACAGAGTTGCCTGGTGCTTTTTGGGGAAGCCTAGGACAGAACAACAGTTAAAGAATAAACAGTTCCCTCCCTCCTTGTCACAGGCCACACTGTCCAATTAGGTGTTCTGGCGTCTCCATTATAATCTCTTCCGGTCTCTGGCCAGCACCTGTTGGGATGACCTTGATTCCCACGAGATAGAAGTTATTGATGTTCTGACATTCCAGAGCTCCCTTCTCCCCCCAAAGTGTGCCAAGCTGAGAAATGGAGAAAATAGCTGCAACAATCCCAATCTGTTTTGAAGTTGACAGAAAGCTTAAGATGAAATCAAGAGAAGAATTGACAGCGAGGCGTTTTATTTTCAATAGTTCTCATGCACAATTAAGAGAAAGATTTAATCTAGATAAAAAGTACCAGGAATAAAATATAGGACAATTTTAAATTATGAATGAATGCATAATGTGATTACTAAAATACAGAAACTTTAGCATAAACTTGAAACAAAAGAAGAGCAGATTAAAGAATGTATGGCAAAATGGGCCAAGAATTTTGGTTCAATATTCAAATGAATCAATGTAATTAAAAGGTCTGAAATTCATATTATCCTGCAATTTAAAAGAAAACTTGTTAAAATGATGAAACATTGGTATATGATAACATAGAAATTGTTTAAGATGTATAAAGATACTTCTAATCACTTTGGAAAGTGCATTTATTATGTATGTGGAAAATAGCAATAGCAATAGCATTTATATACGGCTTCACAGCCCTCTAAACAGTTTACAGAATCAGCATATTGAGCTCAATAATCTGGCTCCTCATTTTACAGAAGGACGCAAGGCTCAGTCAACTTTGAGATGGTGAGTCTCAAACTGCCGGATTGCAGCCTGCAAAATTAGCTTGCATTTTAACCACTGTACCACCACAACTCATTTCACCATGGAAAAGCAAAAGGATACTGGATACAAATACATAGGGTGCTGCCACGAATTCTAAAAATTAATTTTCAGATGAATCTAGATTTTTTT
This sequence comes from Hydrophis major, assembly GCA_033807585.1. Classification (NCBI taxonomy): domain Eukaryota; kingdom Metazoa; phylum Chordata; class Lepidosauria; order Squamata; family Elapidae; genus Hydrophis; species Hydrophis major. Next base: position 112,156,118 of record CM066332.1, read on the forward strand.
TCCTATTAGGATTTATGGACAGTCAACTAGAAAAGGCTCATGGACAATTTATTTTATATATGATACCTGTACTGAGACTATTATATCCACAAAACAGATAACTATAGAACCCCAATAATGGGTTGTGAAGATGGCTGCATTTGCAGAAATAGTCAAACTGATTTATTGGATTAAGTACTTTTTACAAAAGATTGGAAACCCTTTATGAACTTTTTCTGGATAAAATGAGCTAGTTGTTTTGGAATTTACTGATTAAAACAGTCTGCATATGGGGGGAAAAGGAACATGATATGTAATATGGGAAGATACTATGTGAAGATACTATGTGAACTGTAATGTTTGTAACTGATGCAACAAAAATTCTTTAGATTTCTTCTTTTTCTTTCCTTTTTGTTACCCTTCACTTTTTCTTTTACCCTCTTAGTTTCTTTCTTTTTCTTTTATGCTTTAAATCTTTATAAAATGTTCTTTTAATAAGCATTAATTTAAAAAATAAAACAGGTGGATATGATAGTGATATGTCCCTCCCTTCAATAACCTGGTTGAGGCATAGTGCTTTAGTTTCAGTTTCCAGGTCAATCTACAGCACATTGAAATAATTGAGTCATACAATTATCAGCAAATATCACTTCAGAATGGCAAAATATAGTCCTCAAAATAAAATGGACATGGTGCACTTTTCAAAGAGGTAAGTGTTGTGTCATGCTTGGCTTGTGAACTTCTGATAAGTGTTAACTGTCCACCACTGAACCCAGAGAGCGGGAGCCTCACATAATGATCAAGTGTAAAATTTGGAGTTGATCCAAGGAATGTATGTACAAAAGCAGTAGTAATATGCGGACCTGTGTGAGATGACTTTACCAAAAAGCAGTGCTTTACCGAAAAGCAGTGCTTTTTTACCAAAGCAGTGCTTTGTCCCATCAAGCTGATATGATTATTGTCCATCACTTTAGTCTCATCTAACTGCACAGAAACCTATTCAAACCATTGAAGTGCTAGACAAATGATGACAGTTATGCAAATCAAAGCCATGCAGCCACTTCACATTGCTTTTGGTGCTGTAGGAATAGGAATTATTTTGTGAAGGGCAGGCTTTTGTGAAGAGTGCTTCACATAAACTTTCAACAAAATGAAGTACCCCACTAAAGCTTTTAACAGACCTGGTAGTTATCTGGAAAACTCAATTGACTAAGTAGTTAAAATCATTAAAATGACAAAATGTAATCCTTTTCATCCTCTATTTAAAGCCGGCAATATCAATCCTTTCCTTGGTGTTACTGCTAATAGTATCACTATTCTTGCATGTCTTGTCTCTCCATCCTTTCATCCTTTCATGTGTGTGTGGTGTGTATTCAGGGTTTTTTTTTCTAAAAGAAATAAGTAAACATTAATTTAAAAGCCAGGACTAGGTTAATTAAATGTTCTATTAAGAAAAAAAAAGGAAGAAGAATAGTTTAATTGAAGTAAAACATGTGACCAAGCCCAAAGAGCTATAATGGTACCTCAGTACTCAACTGCTTTGAAACTAATTGAATTTGGTACTTGATGCATTTTGATGCAATTTTTTTCTGGTACTCGTTGTTTGTTTGGTATTCAATTTGTAGGTTAGAACTTTTTGTTGGTTGCCTCATGACTTGCTACCTTTTTCAGCTGAAACAAAGGGTCATCTGTTCGTCACATAGTTTGTTTGGCAGTAATAACTTTTAGTCATCATCACATCTTCTGGTCACAATGGCTACCAGATTTCAATGCAAATGTGATAAAACATAGCTGGCTTTCAAAGACATACTGCCTTTTATTCTAGATAAATTGCAATTATGATAATTTATAATCCCCAAATAGCTTTATATTCCATTATTTTTGTTCTTTAATGTCACCCTTGTTGGTTGTCATCACTGAATTCTGCAGCAGAAAATTAAAAGTTTCATGAATTTCTAAACATTTTCTTTTATTGAACATGCAATTACCATTTACTTAATGAAAGAGAAAAAAAATTATCTGTCTTTCAAAGAAACAAGGCAATTTAGGAGAATTTCTTTTAAAAATATCATTTTGTGAAATAGAATTTTATAAAAATGCTCATAGCCAGATGTAGCCATGATGCAACTAAAAGGATGTGGACAACCCATCGTGTGGATTACTGTATAGTTTTTGGCCTTTTATGCTTTAATTAAACCCTAGTGACATTATGATGAATGAATAAAATCCTTCAAAATGGTATCCTGCCCTTGAAAATTTGCCGCACAATTTCTTTTTCCATTGGATAAATTACTCGCCCATTTACCTGCCACAGATTTGGAGGAGTGTTTCAAAAGGCATTTGTGCTCAGCTTTATTCTAGTATTATGGGAGATATGTGAAGAATGATTTTCTATCTACATCCTTTATGTCAAGCATACTTTTATACAGTCTATGGGTTTCCCTCTGTGTATGATTTTTCCTCCTTTTTTATTGAACGCCCCAGATGTAGTATTTACCACAAAATAATTTCTCCAAATTCATGGCCAGCTTAGCTGTCTTTCAGCTAAAGATATAATATTTTTCTTGGAAAGCACTGGCCCAAGCTAAACACAGTATTCCAAGCATTATTGTGGCATTGCTATCAATAAAGATATCACATTTATTTTTATTTAATCACTTTATCCAATATAGAATTTCCCCTTTCTCCTTACAGTATATACACTGTTTAACATAGATGATTAGTATAAAGCAGAATCCAAACATCTCTTTCCAAGTCAATCACTGCCAACTTAGACCTTTCATAATATTTCAGAAACAAGATACTTTGGGTCCCCAATGTGTTTGCTTACTGATCATTTTAATTTTCATCTTTCTAGTTGTTTTGGGAACCCTTTTCTCTAGTATATTGCTACAAATCTATTGCTATAAGCCAATGTAGCCTCTATATTACTCATTCCTACACTATGAAAAAAATGAAAACAACTGGAAAAAGAGGATATAGGTCTTGAAAGTCCCAAAGTTTAGTATCTTTCCTTTATAAGAATTGCTCATTTATTCATCTTTTGTACTCTGTAATTTAATTAATAAAAGGGTCACTCTTACTATCCCATTAGTGTGATGTTTGTTCTGGAGGTTAAGACTTTGTCAAAAGTCTTCTTAAAATCCAATTAAACTGTGTCTACTAGGTCACCCTTATCAACATGTTTGTTGATATTTTGAGAACTCTCAGAGGTTACTGAAACAAGATTTCTTTTTGAGAAGGCCATGTTAATTAAAAGTGGGGGGGGGGGAGATGCATGGCTAAGAAAAGAGAGAAAAGGTGATTTTTCTATGGAGGAGGAAGAACATTAATGGCAGAATGAAGGTTAATATCACCTAACCTATGTTCATGTTTATTTTCATTTAAAATGCAAGTTCATTACTTTAAGATATCCTGCCTGCCAATGAAGTTATCTTCTATTCCTTCTCCAACATTTATGGAATATTTACAGACTTTCACTTTGTGATTTCTTGATGCAGTGTGATTTCAGAAATAATAATCTTTCAAGTGAGCTGAATAAAGTTACCATTAAAATGTTGTTTAAATATGTAAATCATATTGCTTTTACATCAATATCTTTGAGCTTCAAAAGGTTCCAATGGATCTTAAAGAGCATCCAAATGCTTAGCATTCACGGTCTAAATAATCCTCATGACAATCCTGTAATGTACAATGATATTATTATTTCAGTATATGAATGGGAACATCACATTCTGAACACTCTTAAGACATTCACAAAACTAGAACATTTAGTTCTATCAGGAACAGGTGATAAAATGAGAAAGAATTGATAACAAATTCAAATTTGTTCTAATAAAGTGCTATGTTAATTTTTATATAAGAAAGAACACATTGATCTATTATTTTAATCCATGTCCCTCTTGAATATTTTATTCAGTATGTCTTTTTCATTCCATTTTGATATTTGTACCTTAAAAAAAAAAGATTAAATCATAATGGAAGCAAAGTTTTTAATATAAGTACATGTTTATTACCTTCCATGGTTGTGTGCATTCTTTTAAGCTCAAACAGTTAATGTAGTTCCAAGTTTCTAGAAGTGTCAATACTTAAGGCATTTAGATTTCAGTCCTCATCCATTTTTAGTTGCAAAAGCTTTCTAATAGGTCCCACTTCCACTTACTCAGTGCATCCTGAATCCTATCTCTCTTTTGCCCTAAGGGACACTTCATTGCAGGAAAGTAAGTACAATAGTGTATTAAATCAAGAGATACTTCCTCCCCAATAGGCACCAAAAAAGCTGTTCTAAAAAGTTGCCATTTATGGTGTCACTAAATTGCTACTCCAAATCATGCCCAGGTGTGCAATTGAAAACTCAGTCATCTTGTCTTTTTATTTTTGCCTGTAAAGCTTTCTGAATGCCTAAGTCATTATTTTCTCAATGAATTCAGTGACATTAAAAGTTCTTCTTGTTATTATCATTATCTGTTGACAAGAATGTGAAGTCATAGCTTCAGTTCTTTAACTGGTGTTGGTCTTCATCAAGTTTTCCCCAAGAATGTAGGATGCCATAATATATTGTGACATGTATACACATGTCACAATATATATATACATGTGTATATTCAAACAGTGTGGTCTTTTGCAATTGACAGATGGAAATTTTATCAATGTGCAGATTTTTGTGCGTCAATAATGATTAGGACCACCACAACTAGTTTATGCCATAATCTTTCACTTTAAATTTTCAGATCTTGATACCTTGTAATCTTCTCCAATTCTTTGTCTTTTATTTTACTATCCCTTGGTATTGCCACCTTAATCACTTTCACTACTGGTATATTATAATTTTTATAGATGTTTCCAGTGAATCAGTTTGGTGTTATTATGGTTAGTTGCACAGTCAGCTGGATGTTTTGACTGGATTTGGTATTTATTATTTTTATCAGTGCTGAATTGTCAGTTTTGGTTGGTTCCGTAATCTTGGTAGCTTGCTAACATCCACATTGCTGTGCAATCTGGTACCCATTGTGGAGGGATAGTGTATGTCTGTGCGACGCATCACCACAAGAGTACTACTTGCTGTAGTATAGTTCATAGTTTGGGAATAATGTTTAAGTAATCTCATAACTAACGTCATTAAACTAGATTAGAATAATTTATCTGAGCACAAAGCTTTGCTTACATATGTATCACATTTTAAATATAAAAATGAAAAATGATGTCAAACATTTTAACTAAGCGCCATTGGCCTGTTTTGCCAGGACTGTGAGTGCAACTCTGAAAAAAAATTAAAGAAAGAAAATAAGCAGAAAATGTAGATTCAAGGATTAAAAAGGTGATAATAATACTAAAATGATACAAAATTTTACAGCCTAGCTCTATGACTGCTGTCAGGTTATAATACTGAATAACAGAGTTGGAAGGGTCTTAGTGGTCTTCTAGGTCAACCCCCTGCTAAGGACAATTGCAGATAGTTGGTCAAAATGCCTGTATCTGAAAGTATCTGATATTTTCTCTTTCTTGGTTTATTGTTTGTCATCTGCCATGCTAATCCTGTCATGGAAATATAGCAAATAATGCAGAATTTTATAAATGAAAATTGTTATTATGATATAAAGGTAAAGGTACCTTTACCTTTGCCTTTTTGTTATATAAAGGTATTCTCTCCAGATGGCTCAAGGAAGTTTATCAGACAAAGGCAAAAGGCTTCTGTGACTGCTCAAGCAGTACTCTGACTTCTTTGTACAGAATTCATTGAATTGAAGAAGAGTGCTCTTAAATATTGTAACCAGTTCTTGGCACAGCCTTTTGAGAAACTACAACAAGTTCCTAGAAAAGTAATGATCATAGAACTAGAAGATTAAATCCTAAAGGAAAGATTGAAAGAGCTAGGCACATTTTGCTTTTAGTGTGATGGGAAATTTGAAACTCTTCAAATACTTGAAAGGACCTCACTCAATCCAGAGCATCAAATAATAGAATGATGGATTTAATTTTCAAGAAGACAGATTCCAGCTGACTGTTTAGAAAACAAAACAAATGTTTGACTATGGAAACAATTATCTAGTGAAATGTTAAATCCCCCTTCACTAGATTATTTTAATTACTTTTTTCCCAATTCTTACAGCTTTATATTATTATTTTTGGACTTCTGGCCTGGACTAGTTCCTGAAGTTCTCTTGGCAAGGTTTCTCAGAAGTGGTTTGCTAGTGCCTTCTTCCTAGGGCTGAGATAGAATAACTGGCTCAAGGTCACCCCACTGGTTTTGTGCCTAAGATGGACTAGAACTCATGATCACAATTTCTAGCTTGATTCCTTAGTCACCAAATCACATCAAGCTCTCATACCAAATATAGTCTCACAATATATTACATAATGATATTATTATATTGGCATTTTTACGTTCAGTTTCCTTCCTAATTATTCCAAGCATAGATTTTGCCTGTTTTACACAGGATACTTTTAACAAGATGCCCACTGGGATCCCTTCCCTAACCAGTCATTTCCTGCTCATTCATCTATAGATGAAATTTGTCACTCTGATCAAAGTGCTGACCGTTACTTGACCTGATTCTTATGTATTTGCTTGAATAAATCTTCTGTCCTGCAACTTAACATAATGCCTGACCTTTTGCATCTCACAGTAGACTTTCCACTAATTATTAAGTTACTATCCAATTTCTTGATCAAATGTTGACTGAAAATCTGACATGAAGATGGTCAACTATAATATTTTCAACAATTCATGCTACATAATCTGACTTTATGACAAGGAGGTAATCCTCAGATGTTAAATTACTGATTGGCATAGCTATATACAGATATACCGTGTTTCTCACATAATAAGGCCGGGCCTTATTTTTTTTTTGAGCCCCGAAAAAATGGCTAGGCCATCTTTTCGGGGGTGACTTAATTCCCCCCCTTGCATCCTCGCTAACAGCCACTCCTAACGGGTGATCATGGCGAAGTGCAGAGAGCCCCCTACTCCCACCTTTGCTGCAGACACCTTTGGCATCCGCCGCTGTTGCTTTCCCTTCTGCCCATTCCGCCGCCACGTTTGGAGCTGCCGCTTCCGTGTTTGGAATGCCGCCACCATTTGGAGCTAAAACGCGGAAGTGGCAGCTCCAAACATGATGGCGGGTGATCTTTTTATTTTGGTCTGCGCGAAGTTCAAAGCGAGCAAGAGAGGGAGACTGCGATGCCTCCATCCGAGATGGCAACCTCACTAGTGGAACACAACGTGGCTGGAAGCCCGAATCAGCGGGATACGATGGCAATCTTTTTGGAGCAAGAGGAAAGGGAGAGAAGAGTTGCGAGGCATAATTTGCAGGAGGAAGTGGGTATATCCCACGGCAGGGAGCCCAAGGAAGAAGGGTTGGTAGGCAATGGAGAGCATCCTGTAGCTCCAGAAGCAGCCTAGAGACGCACTCAGGAAGAAGCGCAGATGCTGCCTTGTATTCCCCAAACCAACTCCAAATGCGAACGTGTTCCAAACACGAAGCCGGTCACTAAAGAGCCAGAAAGCAGCAAGGGCACCAGGTGGAAAGGACAGGGTCACGATCACACGGAGATGTCCAAACAGCGGAGCGCACATAACTAAAGGCAGCGTACGCAGTTGGTTTGGGGACTACAAGGCAGCATCTGCACTTCTTCCCGGGTGCGTCTCTAGGCTGCTTCCGGAGCTATGGGACGCTCTCCGTTGCCTACCAACCCTTCTTCCTTGGGCTCCCTGCCGTGGGGTACACCCACTTCCTCCTGCAAATTACGCCTCGCAACTCTTCTCTCCCTTTCCTCTCGCTCCAAAAAGATTGCCATTGTATCCCACCGATTCGGGCTTCCAGCCACGCAGTGATCCACTAGTGAGGTTGCCATCTCGGATGGAGGCATCACAGTCTCCCTCTCTTGCTCGCTCTGAACTTCGCGCAGACCAAAATAAAAAGATCACCCGCCGTCATGTTTGGAGCAGCCAGTTCCGCGTTTGAAGCTCCAAATGGCGGCAGCACTCCAAACACAGAAGCAGCAGCTCCAAACGTGGCGGCGGAATGGGCAGAAGGGAAAGCAACAGCGACAGGTGCCAAAGGTGTCTGCAGCAAAGGTGGGAGTAGAGAGCTCTCTGCTCTTCACCATGATTGCCCGTTAGGAGCGGCTGGTGGCGAGGAATTCCTGCCCATTGGGTGCTCCTAATGGCAAGTCTCTCTGCCCTCTCCCCTTATTTTGCATATTTTAAAATAGGCCTAAATTTGGGGGGAGGGGCTTAATTTGATTTTATGCCCAAAAAATATGCTGGGCCTTCCTATTGGTGGAGGCTATATTGTTGGAGAAGCACGGTATATATTTGCATCCAAATCCTATGTGTATAATCAGGAAAGAGAAAATAAATATTGTAAAGAATAATATTTCTTCAGTACTAGTATATGTATTTAGAATGCTTATTTATTTTACTTTAAAAGATTCAAGTCAATTTCATTTAAAGTATTTTAGCAGAGTGTAAGTGATAAGCTCTCTATGAGAAGAGGAACCTTCTTAACTAACTGCATGGAGTCCAGGAAGACAGTTCAATTTTCCCGATTTTCAATTTTGTCACTGCCATATATTTCTTAAATTCACATAGTTAGCATTAGGATATTAGAACTTTAGGTCAAGTAATTAATTAACTAATTAAAATAATTTCAGTATGGCATATTAATACAGGCTCAATATAATATTTAATAACTCTATCTTTCAAACCAGGAGAGGCTATCATAGTGCCTGTCTTAAACCCAGAACAGTCTAAGAGTGAGGAATCAGGTGTAATGTTTTGTTGAGATATTGAAATGCTGTATAGGTAGACCTCAACTTATGACCACAATTGATCCCCAAAATTTATGTTGTTAAATAAGAAATTTGTTAAATGAGTTTTGCCTCCATTTTATGACTTTTCTTGCCACAATTGTTAAGGGAATCACTGCAGTTGTTAAATTAGCAACACAGTTAAGTGAATCTAGTTTCCTTACTGACTTTGCTTGTCAGAAAGTTGCAAAAGGTGATCACATGACCTTGAGACACTGAAACGTCATAAATGTGAGTGAGTTGTTAAGCAGTCAAATGTAAATCACGTGACCATCAGGATGCTTCAATGGCCATAACTGTGAAAAGTGGTCATAAGTCACATTTTCAATGCCATTGTAACTTTGAACTGTCATTAAGTGAACTGTTGTAAGTTGAGGACTACCTGTAATTCACTTCAGTTCACCTGGTCTAATGGAAAGCACTTTCTATTTTTTAAAAATGCAGTTAGCATTACAAATTTTAAAACTGTGATATGCTTCAATAATTATTCTTAATGATAGAATTTTTATCATTGTGTAAATGGATTCTAGCCTTTCTTTTTGACAACCTCTCCTCTTTCAGCTGATTGTAATACTGAGTATGGTACATTTGCATTTTTTCTGCATTTTCTTCCAGTTTTTGTGGATAAGGCAGTCTCGTAATATCAGGTTTTATGCTACCAATTAAATGCAGAAGAGGAAGATGTCCTTCTGACAGATGCTGGCCTGTTGTTTTCCTGTTTCAGGGTTGGGTGGTGATTTCTGCATTGTGATGGACACCATTAACTAGAGAAGAGAATTTTTTGGCAAACTTTGTTCTCCTTAAAATATTTTTTAAAAATAGGACAATAATGGAAAAGCAGGTTCATCTAAACTCCCTAGAGCAGTGATGGCGAATCTTTTTGTTGGGATGTGCAGAAAACAAGCACGCGTGTGTGATATTGCACGTGTGCGCAGCAGCAGCCACAATGCAATATCTCTCACCCCTGCACATGTGTACACAAGCCCCCCCTTACCTGCATTGGACATGTGCATGCCACACAGCTGATTTTTGGCCTGTTTGATGCCTTTTTCGCTTTCCCAGAGGCTGGAAGGAAGCCTTTGCAGTCTCAGGAGGCTGAAAAATGGGCTTTCCAGAAATACCAGAAGTGCCCATTTTCACCCTACCGGACAGCCTCTGGAGCCCGGGGAGACCATTTTCACCCTCCTGGGGGCTCGAGTCAAGCCTCTGCAGCCTTTGGAGGCTGAAAAACTGGCCCGTTTCAGCCTCCAAAGGCTGCAGAGGCTTCCCTCGAGCCCCCGGGAAGGCGAAAAAGGCCTCAAATAGGCCAAAAATCAGCTGGAAGGCACGCGCATGTGCAGTGCAGGTAAGTTTGGATGGGGCTCATGTGCTCTCACAAATGGTTCTGCATGCCACCTGTGGCAAATGTGCCATAGGTTTGCCATCACAGCCCTAGAGGAAGCTTTAATCAGTTCACTTCTTATGATTAATGATATGAAAAAAAACCAATAAAAGTTATTTCTTTTAATTTTAAACTAACTGGTTAGATTCACACATATTTGAAAATTTCATCCAAACTAAGAAATTTTAACTGCTTTATTTACATAGCATGTGTGATTAAACCAATAAATGTTGTTTGATGTGATAGCCCGACTCACATACCAAAACAATGATTGGTTTCCAACAACGTTAAATACACGAATTATCCAGCCCTATTTAAGCATAATCTAATGTGTCCAAATGTGTCCAATATGGTGGACACCTTTTTATTTTGGGGAACCAAAGTTTACAAAACAAAGTGAATGAGACCAACCTATCTTCATGTATCTATTGTACCCAACCCAATTATCATAAATCAAAACAAATTAATACAGTTGCTATCCAGTCTAGCTGCATTTAAAAGACACAGGCCATTCTTTTGAAGACAACAAAGTCCATATTTTGGACAGAGAGGATCACTGGTTTGAAAAAGGGATCAAAGAGACCATCTATGTCAAAATTGAACAGTCCTTTCACAAAAGAGGAGGAAGGATATGACATCATATATCTCCAGTCTACAACACAAGTGCTTTCAACAGTTCCAGGAAGGCTCCACACTCATTTGCACTAATCTGGTGAGTCTGATGACACAGGTAAACCTCCAGGTGGCCTCATTCTCTAAAAAGAATGCAAATTACCAGCTGTCTGCAAGGAGTATAAATCTTTCCATTCCCCACCATCCAGTCAAAGCTGAAGAAGGTTCCTGGATGAGAAGCAAAATATCTTTAAAAAAACCCAGAAAGCCCAGCTGCCTATTGAAGAGGCACTGTTGGGACTTGCATCATATTGAATCCTGAGCTCATCTCCAGTTGTTCCAGGGGTGGGCTGCTGGAAGTTTTCCAAGGGTTCAGGAGAGCCCCTAGCTAAGATTCTGTGCAGTTCAAAGAAGCCCTCCACTCCCACTCATGGCTGGCCCCGCTCACCCTGACCCTCCCCTCCCAGGAGTCCCCACAAGGGCTGTTTTGGATGCAGATAAATGCAGGGCATGTACAGAGGCTCAGAGAGGGCAAAAAATGGGCCTTTTGGAAGTTCAGGAAAGCTGGAAATGGGCCCGTTTCTGGCTTTCAGAGAGCCTTGGAGCTCAGTGAGGTAATTTTTGCCCTCCTGGAGGCTCAAGGAAAGTCTCCAGTACCTGGTGAGGGCAAAAACTCCCCCCATGGTGCAGGAGGCTGACTAGGCCATGCCCACCATGGCCATGTCCACCCAGCAACTGGACAGAAAACCCGTTGCTAAAATTTTTGAAGCCTATCCCTGAGTTGTTCATCTTTTCAAGGATTTTCTTATGAGAAATATGAGAAGGAAATAGCCTTAATGTACCAAAAGCTGTTTAAACTAAGGCTCAGTTGAAACATAGCCCACCTAATTGTACAATTTTAGGGTGATTAAAGACACAGTACTTTTAAATCCTATTGAACAGAATTTTTTGTATACTCTTCCTATAATGAAATGGTAGTTCAGATGTTCTTTCAACATCCATTTTGAGTGATAAAGAACTTAATTACGCTGGCAGGAAAAAGTATACTAGCATACTTGACAACAAAATTCCATTGTAAGAATAATTTCAGTTCCCTAAGGAAATTCATATGTTCTGTAATATGGTCTATAAATAATATAAAACTATAAAACTAAATCTACAAAATATGTTTATACAAAAAATTGTAAATGGATGTCATACAACATGGTATACAATAGCACATATAATTGTTCCACCTAGTTCCCTTTTCTTAATTTAGATTTTCCCAATAGTTCTACAAAGGACAGGAGATTCAGCAACGGCCCACCCTCTATATTCTACCTGTTACTGACCAAGAGCCCTTTCAGAAACCAGAGAAAACAACAAAGAGACTGCAATGATGTTCCTTCTTACTGTGGCTTTCTCTATTGTTTAAATCAATAGTTTATGACATGTAGAAGGGGAAACTGTAAATTTAATTTTGTCCTCTGCAGTGTGATTCATATCTTATTTGCTGGGAACATAATGAATACATTTGCCCTCCAGACCCCCTGCCCAGTAGAGCAACTGAAGAATAAAGAAAGGGAAAGTAGCAATGTGCAATTAAGGAGTTGAAATAATCCTGGATAAATCAACTGTTCAGTTAAATATAGCACACTACTATTGTATTCCTGTGTTTTTACAGAGAACAGAAATAAAGGCACAACTTCCCTATGAGATTAATAAAGGAGGTCACTGCAGCTTTTTTGTCCACAGATATAAGATCAGGGGTGGGATTCCACCAGTTCTCACCTATTCGCTAGAACCAGTTGTTAACATTCTAAGCAGTTTGGAGAACCAATTGTTAGAAGAAATTATTGCCTAATCCTGTAAGGAAGGCAGGAAGAAAACATTCTGGTGTTGCTTACAGAAACTGCCTCTCCGTTAACATTCTTGACAGGACTAGACTTCCTGTCTCAGGAACTTCTCTGGAGTTTTTTCCCCCTCCCTTGCTGGTACTTTGCTTGTGTGGAGTGACCATTCAAAGTTACAATGGCACTGAAAAAAGTGACTTATGACCATTTTTCACACTTACGACGGTTGCAGCATCCCAATAGTCATGAGAGGCCAGGCGAGGAGATGCGTGCCTGGATGTGAGTGATGTTGAGTTGGACATACCCAGCCAATAACATGACCACCAAGCCTCATCCACCCAGTCACAAGACCACCAAGTCATGCCCACCAACTAAGCCATGCCCACAGTACCGGTTATTAAAAAATTTGAATCCCACCCCTGTATAAGATGCTGGCCTGTAGAAAGTATCTAGAAAGAAAAAGAATCCCATGACTAATATATTCCAATGAAGATCATCACAGTACACAGGACTGAAATTTCCAGAGCAAATCATCTAACCAGCATGTGTAAAAATCAAAGTGGAAAATAGAACACTGGAGAAAGTCACATCTGCCTCTTTATTTCCAGTAGCAATTGTCTCCATAATGAATCAGACCAAAAACTACAACTTGACATCTACAACTGGCACAAGATTACCTCTTCAGAGCCAGGACTTACACTCACAAGCCTTCTGTTCTGACATGATAAAGCCGTGCCAATATCTCCTCAAACTAGCATTTTGGTAGTGATGTGATGTGAAACCTCCCCTCTGCTCAAATCACAGTTTGATTGCAAATGGTAAAGTTGTAAAATATTAATTCTCTTTCAGTGCAGGCGCAAGGATGCTGCAGAATTTTTTTTTAACCTAGGACTGCTCAAATAAAGAGTTTAATCTGAATTTAAATTTGGAACAGAACTATATTCATTTCATGATATAACTAAATATCGTGTATTGAGACATCTATATATTCATCCCTTCATTGTTTTTTGTTAGCATCAGCAACTCCACCAGAGTTTGGCTTAGATTTGTTTTTGTTCTCTTTGTTCTGCTTTCCTTTTTTCTGGGTCAATTTAACCTTTTCAGAGGCATTGTGAGCTTAGGACCATATCCCATAATAATGTATTGGTGCTGCAGAGATAAGCTCACAGGAGATTCTTGAGGCTGAACTATCTGTTTTGTGTTAAGGTATGATTATTTTTAGGGTCCATTTTCTTGGTTGAAAAAGGCAATTGTAATTCAGAAGGGATATCTGCAAGGGGATAGGGGAAGAGGGTGCTTTCTTTAACCTATTCAGGTTATTTCCCTATGGACTTGAAGAATGGAATTGATTGAAGTCAATACAAATAAATCCTAAAAAATTCCATAAGATTTTTCCCCCCTCTGAACCACATATAAAATGTATCTGAAGAATTGCATACCGTATCATTGGTATTCACACAGAAGCATCTATTCTGTGCTATACTATTGTGCTGAAATTTGTAATATTTAGTAAAAGACCTCTTGAGCTTTTATATGCTGTTGCAGCAGTATTATAATTAAAACATTAAGGAAAAAAACCTTGGGAAATTATAGTGTGGTTTAAAAATAATGGAATCCAGCTAGGATAGGGCTTGCTGTCCAATGCCATGAATAAAACAATGTAGAAATTAAAAAAGTAAAATAAAAATGCTATTTGCTGTTCTTCCCCACTCCTGCAAAAAAAAGTTGTTCTTAATTTTCTGAGAACTGGTATTCCCATGGGTGTCAACTATCTGTCTTGTTGTTTCCCCTTCTCCTAACTTTATAAAAGAAAAAGAACGTTTCCTTGCATTAGATATCTGAGAAGAACTCTCTCCAGATAGATATTTTAGAGTAGGTACAATGTAATATTTACCCTGTGACAGGAAATTGGTTCTAATAGCATCTTTACATGTCAGATATTCCTCCCTGCACTGGCCAGGAAAAGAGGAGAGCAGGAGAAAAAAAAAGATTATGAACACAACCAAACTAGAAGAAAGAATGCAAACACAATAGCCTTTTCAAAAAAGATGATAACCGTAACTGATTATGTGAAACAGATATGACAACGCCCTCACCTCATAGTATTCTTTCAAACACACCTGGTTTTAAAGTATTGAAGTCTGGAGGCAGTCAACAATTACATACTTCTGCAAAGGAGTTGGGAGGGTCACTCAAGTTTTAATCCCTACTCCTTTGAGATGTTGCTAGATGTCTTTGGAACTGTTGCTTTCTCATTTAATCTAGTTCACTGTCACTGAAATACACACACACACAGAGCAGTGCACATGAATGAACACATGTGCATATACTCTCAAATCAAATGCATATGAGTGCATGTACGTGTGTGCACCAACACACACACACATACATACACACACACACAAAACAATAACATTCATAATTACCAATGGAAAAATACTATTGCTCAGATTTTATATTTAGATGTATATTTAGATTTTATAACAGCCATCATAGAGAAAAATGTAGTATCAAATATCTGCTAGTATTTATCATTTTTCCATCAATGATCTATACACAAGTGTATCCAAAAAAGGTCAGGGGTGATTGAAAACATGATTAATCTAGGACTGAGTGGCATTCCTACAGAAAATTTTAAAATGGTTTCATGCTCCGCTTTCTTTTATTAAGGTAAAGATGCCCACTTTCTTCAGTCTTTTTCATTAGGCTTATATTTTGCTCTTGTCCTCCTTTACACACTTGTTTCAGTTTCTCTGAATTTTTCTTAAAGTTTGGTACTGGAGATGGTATATCAGATGTGATCTTATCTATACAGAATAAAGTTTAATCATAACTTTCTCTGCTCTGAAAGCTATACTTTTATTGATCAACTTAAAATTCTACATATTAATCTAGAAGAGGTTAGGCTGTTAATTCATATTTTGCTTCTAGTCAACTGTCATTTCAAGACTCTTTTCATATATGATGTTCCCTATCCTATGGATTATATTTCTCATTCCTATGTGAACTATTTCATTTATGCTAATTACTTTTCATTTTATTACTTTAAACACACTTTATCATATCAAGATGATTATGAATATTGATCTTCTAAACAATTAACCTTTCAAACTTTTAGTCATTTTAAGATTTGATAACTAATCCCTTTGCTTCTTCATTCATGTAGTTAATTTTAATATTTTGAATTAAATTAGTTTATATTTTACTCTAATTTGAAGATAGCTGAATATTCTTCCAATTCAGAGAAGATTCACAGAAAGTTTCTGAGTATGTGATATTAAATAGCTATCATTTTTTTGGATTGTATTTTAAACCTGTAAAAGTGATAGTCACACTAAGATATTTTCCTATTAATATAGCTTGTACAATGGTAATCATTTTTAATATTTACAATTTTCTAATCCTTTAGTCAGAAATCATTGGTATATGTATGCATGTATGTATGCATGTATGCATATATGCCCACACATATATTATAGCAGACTGAAATATATTTGCCCCTCATATCTTCATTCAAACTCCTATTTCATCAGGCCTATGAGCCTGTGGCCTTTTCATGAACCACTTGGACTCTCTGTGGGTGAAAGATACAGAAAATAAGGTCGTATTGCCTAATGTAGGAATGGGATGCCTTCCAGATATTGCAGAAGTATAATTCCCACTAATCTCTGGAGAATTGACATTACAGTTAGATTCATCTGGAGGTTCGGACTGTTAATGCTTGTCCTACGGACATTCCTCTGCTTTTACTTAAATGTTAGAATGAAATTCCAATGCAGCACTGAGGTCACAGATCAGTATGCTTTTATATTGTAGATTTGCTCTCCATATTATTAATTTAAACTGCTTTCTTCTCTACTGGGAACTATGTAGTTCTGGGAAGACAGCTAAAATATGCTTAGCACGTTTACTAGAGTCCATCCCAAGGACTCTTCAGTATAGGCCTGGCAATGAATCTGTCATAATTTCAATGCATTTATCACCAAGAGCAGTCATAAAACTAATTTGAGAAATAACACTTATATCCCAGCATACAGTCAAGTAAAATTAACTTCAACCTATTTCAGAGAAACAATTTGAGAATATTAGGAAATAGAGTTGGTGGTACAACTTAAAACTTTTACAAGTTTCTGACAGGGAGGAGATTGCCATCCTTTAAACTTGTCTCCAAGCTCAGTTACTAGGAAAGGATATGAGTCTCAGAAAGGGGCAGTGGTGGGATTCAGCTAGTTCACAGCAGTTCAGGTGAACCAGTCGTTAAATTACCCCTCCTGCTATCAAAGTGGATCCTGGGCACTGAGCTGCAACGGAGAAATGGGCAACAGAGTGGCCAGCACAAGGGAAGGAGAAAGCCACTTTCACTCTTTCTTCTCCCTGCTCCTCCTCCTTCCCTCAAGAAATGAAGCAGCAGAAATGGAAGTATAGAAATCAAATAACAAACACAAATGAAAATAAATATGCCATCATATTCAGGCCAACACTGGGATGGTAAGGCAATGATGCACCAATATTTGTCTTTACTGGATCAACAGAATGTTATCCAAAGCTGTTATTTATTTTTTTCTTCAAAATTGCTTGCATTTATTTGAGCCAAATGAAGTAACCAAGGCAATGACCTATGCGGTTATCAGTGATTCTTTCAACTATATGGACTTAAGGGAAAATAAAAAAAAAACATACGAGTTTTAAAACAGATAAGCCTGATAGAAGGGAAGAAAGATCTGCTCTTGCAAGGCTTGACTCGCATAATTCTCACAGTGGTGGCCTGCATTCAGCCACAGCACACAGGCCATCAGATGGCAGAGGAAAGAGGTGGCAGGCAAGGGTGATGTGGGAGGCATCGCATCGTGCTCCCTGGTTGCCCCCAGCTCTAGCAGCAATGCCCACCAGCTGCAGAGAATCCAGGCGGGGGTAAGATGTGGGCTGTTGGGTACCCAACTGGAGACGGGTCAGCCCTGGCTCTCCTTCCTCTCAGCCACCAGCAAGCCAGGCAAGTGGGGTGAGGGAAAGACCTTGCTAGGCTGCAACTGCCGCATGGAGCCGTGACACTGGCAAGGCATGTAAGTGGGGTGTAGGGAAGCTTGCTAGGCCATGAGTGCCGCATGGAGCCGCAGCGCTGGCAGCTAAGCAAGACAGACAGGGATGGTTGGGGGAGAGGAAACTAGCTAGACTATGAGAACTGAGGGCGGCAGCAGCATGACAGTGGTGACCTAGGCCAGCCCGGGAGTCAGGACTCAACCGAGCCTTGTAGCAGCAAGGGCGGTGGCAGCGGCATGGTGGTGGTGGCCTAGGCTGGCCCAGGAGTCAGGATTCAACTGGGGTTGATGGCAGCAGCGCATGTAGGGGACCGGGGCTTGCAGAGCCTCACTCACCTAAGGAGATCAGGTGGTGGAAGGCAGGCAGTGATGGCTGGCTGGCTAGCTGGTTGCTGCTGCTGCTGGAAGTGATGGTGGAGGGTGGGAAAATGTGAGAAGCAATGTAGCATACATGTGCTATAAGGAGAGATTGGGTGGGGTGGGTAGGGGGAGAATGCCATCAGTGATTGTCACACATGTGTGCGATGTTGTGCATGTACAATAAAGATTGACTGGGCAGGGAACAGAGGAATGAGTGGAGGGGACAGGGACAGCCAGGGACCCATTTTACTGGTTCTTCAAACTACCGGGAATTGTAATAACCAGTTCTACTGAACTGGTGTGACCCGGTAGAATCTCTGGGTAAGACTAACATCTTTATTCATGTGGTATTTTTATCCAATGTTGTTTTATCCAATGTGGTTGCTATATCAGTGTTAGCTGTTTTGGAAGTGTGATGTCTGATGTCTTAGTAATTCGTAACCCGATTACCTTAAGTCTTCCTTGGGTGACTCCTGGAAAACTGGCAATTCAAGTGCTGTTGGGTTAGAGTCATTTCAGCAGTGTGAGTTCTACATATATCATGAAGCAGATGTTTTTATGTGGAGATCTGTCCTCTGGAATAAGTTTCCTGCTGAAACACAGATGTTCCCCATGCTACTCAAAAGCCAGATAGTAAGGAAAATGTGGCTTTTCTGACTAGCTTTTGGAACTTAGTTCTTTTGCCACATCTCAATTCTGTTGTACTTCATTTGATTTTTATTTTGTGTATTTAATAATTGGACTTAATAATAGTTTTTTAAAAAAGATATTGTTATCCTATCTTTATTTTTTTAAGAAATAAGGTGGCAAACATAGCAATACTTTTTCCACCTCCTATTTTCCCTACAGCAATGACCCTGTGAGGTGAATTGGGCTGAGATAGAGTGACTGTCCCAAAACCACACAGCCTGCTTTCATACTTAGGTGAACTATAGGTCACTACTTTCTGCTTTCTAGCCTGGTGGTGTCTTAACTACTTGAGCTTTCTATATAAGACATTATGAATAACATACAGTTTCTTAACTACATTTTTGTATAAAACACATGTGACTCTTTAGCTACAGCATACAAGTCCAGTATGACAATTCAGCTGCTCATAGAGTAACAATTTTTTGTGATAATTGTTTGAGTTGAACCAATAACAAGTTACATTGTTATTATTCAGAACTACAGATTTGAGAAACAAAACAAAACAGAGAACCTGATGAAGTAAGGATATATTGAGAAACTCCAACAATTTGTTTATAATCAAATAAGGTGGAACAAATTTTGCAATGGAGAGGACTGAGAAGCAGAAAACTATAATAAAGAACAGTTGGCATAATTTAATTAAAGAGGACACAAAACATAGTTCATCAGGGCTTGCAATGCCACTAATACATCTGTGATAGGCAGTTTCAATACTGTTGGAAGATAAAAATCCTGTGCCTCTTTCCCTTTTGGCCAGGATTAAATGCACCTCTCTGGCACCAGCAAACCACCACAAAATGGAATCCCCTCAGATATGTATTTTATCACTATACTCCAACCAGAAATCCTCCTAAAGAACCCACATCTAGGAGAAGAACACATCTAAGATCTTCATCCCTGTCTGAGAAGGGGTCCATTTTCCTCTCTTTCACATGTCCACAGGATAGGACCACCTTAAATTTGTATATCTGAAGTACCTCATATTAAACTCCACACTTTACAATCAAAGTCCAATGTATACTAAATACTAACATTGTTTTCAGCTTTCCAAACTCTATAATCTATCTTTGATTGCTACACTCCAAGTCATGTGGTCGCATAAACTACCTCTTCTTCAGCAGCTGCCCTGTCTATTTACTTGGTTTGGAACTGAACCAAGAAAATTATTCGAACAATTCATAATCACATCTGATTTGGATAGCTGTTCCCTTACCTATTAAAAACCTATCAAATATAACTCTACGATGATCTACAACTTCCAGTATTGAGGATGGAAAAAAGGTATCATGAATTCATACCGGCATTCAACTAGTTTGGTTAGTAACCTAATATATTTGTGTTGCTGAACTTTTTGAGAACACTAAATTTCATGATACCTAACCTTGAATCCTAAACTTTTCAACTAACACAGAAAAGAAGCATCACATGTTCCTCCCAATTAGCATCTATTTCTGACTCTTTATATGAGCCTTTGGACTAAAGCTTGATGTTAAATTTATAGAGTGGAGCTGCCCACTGTGAGCAGAATTGCTTATAAAGTTCTCCAATAACAACAAGGACTTTTGGCATCTCATTTAAAAAATCCACTTCAAATTAGAGATGAGCTGTTAAAGCCCCTGGTTTTCTGTGGTTCAGATAAATTTCTAAGTCAAGGAAGAAATCTATTTATGCTATACCAGTCCCCAGAGGTCCATATAAATATCTCCTCTTCTCCAAATATCTTTCTTTTTCTTTTTTCTTTTTGACAATGGTATCTAGCAAAAGAAAACCAGAGATATACACATATTCCATTTACCTCTCTTATTTTATTTGCCTGGTTCACTAATAATCAATATAAAGAGACACAGAAACTGGGAGTACTGATTGTCTATTTCATTTTAATTTTTCTAATGATAATTGGTATTCAAGTTAAAGGATGGAAAATCATTCCTGATTTTGGGGCACATTTAGAGAATCAATTTGAAGAGTCTAATAATACACTTTCAAACGATCCCATATTCTAGCCAAAGAGATTTAAAGGAAGATATCAATATTGTTCTCCAGTGAGTTCACAGTGACAAGATAAGGGGCCAGGTTTGATGGCAGCCTATAAAAATAAGGTATATTTGAAAGCAAGAAGAACATATACACCTGGAAGATTAAAAGAACCATCTCATGCTCGCAAAGATATAATCTGAATAGATAATGTACTTTTGCAACAATGTCATTTAAGTCTGTGGTGTTGTTTTTATTCGTTGATATCAATAACAATAAGTTTAACTTAATACACTATGTATGGAGCTACTCAATAAGTTGTTTATCTTTATAAATTTGTCAACTGGCAACAGAATTATTATATATATTGGGTCCAGATGCATGACAACATTTGCATTTAAATATAAAACCTGATCAAAAGATGTGTGTGCGGGGAGGACATTACTGCATATTTTAGATGCTGAACTGTATGATAGAAACAAGTTCCTCATATGTGATTGTTCTTTCAGATAGTCCTCCAGTTATGACCACAATTGAGCCTAAAATGTGTGAAAATAAGTGAAAGATTTAAAAAGTGAGTTTTGTCCCATATTATGACCTTTCTTGCCATAGTTGTTAAGTGAATCACTGTTAAATTAGTAACACATTAAGTGAATTTGACTTCCCCATTGACTTTGCTCGTCAGAAGGTTGCAAAAGTTGATCACATGACTCCAGGACAATGCAACCATCATAAATATAAAACAGTTGCTAAGCATCTGAATTTTGATAATGTGACCATGGGAATACTGCAATGGTCGTAAGTGTGAAAAATGGGTATAAGTCACCTTTTTTTCAGTGCCACTGTAACTTTGAACAGTCACTAAATGAATTGTTGTAAGTCAAGGGCTAGCTGTATTTCACTAATCTTAAAAAAATTCAACCAATATTAGTAGCAGGAAAGAAAACAAGGATTGAAAAAGAAGCACTATAAAATTTGGACTGATTGGAAATAAATTCTAGACTCTTAAGATACTATCATTCATCTTGAAAACTATTAAGAGAGCAAAATAGGACTTATAACATGTTCCTCTATGACAGGGTACTCACTCCATCTGTGTGTCTCCGTGTGTCTCTGTTGTCTGTCTGCCTGTCTATGTATCTATCATCTCTATCTCTCTATGTCTACTGTCTGTCTGTCTGTCTGTTTGTCTATCTATCTATCTTTCTCCATCTGTCTGTTTGTCTGTCTAGCTATCTAGTTATTTATCAACTTTATTTGCCATCCATCTCGCAGTTCAAGGTGATTCTGAGTGGCAGAGCAAAACAAAACACACAAACATCCCATATTTATAAATATAAAATCAGATTAAATTACAAAAATCCAAACAAACTCAAAAAGAAGGATTTGGAGAAATGAAAGTGCCTTCACAATCAGAGCACAAACCACCTCCACCCAACGGATAATGTATGCATGAAGAAGGAAAGAAAAAATAAATAAGGCACACTGTTCTACAGTACATATCAATAATAAATTAACACTTGAATCCCAAGGGCACAAAATGTCTCAAGGAAATATGTCTGCATATGTGTGGATTTTAAAAATCTGCCATGACTTAGAAACCTGATAGAAGCATATAGTTTGAAAGGTCTTCAAATACAATAATTAAGCTTTCAAGCAGAAAAAACCTCTACCTTATGTTACCATAAGTCATCATGCAGCCTTCTAAAAATATTCTGTAGTTGCCAGAGCTTCAATAAACCATTTGCTCCTTAATTTTGTTTTTTTTTTAAAAAGACCCTGCTTGTGACAGATCCTTCTTTTGGAGGCGCAACTAATGTACATATTGATGTCTCTTTGTGCCTGGCTAAGATATTTTTCTTCCCCTAGGTATTTTTATAGTCAGTTTCTAAACAAAAATATTTTAAGTTCTATGTTATACTGACATGGTAGCTTCTATACATTTTTTATTCTTCCTGGATTCCTTAATAATTTATTTTATGGTTTTTATTCTACATTTTTAATATTTTAAGTAACTGTTTAGAAATTCCACATATTAGATGAATTAAAATTATATAGAATGGATAGAATATGGATGAATAGATAGATTATTGAAGGCAAAATAAAGTAGGTAGGCAAGCGGATAATTGTAGAAAAGCACAAAGGATCAAATGTTAGCAGAGGATACACTAGTTGCAAAGGTCTGGATCTATAAGAATTTCATGGATTTTTCTCTGTCCTGGACTGAAGCTTTGTGGTGTTATTTTCTAAAACACCAATGCATATTATGCACAACCCACATTTCTAGCCAAAACAGGACTACTTATTAAGATTAAGTAAAAAATGGCTTTAGGGAAAAATATTTTTACCATGGGAAAGGAATAACTGAAGTAATGACGATATTACACAGTATGTTTGTGTATGACTTAAGGCATAAGACAAGTCCACTGTTGGATACAGAAGCTGATGGGGTGACCAGTCACTCCTACTCATTCCAAAGCTCAGATTCTGTGATAAATTGGTCGATAAACTGAATCTTTCATTTTCTCATGTTTTTTTTTTTTAAAACAAATTTTATTAATTTTACAAAAAAAAACAATACACAATCCAGGCATAACAACTTGAAGAATCTTTTCTAAAAAAATAATAATAATAATTAAAGAAGAAAGCCAATAGAATATAACTCCAAATTGTAATATCAATATTTACATTATCTATTTAACTTCATATCTTATCCAAACTTCTCCTTTTATTATATTTCTTGCTTATTAAAATTTTATTGCCTTTCATAAACATACAAAACACAAAACATAAACAAAACTAAAACATCTTTTCTGAAGGCTGCCTGATCCCGGGTTGAAACTCTTCACACAGACACAAATTCAAACATCATATTCACTTTATATATCCTTCCATATCTTATTATCATTTTCTTTTTTATATATATAAACCAATTTTATCAGTTTTACAAAAACAGTGCATAAACAATCAAGGCATAACAGCTTATAAATTCTTTCCTAAAAAAATAATAATAATTAAAGAACAAACCAATACTTTATCTATTTAACTTCATATCTTATTCCAGCTTCTCCTTTTCATCCAAATTATTTCTTATTGATTAAAATGTTATTGCCTTTTATTAATATACAAAACAAAAAACAAAAAAAAACCTTTATATATCCTTCCAAATCTTATTTCCATTTTCAATAATATTCTTTGTCTGTTCTATTTCCAACTATCCATTCATCTTTTTTCTTTTACTATACTTCTCCTATACACTAACTGGAGTGACACCTTTAACTCATTACCCTAACTTAAAAGTACTTCATATAACAATTTTTCTTGGGATTCTGTTTAAAAGATTCTAAAATTACACAATAAATTTTATACTCTAAATACACATATAAAAAACACAATCTTATGTACCCTCCAGAATCCCTCTTTTATCCTAAATTAAATTCACCCATTGTCTCTGAATAAACTTTTTTTCTTTAGATCTTGCTTCCCCTCATTGAGGCTTCTCCTCCCCCCCTTTCTCTCTTGCTTATTCTTCTCCTTGCCCTTTTTACCCCTTTGTCTTTCCTCCTCCCTTTTCTTACTCCCTTTCCTTTGCTTCCTAACCTTGCCTCCACCTTTCCGCTCATTTTTCTCTTCTTTGGTTGTTTTTATAATTCTTAAAATCCCCTTTTCCTTATCCTTTTTCTCCTCCTCCCCGGAAAGAACCCATTGTTCATCAAAGATGGCTTCTTCTTCTTCTTTGTCCCAGTCCTTCTGCTGCGTAGTCAACTTTTCATAAGTACATAACGCCATTTCTAAGAATTAAAACAAACTGCCCAAAGTATCTTCTTTTTTATATTTTTGATATTCAGTCTTTAGTTCATCCACAAGCGATGCCATCATGAAAAAAGAAACTTTTCCCAAAACAACCACAAATATTTTTAATCAAGAATAATTCAAAAAAAAAAAAAATTCCAAAAATTAATACTTTTCTTCCTTCTTCTCTTTCTCTTTCTGGGGTTAATGTTTAATCAAAGAGGTCCAATTACCATATATCTTTCTTTGGGATTCTAGGCAATCTCCTCCTTTTTCAGCTTCTGCTCCAATTTTTTTTCCTCTCCCTTCCCACTTGCAATATCAATTTTAAATAATCAGAAATCCATACCTCCAACAAGGGTTTTCCAATTTCTTAAGTTTTTCAATGTCCAAAAATCCTTTTGTCCCTTAGCTTCAACTCTCAAAACAATTCACTTTCAATGTCCAGTATATCCAAACACATCTGCTGTTTCCATGGGGTGGGAGAGTGAAGAAAAAAAAAAGTTCCCTTTAACAGCTTCTCCGCCGCTTTCGATCTTCTTAGGGATACAATGTATCCTCCAGCAATTCAGACAGCTCAGTTCCAGCCAATTTGCAAGATGTTACTTGACCCGGCTCAGACAGCACTTTCACTCCTTACTTCCTCCAGCGCAATCTTACCCGGTTGCTGGCTTCTTCGTGGTGGCCATTGCTGACCGCCGCTCCACCGCCTTGGGAAAAAGGGGTTTTTCCAGAGGGGGAGGGGGTCTGCGACACCCCCAACCCCCTGTCCGACTCCCCTCTCTCTTCAGCTGTCGCTACAAGGCAGCCATATCCCCCTGACCCATCTGGATCGGGGGTACCTCGGCGGCTAGCACAGCAGGAATCGTGAGCTGTCGCGAATTCCTGCTGCCCCGAAGCCACGCGAAACCGGAAACCCATTTTCTCATGTTTTAATAGCTTCACTATTTGAACTGCAAAAAACAAAATGTAAACAAAATGCAAAACAAGTATACACTATAAAAATCTGAACAAATACTATAAACCATACAACACACACATACACACACACTCATACAGGATGACTTTGAAGCCATTTACATCAAGCCTAGCCATCAATATAGGTCATAAATATCACAATGTCCTGAATTCTAACATGGATCCCATACCAGATCCAAGTATTTATATTTCTCCCAACCACATAAAAATCTCCTATGACTGCCTAAAACTTAGTAGTACATCAAGTCATGATGTATAGTGCAAAGGTCAACTTTGCCTATCGTAATTGGACTAACTGGGCATCACAATAAGGCTGACAGCTTGAATTTAAATTAGTGATGATAAAAGAAGAAAAATGTTTTTACCCTTCAGATACAACAGTGTACTCTTTCATAAGATATTTGACAGAAGTATTAGAGAGAGTTTCCTATGCCCCTTTCTCCTTCATCATGCTTTGGCTGTCTCATAGTCCTTGGGATTTTATTAAACCACTTTTTAATCTCTTTACCATTGTGTGTAAAATCTCTGTGTTCTGATGCCTCCACAGAATGAGCAAGCTACCCAGATTTTTTTTTTTACTAGTTCATAATGCAGTTTCCCTAGAAGCAGTCCTGTTTCATTGTTCCTGCAGCATGACCTCTGCAATTGACTTACTGGTCTCAAATTTCTCCTCAAGGTGGCTATTTTTATAAATAAAACATCTGAAAGAAATAAAGTGAATATTAATACTTCTTCTCTCTTCTTATAAAGATGTGTAGAGGCTGTATATACTAAAAGTTACCATGTTGAGCCTTGATGCTATGCTTTTTGCAAAAGAAAATGAAATACAAAGAGATTGATCCAGAATTTATATTATATTTAGGGTATTCCAATAGGACCAGGGAGATCCAAATTTAAATCCATACTTTACCAAAGAAGCTCACTAAGTGATTTCAAACCAAATATGCTCCTAGATCAGAATGATCCAAAGCGATGTTACTGATTCTCAAGGGTTGATGGGACTATTGAAAGAGTTGATTTTATTACTAATAGTGGTAATGTTTTTTTTTAAATATTATTTGCATCTAACTTATGTTTGGAATCAGTGAACAATTTGTAGCTTCATGAAAGGGATTATGAAGTGAAAAGTTTTGGGATGCCTGTCCGAACCTAACTTAACCTAACCTAACCTAACCTAACCTAACCTAACCTAACCTAACCTAACCTAACCTAACCTAACCTAACCTAACCTAACTTAACTTAACCTAACCTAACTTAACCTAACCTAACCTAACCTTATGAAAGGGATTATGAAGTGAAAAGTTTTGGGATGCTTGTCTGAACCTAACCTAACCTAACCTCAACTAACTTAACTTAACCTAACCTAGTATTGTATAAGTAAATTTGAATGAGTAATATCACATAACCTGACATGTAGTTTTAAGAAAAAAGGTGTGTTCTATTTCCAGGTCTACACAGAAAAAGTGATTACATGGAAGCTGACTCTTATTTCAGTACTGGTGAAACAACAGCTTTCTCCATTGCAGCTGAAGACAAGCTTTGTGATATTCACAGTCCTATCCTCTTATATCTTGCTAGCAAGATCCATCCTTTCCCCCAGTACTTGCCACTGACAGCAGATTCCATTCATTTATTGTCCTGCTTAACTGATCTTGTCTGAATGTTTTTTAAAAGGCAAAGATAGAGATAGGTAAGTTGACTAGATTATCCTCTATTAGAGTTTCAGATATCAGCTGGTGTCCTGGACAGCTTAAAATATTGGCCCATTTAAATAAATATTAATTCAATACATAACCCAACAATTACTTAGTTTCATCTCAGCCACTGAACAAAAAACAACTGTCACAAAGAACAAGCTGTTATTAAGAATGAAGTAAGTCTGTTGCATTTAGAGCAAAACCAGACAATTTTCCAGTTTGTGACATGAAAAAATCATATTGAGAAATAATGCCTACTGGATAAGGGATATGTAATTCTTCTGAAAAAAATTTAAATTTATTTTTAATTTTAATTATGAGAATACAACACAATACATCCAACTTGTCCTTGTTATACATATATACATTTTACTTCATCATTTGTAATCTCCTTATTTAATATATTAATTACTAATTAATCTAATAATAACTACCAATATTTTGACCTTGTCTTCTACTAAATAACCATCTGTAAAATTTATTCCATGTTTTATAATATTTAGACTCTCCTTTGTCTTTTATTTCTAAAGTTAACCTATTTGATTCTGCACATGCCATAATTTTTCTTATTATTTCTGTTTCTGGAGGTATGATTTCATTTTTTCAATATTGTGCATGTAATATTCTAGCCGCCGTCAATTCATGTACTATTAAATACATTATTTCCTTCTTAATTTTTTTTGATATTATTCAAAGAAGAAAAAATTTCACTTTAAATGAAATACACTTTCCCGCCATTTGTGCTATCCATGTTTGAATCAGTCTCCATATTTTTTTTTTTTTTGCAGCATTGCAAGTCCTTCACATATGAAAAAAACGTGCCTGAAACATCTTTACACTTTCCAACAATTTGGAGATACATTTGTAAATTTTAGAAAGCCACCTGTAAAACATCTTGTTAAGATTTTCTTTATAAGCCGTAGCCAATATTATTTTCTTATTTGTGGTCCAATTTTTTGCCATTTAGCCAATTCAATATTATAACCAATTTTTTTTTGCCCATACCACCATTGTTTCTTTAACATATTCTCCCTCAAGTCTGTATTCTAATAAATATCTATACAATATTTTTATTAATTTAACATTTGTCTCTAACAATAGCTTATACAGAGTTGTTAATTCTTTATTAATACCCCATGTTTTTCTGTCTTGTGTGTATATTGATTGTATTTGTAAATAAGACCACCATTTTATATTTACCCCTTGTGCTACTAGTTCTAATCTAGTTTTCAGTACTTCTTGTTCATTCAGTATATCTCTGTTAGTTACTATTTTCTCCATATATTTCAAGTGTGGGTGTACAAATGTTTCTAGTGTGGAAAGCCAAATTTTCATGTAATGTTGATATTTGATTTTGTTCCAAACTGTTAACAGTGCCTGTCTTAAGTAGTCTCTCTGGAAATAGTTATGTGCTATATCTTTCCTGTACCATAAGAAGGCGTGCCAGCCTATTTGAATATCATGATCCTCTAGTTTTAACAATCTTTTACTCCTCAACATAATCCATTCTTTTATCCATGGTAGAGTTGCTGCATAATAATATAACTCCCATTCAGGCAAGCCAAATTCTCCTTTTTCTTTCATGTCTTGCATCACTCTGCTTAATTCTTGGTCTCTTATCCTGCCATATAAATTTTGACATTAGTTAGTTTAGATTCTTGAAGAAGCCTTTCTCTAGTTTAATATGAATATTTTGAAATAAAAAAAGTATTTTTGGTAATATATTCATTTTTATAACAGTCATCCTGCCTAATAGAGAAAGTTGTAGATTCTTCCATCTTTCTAGATCCTTTTTAATTTGGATTATTAATTTAGTATAATTATATTCTCTAAGAATTGTGCACCTAGCCATTAATAATATATCTAAATATTTCACTTTCTTCACAATTTGAATGTCCATTTCTTTTGTTAGTTCCTCTTTTAGTTTGTCATATTCTTTACGAACATTTTAGTTTTTATCTCGTTTATTTTTAGTCCCGCTACTTTACCATATTCTGTCAGTTCTGACTTTTTTTTTCCAAATGACTCATCTTAGTTGCTCAAGGATGATTAATATTTTGTATTACTATTATAGGCATCATATTATATGCCAAAATTATAGGTATATATTATATGGGCTTGAACTTTACTCCATCTATGAAGAAAGGGACAACCAATCACAAGATTTCTGCAAAGAAAATTGCTATTCATGATACTTATAAATACATGAATTCCATTCGGACAAAGATACTGTAATGCTTATTATTTTTTAAAGATTGGGTGTGCTGTCAGAATCCTGTTTCTGTTAGATGACACAAATGTATATGTGGAAATGAAAAAGATATTATAGAAAACAAATGACTGGTCATTCAGAGGTCAAGAATGAATCAGAATGGTGAATATAGTGGAATATCTCCTTAAGAAAAGGTCTGTTTGTTTCAAATAAATATGAAACAAATGTATTTTATCTTTCTAGGTCATCCAACTCAAAATAACCAAACAAGGAGACTGGACAAGGTTAAAAAAAATAAGCAATGTAATAATAAAAGCAAAGCATCCATTAAATCAAGGCCACTCTTACATATCCTTTTCTAGTTTAAAGGAACCCATCCATCCATCATAAATCAAAACACGAGGGAACAGCCAGATTTTAAAATTGGGATTGGATGAGTAGGAAAACAAATGAATCTACATTGGAATAATGATCTAAAAGGCAGGTGTGGCAGAGGATAAAGGAACAAATATTTGAAAACATGATCAATTGGGTTGTTTAGTGAAAGTTATGAGGGTTCTGAACATAGGAAGGTCTGAACATGGAACAGGCCACTATTGGGTATTGTCAAAATGGATCATGGGAAAAACTGACATGAAAGAATAGGAAACAAGAGAAAAAAGAATGAAAGCAGAATGATTGCTGTTAGAGAAAATATGAGTCTCGAATAAGAAAGAATTAGCAGATACATTAACTTTCCAACAAATAAATAGAACGTGGATGTGAAGAAAGTACTAAAGAATTAAGTGAAGGCAGAATGATTAAAGGAATAAAACCTATTGGTTCTGTATGAAAAGATATTACAAAATAGATTAATTTTCTAAGACTGAATAGAAGGTGGATGTAAAAAAAACAACCCTAAAGAATTAGGTTATACAGTATAATGAAATTGTGAGGAGTTAACATTAATGCAAACTATGAATAAAGATATTTGATGGAATGATGAAATAGCAGTGTATAAGAAAAGATCCATTTATTGCTGCAAACATTAAGATGAAAATATGGGACTTCCGGTTTGAAGGGCTTCGGCGGCAGGCAGGAATCTGTGATCGTGCGTGGTTTCTGCCTGGGCTCGCCGCTGGAGAGCTCCGAGCCGGCTGGCTTCAGGGCTAAGCCACCCCGTAGAGGTGGTGAAGAGGGGGGAAATCGCCAGCAGGGTCAAGGAGAGCCACATCTCTCCTCCTCAGCTGGCCAAACTCCCTTTCCCAAAGGTGGTAGGAGCAGTGGTCAGAAATGGCCACCTCAAAGAAGCACTCAACCAGAAAAGAAAGTGCAGGAGGAAGATAAGAAGTGAAAGTTTTGGCTGACTGGGTTAAAAAGCAACAACTAAGGTACCCTGCAATTTAAATTTTATAAAAGATAACATCGCTCCCAAAAGAAGAGTCGGAGGCAGAGAAAGAAAGTGAAAAGGGAAAGGTTTTTTTTTTCTTCTCTCTCCTTCCTTACATTGACAACTAAGAGATCTGAATAAGAAAAACCCGCTTTGGCATCAATAGGCAATTAAGCTGAAAATATAATTAAATGATAAAGGGATAATAAAGATTTTTGGACACTAAAATTTTTTTTTTCCTATAAGCAGGAAGGGAGAGGAAAAGAATAAGGGCAGGATCCGGAGGGAGGAGGCTGCCTGGACTTCAAAAGAATCTAAAGTAAAATCTCAATAAGACTTCTAAAAGATACATTTTAACTGGAACTTTGCAACTAAATAGTAACCCCAGGAAGAGAAAGTGAAAAAAGAAGAAAGTGTAAAAACAAACAGCTTGTATGTATTTGGATTGCTTGGTGACTTTTGCATTTTTGGTTATTATATTTGAATGACTAAAAACAATTGGGTGGTTATTTAAAAAATTACTACAATGGCATAACTTCTGGATGAATTGCAAATGGAACTTAAAAAGTACAAAGAAGGTGCACAAGAAGGGAAGGGCTCTTTTGGCTTCATTTTTCAATTCTTAGAAATGGAGATCTGTAACTACAAGAAATAACAAGAAAAGACTGTGCAACAAGAAGATTGGAACAAAGAAGAAGCCATCTTTAGTGAACAAGTAACTCTATATGGGGAAGAAAGGGGAAATGGGGGGGGGGGGAAGAGAATGAAGAATTTAAGACTTTAAAAAACAGCCAAAAAAGGGAAAAATAATTTGAAAAGTGGATGTAATGTTGGAAAGCAACAGAAAAGAGGAATACAGAAGAGGGAAATGGAGGTGGAGAGATGGGGGGGGGAAAGGGGAGAGAGAAGAAGAGAGGGAAGAAGGAAAGGAAGAGAAGTTACAAAGTTTTGGAACAAGATGTAAAGAAAAAGGACCTATTTAGAGATAATGGGTGAAAATTTAATTGAAAAAGGGATTCTGTGAAGGTACATAAGATTGTATTGTTATATTTGTAATAAAAATAATGTTAGAAAACTGGAAACAACATATGATTAAAAAGAGGGATAAAATAGTTAGTGTAATTTAGTGAAATATTTGTGAATAAAATAAATGAAATAAAATAAATGAGAAAGTTTAATTAGGGAGGAACGGGAACATTTTAATTAGTCAATGTTTTATAAAACATAAGTGAAGGGGGGGGGGAATTAACTATGGAAAGTTTATAATTGTTTCCATAGAAGTATGATATTTATTTGAAAAGTAATGTGCAAAATGTTAAGATTTAAATGAATATTAATATTAATGATAGAATTGAATTGGTATGGATTGTTGTTTTAATTATATTATACATTTATATTTTTTTCTTTTTTCAAGAATACAGTGTGTAGTTTTAGAATGTACCAAGCAGAATCCGAATGGAAGTTATGTATTATATTAAGTGTTATAATTTTAGGGGAAAAATATAAAGGCGCCATACTCCAATCAGTGATTACAGGAGAAATTTTGTTTAATGAGAAAAGATAGTAGTCAGTTGAAACAGAACAGACAAAGAATATAAGTATAATGATTTGAATTGAGATGAAATAAATAAAACAAAATTAAGAAAGTTAAAAGAGGGCAGAAGCTATATAGAAAATGTAGAATAGTAATAAGATATGGAATGGAATATAAAAATGAGCATGAACTTGGATTTGTGTCTGTACAAAGAGATGTAACCCGGGATTATACTGCTTTCAAAAAAGATGTTTTATGTTTTTATGTTTTGTTTGTTTATGTTTGTTTTTAAAAACCAATAAAATTTACACACAAAAAAGATGAAAATATGATAGTTATAATATATATAAAGAGAAAAAGAATATTAAAAATGTGGTCATAAATAGCCACAGTTAAAAGAGTCAGATAAAATGCTAATAATTTTGAGGGAAATTAAAATGTTTTTGAAGAAATCATGAACAACATTAAATAAACATAATGAATGGAATTCTTAGGATTCAGTCTAAATCTGTAGATTCAGAAGCTGAGATCCTGATGAGGCTGAGCAACAGGAACTTCCAGAGGGAACATGGACTGTTCCTATTGGCTGACACCATTTGACAGTTGACTATAAAAGGGAGCTGTCAAATGGCATCAGCTGTTCCCCGCCAGCTGGCTGCCTTGTTAGCACAGCATTCGCGGCAACCCTTAATTGTTTCAATAAAGTTAAAAGCTGAAGTTTGCTCCATGTTCGCCTCAGTTATTCTGCCTCTCCACTACACTGGCGTCAAGGGTGGGATACATATAAGAGGCAACTGAGCAAAGAATCGCTGAGCGAAGTCATTACAAAAAGAGCCGAAGCCACTACCGAGCTGTATGTCACTTTAAGAGCTTACTGTCACTATTCGCAAGCAATGAATTTCAACTTTCCTCAGAAGAACTGACACCGCTGAGACAATATGACTTCAAACCCTGCGTTCCTGCCTTTCAGACCGACAGAAGAGACATGGGAGTCCTACAGAAACCGATTCAACTGTTTCCTAGATGCCATAGACCTTGCTGACATTTCCAACCATAGGAAAATATCTTACTTTTTACGTTTTTGAGGAGCCACAGTGTTTGACACTGCTACAGCATTGCTGGTTCCACGTTCAATTAAGACTGTTCCATGGGAAGAATTGCAGGAAATTCTTTCTAACCATTATTCCCCTAAGCCCTCCTGAATTGCCAGGCATCACGCTTTTAGGAGACGGACCCAGGCTGAGGGAGAGACTATTAGTGGGTATATGGTAGCTTTATGAACAGCTACCTTGCACTGTGGGTTTAGAGACAATCTGGAGGACACGTTATTAGACCAACTAGTTTGTGGAGTCCGGGACTTAAGGCTACAAAGGTGCCTATTAGCTAAAGAGGATTTGACCCTAAAATTAGCAATAGAGTAATATCAACCTACAGAGCACTTTCAGCAGCAGAAATTCATGGAAATTCAGTCAGTCAGAACAGCTCAGCCATTCATTACGATGAAGGCTCCACAGAAGAAGGCTCTGAAGAAACTAGTGATGTAAATTGCCTCAGGCAGCCCAAAACCAGTCAGAGGGAAAACAGGTCAGATCCCAATCAACCTCCACAATTTCAACCCATCTGTCTAAGCAGGGGAGGAAATCATCTCAGGGCATCCTGCAAGTTCAGGAATGCCATTTGCCTAAAATGCCAGAAAAAGGGTCATTTAGCCAGGATCTGTCAGGCAGGAAAGACTTTTGCCCAACCACAGAAACCTCAGAATTTTCAAAAACAAATTGAAGACTGTTTCACCTGCTACCAAGCGAAGCTGACAAAGGCTCTAACAAAAGCAGTGTTATTGTTTCTTTAGAAGGGAAACCTTGCAGGATGGAGGTAGACACCAGCTCAGCACTGTCCATCATCTTGTGGAGCACCTTGAAAAAACTGCTTCCCAGGATGGCAAAGAAGAGGCTTCAAGGCTGCAACTTAACCCTACGTGTCTACCAAGGCAGAACCATCCCAGTCATCAGAAAAGGCAAGTTTTTTTATTCAATTTCAAAATTTTAACGGTCACTTGCCTTTAGTAGTAGTGGATGGTGCCTTCCCAAGCCTGTTGGGGTTAGACTGGTTCCCTGCCCTTGGCCTTCATATAGGCGGAATCCACTCTATTGCAAATTCAGAGGTGGACGCTTTGTTCAATGACTATGCTGATATGTTCAGCGAAGGCCTAGGCTGTTATTTGGGAACCCCAATATCTTTCAATTTGGACCCTCTAGCAGTCCCAATTTGTTTAAAGCCTCAAATAGTACATTTTGCAATCTGCCCTAAGCTGGACAAGGAACTAGACAAATTAATTAAACAGGGCATATTAGAGCCTGTGGTCTTCGCAAAATGGGAAACCCCAAAAGTGACATCCCTGAAGAAAGATGGCAGTTTAAGAATTTGCGCTGATTACAAGTGCTCATTAAACAAATATTTATAAATCAGCACTTATCCAATCCCAATTATTCAGCACCTGCTGCATTCTTTTGAGCCAGGCATGGATGCTCAGATTACTAGCTGGTTGAATGCTTGTCAGCCATGCCAGGCCACCAGACCTTCTCCACCAGCATCCTCTCCAGGAATGTGGGAAGATTCAGAGACCCCCTGGTCTAGGGTGCATATTGATCTGGCTGGCCATTTTCATGGACGAACATTCTTAGTGATGGTTGATTCTTTTTCTAAATGGGTAGAGCTGACTTTAATGACCACCACAACTTCAGAAGCTGTCATTAAGTCCCTGATGAGAATATTTGCCACCCATGGCCTCCCAGACACCAGACACTTCAAATTCTTTTTAGCTTTTAATCCAACTGGTAGAATAGCCAATTATAATCCAAAATGGAAAAATCCAATAGTAAAAAGCCGAAAACCAAAGAAGAAAAAGGAGAAAAAGAAGAAGAAAAATCTTCAGGTTCTTCTAGACCCTAATCCAATTACGAAGTAGTCCACCATAAAAAAATGAAAAATAGAAAGAAAGAAAAAAACCCAAAAATAATAATATTGATTAAGAAGAAAAAGAACAAAAATAAAGAAAAGAAGAAATTCCTTCAGGTTCTTCACACCTTAATCCAATTGGAAAGTCTCAATAATCAAAAAGAAAAAACAGAGTGGTCCAAAAACATGGATAGAAAAAGCAAAAGTATCCCAGTAAAGATAAGGAGAAAAAAAGAAAAATAAAGAAAAAGCTCTTTGAAATAAAAAGCAAAAATAAGAATATTACTAGAATTAAAATTTACAAAGAGGCTGGTAAATAGGAGTATCACAAGTAAAAGAAAAAAAAATAAGAAAGCACACTGCACTTTATTCAGTTGTCCAAGGCTCTTATTATGACTCTCTCCTCCACTAGCTTCAAAGCCAAGCCTCAAGTGTTAAAATATTGATAAGAGTCCAGGAGAACACCTGTAATAATATTTTGCTGTGCTCTCCCTCTATCTTATCACAGTTGGATTAAAAGCTAAAAAGAATTTGAAGCTTTTGAAGCATTAAAATGAGCAGGAAACCAATATCATCTGGCGTTTCTACTTCTACCTCTGCCTCCCCACCAACTGGAGGACAACGTTTAATTCAGACAATGTTGAAGCAAGATAAAGAACAAGAAAAAGTGACTTTACAGATGATTATGCAAGGAATTTAAGATCTCAAGATAAAAACAGACACTATTGAACAAAGAATAGAGAAGACTGATGAAAAAGTGGAAAATATTAAACAAATGATGGTGAAGTATAAGGAGAGATTCCCAAAAATTGAGGAAGAAGGTAAACAAAGAGAGGAGAAAATTGGAATATTGACAATAGATTAACAGTGGTTGAACAAGATAAAAATGGGATGTTGAGGTGGGAGATGGAAAGGTCAGAATTTTATCTTAGATTTCAAAATATAGAAGAAGAAAAAGGACAAAATTTGGCTGCGATAATGATAGAAATTTTGGCGGATGCTTTGGAAATTACAGAGGAAAAGATGATGGATGGAGTAGATGAGGTATATCGAGTTTATACAAGATATGTGATGAGAAATAAATTACCAAGGGAAGTCCATATTAGATTTACCAAAAAATCAATTAAAACACAAATACTACAATTGGTAAGAGAGAAGACATTGAAATACAAAGGCAAAAAGATTGTGGTTTTAAAACAAATACCCAGAAGAGTGAGAGAGATGAGAAGAGAATATCGATTTCTGACCAAAACATTATTGGAAAACGAAGTGAATTATAGATAGCTGATTCCAGAAGGATTAATGTTTACGTGGCAAGAGCGGAAACATAGAATTGATTCAATTGAGAAAGCAGAACTTTTCCATGCAGAATTTTTTGGAAGGAGAGAAGAGGAGGCAGAGAAAGAGGTCTCATTAATTGAGTTTCAAGAGGAACAACTGGAGACTGAAAAATAGAAAGGTGCAGTAGGTGGACAGGTGGATAGTAAAAGACAGCGTGAAGTGAGATCCACGAGAGCTGTTAGACCTAAATATAAAGCATAATCATAGAAGAAAAAAAACTGATTACAATGAATATAAATGGACTCAATTCAGCTGTTAAAAGAAGGAAAACCTTTCATAAACTAGAGAAATTAAAATTTGATATAATTTGTCTACAAAAAGTTCATATTAAAAAACAACATGAACAATTGTTAATACAGCCAAAATTAGGGAAAATATTTACTTCTTTGACTCAATGTAAGAAAAGAGGAGTGGTTCTATACATTAAAGAGGCTATCCCAGCAAAACTGATCTACATGGATGAAGACGGAAGAGTATTATTGGTGGAAATAATAGACAATAACATAAAAATACTCTTGATTGCAATTTATGCTCTGAATGATAAACAAGAAGAGTTTTATAAAAAAAACTACACATGAAAATAATTGGACTGGACTATGTTAATATAATTATGATGGGAGACTTCAATGGAATTGTGGACAATAAATTGGACTATATAGCAACAACAACAAAGCAAAATAGAAAGACTCTCCCTAAATCTTTTTTTAAAATGACAGATGAACTAACTTTAAAAGATATTTGGAGAGAAAGAAATGTTTTGCTAAACAATATACTTTTTATTCAAATAGACATTTATCATGGTCCAGATTAGATATGATTTGGATCTCAACAGAATTAATATCTAATATCCAAGAAACAAATATTGAAATAAGTATTTGGGCAGATCACAGCCCAATGACAATTAAATGGAAGGGACAAAATAAAAGATCGAGATGGACATTAAACTATACTATCTTAAAGGAAAAATATTTTATACAACGGATGGAGAAGGAACTGGCTTTTTTCTTTAGAGAAAATAAAAAAAAGATACTTCAACGCAGAATGTTTGGGATACAATGAAGGCATATGCTAGAGGTTTGATAATAGATTATACAAGAAAAAAGAATATTAGAAAAAGGCAAGCTTCTAAGGCCTTCGAAGATGAGTATAAAAGACTTGTAAAAGAATTACAGAAAATGCCACAGAAAAAAGATATTAAATTGAAGCTGGATGTAATTAAACATAAAATGGAATTAATAGAGAAAGAAGAATTGGCACAGAAAATTAGAAATTCTAAACAGAATTACTTTGAAGATGCAAATAAGCCAGGTAGATGGCTAGCATATAAATTGAGAAAGGAGAAGGAATCAAGAAAAATATTGAAGCTCATAGATGATCAAGGCCAAGTTTGTTATGGCAATAAGGAGAAAAAGGAAATTATTCGAGATTTCTATGGGCAACTATATAAACAAGAGAATATTGATGAGGAAAAAGTCAAACAGTATCTACAGAATGCTAACTTACCGAAGATACCTAAAGAGACTGAAGAAATGCTAGAAAACAATATAACAATGATGAAATTAAATGAAGCACTTAAGAAACAAAATAATGGGAAAACACCAGGTCCAGATGGGCTTCCGGCAGAATTCTATAAAACATTTCAAGAATCATTGAGCATCCCATTGTTAGAAGTTATGAATGAAGTTATGTCAAAGAAGATGATACCCAAAACATGGTCAGAGGCTTATATGACACTTACTCCAAAAGAAGAGGCTGACCCACTGCAAATTAAGAACTATAGACCTATTTCTTTATTGAATGCAGACTATAACATTTTTGCTTCAATTTTAGCAGAAAGACTTAAAAAACATTTAAATAATTTTATCCACCCAGATCAAAATGGATTTCTGCCAAAGAGACAAATCAGAGACAACATGAGAGTAATCTTGGATACTTTGGAAATACTATGAGGCTCATCCTGAAAAGCAAATGGCTTTGATATTCCTAGATGCTCAAAAGGCA
This sequence comes from Hydrophis major, assembly GCA_033807585.1. Lineage (NCBI taxonomy): Eukaryota > Metazoa > Chordata > Lepidosauria > Squamata > Elapidae > Hydrophis > Hydrophis major. Next base: position 112,194,672 of record CM066332.1, read on the forward strand.
TTTGATAACGTGAACTGGAGATTTATGTTATTACTATTGGAACAGATGGGTTTTGCCAGAAAATTTATTCAAGCAATAGAAGCCATATACAATAAACAGACAGCAAAGGTGATGATGGAGGGAGAATTTACAGACTTTATTAATATAAGAAAAGGCACAAGACAAGGATGTCCACTTTCTCCTTTGCTATTTGTGTTGACTTTGGAAGTGGTGAATAGAAATATTAGGGATGATAAAAGCATAAAAGGAATGAAAATTAAAAAGGAAGAATTCAAACTACAAGCTTTTGCTGATGACTTAGCTTTTATTCTGGAAGATCCGCGAGAAACAGCTCCAAAGTTATTGGAAAAGATAGAGACATATGGTGAGATGGCTGGTTTGAAAATAAATAAAGATAAAACAAAGATTTTGACAAAGAACATGCTACTGAGACAAAGAGAAGAACTGGCAGACCTGTTGAAAATCCAAGTTACGAATAAGGTTAAGTATCTGGGGATATATTTGACAGCAAGATGTAGCACATTAAAAGAGAATAATTATATTAAACTTAAACAACAGATAACTACAGACTTGAAGAAATGGGAAAACTTGCAATTGTCATTAATAGGGAGAATTTCAACAATTAAGATAAATATTTTACCCAGAATTCTATTTCTGTTTCAAACAATACCAATTAGGCTTGGAAAAGACTATTTTGAAGATTTAAATAAAATTATGTTGAAGTTTACATGGCAAGGTAAGAAAGCGAGAATAAAGCTAAAGCTTTTGCAAGATGCTAGAATTAGAGGAGGTTTTGGCCTGCCCAATTGGGAATTGTACTATCAAGCTGCAAGTTTGATGTGGGTCAAGGAATGGATAACATTAAGAAAGACTAGATTATTGACACTAGAAGGTCATGATTTGCTGTTGGGTTGGCATGCTTTTTTATGGTATAAGGGAACTAAAACACAGGGTTACTTTAGAAGACATTATATACGGGAGTCTTTGTGGTTAAACTGGGAGAAGATAAAAAGACAATGTTATTTGAAAATTCCAGTTTGGTTATCGACTGTTGAAGCATTTTCCTATCCTATAATTTATAAAAAGGAACAAACAGTTAGATATGGGGAACTATTGGATGAAAAGGGTGAACTTGAATCGATTCAAAATTTAGAGGAACAAGGTATAAAGATAAATTGGTTTTCATATGCGCAAATACATTCTATGATAAACAGACTGATCTAGATAAGATCTTGATGGGTACTGATGAGAAGGTGATTAAAAAATTATATGGTTATTTACTGGGAATTAAATTAGAGGAAGAACAAGTTAAAGAAACTATGATTGTTTGGGGGAAGAATTTTGGATATGGGATTGATTTAGAGAAATGGCAAAAATTGTGGTTTCAAAATTATAAAATGACAATGTCAACAGCATATAAAGAAAATTTGTATAAGATGTTTTACAGGTGGCACTTTCCCCCGACAAGAATAGCAAGAATGTTTAAGAACAAATCTGAAAAATGCTGGAAATGTCATCAGATACCTGGCTCATATTACCATATGTGGTGGACCTGTGAGGACGCTAAAAAATATTGGACTAAAATTCGCATGTGGTTGGAAAAAATGACAAAGAAACATATAGATTTGAAACCAGAGTTCTTTTTATTGGGAATCTTACCAGATACATACAATAAAGACTTGAAATATCTGATTGTAAATGTATTAACAGCGGCTAGGATTGTATTTGCTAAAAATTGGAAGAGGAGAAAATACCATCAGAGGAAGAAATTATTAAGAAAATATTGGAATGTGCTGAGATGAGTAGATTGACATTTGAAATTAGAGAGCAAGAGTATAAACAATTTTATGAAATTTGGGGTCTTTTTTATCAATGGCTAGATGACAAAATACGATAATAGAATATTTAGAATGTTAGACAGCAAGGAATATCTTTTTTTTTTTTTCGCCTTTGTTATATGACATTATATTTATAAAGTGTTTTTAGGATAGATTTGGTATGATTATATGATTTGTTATAGAATAAACTATTTAAAGTATTGTTATCTCAAAAAGCATGAATGATTAAAAGTATAGTCAAATGATTTTTTAATAGCAATATCAGGATATATAAGTTTGGATGGACAATATGAGTTGTTATGTAACATAACTGTAATTGAGACTACAAAATGAATGCACAAAACTGATGAACCAACCGACACACTGTATGTACATAAGAGAGTTGATGTTTTAATGTTTTGTTTGTCTTGTTTGTTTGTCGAAAATCAATAAAATTCTTTTCAAAAAAAAAAGTTTAATTTGCTTTCGGTTAGAGTTTTAGTTAAATTAGGCTATGTAGTTACCTTTAGGGGAGAAAACTGCATAATAGAAAGGGAAGGTAAATAAGTGACTGCAACTTTAAAAGGTGAATTGTATGTGTTAAAAGATAATCAATTAGAGGTGGCTGACACAGTGTATAATAACGTTAAACCTCATGATGAATGCATACATTTGTTACACAGACGTTTAGGGCATATAAATTTTAAAATGCTCAAGAAAACGGTTGAACTGTCTGAAGGTATAAAACTGAAGCCTTGCAGTAAGTACTTGCACTGCAATGCTTGCAGTCAAGAAAAGAGCAAGGTAATACCAGCAAATAGAATTAATGGATTTAAAACTAAAGAACCTCTAGAGATCGTATTTGCTGATATTATAGGTCCTAAAAAACCAAGTGTGGGAGGTGCTCGTTATATATTAAGTATAATGGATCATTATTCTAGATATGGTTTCTGTTATTTAATGAAGAGTAAAACGGAAACATATCAGAATTTCTTTAATTGGTTGAAGTTTGCAGAAAGAAAAACTAAAAGGAAACTAGTAACTCTTGTAACTGATAATGGTACGGAATTTATAAATAATAAATTCCAAAATAGACTGAAGATGGCAGGTGTTGAACATAAAATGTCTGCACTGTATAGGCCACAACATAATTCCTTTATAGAAAGACGAGGCCAAACAATACAGGCAATGGCTCGTACTATGTTGTCGGATTCAGGATTACCTTTGTGGGGAGAAGCAATAATGTGTGGTAATCATATATTGAATAATGTTGTTAACTCAACAACAGGTGAATTACCATTCACACGATGGCATGGTAGAAAACCTGACCTAAGCTACATGCACACATTTGGAGCAACAGCATTGGTGCATATTCCTACACAACTGAGACATAAGGGGCAGCATAGGGCTAAAAAGTTATTCTTTGTGAGTTATGAATCTAATGATAAATCATACAGATTCTGGGAAAAAGGTACATCTAGAGTTTACTGTAGTGCTAGTGCACAATTCCTTGAACATGTAGGATGGGAAAAACTGGAACAAGATTGAAGTAAGGAAGTAATCATAGAAACCTACAAAAGACCAAAACAACATATCAGTAATAAGAAGAATCCAATTAAAGAGGAAGTACAGGAAGAGCACATAGAACCAGAACAGGAAGAAATAGGTGAACAGGAAGAAATAGATAACCAGGAACAGATAATACATGAAAGTCCACCTGTAAGCCCTGTAATACCTAGACGTTCAACACATGAAACCCGACCACCTGACAGGTACCAAGCAAGTATAGTTTGCCAAGTTAGTAAAGTTCCAACTACTGTTGAAGAACTTAGAATGTATCCTGCAAAGGAACAAGAAAATTGGCATAGAGCAATGGAGAAGGAACTAAATTCATTGAAACAAATGGAAGTTTATGAAAATGTTAAATTACCTCCAGGTGAAAAGTCCATTGGCTGTAAATGGATATTTAAATTAAAAACAGGTAAAAATGGGACTGTTATCCATAAGGCAAGGTTGGTAGTTCAAGAATTTAATCAAACTGCATGTGATTATGATGAAGTATTTGCACTGAGTCTAAAAGCAACAACCTTGAGAGCAGCTTTAGTGTGGGCAGCTAAGAAGAACTATATCATAAATCACTTAGATGTAGAAACTGCTTATCTGCATGCACCATTGCAGCACACTATATACCTAAAGAAACCTGTAGGAATTAAGGATGATAAAACAAATAATGACTGTTCGAAGCTTAAAAAGAGTTCCTATGGATTAAAACAATCTGGTTACGAATGGAACCAATATATTGTTAAGGAGTTAAACAATATAGGATTTAAAGCAGGTTTAGCTGATCCATGTGTATTTAAGAAAGAGACAAATGGAACAGTGTCATTATTATTGTTGTTTACAGATGATATTGCCTTAATTACAAAAATTAATAATGAAGCTACTGAAATAATATCATTATAGGTAAGAGGATAAAATTAAAGCAATTAGGAGAGATAAAACAGTATCTAGAATTAATAAATAAAAAACAATAAATAAAACCAAAAGTGGCTATAAGATATATCAAGAAGATAAGATTTATCAATTACTAAAAAACATACAAGATGGAACTTTGTAAGCCGGCAAAAACTCCAATGAGTAAGGAATTTGGCCACACTGATGCTCAAAGTCCAAAATTCGATAAGACTATTTATCAATAGTTAATTGGTAGTTTATCATTCATTAGTAATTGGTCAAGGCCAGACATTGCCTATGGCATTAATCAATTGGCAAGATTCAACGCTGAACCCACTGAACAACACTGGCAAGCGACAAAGCGTATATTAAGATATCTTAAAAAGACAATGCACTATGCATTGTATTTGGAGCCAAAGGATGATCTGATTTTAAGTGCATATGCTGATGCAAGTTTTGCAACAGACATAAACACTAGGAAATCAACTTCAGGTACAGCTATACAACAGTATAGGAAAAGCACTGATTGGTTGGAGGTCAATTAGACAGCAACACATAAGTATGTCCACAATGGATACAGAATTTTCATGTCTATCTTTATTATGTACTGATTTAATTCTGTATAAACAGTTGTTATTAGATTTGGGAATAACTGTTAATGATTCCATTGTAGTTTATGAGGACAATCAAGCAGCCATACGGTTGGCTACAAATATTGCTGTGAAAACGAGATCTAAGCATACAGATCTTAGATATCTGAATGTAAGGCAATCTGTAAAAAATGGTTTAAAAAGATTGGAATATTGTATGACTGAAGAAAATATTGCTGATCAATTTACAAAAGCCCAAGGTTCAGTCAAACACAAAGAAAGTTGTGATGACTATGGTTTAAGGTTGTAAATAGATACATATATTATTATATTACCCAAAAGGGGAGAATGTTAGGAATAACAAGGTTACCTAACGTAGTTTGGGCAAAATAATATATATAAACTATGATAGTGAACTTAAGTGTGTGTCACTTTAAACTGCAAAGCATGTAATTTTGGGTGCGGTTGTAAAACTGCCATAAGAGGGAGCAAGAGAACCTACTGTATTTCTGGCTTGCTGGATTGATAGCTGACTATGATGGATTGATAGTTTGCTAACTGCGTGTTCCCTGCTGCTGCTGAGTTTTTTGAACGTCGAAGGAAGAAAGGAGGTTTGACTTCTTTATATCTTTACTATGAAGAGATATATTACTGGACTGATATTTGTAAGTTTACTGACCTCTTTTTCGACACTGGACTTTGCAAATGAATAATCCCCGGATGGACTGAACTAGTGAATGATATATGGACTGTTTGACTATGCTAAAACTCTTACTGGAATAAACTATTTAACTAGCACAGTGTATCTGTTTTTACTGAATGTAAGATACAAAAACGTTTATCTCACATATTTGCCTGTCTGCCCGACTGCCGTGCAGATTCTGCTAGGGTGTATCCCTAACAGCCTCTGCCTACCAACATCTATCAGTATTCATCTGGCTAGCATCCTTTCAATATGTGAGACTGAGGGTTGTTTGGAAACTGAAACAGTGTTTGCTGTGTGAGCAAGAAGGACCCTGGGTGTGGCTTGGCTCAACTGTTCTGCACTAAAGCTGATTGCTGCTGTGAAACTAAAACTGAAATTGAAACTCCTCTCCTCTGCTTGTTTTTTGTATTTGGACCAGATTTCTTTTCAGGTGGAAAGGAGGAATAGAACTCCTTAGCATCAGAGCATGTTAATAATAATATATGAAATACTAATGCTCTGATGGTCATTTCAAAAAAAATCCTTCCTTGGTGAGCACCTAGAAGCCAAGAGGAACATACGTGCCAAATTTCAAGTTTGTAGGCTTTACAGTTCTGGAGATTTTGTGATGATACATGAGTGGTGTGTATATGTATATATGTATGTCACACACACACATACACATACATACATGTGTGTGTGGTATATGTGTGTTTGTGTGACAGACAGTAAGAAAGGTATTGAGACCTAATTGATATGAATGTATTGACATAAACTTATAGTAGCTACTGTGGTTTTGTGAGTCTATTTCTCAAATAATTGAAGGTGCCAAATATTCATAGATGCCACAAATCCTATTCATTCATTGCAATATCCAGGGGTGGGATGCTACCATTTCAGCCCAGTTCTATAGTTTGGTGTCTGCTGCTCTGTTTGGCCTACCCGCCTGCCCGTGCTCTTGGCTATCCTTTATTTCCTGCTTTTTCAACCTCAGCTGCTTTGCGTGGAACAGCTGAGGTTGAAAAAGCAGGACAGAAGAGGATTTTCAAACGCTGTGCACCCTCAGGCAGCGCTTGTCAGCTGTCCGGGCAGCACAGCTGAGGTTTTAAGGAAATGGTCTACACGTGTACGCAAAATGCACTCTCACCAGGGGTGGGATTCTACCTGCTGGAGAACAGGCAAATTGCACCACTGGCTGGCCCCGCCCTGCCCACTCACTCCTTACCTGGTATGCGCGCCATCAAACATGCCTGCTAAGTTGTATTTTTTCCTCACCCCCTGACCATCAGTTGTTCTACTCTGCCAGATTTCTTGCTTTTTAGCTAATCTAAAAGCAGAGCTGAGCCTGAAGCTTCTATTATTCAGTGCAGACCTTCCTCTTCTACCACCTCTTACAATATTAGGCAATATAGTATCAACAGTAGAAACCTTCAAGTTTCTGGGTTCTGTAATTTCCCAAGGCTAAAATGGACATGTAACATTAGAACCATCATTAAAGGCAAAACAAATAATATTCTTCCTGCGCGTCAAAAAAGCTCAATTCTCAGCCAATCAGCCCATTTGTTATCTGCAAAGAGCTCAGTTTTTGAGATCTACTCATGAGGAGCAGTTGTCCAGAGTGCAAATGGGTAATCTCACAATCTCTGTCCTGGTGATAACAACAACACTTCCAGGACCAGTAAATTCTATGTCACATAGTCTTTCATCACAGGTGCCATAGTTATAATTATTCATAAACAGATGTTCTCCTGACTCTAATAAAATAAAGCAATAAAACAATTCTAATAAAATGAAGTAATTATTCCTTAAAAGATTTAGCTGTTGCAGAATTGCAGATAACACTCTTCTCTTTTCCAAATGCAACTATGTGCTTCCTGGATCTCTGGCAATTGCAATCGCACTTAGACTTATATGCCACTTCACAGTGTTTTACATCCCTTTCTAAGAGTTTTTACGGAGTCACCATATTTCCCCCAACAATCTGGGTATTCATTTTACCCCTGTCAAAAGGATGGAAGGCTGAGTCAACCTTGAGCCTGGTAGGTTTTGAACTGCCAAATTGCAGGCAGCAGATAGTCAGCAGAAGTGTCCTGCATTCTAATCACTGTGCCACCAAGGCTCCTTCCTTCCTTCCTTCCTCCCCTCCCCTCCCCTCCCTTCATTATTTTTCAAGATAATAAATAAGCATCCTGTAAATGTTTTACAAACATTAATATCATAACTTTCCTCTGTCTTTATTTAAACTAAATTTGTGTATCAGTGATTGTGTGGCCTCTGTAAATGCTATGCACTAAATTAAATAAAATTTCCTCTGCCAACTTTGTGAGATAGGCTAAATCACAATCCTTGCAGTGTAGTCAGTAATCTTCCAAAACTGATAAATCTGAAATAAAACTTGAGTTTTTACTTGTAGAAAAGAACATAACAACATGAAGAACAGATCTGCTGTATCACACTAAAAGTTTATGCTTCTCATAAAACTGGAAAGAGTAGACCAGCAAACGGAATAGAAAAAAGAGGAGGGATGATTTTATTACAGCACAACCCATTTTGGCAGAGTATTTTTTTCAAGGGCACTCTAAAAAGCGAAACAAAGCTAAAATAGAAACTAATGATTATGCAAAAGCTTACAATAGACATGTTACAATATTTATAATAATGGATAGTTCTTTTATGCATATCCTAATTCAGTGGTGTCCATGAGATAAAGTTACACTTTTTAAATGCAAACAGATGTATTTATGGAAGCAATATTTATTTATTTATAGGTTTAGGTTAAAGTGTCACAAATAAGTGTACTGTTAAGTACAAAAATAAATGAATAAATGCAAATAATATGAACATACTTAAAATACAGTATATTACATGGACAGTCTCTAACATAAGTAAAAAGTAAAAGCTAAAAAACTCTCATATAAACATTATCCATTTTTATAAACATATATTGTAAGATATACTTTGTAAACTTGTACATAAATTAGTGTCTTCTTTTTTTATTGGTTTTGTTGTTATTGTTGTTGTTTATTTTAGAGTGTCCTTGAGAAAGGAATATACTCCTGAAACATATTGAGCTCTAAATAAAGTCATTTTCACTGGCAGGCGATTCTTCCTTTATATTCCCTTATCATAAAAGCTCTTTGTTTGTATTTGCTAGTATACATTTTCTGATCTTGACCAATAACCACTGATGCATTAACCTTCAGATATTTGTTTCAATCTCTTTTAAAAGCTATTTAATTTAGCCATTATTATGTGTAGCAAATTACATAGCTTAGTTATGCACTACATTGGTGGCAGGCAATTATTTGAGGCTTTTTCTTTGCATTGGAAGATGAAGGCTACAGAAAGGAAGATGAAGGCTACAGTAGGAAGCAAGGCAGAAGATGATGATACACCTATTGTATAACTGTCATATTTCTAATGTTTAGAAAAACAATAGATACATATATCTGTTGCATTATCTTTACTGCATTTTAGTTTTACTGATTTTAATGTTATTTTGAATCTTGTGAATCACAAGATTATATGATTATATCACAAGATTATTATATGATACATGCTTAACTTAGGTTTTTTTTTTTTTTAAACAAATTTTATTAATTTTTTACAGAAAACACAATACACAAACATACAAAACACAAAACATAAACAAAACTAAAAGATCTTTTCTGAAGTTTGTCTGATCCCGGGTTAAAACTCTTCTCACAGACACAAATTCAAACATCATATTCACTTTGTATATCCTTCCATATCTTATTATCATTTTCATTTTTTTATATATATATATAAACCATTTTTATCAATTTTATAAAAACAATGCACAAAAAATCAAGGCATAACAGCTTATAAATTCTTTTCTAGGAAAAAATAATAATAAAAAACCAATAGAACATAACAATTCCAAATTATAGTATCAATACTTTATCTATTTAACTTCATATCTTATCCCTACTTCTCCTTTTCATCCAAATTATTTCTTGTTAATTAAAATTTTATTGCCTTTTATCAATATACAAAATCCAAAAAAAAAAATAACAAAACCTTTATATATCTTTTCATATCTTATTACCATTTTCAATAACATTCTTTGTCTGTTCTATTTCCAACTATCCATTCATCTTTTTTCTTTTACTATACTTCTCCTATACACCAATTGGGGTAACGTCTATAACTCATTACCCTTACTTAAGAGTACTTCGTATAACAATTTTTCTTGGGATTCTGTTTAAAAGATTCTAAAATTACATAATAAATTTTATACTCTAAATACACATATAAAAACACAATCTTATATACCCTCCAGAATCCCTCTTTTATCCTAAATTAAATTCACCCATTGTCTCTAAATAAACTTTTTTTCTTTAGATCTTGCTTCCCCCCATTGAGGCTTCTCCTCCCCCCCTTTCTCTCTTGCTTATTCTTCTCCTTGCCCTTTTTACCCCTTTGTTTTTCCTCCTCCCTTTTCTTACTCCTTTTCCTTTGCTTTCTAACCTTGCCTCCACCTTTCCGCTCATTTTTCTCTTCTTTGGTTGTTTTTATAATTCTTAAAATCCCCTTTTTCTTATCCTTTTTCTCCTCCTCTCCGGAAAGGACCCATTGTTCATCAAAGATGGCTTCTTCTTCCTCTTCTTCCTTGTCCCAGTCCTTCTGCTGCGTAATCAACTTTTCATAAGTACATAACGCCATTTCTAAAAATTGAAACAAAGCACCCAAAGTATCTTCCTTTTTATATTTTTGATGTTCAGCCTTTAGTTCATCCACAAGCGATGCCATTATGAAAAGAGAAACTTTTCCCAAAACAACCACAAGTATTTTTAATCAAAAACAATTTAAAAAAAAGTTCCAGAAGTTAATACTTTTCTTCCTTCTTCCCTTTCTCTTTCTGGGGCTAATGTTTAATCAAAGAGGTCCAATTACCATATATCTTTCTTTGGGATTCTAGGCAATCTCCTCCTTTTTCAGCTTCTGCTCCAATTTTTTCTCCTCTCCCTTCCCACTTGCGATATCAATTTTAAATAATCAAAAATCCATACCTCCAACAAGGGTTTTCCAATTTTTTAATTTTTCAATGTCCAAAAATCCTTTTGTCCCTTAGCTTCAACTCTCAAAACAATTCACTTTCAATGTCCAATATATCCAAACATTTCTGCTGTTTCCATGGGGTGGGAGAGTGAAGAAAAAAGAAAAAAAAAAAGTTCCCTTTAACAGCTTCTCCGCCGCTTTTGCTCTTCTTAGGGATACAATGTATCCTCCAGCAATTCAAACAGCTCAATTCCAGGCAATTTAAAGGATGTTACTTGACCCGGCTCAGACATCACTTTCACTCTTCTCCTCCAGCGCAATCTTACCCGGTTGCTGGCTTCTTCGTGGCGGCCATTGCTGACCGCCGCTCCACCGCCTTGGGAAAAAGGGGTTTTTCCGGCAAAGGGGGGGTCTGCGACACCCCCACCCCCCTATCCGACTCCCCTCTCTCTTCAGCTGTCCCTACAGGGCAGCCATATCCCCCTGACCCATCTGGATCGGGGGTACCTCGACGGCTAGCACAGCAGGAATCGCGAGCTGTCGCGAATTCCTGCTGCCCCGAAGCCACGCGAAACCGGAAGCCAACTTAGGTTTTTTTTAAAAGAAGAACAAATATATGGTCTCTTATATTTCAGTTTCAAATTTCTCAATGATTGAATCTGTGCCTGAATAACAACTGAACCTGGAAGCAAAGAGAATGCAGAATACTTCACTGGAGTAGTTTCCCATCCTTTCAATATAGCCCTTTACAATTATTAAATATGTTGCGATTACAAACATGGTTTGTTTAATTAACAGTATGTTAAATAAGGATCAATTGGTTGAGTTCATAGTTCATCATACATCACGCTATACTAAACCATAATTTAATACATATGAAGCCATCCAAAATAATCATTTGGGGTCTCTGTCCTATATGTTGATTTATTCACTTAGCTAAATTGTTTTAATTTAAATGAAATGAAATGTTTCATCACAGAAGTCTTAGTGAAACTACAAGTGTATCCAGACATTTTGCCCACATTTTTGCCCTACACAGCTTCTAATTTTGGTACTCTGGGAATTACATTAAACCAATCTTTAGCTTATCTCATATTTACTCTTCAATTCTTTACAGTCCCTAATGGTGTGTGCCCATTAACGTGGGGCAGAACTGGCGGGCATAAAAAATGCTTTCCATGAAATACAAAACATAACCCTCATGAAATAAAATATCTTAAAAAAATAACTGGAGGGAGGAGAGACTGAACAATCCAGTAGAAACAATAACAAAAACAAATTGATGAATTGATGAATTGAATAAAATGTATATACATATACATAGTTTAATGCATGTGTGCACACATGCATACACACACACACAGGAAATATTCAAAGGAACATTGAAGAAGAAAGGAGAAAGGAGATTTTCTAAATATTTTTGATGAACTGAAGATAATTCAGAGAAGCCTAGACAAGCTGACTTTCTATATCGATAGCCATTTTTTGTATTACTGACATTAGTGTGAATCCATTGTGTGCCAGAAAAAGGCAGCACAACCCAGACATTTGAAGTCTGCTAGAAACTAGAAAAATGTCCCAGATGACTGCAAAGGGTCAAAGACTAATTCTTTTTGTGCTTTCTCTACTGATCAACTTAAAAGACTATTGCTCCCATGGGGCTGCAGAAATCACTGAGTACTTGACTGTCCCACCATCTTACCATGTAGCTGTAAATTGGACAGTCTAGAATCTTGATGGGGAAAATGACCCAAATCTAAAACTCATGTACCCAGAGACAAAGTTTACTTTTGGAAAGTACTTACAGAATCAAATTTCTGCTTCTAACCAACCAATTTATAGACTCCATATTTATTTTTTAAAAGATGCTACTGAAAGTCTCAAATCTTCCAAACATTATGAACATGGTAATTTATTTCTTCATTAAGGAAAACAGCATATGTCTATGCATGCTATATTTTTCAGAAATGCATCTTTATTCCAACTTTTTTACTTGCATACCTGAAAATTCACATTATATAGAGCAACTAGGCAAGAATGAGAATCAAATATCTGTAGGTTATTTCATTGAAATGGAAGAGTCAAGTTTTTGCTGAATTCAGTGTTTCTCCACTCCCCTTTTAAAGTTCTCCACCTAGTTGGCAGGTGTCATTCAAGTCACACATATAGTTTTTTCTGAAAATGCAAGTTTATTAAATGTGCTGTCGGAATGTCCAAAATGTCTCTTAGGAAATAGGGAAGGCAGCAACTAAGAGATGGCTTTGGGGATTCAAACTATTGCTCAGTTAGCAGATTTTTTTCTTTTAAAGGAACAGCCTCCAGTCAAAAATAGAGCTTGTCAAGTCATGACAGAAATGAATCAATATGGAACAGTTACCAACTCAAACCAAAGTATGTACTGATTTTTTTGGATGATATTATGTGAACCAAGAAATAGTTCAAGAAAGCTAATATCTTGAAAGATTCAAAATAACAGAACAACAAAGTCAGAATAGACCTTGGTGGTCTTCTAGTCCAAATCACTGTCCAAGCAGAAGTTGGAGCACCCACAAAATCTGAATACAAGCTGTTTCAATAGTTATTTGTTCTGACTGTCAGAAATTTTCTACTTAGTTCTAGGTTAGTTCTGTCCTTGATTAATTTCCATTCATTGTTTCTTATTCTGCCTTCTGTGCTTTAGAGAATAGACTGATTGTTGTGAATGAATAATACCAATAAAGTTATCTTGAGCTTGAAGTCAAGTGCAGGGTTCTGGCCCTGCACTCCTGATTGACTGTTAATGGCAGGATCGGATTGGTCCGTTCAGGAGCATCTGATTGGCCATTAACAGGCCATTCCCATTGGTTAACGGAGCTAGCGCTCCAGAGTTGCTATTGGTTGAATAGTTAATAAGTTGCCTAAATAAGGAAGGCTATAGCAGCCCTCGAGTTGAGCTGTCACAATATGTAAATAAAAAGTTTGAAGTTCACTGTTCTACCGGCTCGTCTCCATCATTTGCACCATGCTCCAGACTTAGCACTGATCCTCTCTTCTTTGTGGCAGCCTGTCAAATACTGGAATATCTAGTCCTTCTTTTCATTAGATATACCCAATTCTTGCAAGCGTTCTTCATGTGTTTTAACCTCCAGTCCCCTGATCATCTTTGTTCTTCTCTGCACTCTTTCCAGAGTATCAACATCTTTTTTATACATTGTGGAGACCAAAACTGGATGCAATATTCCAAATGTGAACTTACCAAGGCATTATAACATAGTACTAACACAATCTTTTAATACGATCTTGATTCTATCCTTCTGTTAATGCAGCCTAGGACTGCATTGGCATTTTTGGTGCCTGCAACGCATTGCTGGCTGCCTACTAGAACTTTGAGGTCTTAAATATCACCATTAATAGGACTCAATGTTTAAGTCTGTTGAGATCCTTCTGAATCTTAAGCCTGAACATCTGGCTATTCCTGCCAGGTTGGTGTCATATGCAGATTTGATGGTTCCCCTTCTATTTTCTCATCTAAGTTATTTATGAAGATATTGAAAAGCACTGGACCTAGAACAGAACCTTGGAGTATCCTACTGCTTACTTCTCTCCATGTAGGTGTAATTCTATTAATGACTACAAGTTGTATGTGATTTGTCAGCCAGTTACATATCCATCTGGTGGTAATGCTATCTAACCACATTTTTCTAACTTGCTAAGAAATAGGTTGCGGTCTACTTTGTAAAATGCCTTCCTGAAATTCAAATATACTATGTCCACAGTATTTTTCTGGTCCAGTTTGTCAAAGAATGAAATAAGACTTGCTTGGCATGATCTGTTTTTGTCAAATCCATGTTGGATTCTGGTTTTAACTTTGCTTGCTTTTAGATCTGTTTCTTGATTATCTTTTCCAAGATCTTCACTGGCATTAATGTTAGGTTGATTGGTCTATAGTTTCCTGGATCTATTTTTTTCCCTTTTTTTGAAGATGGGAATTTTGTCAATTCTTTTCTGGCCCTCTGGTAGTTCCCTGGTGCTCTAGGATCTTTGAAAGATAAGGTTCAATGGTTCCGAGATCATGTCTGCCAGCTTTTTCAAAAATAGGGGATGTAATCCATCTGGTTTTGGTGATTTGAACTTGCATAAGATGGACAGGTGTTCTCTTACCATTTTCTTGCCTATTTTAATTTGTATTCCCAGTCTGTCTTTTGTGGTTCTGTTTTTGGTAGATTGCCTTATTTTTTCTTCTTCTTTTGAGTGAAGACAGATGCAAAGAATGAATTTAGCAATTCTACTTTCTCCCTGATTAAAAAAATCAACTAATCAAGAAAACACTACATTTATATTTTTCCATTTACCTAACTGCATGTGAAAGGTAGGACTCCATTTTCTACACATTGCTTTGTAAATGAAAAGCAAAATACTAAAGTGCAAGAACAAAAATATTGAAAGATCAGAAGGGCTGGTGCTTGCCATACAATTTGCAATATTGATTTCCTTGTGGCTTTTAATTAAATGGGATGTGCAAGAGAATTATCTCTCCGGGTGGCAAAGAAATATGAAAATAACTGTTCTTGCCATTGGCTTTCAACTGAAAATAGGCTGCATGCTTGATGCCTTACTTTCTATTTCTCTGCTGGCTTTCCATATATGTCATGTTTTTGTACTGTATCTACCTTAGCTAGTACTTCATTTTCTGGATATGCATAAAACAATGAATGGCAATCTAACTGAAACACATAATCCACAAAGCACATTAAGTTACAAAAGAATCAGACTTCCGGTGACGTTGCAACATAGTGAGATAGGAGAACTCTGCTTCACTCTCCTACATCGGGGTTTTTGTTCGTGGGTGACTGTTCAAGGTGGGATCAGATCCTGGCGGGATCACCCAAGCAAGGGAGAACTCTTGGAGCCTAACCGGGAACTGCAACCACGGAGGTAAACCATCTTCCACTTACACAACGTAATCACAGACATTTATTTAACTTTTTGCCTGCCATGTTGTATTGCAACTGATGTTTTGCTTCTCCTTATTAATTATTTCTCAGGCATTCCTATTGAGGGACAAACCATAGATGCTTTAATATCATATTTGTGAATGAAGGGTAATAGGATCACTGCTTTCAGGTAATTTATGCTAGGAAATGAAAGATAAGAGTAGAAAAATCTGATGTAGATTTTGTTCCTGTTCTTACTTGAAAGAACTTTAACTTCAAAATTAAAATAGGAGCTCCTGAAATGACCTTTTCTGTATAAAAAAGGCAAAGCTTACCAGGTTTGGGGAATTTATTTTACCATTGTTTCCAGAAATCTAAGAAACCGCACATGGGATTCATAAAAAGCATTATTTTTGCACAATAGGTTAGGGACCCTATATGGTGTGTTGGATTTATAAATCATGAATTTTCAACCATGAAATTAAAGAGCCAGAAATGAAGATAGCCAGAAGTAGCTTATGGAACAGTATGTGAGTTCAGAAAAAGATGCAGCTGCTTTAATGATTCAAAGAGACATATTACTGCAGACTGCCAAGCATCTTTTTTGGAGGATCTGCCGTTTTATGTATAATATGGATAAAAGTGAACAGGAAGATGAGACTTATCTATTACATACAATGATGGCTCCTGTTTTCCTTCTCTGACTTTATTTGCTTTTAAGTTAATATGCATTCAAAGTCTGTGTGAAAATTCCATATTTCCTCTGCTTTGTCAAGCTCTTCAAAGGAAACTTTATTGGCTTAATTGCATAATTCCAATTTGCATAATATGCCAGTCTGACAGCTTCCAAAACTAGGATAAAAATAAGATTAACAAGTTTCAGGTGCAAATTGCCAGGCTTTTACATTTGGGGCAGCAAAAATGGCTTCTTTTTTCTTCTATCTCCTATCTTTAAAATAATTTACTTTTTTTTTCTTTTCAATGAAGAATGAAGTTCAGAATGAGTTAAGTACCTGGTTTTCTGAGTGTCCTCTAATGATGCTTATTATAATATCTTCCATCGAAAAGCATAAATCTATTGGTTTTCACAGTTGCATCAAACCAGTGATATGAGTATATCAATATAGGATTCATCCAGAATAAAATGTAGAAAAAAAATGTAAAAATATTTGAAGTTGTGGGCCACAAATCAGGAAGAATCATCTATAGCACGGGTGGAATGCTACCGGTTCTGCCCGGCTCTGTAGAACCGGTAGCTCTGAAGAGCAGGAGACACTAAACTGGTTCTGTGTCTGCTGCTGTTTGGCCCACCCGCCTGCCCAGGCTCTTACCTGTCCTTTATTTCCTGCTTTTACAACCTCAGCTGCTTTGAGCAGCACAGCTGAGGTTGTAAAAAACAGGAAAAAAGTGGCTTTTCAAACGCTGCACAACTGTGCACAGTGCTTTTCAACTGTCCGGGCAGCACAGCTTAAGGTTTTTTACATGTGCGCGCAGTTCTCTTCAGGCGCGCATGTGCGCAAAATGTCGTCACCAAACCAGTAGTAACGCCAGTTGAATCCCACCCCTGATCTATAGTCTAGACCAGGGGTCTCCAAAGGGATCTCCAACCTGGTCAACTTTAAGCCTGGTGGACTTCAACTCCCAGAATTCCCCAGACAGCTTTGGGGAAAGCTTTTTAAGGGCCGTTGTAACTTTAAACAATCACTAATCAAATGGTTGTAAGATAAGAACTTATATCTATCAATACAAATCAAATATGCTACCCCCAAAAAATCCAATATGCAAATTTAAAAACCGTACTGCCAGGAAATAATGAATAAATATGGATAAATAAAGTAAATTGTGTAATGCATACTTTAGCCAACAATTTAAGAACAAGATGGTTTTTTCATCCTTAAAAATACACAAAGTATTAAGTTATCTTTGCATTTTCCTATACCAGCAAAAAAAAAAGGGGGGGGTGGGGGGAAAGGTATACAGGGACAATTTAGAGATACTAATTTCTAATCAGAGGAAAGCCCTTGAAATTCTGGTTCCTTCTGAATTCATTTATTTGCTTTCTTTAATATCTTATCCCTCAAACTCCATAGAGAAATTCTAACTCTCAACCCCAACCAAGGCTAAAATGGGAATGATCAGGGAGACAGGTAGAAAAGTTGCAGACTTGACAATGGTTTGACAAGTAGCAACTGAATTTGCAGAAGGAATGGGGGCATAATAAACATCTCAGAAGGCACCCTTCTTAGGTATTGTGGAACTGTAAGGGCAAGCAGAGAGAGAGAGGTATTTTCTGGCTTGCAATATTCTATTAATCTAACCTTGCAATAAAATTAGAGTTAATACTTCTAGCTGTACTTCTTGTATGGCTTCCTTGCAAAAGGTGAAGAAAACTTGGGAATAAGCCTACACTGTGGGTCTTCTTTGTTTGATCTGCTGAGTTGGGAGCAAGTCTGCTTCCAATGCAAGGCAGACTTTCAAAAACAACCACATTCTTCATGAATCCAAACATTAACTTTATAACCGCCATTCCTGAAAAACCCCAGGAAAATGCTGGAAAGAGACTAAACTGGAAACAAAATAATAGATTTCACAGTTATGTAGAAAATGTGACTCAACTGGTGCTATGGAGTAACTAATTGGCATCATAACAAAATAGAATAAAATAAAGGAAGAAATTTCACTTCTGCTTGACATTGCTAAAGAACAGTGATGTTGCCAAAGGCTATTTCCAGTGTGATACTACTAGGGGAAAATGAAAATTGGGTAGTTTGTTTGATTAAAAAGGATTGAAAAATGCAAAATATCCGTGATAGCTAGCACAGAATGCAGCAAGACTTACAAGTGAGAACTAAATCAGTACATATTGTTTTTTCATTGTTTGGTTACTGGCTCATAAAATTTAAACACAGAGAGAGAGTGGCGGGAGGGAGGGAGAATTATCAAAAAATCTAAAATAATTACTAAAAAGGTAATAGACATTTTAAGGTATTCACCATTTTGATAATATTTGATTAAATCAGAAATATTTTTTTTTCAGATATATGAATACAAATAGATCAAACTGCGGTATAATGATATTAATATTAGGTTATTATGATTGAGAATATTTTGTATTAGTAAAGGAAGATGGAAGAACAAAAGTTACTAAGAGTGGAATAAGGGAAAAAAAAGAATCAAATATGACCAGGAACATAACTAGTCAGTCAGAAAACAGAAGCAGAAACTTGGTTTCCGGTTTCGCGTGGCTTCGGGGCAGCAGGAATTCGCGACAGCTCGCGATTCCTGCTGTGCTAGCCGCCGAGGTACCCCCGATCCAGATGGGTCAGGGGGATATGGCTGCCCTGTAGGGACAGCTGAAGAGAGAGGGGAGTCGGACAGGGGGTTGGGGGTGTCGCAGACCCCCTCCTCCTCCGGAAAAACCCCTTTTTCCCAAGGCGGTGGAGCAGCGGTCAGCAATGGCCACCACGAAGAAGCCAGCAACCGGGTAAGATTGCGCTAGAGGAAGTAGGAAGAGTGAAAGTGCTGTCTGAGCCGGGTCAAGTAACATCTTTCAAATTTGTTGGAACTGAGCTGTTTGAATTGCTGGAGGATACATTGTATCCCTAAGAAGATTGAAAGCGGCGGAGAAGCTGTTAAAGGGAACTTTTTTTTTTTTCTTCACTCTCCCACCCCATGGAAACAACAGATATGTTTGGACATATTGGACATTGAAAGTGAATTGTTTTGAGAGTTGAAGCTAAGGGACAAAAGGGTTTTTGGACATTGAAAAACTTAAGAAATTGGAAAACCCTTGTTGGAGGTATGGATTTCTGATTATTTAAAATTGATATTGTAAGTGGGAAGGGAGAGGAAAAAAAATTGGAGCAGAAGCTGAAAAAGGAGGAGATTGCCTAGAATCCCAAAGAAAGGTATATGGTAATTGGACTTCTTTGATTAAACATTAACCCCAGAAAGAGAAAGAGAAGAAGGAAGAAAAGTATTAATTTTTGGATTTTTTTTTTTTGAATTATTTTTGATTAAAAATATTTGTGGTTGTTTTGGGAAAAGTTTCTTTCTTCATAATGGCATCGCTTGTGGATGAACTAAAGACTGAATATCAAAAATATAAAAAAGAAGATACTTTGGGCACTTTGTTTCAATTCTTAGAAATGGCGTTATGTACTTATGAAAAGTTGACTATGCAGCAGAAGGACTGGGACAAAGAAGAAGAGGAAGAAGAATCCATCTTTGATGAACAATGGGTTCTTTCTGGGGAGGAGGAGAAAAAGGATAAGAAAAAGGGGATTTTAAGAATTATAAAAACAACCAAAGAAGAGAAAAATGAGCGGAAAGATGGAGGCAAGGTTAGAAAGCAAAGGAAAGGGAGTAAGAAAAGGGAGGAGGAAAGACAAAGGGGTAAAAAGGGCAAGGAGAAGTATAAGCAAGAGAGAAAGGGGGGGAGGAGAAGCCTCAATGGGGGGAAGCAAGATCTAAAGAAAAAAAGTTTATTCAGAGACAATGGGTGAATTTAATTTAGGATAAAAGAGGGATTCTGGAGGGTACATAAGATTGTGTTTTTTATATGTGTATTTAGAGTATAAAATTCATTGTATAATTTTAGAATCTTTTAAACAGAATCCCAAGAAAAATTGTTATATGAAGTACTTTTAAGTTAGGGTAATGAGTTATAGACGTTACTCCAATTGGTGTATAGGAGAAGTATAATAAAAGAAAAAAGATGAATGGATAGTTGGAAATAGAACAGACAAAGAATGTTATTGAAAATGGTAATAAGATATGAAAGGATATATAAAGGTTTTGTTATGTTTGTTTTTTTTGGGATGTTTTATATTGAAAAAAGGCAAAAAAATTTTTAATTAATAAGAAATAATTTGGATGAAAAGGAGAAGTTGGGATAAGATATGAAGTTAAATAGACAAAGTATTGATACTATAATTTGGAATTGTTATGTTCTATTGGTTTTCTTCTTTTATTATTTTTTCTTAGAAAAGAACTTATAAGCTGTTATGCCTTGTGCATTGTTTATATAAAATTGATAAAAATGGTTTATATATATATATAAAAAAGAAAATGATAATAAGATATGGAAGGATATATAAAGTGAATATGATGTTTGAATTTGTGTCTGTGTGAAGAGTTTCAACCCGGGATCAGACAACCTTCAGAAAAGATCTTTTAGTTTTGTTTATGTTTTATTGTGTTCTTTGTAAAATTAATAAAATTTGTTTAAAAAGAAAAAAGAAAACAGAAGCAGAAACTTTTAAAGAGTTTACAGACAATAAAAGACTAGAATTTTTATTTGGCCAAGTGTGTTTAGACAGAGAAGGAATTTGTTTCCGATGCAGATCTTCTCAGCGTACATGCAAAACAAAAGAATCATTACCATAATACCAGTAAGAGGGGAAGTAAAGAAGATAAGAAGGATAAATGATAACACTCTACTTGGCTACATTCATAGACATTAGACAACAATGTGAGAATTAGGTGTTTAGCAGATTGATGGTGTGAGGGGAAAATTGTCCCTGTGTCTAGTTGTTTTGGTATACAATGCCCCGTAGTCAGAGGTGGTATTCAGCAGGTTCTGACCAGTTCTGGAGAACCAGTGGCGGAAATTTTGAGTAGTTCAGAGAACTGGCAAATACCACCTCTGACTGGCCCCACCCCCATCTATTCTCTGCCTCCCGAGTCCCAGCTGATCAACTGGGTCTTCTTTTATTGCCTTGCACAGGAGAACGGAGCTGGAAAGTAGGTTAGTGGGGTGGGGAGGGTATGGAATTTTGCAGCAACCTTTCCCCCAGGATCGCGGAGGGAATGAGGCTTTTGCAGTATCGTTTTCCCTGCCACACCCACTGAGCCACGCCCACAGAACCAGTAGTAAAAATTTTTGAATCCCGCCACTGCTCGTGGTGCCATCTTGAAGAGAGGAGTTTGAAACAGATTATGTCCAGTATCTGAGAGGTGTGTGGATATCTTCTCAGCCCTCCTTCTGACCCACATGGAAGGCAGGCTAATTGCAATTATTTTTTCTGCAGTCTTAATTATCTGTTTAAGTCTATACCTGATATTCCTGATAAACATAAAAAGAAATGAAAAGGAAAAAAGGAAGGAAGGAAGGAAGGAAGGAAGGAAGGAAGGAAGGAAGGAAGGAAGGAAGGAAGGAAGGAAGGAAGGAAGGAAATCTCCTGGAAATGAGAGAACTATAATTAGGACTAATTAAGAAATAAAAATATGAAAGATCTGCTTGGTTTCTGTCACTGAACAAAGAAAGCCATAACTAGCTTTTTCATCAGGTAATATCCTGATGATAGAAGCATTTTTGGTTTCACCATTTTATTGTTTTCACTTGGCTATGTTATATGCTATATAAATATATATGGGAGGATACATATTACATTTCTTTTACATGCCTTTCTCACAAAGCAAACTGATCAATAGTGCAGCATTTACCACTGCCATCTGCTTCCTCAATGTTAATCAGAAATGGTGTGAGTTAATGTTAAGTCTGGAGCATGGGTGCGGATGATGGAGACGAGCCGGTAGAACAGTGAACTTCAAACTCTTTATTTACATATTGTGACAGCTCAACTCGAGGGCTGCTGTAGCCTTCCTTATATAGGCAACTTATTAACTATTCAACCAATAGCAACTCTGGAGCGCTAGCTCCGTTAACCAATGGGAATGGCCTGTTAATGGCCAATCAGATGCTCCTGAACGGACCAATCCGATCCTGCCATTAACAGCCAATCAGAAGTGCAGGGCCAGAAACCTGCACTTGACTTCAAGCTCAAAATAACTTTATTGGTATTATTCATTCACAACACCCCTTTCCCCCGGCTTCTGCCCACGGGGCGCGGTTACATAGTCCTTCAGGTAGGATGGCTGTTTTATTAATCTTTTCGATTTTCGCAAAGTGCCTGGCGGTTGGCTGCACTTCTGCTGAGGTAGATCGTTGTTTAACGGTAGGGGTGCCTCTGGTTCAGAGTTCGCGTTCCCGTCATCACCAATATCACTGGCCACTCCCTGAGGTGAACTTGCTCCGGTCCCTGGTTCTTGTTCCTGCGTTTCAGTTCCATTATCAGTCTCTTCAAAAAGGTTTCCCTCTAATTGTAATTCGCTTTCCTCTGTATCTCCCCCCCCCCTCAGTTTGGTCATAAGGGAGTTCCGAAATGCGAGACGGTAGCCACGATCATAGTTGATCTATGTGGCACTTCCAAAGTCTGTCGTCAGGGCACTGAACGAGGTATGATCTTGGGCCGGTTACGTGGATTACGGTCGCCTCTACCCACAGCGGATCGCCCGATAAGTTTTTAGCGAATACTAAATCGCCTACCTGGAAGGTACAGCATAGGCCGCTGGATCCGAGTGGCTTTTCCGGTTCGTAGGCTGGGTATAACCGATCAACATGGGAGCGGAGCTTACGTCCCATTAGCAGCTTGGCGGGAGTTTTGTTGGTGACGCTGTGAGGTGTGATGTGCTGCAAGAAAAGGATCCGGTTGATTTTCTCGCCGATGTTGTCGTAGTCTATCTTTTGGAGAGTCTTTTTGATGAATTGTACCATGCGCTCAGCCCTACCGTTGGCAGCACGGTGCGCAGGCGAAGTGAGTGCATGTCAAATACCCTGGTCAGCCAGGTACTGCTCAAAAGACAGCGTGGTAAATTGGGGCCCTTGTCGGATACCAGAACGTCTGGTAATCCGTGGGTTGCAAAAAGTCTTTCTAGTATTTTGATGACCGCGTCAGTGGTCGTGTTGCTCATTCGGTGAATCTCGAGCCAATTCGAGTAGGCGTCGATGGTTATCAAAAACGTGTGGCCTTTGGTTGGCCCAGCAAAGTCCAGATGGATGAGGTCCCCGCGTTGTATCCCATTCGGTTGGGGTTGCCTTTGGTGGAGCGTTGCTTACTTCTTGGCATCTTTTGCAAGTTTTAACCCACGATTCGATTTGTCTGTCGATGCCTGGCCACCACGCGTAGCTTCGTGCAAGGCCCTTCATGCGCACAATGCCAGGGTGGCCATCGTGCAAGGTTCTTAGCAGTGTCTGTTGGAGTGTTCTGGGATAACGACTCTATCGCCCCAGATGACACAGCCCTTCTGCAAGAACAACTTTGTTTGATGACTTTTGAATGGTGCAAAGTCGTCTGGTACTTGGTCCAAAGGCCATCCGCATTCCACCCATGTGAGGACTCGTGCCAAGATGGGGTCGCATTTTCTTTCTCTTGCGATGTCACGGGCAGTTAATGTCAGCGTGTGGAGTGTCTTGATCTGCAATGCTGTCATCGTTGGTGCAGGATCATTGATAGTTTCAGGGAGCGGTGTACGGCTCAGCCCGTCGGTGTGGGGAATGGCTTTACTGGGACGATATTGTAGCCGATAATTGTAGGCAGCCAAGAATTCTGACCAACGGGTCATTCTGGGAGAAAGTATGTAGGGAGTTGGCTTGTCCCCAACTATGATCCCCAGCAATGGTTTGTGGTCAGTTACAATGGTGAAAACCCGGCCGTACACGTACTCATGAAATCTTTTAACAGCTGATACAATCGCCAGGGCTTCTTTATCGATCTGGCTGTAATTTCACTCGGTTTTCGAGAGCATCTTTGAGAAGTAAGCAACAGGGGCTTCATTACCATTAGGTAACACATGGCTCAAAATGGCGCCCACTCCAAAAGGTGATGCATCACATGTAATGTTTATTGGCAAAGTCTCATTGTACTGCATTAGTACGGCGTCTGAAGTCAGTAGTTTTTTCACATTACGGAACGTCTGCTCTTCTTTGTGACCCCATACCCAAATTGCTTTTTTATCTAATAGATGATGTAAAGGTTCAGCGACACTCACCTTGTGCGGCAAGAATACATTATAGAAATTGATGAGGCCTAAGAACGCCTGGAGGTCGGTCTTGTTCTGCGGTCTGGGAGCGTTTTTTATTGCTCTCAATTTGCTATTGGTAGGGTGAATACCCTGACTGTCAATTAAGTACCTAAGAATTCAACACGATTGGTACACAGTTTGCACTTATTTTTTTTGACTTTCAGGCCTGCTTCCTGGAATTTTCGTAATACCAGTCTTAAACGCTCCCGTAAGATTTTTGGAGTGGGGCAGCAATGAGCACATCATCAAAATAGGGGACAACGCCCTTGATCCCCTGCAATAGTCCCTCCATTAGGCTCTGAAAGATCCCTGGGGCTACACTGACTCCGAATTGGAGCCGCGTGCACTTAAAGGCACCTCGGTGTGTTACGATAGTCTGTGCCTGTGCCATTTTTTTGTCAACCGGCAGTTGCTGATAAGCCTGAGCTAAGTCTAGTTTAGCGAAGACTTTTCCGCCCCCCCCCCAGGGAATGGAGGAGGTGTTGTACCACCGGCACCGGATATGGGTTCTGTTGCAGGGTGTGGTTAAGGGTGGCTCGGTCGTCCCCACAAATTCTAATTGAGCTGTCCGGCTTAATTGGTGTCACAATTGGTGTTTCCCATGGGGAGTGGTCAGTTGGCTTTAAGACTCCCTGGGCAATCAACTTATCAAGCTGCTCGTCGATTTTCAGTTTTAGAGCAAACGGAACTCGACGAAGCTTAAGGCGGATGGGAGTTATCTTTGGATTAAGGCTAAAGGATATCAGGGTCCCCTTGTACACGCCTAGCTTTTCCTCGAAGACGTCCCTGAATTCATGGGCAAGGTCTTCCTCCCAGTCACTGCCGCCGATTCGGTTAATGCCTGCCACTTCAATGCCGAGTGGTGCGAACCGTTGCAGGCCTAACAGACTAGGCCGGTCCTTATCGATTATCGTCAGGGATAAGTACGCCGTGCGGTTCTTGAATGCAACCCAGACTTGACTGGATCCTGCGACTGGAATTTGGTTCCCCTGGTAGTCCTTTAACATGAGCCGTTGGAATTGAAGGTTTTGGTGCCGGATAGTGGGGATGAGTTGCTTGAGGGTCTTCCATGAGACCATTGACAGAGACGATCCTGAGTCAACTTGCATTTGGCAAGGCCGATTTTCAATGTTCACGTTGACTCGAATTTTGTTAGCGTCTAGCGAAGAGGCATGGCCAACAGTGAGTGTTTGGTGGGCCTCTTCCCGTCTCGCTAGACGACTCACAGGTCGGTTTCTGTAGGAGTGGTTTACTGGTTCTCGCCTTACAGGGCGATTCCCTGTCGATTGGCGGAGATTGGTTCCTTTCGAGGTCTGGCTGGGTCCAAGGAGGCTTCGGCAGACCCATCCGATGTGGCCTTGTTTCCCGTACTCATGGCAGAGCGTGTCGCGGAATTTGCAATTGGAGCGGTAATGGTTGGTCCCGCAGCCAGCGCACGGTTGCTGGGACTTTGGGTATCGGTCCCGATCGGACCGCAGGCGATGGACCTCTTCTTCATTGCTGTCTGACGATGAAGAGAGGTCCTCATGATGGGCCGTCTTTAGCTGCCCTTCTGCGTTAGGTGAAACTTCGCCGGCCGGTGGGTGTGCTGGAGCGCGATTTCGGCATAGTTGGGCAGCCGACTTCTTGGTCGCCTCCGCTGCTGTAGCTTCAGCTATGGCGTCTTTTAGGGTGATGTCGCCCTTTGCCATTATTTTGCTCTGTACGTTTAGAGTGTCAAGCCCGAGGACTACTCGGTCTCTCAAGGCCTCTTCTAGGTCGGTAAAATCGCAAAGGCCTCCCAAGTTCCGGAGGTCTGCAACGAAATCAGCGACGCTTTCTCCTTTCCGCTGGTTCCGTTGATAGAACTCGTGTTGTCTCACGAGCGTTGGAATGGTTGGTGCATAGTGGGCCCTTAGCAACGGTTCGAGGACATGCCAGTCCATGGCCTTCACTTCAGCCGGTTTCGCTAATGCCTTGGCCATTTTGAATACCATCGGGCCGCAGTGCATTAGGAATACCGCCCATTTCTTCCCGGTTGTGGCATCCTTCAGATTATTCGTTTCCAAAAACATTTGAAAACAATCCATGTAGGACTTCCAGTCCTCTTGAGCTAGATCGAACCGAGCGGGTGGTACTATGCCACCGGACATGGTTCCGCCGTTGTGCGCTTCAGCCACGTACTTAGTTGTCTTAGTTGGCTCGGATGTCATCCAATCCCATCCTCGTCGCCAGTGTTAAGTCTGGAGCATGGGTGCGAATGATGGAGATGAGCCGGTAGAACAGTGAACTTCAAACTCTTTATTTACATATTGTGACAGCTCAACTCGAGGGCTGCTATAGCTTTCCTTATATAGGCAACTTATTAACTATTCAACCAATAGCAAACCTGGAGCGCTAGCTCCGTTAACCAACGGGAATGGCCTGTTAATGGCCAATCAGATGCTCCTGAATGGACCAATCCGATCCTGCCATTAACAGCCAACAGAAGTGCAGGGCCAGAACCCTGCACTTGACTTCAAGCTCAAAATAACTTTATTGGTATTATTCATTCACAACAGTTAGCAAGATTCCACTAGCCCAACAGTGCTCTTAGAATCATCCCTTTAGGTGGAATTGGAAAAGTAAACACAAAATAAATTGAAATGTTTGGAGTTCAGGCCAAATGCTTGCTTTACTCTTCATCTTGTTACTTCCCTTTTCACAGAGAAAAGGCCCATTTGTTGCCTTTATCCTCTGCATTGTATCTTAAAATACAGGTAGTCCTCAACTTACAACAGTTCATTTAGTGACCATTCAAAGTTACAATGGCACTGAAAAAAGTAACTTATGATCGTTTTTCACACTTACAACCATTGCAGCATCTTCATGTCAGATGGTAAAAATTCAGATGCTTGGCAACTGGTTCATATTTTGCTGTGTCTCAGGGATCATGTGATCACCTTTTGCGATCTTCTGACAAGCAAAGTCAATGGAGAAGCCAGATTCACTTAACAACTGTGTTACCAACTTAACAAATGCAATGATTCACTTAACAACCGTGGCAAGAAAAGTCGTTAAATGAGACAAACTCACTTAACAAATGGTTCACTTAGCAACATACATTTTGAACTCAATTGTGGTAATAACTTGAGGACTACTTGTAATCCACTGCTTACATTGCCTTGAGCTTCTCCTTGCAGTGATCAACCCAGAGTCTTTTTAGATATATACAGATTGCCCCAATTTGGGATACTTTGGGTGATACACAGGAAGAAATGAAAAATAGAATTTATATTGTTAAAAACCCTATCTATACATAATAAATAATAGACACTTCTAATCCACCTGACCTGTTAAAATATTATGGTTCTAATGGTCTTCCTGAATGAAACAAATGTAGAAACCAATCATAATTAACTAACCCTAAGGATATTCTATAGCCGTGACGGCAAACCTATGGCATGCGTACCAGAGATGGCATGCAGAGTACCCTCTGTGGGCACACAAGCCATTGCACCAGCTCTGCCATGCATGTGTGTGTGTGCCCCCTGCCAGCCAGCTGGTCTTTGGGTCTCTGTCACACATGTACATGTACATGTAGGGTGTATGCTGGGTGCATGTACGGGATGTAGGCATGGGGATGCGGGCACATGCATGGGTGTGTGTGCATGTGCAGGGGATATGCATGCCTTTGTGAGGGTGGGACACATGCCTGGGGGGTGGCAGCATGTATGATGCACGCACATTGCATTGTCAGGATGTGCACACACTTCGGGAACTCGGTGCCGAAAAGGTTAGCCATCACTGTTCTATAGTATGTGAGCTAATACTGAGAAAGCCTGTCTCCTAATCCAGACCTTTGACTTCAAATAAATGTGGAACTCTTATCAGGCCTTCCTTAATATTAGACTAGATGCACATACTTATACTTGGCAAAGTGGTTCCTGGAAGAAACTGATGTCATCCCATATAGGATTTGGTATCAATTTACATAATGGGCACTTTGAATTGGGACCAGAAGTCTGTTGAAAGCCAATAGAACAAAGCATTATCTACAATGACATGTTTCCCTGTGTTTTGTACCAGCTGAGCCTTTCAATTCATCTTTGAGTCAGGCCAATATAGAACACATTGCAATAGTAATGTCACAATGCATAGAGTACAGGTATTGTTAACAAAGGCATCACTGTTCATATTCAGCCTTAACAGGTACTCCAGCCAAAGTTGAGCGTAGCCCAAGCACAACCTCCTTCTGCTGACGAAGCAGAAAAGATGATCCAGGAAGACTCAAAGCAGCTGGATCAGGTCAATACAACCCCATCAAAAGCTGCATCTAAAGGTCATGTTAACAGATAGCTCTGATACATGCAGACATACAATTCTGGCTTACTGGGACTTAACCTGGGTTTATTTTTCCTGATTCAGATCCTGACAGATTCCAGATACTACTTCAAGATAGACACGGCATCTTCAGCTCAGTCTGAGGTGATGTATCACTGAGTGTCATAAGCATTTTGATTTATATCCACACTGTAAATTTATATATCTGTTTATAAGATCATTTTGAGTCTGTTTTTCTTCCCTACTCTCAAAGCATACCCAGTACAATTCCCAATTTTGAACTGATGTAGAATTAAAACCTAAAAATATTTAAGCAATGTCACAACACTCCAAATGAAGGTACAATTAATTTTCAGCTCCAACTCACCACTGAGCTACTGACAGCTTAAGCCAAGGAATATTACATTCAGAGAGCCACTCTTTGATGATGATAGCAAGATGACTGAGTATACTGGGAATCAAGCCAACTCTTCTCAAATTAATCTTGATCAAATATAATATTAAGAAAACTTATAAAAATTATGATGAAAATCTTATTCAGTTCAGTGATCTGACATAACAATTTATCACCATTTCCAGTGTTTATACTGCAATACAGTACAATTTTGTGCAGTCTATGCCAAATCTAAATCAGGTTCTGCTTCAATAGCAGAATCCCTAAGAGCTGAAATGGATTGTATCTCCTATGACCACCAGGTTTTTAATTTGAAATAAAACATGATGCACACCAAGGCAACAGAGAGGGAGTAAAAAAACAGGTCTTCCTGAATTGCTTCTTCTTACTCTTACTAGTTGGCTACATCATTAAGGGAGGAATAAAAACATTTGAAGATTAAAAGCTATTAATGGGAAGAACTAAAGAGCTAATAGATAAAAATTGGGAGGAGAGAAGACTGGAATGGATGGGATGTTCTCATTTTAGACTATAACCTGAGTTTTATGTCATTAGAAGACAAATGACCTTGGTTCATTAGAGTGGAGTTAAATTAAGGTTATTGATAAGCCAATAGAAGTGAAGTTCTTCCATGTCTTTTATTCGCATACCTGCACTGAGGTTAAACAGAAAGGCTTCACATAGAAGAGGTGGAGAGAATATCATTATGCAACAATATCACTTAATGACACAATAGTTGCTGATGCAAAGATTTATTTCTGCGATGTTGCATTCAGAATAAGCATAGCATTAAAAATGACTCTTTCAAAAATCTGCTGCCATTGGCATCTGCTTATAATGGGAGAACCTCCTTTCATCTCGTATATCATCCTATTTGTTCCCTAGCACATAATCCTGCAGCAATCTAATAGACTGCCTTTTGCTGGTAATCACAGATTTCTTACAGAGGGGAACTAAGGGGATTGAGAAAAGGAAGGTGAGTACAGGACAGCCCAGTTGCAAAGCTTTAATTTAGCCTTATCTTCCACATGAACTGTACCTGAAATGATAGCCCCCTTCCTTGAACCCTCTCCCCTCCCTTTCTTGAGGAAAAGCTGCTGATTATGCTTTACATGCTTCTCAGCATGAGTGGAGCTGTAATAATTTGCAATGAAAAATTATCCGCAGTTTGAGCCTTCTGGAATTCTGGCCCACCTCATTTTGTTGCCTCTCATGCAACCCTTTCCTGCTTTCATTTTCAGTGGGGTGTAATCAGTTTTCAGCTCTTTAACCTTATTCTGAGTGAACTGTGTTTTTTTATTAGCAATTTGCTATTCCACCCTAAAGCAAAGGGAAGGAAACAGACACATTTTAATTAAATTTTGTTCCATATTCTCTCCCCTTTTCATTTGCATATGTACTTCCCTGCAAAAATAAATAAATAAAAAGAGAGAGGGGGGAAGAGAGAGAGAGAGAGATGGAACAAAATGTAAAAAGTGGCAGAGATATCAATGAGTTACTACTTGGGTAAGCAGTTGAGTACTCTGGGCCCATTAGAAACCTGCACTGAGCCAAATTAGCCACTGCTAATTTCCATCTTTTAGGTGTATTTAATTAACATAATGTTCATATCCCATTTCCACCCTAGAAGACTGATGAATGTAAGACAATGACTGATGGCCATATTTTATTCATTCAAAAAAAATATTCTAAAAATGTTATCCACCATCAAAGATTTCATGCTGCCCTTGATACAAATTACATGCATATATAGATAAAATGTATGTATATGTGTGTATGGCTACACACACAGGAATATATATGTGTGTGATATATTCACAAAGAATGTGGAAAATGTAATTAGTTTGAGCCCCTTTTTTATTCAGTTGTTTCAAAGTATTTCATACTGTAAATTTACCATGTTTTTCAGCTAAAAAGAAATGGCATTGTATGCTTTCGACAAAAATGTACAAGGATGCAAAAAAATTAATGGGAAAATATAGGCAAAATGTACAAATCATTTCTACTTTCTTTACTGTATATATGCAACAAGACATTGTTTTAAAAGATAAATATGAAGCTATACATTCCCTTGCCATGAAAACAGCAAATTTTCATGTTTCTGTGGCATAGATTTACTTATTTTTGTTTATATTGTTAGTATGAAAACCTATACTTTAGGACTTTAGCATTCAGTATATATTAACACATTTAGGAGATAGAGTCTAATTATGGCTTAACACAATATATAAACAAGACTATGGTAGCTATTAAGCATTTATGCATTAACTGTTCCTATACAAACAAGCCATTTTCTGAAACCATTGAATCTGAAACTAATTACTACGAATGTTGACTGCCAGACCAAATGATATGAGAAATCATAGCTAACTAAAAGAAGAAGCAAATATTCTAAATTGCATTCCATCTTCTTTCAGAAAGAAGGAGGAGAGGAAGATAAAAAGTAACTGACTTCTTGATTGCTTATACTCCTTAAATCAGGTCTATAAGCAGACTAAATAGCAATTTTCATTTAAAAATAAGCCAGTTAAGAAAAACCGTTTCAGAACTATATGCAATACCACCAACACTCCTAATATTTTAATGTTCTTATTCTGAATAGACAATGCACTTGATTAATTAAAATAATGATAAATTCATAAAAAATAAACACCCTAAAATATTGCAAACAATTCACTGCATAACAATCACAGCTACAAAAATATTTGTGAATCACAAAACTGTTGAAAAAGTAATACAGAATACAAGTTTTCCTGAAGCCACCTGAAACTGGACATTGATATAATACATGCCCTGTACTTCAGCATGCCATTTGCAACAGGAATTTGAATGCAACAGTTAAAAAAACTGGTAGAGGGTTGATTTTGCGGGGAGAGAGGCATAGAAGAAATAATAAAAGCTACGTATTTATTAGCAAGAGAATAATCCTAATGAACCAGAGCACCAAAATGTAATATACACACAAACTGCAGCATGTATGTATGTATGTATATACAGACAGACAGACAGACAGACAGACAGACAGACAGACAGACAGATAGATAGATAGATAGATAGATAGATAGATAGATAGATAGATAGATAGATACTTCTTCTGCCAAAAATGCGAATTCAGTTCTAGGGTTGCATCAACAAATCAAAGCAAAGTAGTTTCAAGGTCATATGAATTGATAGTACTGCTTTATACTGCACTGATGAGACCACACTTGGAACACTACATCCAATTCTGGTCACCACAATACAAAAAAATATATTTATACCCTAGAAAAAGTACAGAGAAAAGTAAAATGATAAAGGGTCTGGAATGAAATTGTACAAGGAACAATTGAGGGAATTATGTATGTTTAAATAGCATGAGGTGATAAGATAACAGTGTTCCAAAATTTGGGAGGGCTGTCACAGAGAAGAAGAGATTGACTTATTCTCCAAAGCATCTGGGAACAGAAGAAGTAATATATGGAAGATCATTAGAGGTCCAATCTAAAACTAAGGAAAAATTTCCTGATTGTGAGAAGACTTAATCAGTGGAACCACTTACCTCCAGAATTTTTGGGTGCTCCATCACTGGAGATTTTCAAGAAGAAACTGAACAGCCATTTGTCACAAATGGTATCATATCTCCTGCTTGAGCAGGGAATTGGATTTAAAAGACTTCCAAGATCCCTTTGAAGCCTATTACTCCATTCTCTCCCTCTCCCTCTCTATCTCTGTGTACACACACACACCCCTGGCCTGAATTTTTTTTAAGAAACGAGCATTGGAAAGGAGGACTAACTGGATGGGGAGAGGGAGGGAATACTAGCTATTTAGCTCTCTTGGCATTTGTGACTAAAATTACAATGAAAAGCAGAAATAAAATAATGCTTAGGCCTACATATATATGAACTTTTTTTTTCCAATATCAGAAAGCCTGGTTTTTTCAATCACAATATTTTTTCCATCAAAACTTTATTGTCAAGAATGCATGCTAGTTATAATATAGAATCAATGACAATGCATTTTTTAAATTGTATCATAGAAACATCTCATGAATCATGGGAACTTCAAAGTACAGTGATTTGAAATGGTTGAATTAAAGTCAATGCTGGAAAAAGGAAATAAATAAAATAACATAAATCTAGGTCAGGGGTATCAAACTTGCAGCCTGCATCATGTGTTAGCTACACCCATGCCCAGTTTAGTGAAGGGGAAAGAAAACTCATGATACATCATGTGATGATGACGTAATGACACAAATTTGACACCCCTGATCTAGGTTAACAAGCCTGTTGATGGATCAGGGAGAGAAAAAAGGAAGCAATTTACAAAGTCATCATGCGCAAAAGTTTTAATGAAAAGTTGAATGTGAAAACAATCCAAAGAATTCTCAAGATACTCAAATGACTGACAAATATCTGATTTTAAAACCATGCCTGCCAGACAGAGAACATGACAAAAATGTGATGTGTCCTCCTTTTCCCAGATGTCTATTAACTTTACTTAGGTGCAATGCTGGACTTGTGCAATCTTCCGTTCTTCTTAATTTTAGAACGCTTAGCTTTTTTGCTGCAATATACAGTCCTTTATTGTAAAAATGAAAAGTTTTGCAGCCTGCCATAGTTACTTTCTGCTTCAGTGCCTACAAACACCACTTGGCTTTCACGCATTGTTGCCTTTGCTATATTGGTAATTAATGCTGTTAGTTTTATAATTAAAAAAAATCTAAAAGTTTATTTTTTTTTCTTTTTGCCTTTATACATAGGGTGAGAACACTGCAAGTAAAAATTAATTAAAATAAGATAAATTGCCTTCAGTTGCACAGACTGGAAAGGAAGACAAAAAATGAGGTGGATTAGGGGAGAGACATCAGATGCTATGTGATGAAACAAAATGATACGGTTTGGAGAGATACTTCCTTTGCTTCTTTTGGAGTGGCTTTTGAATTACTGAAATCTAAAAAAAAGTGGGGGGGAGAGAAAGGGAGAAGTAGTGGCACAGGAATCGAAAGTTGATATTTTCTGATCAGGCACAGCATAAAATAAAATATCTTTGTTTCTCAAATGTCATTCCATCTTTTTTTCCTTTCTTTAATGATGAACGCTAATTGGCTTTGACATGAGACATTTTATTTTTAACTGGATCCAATATTTGGGCTTTTTTTTTTACTGAAGCTGTGGGGAAAGTGGAATATGTCTTAAAAGAAAGCACGGTTTCTAAAGCATTTATACATTACGGGATCAGAAGGAGCCACTCCTTGGCTTTAATAAGTGCTTCAGATGACACTTACTACCACTTAAATCTCCATACTTATTCAAACCATTTTGTACTTGAAACTGAGCTATGTAAAAAGATTTGATGCTGGGAAAAAATTTATAGCATTATAAAGAGGCAAGCAGTTCCAGAACAGAAAATGGTAAATACAAGTTAGAATTTAATCAGCACCATTAAAACATCAAGATTTTTGCAAGTAATGATTCAAACATCCAGCTGTAAACCAGGAGTGAGTTCTAATCCTAGTTTAGGCACAAAGCTAACTAGGTAACTTTAGGGCAGCCATTCTCTTTCAGCCCTAGGAAGAAGGAAACAAATACCGTGTTTCTCACATAATAAGGCCGGGCCTTATTTTTTTTTGAGCCCCCCAAAAATGGCTAGGCCGTCTTTTCGGGGGTGACTTAATTCCCCCCCTTGCACCCTCGCCAACAGCTGCTCCTAATGGGAGATTATGGAGAAGTGCAGAGAGCTCCCTACTCCCACCTTTGCTGTAGACACCTTTGGCACCCGCCGCTGTTGCTTTCCCTTCTGCCCATTCCGCCATCACGTTTGGAGCTGCCGCTTCCGTGTTTGGAGTGCCGCTGCCATTTGGAGCTCCAAACGCGGAAGTGGCAGCTCCAAACATGATGGCGGGTGATCTTTTTATTTTGGTCCGCGCGAGTTGTTCAGAGCGAGTGAGAGGGAGACTGCGATGCCTCCATCCGAGATGGCAACCTCACTAGTGGATCACAATGTGGCTGAAAGCCCGAATCGGCGGGATACGATGGCAATCTTTTTGGAGCGAGAGGAAAGGAAGAGAAGAGTTGTGAGGCGTAATTTGCAGGAGGAAGTGGGTGTACCCCACGGCAGGGAGCCCAAGGAAGAAGGGCCGGTAGGCAACGGAGAGCGTCCCATAGCTCCGGAAGCAGCCTAGAGACATGCCCGGGAAGAGGCGCAGATGCTGCCTTGTAGTCCCCAAACCAACTGTGTACGCCGCCTTTAGTTATGTGCGCTCCGCTCTTTGGGCATCTCCGTGTGATCGTGACCCTGTCCTTTCCACCTGGTGCCCTTGCTGCTTTCTGGCTCTTGAGCGACCGACTTCGCGTTTGGAACACGTTCGCACTCCAAACATGAACGTGTTCCAAACGCGAAGCTGGTCGCTAAAGAGCCAGAAAGCAGCAAGGGCGCCAGGTGGAAAGGACAGGGTCATGATCACACGGAGATGCCCAAAGAGCAGAGCGCACATAACTAAAAGCGGCGCACGCAGTTGGTTTGGGGACTACAAGGCAGCATCTGCACCTTGTCCCGGGTGCGTCTCTAGGCTGCTTCCAGAGCTACGGGATGCTCTCCGTTGCCTACAGGTCCTTCTTCCTTGGGCTCCCTGCCGTGGGGTACACCCACTTCCTCCTGCAAATTACGCCTCACAACTCTTCTCTTCCTTTCCTCTCGCTCCAAAAAGATTGCCATTGTATCCCACCGATTCGGGCTTCCAGCCACGTTGTGATCCACTAGTGAGGTTGCCATCTCGGATGGAGGCATCGCAGTCTCCCTCTCGCTCGCTCTGAATTTCACACGGACCAAAATAAAAAGATCACCCGCCGTCATGTTTGGAGCTGCCATTTCCGCGTTTGGAGCTCCAAATGACGGCGGCACTCCAAACACGGAAGCGGCAGCTCCAAACGTGACAGCGGAATGGGCAGAAGGGAAAGCAATAGCGGCAGGTGCCAAAGGTGTGTGCAACAAAGGTCGGAGTAGGGAGCTCTCCGCGCTTCACCATGATTCCCTGTTTAGGAGCGGCTGGTGGCGAGGAATTCCTGCCCATTGGGTGCTCCTAATGGCAAGTCTCCCGCCCTTCCCCCTTATTTTGCATATTTTAAGATAGGCCTAAATTTGGGGGGAGGGGCTTAATTTGATTTTATGCCCAAAAAACATGCTGGGCCTTCCTATTGGTGGAGGCCGTATTGTTGGAGAAACACGGTAGCAAATCACTTCTGAAAAATTTTGATAAGGAGACTAGCGCCAAGGCATTAGCCTAGGCAGTTGCCTGGAGTCAAAAACTAAATGTGCAAAAGAAAAAAAAGAATTAAACTATTAAGCTTTTACACAATCCTTTCTATTTAAGGAATACACAAGAAATTACAGTGCCAT
The DNA here is from genome assembly GCA_033807585.1 of Hydrophis major. NCBI lineage: Eukaryota > Metazoa > Chordata > Lepidosauria > Squamata > Elapidae > Hydrophis > Hydrophis major. The sequence goes on from CM066332.1 coordinate 112,231,091, forward strand.
GGAAAGTGTCTCCATTGCTCCTATTGACAGACCCTGAAGAATTTATTTCCTGCTGCCAGTACAACTGGCTATCAAACTGCATGCTTCTGGAATATAATATTGATAAAGATATTTATTTATACCCTCTACTTACAGCTCATATTTTCCAATAATGCTAGATTGATCCAAATGCTGACTCTTGTTTAAATTTCTACTAGTGTTTGGAAAAACAAAACTGAAAGCCTGTAGTAACTTTTCGAGGTAATCCTATTAATCAAGAGTGAAATAAATGTCAATGCTATTTGGTTGCTAATAAAACTTACTACTAGGCAATACCAGAAATAAGTTTCATGTAACTAGGAAGATGTTTGATCTGAAGTGAAAATCTGAAGTGAACCTATCAGGCATTCATTGCAGTAAAGATTAGAATGTGATTCCATTATCATTAATTTTAAATGAAATAATTACAGCAGGCACTGTGGAAGGAGTCCAACCAAGGTCTGGGAGTTAATATAATACTGTGAAAGAAGTAAATTTCTCTTATTTTTGAAGATTTAAAATGGTTTTTTTCAGGCACAATATGTTTCCTTTCATGTGCCAATATCTGTTAAATTCCTTTTATTGTCTACACCACACACACAAACATACATCAATGTTCTTTCCTAATGTTTTGTGCAGCTTTCCATTTTTATTGTTTTCCAATAAGTTTCATGTATTAGTGATGAAATAAATCATTCTTATTAAAGTGCCCAGATTCAAAGAAAGTTAGTGCTTCTATAGATCATGGAATTCCAATTCCCACAATTGAAAGGGCCATTAAGAGACAGAAAACAGGTGCTCAGGATTAGGGAAAAAGCTCTTCGTAAACACTGAGCCATAGTGGTTGTTCAGCAACAGAACTTTAATGTATTCATATTAAATCTTGAAAACATCTTGACCATAGATATGCAAGGCTTGCCAAAGAGCTATTCAGGAAAAAAGGAAAAAAGAAAGAAAAAAGAAAGAAAAAAGAAAAACTACACAAGAAAGCAATGGAAGGAAAAAAACACAAGAGCTGAACATATTGTTCTTGACTGTTTAGATTCTATCTGTTGTACTGTATTTGAACACATATTCTGAGCCTGGTATCACTTGCATTTTTATGTTGGTGTAACACTACTGAAATATATAGTACTACTGATTTACAATAAAGTCAGGAAAAGAAGGAGCAGGTTTTGCCTGAGGCACATAGCTCATTCTGCAATCTAACTGCACAGCAGAGATGATGAAAGAGAAATGTCTGGAAAAGAGGATAAAAAGGGAATGATGTTCACCTACTATCTATATAGGAAAGAGGGAAAGGATTCTGTAATGTGATGAGGGTACGCCAAATCTTTCTGAGGGAGTTTTCAATGCAACATTATCAGCAGCACTAAGAAATAAATTTAGACAGTGTTTCCAAATGGGAAGGAAGGCTTCTTAGGGATTTTTTCAGAATGTCCTATGGTAAAATTATGACCCATGACTCATTCTCAGCAACATGGGAAAAAGTGAGTCAGACCATTCGTTCAATCAGTTCACTATTATCTAATCCAGAGCTGTATGAGCCATGGTGGTTAGAGTGCAGTACTGCAGGATACTTCTGCTATCTGCCAGCTGCCTGCAATTTGGCAGTTCAAATCTCACCAGGCTCAAAGTTGACTCAGCATTCCATTCTTCCAAGGTGGGTAAAATGAGGGCCCAAATTGTTGGGGGAAATATGCTGACTCTGTAAACAGCTTAGAGAGGCATGAAAGAATGGCAGTAATTCAACCCAGTTGGAAGGATGCCAGGAATGCAAATAACCAAAGTCAACAAAGATAAACTCACATTTGTTCCCAGTAGACATCACACCCAGCTTGAATCTCTTTTAAACTCTCTTCCCAGGTGTGCCTAATGAAGGGAATCAAGGCCTTTTCCTCCCCTGTAAGCCACGCAACCCACATTGGTCTCTTCTCCATTCCTCTCTGTGTGCCCCTGGATGAAGAGGGGGTGGGCCTGGGTCCTCCTCTGAACTCCCTCTCCCTTAATTGTTCTACCTCCTCCCTGCTCTGCCCAGCTGGACTTTGCCCTTCCCCAGTTTCCTCCACAGCCAACAGAGCCACACTCCCACTCCCTGTCAGCTGTTTGTCTCCCTCCTCGGATTCAGACTCCGATAGGGGCATGACACAACCATTAAGCATTTTCACATAAGGTTTCCCATAAACTCTACTCTCCCTTTCTCCACACAGCATTTTAAACACAGATTATTCCATGTACTTTTCCCTCTGGAGTAAAATAGTTACACTAGAGTTAGTCCTTAGTATTCGACGCTGAAAAGACTACTTATTTATTTCCCTCCACAGTTTGGTTTCTAATTGCATCAAACCCTCCGACAACCTGTGGGACTTACTGCGGTAGCGTTACAAACAACTATTGGGATCAGAAAAATCCAGCTGCGGTTCTTTTTTTGCTTCTTACACTGGCTTCAGTAATAAAGATTCTGCCGATGGATCATAGCTGGCAGTTTTGCTGCTGATGCATGAAGCAAAACAGTCCTCGGCTCATTCTCCTTAGCTGTGTCAGCTCCTGCAGGGCTAAGTGTACAAAACTGTGACTTGAAGCAGCATATACTTTGTCCAAATCCTGACTCAGTTTCTTTTGCTTGTCCTACCTGATAAAATGGCCTACCAAACTAATGATTCTTGCTATTTGCAATCAGCTCAAAGACATTCCCTCACCTCTGCTGGCTGCAGCTCCTAGTAGGAGGATAATGTTAAGTGACTACAAGAAATTCATTTAATTCTTAAATGAATCTTTAAAAAAAAAAACACACACTGTATTGGTTGTCTGTTTTTTCTTAAGTTATAGGCTTATAAGTAATGGCATAACAGACAAGCCACAATGTAAGGTTTACTAAATGCAATGCCTGGTTTTCTAGATCATGCTAGGCTTAAAAAAATGGATAAACTAAATGCGATATTACAAAATACAGTGGAACTTCCAGTCACAACCATAATCCATTCCAAGTCTTTGGTTGCAACCCAATTTGGTCGTGACCGGAAGCAAGACTTTGTACGCATGCATGTACCCCCCCCCAAAAAAAAAAAAGTGTGGAAGGGGAAATTGCTGTGGAAATTGCTTCACGGCTGTGTTTGATTGCCACCCGAGGATGTGTTCACGACCAGAGTCAAACGTTTAGTGGATTTTTTGTTTGGCACCTGACTTGGTTGTGGTCAGAAGCGTTCATGACCCAAGGTTCTACAGTAGATACACACATACACACACACAACTGGACATTTAATACATTACTGTAGCAACAATAACAAAACATTAGGCTCCAAATAACAAGAACTTCTTTACTTTAGTTAGAGTTGTCAAAAAACAGCATTTCTCTTTGAATAATGAATGGCATTACAGCAAACAAGGGCTTTTGCCTACATTACACAAATTATCTATTGTGTATATCAGATGCAGCTGCACAAGCATTGAACTTGAACTTCCAGTGCTTCTAAAAGCAAGCCACAGGGTCCCTCTGCTTAGAAGACCTCCAAAGAGAAAAATAGATCACGAGATGTATTCTGAGCAAGAAAACACTGGTGAATTTTGAAATTGTTTCTTTCTGATCAGTTCCATCAATGCTACAATGGTTTGAATCAATCCATTTAATCCATCCTTTCTATTTAAGTATGAAGAAATGACATAATCTTTAAAGATGAGTATTATTTCTCTATAGTGGCAGACTGGATTATAGTTGTTAAATGTCCTATTCTAGTTACCCTCAACAGATTGAATTATAAATGAATTTTAACCAGAGTTAATAAAATATATTAGTCAGAAACTATAAACAAGTATAACATGGAAAGGGTGAATGATACTGACTTGGAAAAGCAAGATTCCTATGTGAGCTAACAGTTTTCCAGTTCTATTCTATTCTCATTCAGTTCTATTTTTTCCAAGATCTATGGGTTTTTACAGGTAAATAAGAACAGGTGTATATTAATATGCATGCACCATGGAAGTAATTATCAGACACTGACTACAATGTTACTGAAAAAGCAGCCATTTTCCCTTTAAATATTCCCAGTCACTTCTCTAGAAAGAGACAGGCATGTATGTGTGACTCCTTTTTAAAGCAAAAAATAGCCATAGAATGAAAACAATATCACAAACATTTGTATAGAACATCAACAGTAGAGCTCATTTAATTTCTCCTTTGATTTCGCATCTATTTTAAAATGTTTTTTTTTTTTTAATTAACAGGCAATTCTGCTTGTTTTGTATCTTGAGACTATTATCTATACATAAGTGCAGCATCTTCAGAACAGCTTTTGCAGAGGAACATTGGTAGAAAAGTATGTTTGCACTGGCTGCTCTATAAGTGTTACATTGGATTAATGTTGGACTAAGATGGTACTAGACTGAATTACCAGTGGTCTTTTTATTAAGTCTTGTACTAAGGTTGTTGCAGTTGTCTGCTGAGACTTCATACTTTTTTTAAAAACAAGAGTGTATAGAGAGGATTAAGTCAGTAGGGTTTTTATAATAAACTATGGGTTATTTTAATCTGTTTGCTGAATAAAGCACATAGTGGTTAAGTTTTAATGCTGGGAAAGAATTGTCTTACATGTTTTGTGGCAGAAACCATTTCAGAGATTGTCATCTCTACCTCTTCTTAGTGCAGGAGAAGAGTGGTTAGTCCCGATCTATTAAGAAATCACTATTAATTGTGAAATCCCTCCAACTTTGTATATTCTAATATGTGAAAATACATTAATGCCTAATAATTCTCATGTATTTTTGTTTTACTCAGAAATAAATAAATTGTTCAGGAAAGACAGTTCATGCCCAACAGTCATATAAATAATGAAGGAATGTTCAAGTTTCACAGTTTTAAAACATGGTTTATTAGAATAATATTTTGCCAAACAGAACTTAATGCTAGATCATTCATAAACTTATCAAGCATGACTTTTTTCTGGAAATCAGTGCAGGAATTTTAAGGTACATGACCACAGAAGCTGATGCTTCAGAAAACTTCCAACTTTTCCAAAGTTCCCATGAATGGTTTGCCAGAAAAAGTGACTAAGTTTCTCATAAGCCCTCTGTCCAATTTTCTGGGGTTTTGTTTTCTGATGGTACAAAATAATACACTAACACAGATATACATGCAACTATCAGTTGGGCCAAAATGGGACCCAAGGGTAGAGTTAAAGCTATTTCTGTCTATTACAAGGCTAAAAAACATGATTAGGTACACACATTCCTATAGTACCTCCAGTTTAAAAGTGGAATTAACCATGGAACTATTTGTAGAAAGTGAAAAATTATCTAAGCAAAACAGTTAGAAAATCATGTATTGTAGAAGGAAATGGAAACAGAGCATGAATGGAAAATTGTATTTTATTCAGTCCATTTTAAACATAGTTGTTTCAGGTTATCTTGTTGAATAAGACAACATTTTTTCATTTTTTTAAACTGAGAACAATGCAGTAACTGATACATCAATGCATCTCTAGTTCTTGATCCTGTGATAATCTATATCTAGTGGAAGAAATGGAAGAGATGCTTATTAAATTGGCAGAAAAATGGTTTTCAGTCACAAACGCCATATACATTTTAAAATAAATAAGAAACAAAAATCTAGTATAGTTTGTATAATCTAATTTTTCCTCTTTTGGAAGTGCCAGCCCTGTGTCATCACAAGCAAGTGATCCAACAACCCATAGTGTTTTGGGGCCTTTAGAGCTTTCTAAAACATTTGAAGCAAAATTAAAGTCCCCACAAGTTTCTGATATTGGCAGAAAAAGTGGACATACAAACAAGAGATGCTACTATTCTCATTATTTCTTTTGTCACTGTTATTGTTGCTGAGAGAGCAGCTAAAGAATGCATGCGTCAGATCTCAGGGGTAAGACAGAGAGCTATAAGAAAGAGTAACATAAAGTAAAAGGTGAATTGCCTTCACCCAAAAGCCAGCCTGGAGGACAGGGAGAATCGAGGCCTCCACAGATGAGTGCTTTTAATTAGGAAAAGGGCTGAACGGCAAGGAGCTTATGCTAATGAGCATATTTTAATCAGCTTATTTTGAAAAAAGCAGCATTTTGTAACAGTCAAAACAGATCTGGAAAATGGTAATTATCAGTAATGAGTTAACAGAGAGGGGTGCTTCGGTGTGCCGAAATTAAGGACTGTTCCTGTCTTGACAGCTGCATATACAGGACAGAGGAGCAACCAGGCAAGAAAGAAAGCTTCAGCCAATATGCTGGCAAATCACTGCTAGCCATAGCCAATAAGAGTTCACTTTTCCTAGGCATTATCAATGCTCCTTTGATTTTTCTATCTTTGTTCCATCTCTCTACCTCTGTCTGCTGTATCCAGGACTTAAACCAGCTTGGGTTGTGGATAAATAAAATACAGTTGTCAAGTATTGACCCTAGAGAAGAAATTGTTGAACTCTGGTAGCTGACATCCTTGGTTACTGTTGTTGTTATTGAAAACATGATTATTCCACTTAGCAAAATGACTTAAAATAATTAGGTAATTTCTATTTTTAGGATTAAATTGAAATGAAGTGAAGCACAAAGGAAGAAATTTGTTTGCAGGCATGTATTCCCTACTGAGGACTTCACTTTGTTTTTAAATTTTAGACTCACTTTGTTTTTATAGATCTTCTGAATACCACATAAGGGCCCATCTGGTGACATTGACAAGAGAAGATATTTACCTATTTTTATTTTCTAGGTTTGGGAGAATATTCAAAGAACAATTATATAGTTATATAATTTAAACATCAAGGGTACTTTCCATTATTTTTCTTTATTTATTTACTAAGATAGCTTATAAAAATTGTGCTATTCTGGAGAAGGGAGAAACACATTGAAGAGATATGAACTAAGGGTTGTTTAACCTCTCTGACATCATCATTCTGCATAGATGCCATACAGCACTCCATCTTTCCACCTTTATTATGAGCCAGTTCCTAAAAAGGAAATAGGATTTCAAAGCATTGGCAAGTGTTGACATAACTGAATGTAGCAAATGCCACTTTGTACAGTTTCTGATTTGCTGAAAAACAACAATAGAACCCTGTGCCAAGTGTACAGTTCCATCTGGTCCCATAAAAGCTGCCATCATTTTTTGGTGCAATGCTCAATAATCTTTTTTTGCTCAATACTTAACAAGATAAAAATGAAATATGCTTTTAATGTGCTGTTTGATTATTGGTATGGAGTACGTAAACAAAAGTAAGAGAAAGTTCACTAGACCCTCTAAGAAGTGAAGGCTGAGTATTTTAGTTTAGAGATTAAAATAATCTAATGCTGTGTCTCAAGCCATGTTATTTCACTTAAGAACTGTCCTAATATTCCTGCCATGTATTCTTCTGGGAGTTGCTTTTAGTATATATCCTAGCCTCATCAGAGTTAGCAATGGAAGGCATGTTTGGATCAAACAAAATCTAGGCAGCCTTGATGTTAGGAATGATAGTCACCTAACAGTTTGGTTGGCAATATATAAACCAGATAGTCATTTAACACTGTTTTATCTTTAAGAGAATGTTGTAATTGTTCCTCCAATGGCCATAAGATGGAGCCAGAAACCTGGTTTGTTCTTTTTCTTTGCTTTCCTTTTGCCTGATTGTCATTCTGCTTGACTCTTGCAACTATTCTCAAACTCCATTTACTGAACTTTGTTTATGATATTGGTAAAGAAAAGGACTTCATTTTTGGATTATACCTGGATAATCCAATACTAACTGCTTTAATTGTGTATGATTTGGACTGTTTGTTGGACTTTGTTTACCCATTTACAGGAAGTAAAACTTACATTTTACTATTCAGTGTATCTGTGTGCTGGTTGTGTTATTCATCACCACTCTCACTATGTTTCCCTGAGTGCACTCATTCTCCTAACGTGGAATACCTCAACACGGGTTATGGGCCCAGCCTCAGATAACTGAGAGTTAGTGTGAATACACAGTATCATATACATCAACTGTTTAATTGTGGGTTACTGTCCTGGTAAAGATGGCACAAGACCTGTCAACAAGTCTATCACTGATAACCCGGTTGGATGGAACAAACTATGTTTCCTGGTCTATGAAGTGCAGTCTACTTCTGCGTAGAGAAGGATTATGGGCTGCAGTTCAGGATCTACTGAATGTAAATGCTTGGGATCCAGATAATGAGGACGATGCCAAAAAGTTAGGTGACTAAATGGAACAATGAACAAGCTCTTTGTATAATTGGACTAACACTGAATGACCAGCAGCTAGTCCATATTCGTGGAGAAAAGTCTGTTGCTAGGTGTTGGGAGAACTTGAAGAGGATTTATGTTCGTGACAGTGTAGGTGCACATATACATCTTACATGTAAACTGTTTAGAGCACGTCTTCTGAAAGGTAGAGATATGTTAGCTCATTTTAACTTTTCAGGAGCTACATGAAAAATAACTGATATTTTCAGAGTTGCATCAAGTTTACGTCATTCTTTCCTCATTGGATGAAAGTTAGGATTATTATGTATCTTCACTGGAAGTCCTACCCAGAGATACACTGACATTGACTGACATAACTGGAAGATTGTTAGAAGAAGCAAGAAGATGGCTGGATAGAGACCAACTGAGGAAGGGACAACCACAAGAAGAGAATTTGTCTTCAACTGCCTATACTGTTAGGAAATGTTTTTCTTGTGGGGCTAGGGGACATATAGCTAGATTCTGTAAGAAAGGAAAAAGACAGAATACTGGTAATCATCAGAAGGTTGAGAAGAATGTTAATTTAGCTACGTCTAGCAATTCAACTGTAAACCATGATTTGTGGGTAGTTGATAGTGGAGCATCGCAGTGCATTACTAGAAATAGAGAGAGGTTTGTAAAGATGTCAACGAGTAAGCAACATGTATCATTGGCAAATGGATGGAAGATGAAAGCATCTGGTGAAGGTACTGTATATTGTTCATGTGTAAATGAGCATTTAACTATGTTATATGTACCTAAACTGAAATTTAATTTTTTATCAGTAAGGGCTTTAGTTAATCATGGTTATGTAGTAACCTTTAGGGGAGATAACTGTATAATAGAGAAAGAGGGTAAAAGTGTTACTGTGACTTTAGAGAATGATTTATATGTGATACATGATGACCAATTGCAGAATAGCTAACACAGTTTATAACAATGTTAAGCCACATGACAAATGTATCCATTTACTGCATAGATATTTGGGGCACATTAATTTCAAAATGTTGAAACAAACTGTTAAATTGTCAGAGGGAGTAAAATTAAAACTCTGTAGCAAGTACTTAAACTGTAATGCCTGTAATCAGGAGAAAAGCAAGGTTTCTCCTGCAAACAGACTGAATGGGTTTAAGACCAAAGAACCTTTAGAGGTTGTTTTTGCTGACATAATTGGTCCTAAGACACCCAGTTTGGGAGGTGCCTGTTATGTTTTGAGTATAATGGACCATTACTCACAGTACAGTTTCTGCTATCTAATGAAAAACAAAACAGAAACATTCCAACATTTATTTAACTGGCTATGATTTGCTAAGAGGAAAATGAGACATAGGGTAATACCTTAGTTACAGATAATGGGACTGAGTTTATTAACACTAGATTCCAAACGATGTTGAAATTGGCTGGTGTCGAGCATAAGCGTTCTGTCCCTTACAGGCCACAAGATAACTTGAATATACAACTAAGGGGGCAAACGTTACAAGGCATGGTTCACACTATGTTTTCCAATTCAGATTTGCCTGAAACACTGTGGGGTGAAGCCATAATGTGTACCAACTATGTTTTAAATAATGTGATGAACACAACAACTGGTGAATTGCCATTCACTCACTGGCATGGCCGAAAACCAAATTTAAGTTATCTACACAAATTTGGAGCTCCAGTATGGGTGCATATTCTGTCACAAGTAAGACTGAAAGGGCAACATAGAGCTAGGAAATTATTTTTCGTAGGTTACGAGGCCAACCATAAATCGTTTAGATTCTGGGCTCCAGGCACAGCTAATGTTTATTGTAGCACTAGTGCTAAATTTCTTGAGCATGTTGGGTGGCATAAACTAGAACAGGAATCCAATAATGATGTTGTTATCAACACTCAAGTAGTCCCGATGAGGTAGTTAAACCATCAATAGCCATTAAAAAGGAAGAACAGGCACAGGAGGAGGAGGTAGAAGAACAGGAGCAGGTGGAACAGGAGAATCCACCACTAAGGCCTGAGTTGCCTAGACGTTCAACCTGTGTAACACAACCACCAGATAGATATCAGGCTGGTATAGCATGCCAAGTAAATATAATTCCTACTAACTATAATGAATTGGAACTGTATCCTGCTAAGGTTCAGGTTGCTTGGCAGGAAGCAATAGATAAGGAACTAAAATCCTTACAAAGGTTTGAGATACATGAAAATGTCATTTTACCACCAGGTAAGCATGCCATAGGGTGTAAGTGGATTTATAAAATTAAGACAGGTATGGATGGGACTGTTATCCATAAAGCCAGGTTAGTAGCATAAGGGTTCGATCAGTCAGCCAATGACTATGATGAAGTGTTTGCACCTACTCTGAAGGTTACCACATTACGAGCAGCATTGGTGTGGGCAGCTAAGTAGAAATACACAATAAACCATTTAGATGTTGAGACAGCATATCTACATGCATCATTGCAACATACTATATATTTAAAGAAGCCTTTGGGAATAAAAACTGATAACAAAACTGATTGCTGAAGATTAAAAAAGAGTCTTTATGGCTTGAAGCAATCAGGCTATGAATGGAACCAGTGCATAGCGAAGGAATTAACAAAGATAAATTTTGTAGCTGGCATTGCTAATTCATGTCTATTCAAAAAGGAAAGTGATGGTGTAGTTTCATTGTTACTATTGTTCACTGATGACATAGCATTAATCACTAAAACTGAGCAAGAAGCTACTGGGAGTATTTCACTGTTAGAGAAGAAATTTAAAATCAAACATTTAGGTGAGATTAAACAGTATCTTGGTTTGAAAACAGAAAAAACTAAGGGAGGCTACAAAATCTCACAGGCGGATAAAATTAACCAATTACTTAAGAACTTTAAAATGGAACTTTGTAAACTGGCTAAGACATCAATGAGCCAGGAGTTTAGCCACAGTGATGTGCAAAGTCTTGTTTTTGATAAAGACATTTATCAATCAATAATTGGTAGTTTATCCTATCTTAGTAATTGGTCTAGACCAGACATAGCATATAGTGTCAACCAATTAGCCAGGTTTAATGCTGAGCCAACTGAAAGGCACTGACAAGCTGCTAAGCATGTGTTGAGGTATCTTAAACAAACGATGCATTATGCATTATATTTGGAGCTTCAGGAAGAACTAAGTTTAACTGCATATGCTGATGCAAGTTTCACTACAGACATATCTACACATAAATCAACATCAGGTACTGTAGTGTTATTAGGAAAGGTGTTAATTGGATGGCGGTCTATTCGACAAAAATATCTAAGCTTATCAACAATGGCGGCTGAATTCTCATGTTTGTCTCTATTATGTACAGACTTAGTGTGTTATAAACAACTAATGATAGACATGGGAAATAATGTAAAGGAACCTATTGTTGTATATTAAGACAACCAATCAGCAATTCAGATGGCTTCCAATCTCGCCATAAAGACAAGATCAAAATGCACCAATCTATGATATCTAAATGTGAGACAATGTGTTCAAAGTAAAATGATTAAACTGGAGTACTGCATGTCAGATAATAACATTGCAAATCATTTTATGAAAGCCCAAGGCACTGTAAAACTTAAGGCTTGCTGTGAGGAATATGAACTTAAACTGTGAGGTTTTATATATTGTCCTACCCAAAGGGGAGAATGTTAGGAATGATAGTCACCTAACAGTTGGGTTGGCACTATATAAACCAGGATAGTCATTTAATACTGTTGTATCTTTTAGAGAATGTTATAATTATGATTGGCTGAGGTTCCTCCAACGGCCATAAGATGGAGCCAGAAACCTGGTTTGTACTTTTTTGCATTTCCTTTACTTTCCTTTTGCCTTTTGCTTGATCATCATTCTGCTTGAATTGCTGTAAGTCTTGCAACTATTCTCAAACTCCACTTACTGAACTTTGTTTATGATACTGGTAAAGAAAAGGACTTCATTTTTGGATTATCCCTGGACTGATTATTTTGAATACTGTTTTAACCACGTATGATTTGGACTGTTTGTTGGACTTTGTTTACCCATTTACAGGAAGTAAAACTTACATTTTACTATTTAGTGTATCTGTGTGCTGGTTGTGTGTTATTCATCACCACTCTCACTATGTTTCCCTGAGTGCACTCATTCTCCTAACGAGGAATACCTCAATACTTGGCTTTCTACAAAATCTATCAAAAATTGCTTAATGAAGATATACAATGGAAAATTGCCCATGGACAGCAATTATAAACTTATATATATATAAAACTTTACAGTCATATGATGTTAGAGAATCTGGGTCTAAGTTTAAAAGCAGATTAATTTAATTGATAGGCCTGATAAAATTATTGGACCACTTCACATTTAGGCCTGATGAAGATTCTAAATCTTGGCTTCAGAATAATCCTTCTTAAATTCAAGTACTGGTAGTAATCCAACAAAATCTTGTTTACTGGATAGAGACCATCTTATTATTTTCCCTTGTATCCTGTTATTCTGATATTCTTTAAGGCTTGACAGCAGATTTTCATTTTTTTTTTAAAAAAAAAAGAGAATTTAGCTTTTTATCTGAGGAAAAGTTTTATCGGTGAAGCTAAATTTATGGACATAAGCATGCTAGAGGTGGTTATTAGTATATACATGACATTAAAACTATAAGGATTTGTATAACCTAATGTAATCAGTCTGTATAATCATCTGAATGATGGCATGTCTTTTTTATTGTTATGTATTTTGAAGGAATGAAAATGGTCTGTTATTCATTTTTTAGCCAAATTTTAAATTTTGCCCTTTAAGCTAGCCAGTAAAAATGTCATATAATCCACCATTTCCCTGCCCTTGCAATCATAACTCTGAAAACATCTAACAATTCCAACATGGTAGAAAGACGGGTTCAAAAATACTTGTGTTTATATTTTTTTGAAAAGAACTAATATCTCATGCATATTTAATCATCACCATAGCAATCTCTGAAAATATAATTTAATGGATGATATTGGGCTTTGCAAAAGAAAGGATAGAAGAAGTCTGACACCTCAGATAGAACACAGAAAAACTTGATAAAAGTAATCTTTGGGAAGGCAATGGACTTGAGAATAGCCCCACATCTTAAAGAAATATAGAAAACATAATGAGTAAGAAACAGCATGAGTCTTATTAGGGAAGAAATCTTGTTAGCCTTCCTCATCCTCTGTTGAAAATAGACATACATGCTAATTAAGAGCCAGTATCACTTGGTACCTGCCAATCTTGTCTACTTTACAGGAGCCTGGTCCCTGTGGCCGATGATCCTTATTTATTGTCAGTACTGTAATCTGTCCTCTTTATGTGTTAAAGTTATAGTGTTCATTAATTTTTTTTTTTGTAAGGGTTCTGTAGATTGGTGACAGAAGATTAGGGCAAACAAATGGTAGCAATCTAATGGTGAAGAAGAGTTATTTAATAAAAATTAAAATTTTATTCTATATGACATTTCTTAGAAATTCGGTTTGGCTTGCAATAGGGTCAATATTTTAATAATTAAAAATCATCCTTTGAATGCAGAGGAATTTCTCTGAAAGTAAAACATAAAAAACAGAAGCAGAAATCTTTTATAATGTCAATTCTCCATAATTTTTGAGAATGGTTTGAATTCTTACAGCGCATGTGAATGCTGCTGTGGATCTTGTACTGATTTAATTGAAGAAAAAATGTAGCATTTTACCCTAGCATAGCCTAGATCAGGGGTTTTCAAACTTGACAGCTTTAAGACTTGTGGACTTCAACTCCCAGAATTCGTCCTCCAGTCATGATAGGTCAGGAATTCTGGGAGTTTAAACCCACAAGTCTTAAACTTGCCAAGTTTGAAAACCTTTGGCCTAGATAATTTTAATAAATTCAAATATATATTTTTTTCAAGGTAAAGAAATGACAAGAGACATTTCAGTTTGATATTTCACTTTATTATTCACCCCTTCCCTTTTTTTTAAAGACAGAAGAATGGTGCAACAAATTTTGCTTCCCCTCCTAGACATGCAGGGACACTACAGGTGATCCACCTCAGTGGAACTCTACTTAGACTTATGGCTTCAAACTAATTCCTATCATGATTTTATTCTTCAACTGTTTTCTGCTTTATTTCCCATTCTGTTTCCTGAGCACTTGTGTGAGCTGCAGACTAAGGGGTTCACTCACTGCCTGAAAGGTACATTGGCCTTTGTCTCTACAGGGAACAACTCATATCATCTGACATAATAAATTTGGGCATGGAGAGTAAACAGTCTCTACAGAGCACTCTGCAGCTGGGCTCTCACTTTATCTACAAAGTGTCATTGTTTGAGGCAGTTGTGGAAATTCAGTCAGCATAGCCATCATTATCTATCTACTTCTCCCTTTTAGCTAGCATAAAATGCTGTTTCTATATTTGTCAAAAAACCCCGCACCATTCTAACTTTAATTCCACATTCTATTCTTATTTTTCTAAAGGGGTTGGTCATAGATGTAAACAGGATGATGTTAATTAAACATTGATTCAAATCTATATTTTATTATTTACTTAATGTGCAAAACAGACAATGTGTTATTCCTAGAGTTCTCACTAAATGACAAATGACCAAGCTCAAATTATTCTACTTTGGACACACTATGTAAAGATCTAGCTCTCTAGAGAAGGTTCTAATGCTGAGATATGTGAAGGAAAGAGAAGACAACCAGCAGCAAGATAGATTGATTCACGTAGAACAGCAATAATTTCAACCCTGAAAACCTGAAAGACCATGTTAGTATAGATTGTAATAGATAAAATCTATTTGTGTGGTCACTAAGAGTCAGCACCAGTTCAATGGCACATAGTCAATGATTATTAAATACCATAGTACAGCAATGAAATAATCAAGTTGGATAAATATGTGTCTTCCAGAGCTCTTTGACTCCACTAATCCCTTAATTCAAATTAGTATAGATAGCTCCAGATTAAAAAATGTCATACTATGCCATAATTCCAATATAATTTCAGCAAGTTAAAATACAAGCCATCCAAAACATACTCACAAATTGTCCAAAATGGGCAAAACTATCATAAACCAAGCATGCTTGCTTGATTACATGCACACATCATATATCTTCCCATTGTGAAGTTCAAAACTATCAGTTAAACACAACAATTTGAAAACTGTCTATAATTACAGTGAGCAAGGAAATGGCACTTTCAAAGCCACAATTCTAGAAACAATAATCAGAGTAATAGCAAGGCTTTTCCCCCAATTCTTTCTTCTTCACAGGATCAAGGTAAGTGTTTTTTTTTTAAATCATCACTTATGAAAGTGGTTAAACTTGCCCCATTAAATGCTTGCCCATTCAGTGATAGCCCTGATGCTGTATAACAGGGGATTCTGTGTCAGTCAATACAAGATTACATCATGGTCTCAGTATGTACACTGACTAATGTAAAAGCTCTTGTTTCTGAATTACTACCACTCCCCAAGGAAAATGTGACAATAGTGAGCAGGCTTAGTAGATTTGTATGTACAACATCCATGTTTATCATCTCTTATAAGGGCCTTTGTATAATTCTCATTCTTAACAGTCAAGGCTGCAATGGAAATTTCTAGTGCATCTTGGCAGGCTTGAAAAGTGATTAGTTAATGGATGAAGCTATTTATCCATGTAGTAAAGGGTTGGGGACATTGAAAATATTCACCTTAGCACATAATTCTTCACAGCTCATGAAATTTCAAAGGACTGGTCCATACTAATTTATTTGCCCAATGCTATGGCAAGGGATGGCCTCTGGCATTTCTTGAAAGGTAAAGGAAAAGTAATCACTTTTTCTTCCCATCAGTCTTTAATTGAGATTTTTTTCTTCCCTGGAAGAAGCAGATTTTTTGAGACTTTTCTTCTTTTGGAGTGGGATATTCACTACTGAGAATTCAGTAACTTGAATTGATGAATTACTAATGCTTCAGAACTAAAAGAAACTATAGCTGAACCAAAATGGGAGAGCATTCATGTGCTTAATAAATGTAATCATGGATGACTAACAGAGAATGGAATCAAGTATGTTACTGGTACACTTCTTGTATGAGAGTATATTGCAGCTGGACATTTACTGCAGCATTTCCAACATAATTTGCAACATTAAATGTTCAACAAAACAGTTGCTATATATGATAGAGTTAATGGCACAATGTAGATCTTTTACAGTTAGATTGATATAAAGCCACTCCATGAGAGAGAAAGAGGGCCATTCTATAATATGAACAGGAACAACAAACTGTAGGTTTTACAATGCTGTAGACAAAATGTGTACAAAGGAAAGGAAGTAGGAAAGAAAATTCAATCATTACAAAATTGTGGGTAGTTCATAACCTTAAGAATTACCTGCAATCAAAATATATCAGGTAATCAGTAAAATTACATTTTTTTAGAAATGAAAAATATTTTCAGGAAGAGAGTGCATTACCCCACAAAAGTCTCTATTATAGACATAGTGAGAAAATTATGTTTAGGAATGGCTGCTTGCATCTTGGAATTAAAATATAGCTTAATAATATTATAAATATAAAGCATGATCCATGCAGAGGTAGTATTCAGCAGGTTCTGGCCAGTTCTGGAGAACCGGTAGCAGAAATTTTGAATAGTTTAGAGAGCCGGCAAATACCACCTCAGACTGGAGATTTTACAGTATCCTTTTCCTGCCATGCCCACCAAACCATGCCCACAGAACTGGTAGTAAAAAAATTTGAATCCCACCATTGGTTCCATGGTACTTTCTCTTCTGGTGAGGACAACAGCACTTGGAAGCAATCATTTTGATTAATCACAGTTTAATCTAACAGATTGTGGCTAATCTTAATTATGGTTGTCTTGAGGCAAACTCAATACAAACCATGCTTTATGAATGTGTTCAACAGTTTATGGTTACAATCAGTATTATGCCCAAATCTCAAATTCTGTCTAAAATCTGGTCAATAAAAAATAGACATGAACATAGTTCTTTTTGTTTTAGTTAGATTGGAGTAATGAGCAATAAACACATGCAATAAATACTTAGGAGGACATTAACAGTGATAAAATTAATAATCACGATGATTCTTAAAGTTATCAGATGCTAAATGTATTTGTTACTATGTATTATCTCAATCCTTAGAATTGCATAAAGGAAGGTTAATATTTTTATTCAAAACTCATAGAAAGGGGCTAGGATAGAAATATTTATTATAATGATCTCTCTCTCTCTCTCTCTCTCTCTCTCTCTCTTTCTCTCCCTCCCTCCCTCTATCATCTCTATCTCTAATCCTATCCATCCGTCTGTCATCCATCCATCCACTCATATTTATATCTACCCTATCTTACAAAACATGATCCCGGGGAGCATGAAATAAAAACATATAAACAGCAATATAAAATCAATAAACAATTAACAATGTTAATATTATTATAAATCAAAGAGATAGCAACAGATAATAATAATAATAATGGAGCCATCTCAGCAAAATTATTTCATAAAACAGAAGCACATTAAATCCTGAATATTTTTACGTCTATGCACAGAGTTAGCATTAAGTTTCCCTATGCGGCTTCTGTCTTTATTTGTGGTAAACTATTATCTAATATTATAAAAGTTTCTATATCCCTTGCAGAACAAACTTTATAGATTAAGGATTTAACCCATTATCTATTTTTAGGCCTCAAAACAGAATTTGTAGATATAGATATAAAAAGCAATTTGCTTGTAGATTTCTGTTTCAGATTCAGTCTTATATAGAAAACCAAGACTCTATGGATGGATAATGATTACAACGAAAAAAAGTCTATAACTACTAAACCTAGATCAGCTGTAATAAAAATGCTTGAAGACATTTTTCTATCACAATCATTAGTTCAATATAAACTCCTAGATGCCAATATATGTTTTGCACTGCACTACTTTAATATGTGTAGTTTGAATGCAGTTTTGTAACATGTTCTGTTTTTGCAAATAAAATTGAATGAATGTAACTGAATGGTGTAATTCAGCGTGAATACAATATAAAACTAGAAACACCCTCTTTCAATAACTTACTTGAGAGGCAAAAGGCTCGTGTTGTTTTTGCTGAGCCTTGCATTGTAAGGATGGTGAAAAAATTGTTTGTTATTTTTATATTTGCCATCAGACAGTGCCATACTCTATCAAGCCTAGTGGCTTAAATACCAAAGTTTGAAGGAGAAAATAAATCCATCTAGTCTTTGAATATGTTTGATGTCTGCATATAAATGCTGGATTCAGGTCTGCTAAAAAAAAGTGTTTGTTTTAAGTGTTTATTTCCAAAGACTGAGAGCTGAACTAAGACAACAAATGCTTTACAATTAGAAATAAAAAATCGTTGTGTAGTATGTATGTGTGTGTGTGTGTGTGTGTGTGTGTATCAGTGGTGGCATATTTTTTTTTTACTACTGGTTCTGTGGGCGTGGCTTGGTGGCCATGGCAGGGGAAGGATACTGTAAAATCTCCAGTCAGAGGTGGTATTTGCTGGTTCTCCAAACTACTCAAAATTTCCGCTACCGGTTCTCAAGAATTGGTTAGAACTTGCTGAATACCACCTCTAGTCTTTCTGTCTGTCTGTCTGTCTGTCTGTCTGTCTATCTATCTATCTATCTATCTATCTATCTATCTATCTATCTATCTATCTATCTATCTATCTCTATCTATATTGCATGAGACATATAATCTTCTGAATCATAACAGTGGAATGGGAATGGGAATGCTCACATGACTTGCCCACACTGTTATTGTTGATCCACACAATGTGCTAAGACAACTGTTCAGCTTCCATATTCATAAGTTATCTAACTGTATTTTCTCCTAGTTGAGAGTGTTACACAAAACCAGATATTTTAGTAAACTATCTCACTGATGGATAATTTTATTGCACATATTGTATATCATTTTAGTCATATAGGCAATGTATAGAAATATAAAAAACAATACATTTATTAATGTTCTCTACTTGCAGCATGAATACTAATACCGCAGTAGCAACAGTAGAGTAAAACCCTCTGCTGAATTTACTGTCTACCAATACCAAATCTTGCAAGAGGGCCAAATTATTTTCTTGCCAAACAAGCAAAATTACTGGTCCTGCTGCAAGAAGTCCTTAAAAATGGTAGCAAGTGCTCTAGCCAAATGTAGAGTGTCTCATTCACTGTTTCCCTTCAAAAAATTCTGCTTAGAATAGAAATCCTTTCCAGATGGAAGGCCACATAGTTTACCCTAGCATGTCACTCAATCAGTACATATAAAAATTCTGCCTGGAAAAATCTGTGCATATTAAGCCATTGTTAACAAAACAGTTATGGAAAATGGCAAAAGTATTTGTGTTTTGTATTCCAACAAGGTAGCATTGGAAACAGGTTTTTAAGTGTGCATTGAAACCATTCAGTGCATAACTATAGATAAGGATTTATAGATACTATATACAGAGGTACCAATACTACTGTTAATAAGGAGAATGATTGAGAGATAGGATTTTCATGTTTCTGTACAAACACATACATACATTAACTTGGGGGTGAAAAGGAGAATGCCCTTTCTATCTGTTCATACAAGTTGAATCAAATTTTGGAAACAAAATTTAATTGCTAGATGCCAAATGAATAAACCCTATTTATGCTTTAATGTGATAATTGTTCCACAATACATGAAAATACAAAACATTCAAGTGCATTTTGAAAAAGATAACCAAGATGTGTGACTCCAACCGATGGAGTCAATAATATCTGACATGGGTTGTATTCTTCAAGTCCTATCACTTAAGCCGGGGTCTCCAAACTTGGCAAATTTAAGACTTGTGGACTTCAACTCCTAGAATTATGCTGGCTGGAGAATTCTGGGAGTTGAAGTCCACAAGTCTTAAAGTTGCCAAGTTTAGAGATCCCTGGCTTATGTTTCTGGGTCCTTGAAGCAAAGGACCCAGGAAATGTGTTTTCACTGCCATTGCACCTCACCTATGGACTAATAGTTCTGCATCTAAATGGCTCCAATCCTGCTCACCTCTTGTACTACTCCAAATACTTATCCCCCCCCCCCAGGGATTCAGTCAGAAGATCTTGTGAACCCTTTTTAATGGTTTGGGTTTTTGAATTGCTCCAGCATAATTTGCTTAATATTTTATTATACCGTATTTTTGTAGCATTATTGTTTTAATGTTACACCTGAGTAAATCAGTTCAATCTGAGTTAGACGAAATAACATTTTCATCAAATTAATAAATGGTTCTCTGTAACATATTTAAGCTAATATGTTAACATATTAAGCTAACATATTTAAGCTAATATCCAAGTGTCATCACTTGGCTATTAAGAGTTATAATGGATCTATCATTACAATTTAGCTGCAAAAACTATTATGGAAATCAGAACCATCAGTTTGGGTAAATTTAGATTTGGGGTTCCTGTGGTGTGGTATCCATACATTCTCCAACATGCTCTGAAATGTTATAATCCTAAAGTTCTTTTCTCTATGAACACAAGAAATAAAAATGGACTTTCTGCCCTTCTCCACATACAAATAGTGGTAATAAATAATCTGGTGACTGTGGAAACTGAGGTTTTAAGCAAATTACTCACCACGTTATTAAAAGGATGTTGAGACTCTAGAAAAAGTACACAGAAGAGCAACCAGGATGATTATGGGACTGGAGGCTAAAACATACAACGAACGGTTGCAGAAACTGGGCTTGGCTAGTTTAGTAAAGAGAAGAACCAGGGGACACATGATAGCGGTCTTCCAATATTTGAGGGGCTGCCACAGGGAGGAAGGGTCAAGCTCTTTTTTAAAGTGCCTATAGGCCAGACAAGGAATAATGGATGGAAACTGAACAAGGAGAGATTTAACCTAGAAATAAGGAGAAACTTTCTGACAGTGAGAACAATCAACCAATGGAACAGTTTGCCCTCGGAAGTTGTGGAAGCGCCATCACTTGAGAGTTTCAAGAAGAGATCGGACTGTCATTTGTCAGAAATGGTGTAGGGTCTCCCGTTTGGGTGGGGGGGTTGGACTAGATGACCTACAAGGTCCCTTCCAACTCTGATTATCTATTAAATCTGTTACTTTAAGAATCAGAAAATGAGATAAGCCTCTGTAAGACATCAATGGACTTTATTCCCATATAATATGTTTAGAAGAGAGAGTCAGAGTTACAAAGTATTTTTCTGGCCATTCTTTGTGGTCTGTTTCAACCACATTTAAAAGGGTGCATTTACTCTTTTTCATGTTATAATGACTTCTAAAATGATTCCAGTAGTAGTTTCTGTAATAACTACTTAATCATTTTCACCCATGTGCCACATTTTCTCTTGTATCCCTTTCCTCATTACAGAATCATAGGCTCAAAAGAGAATCTAATCGAACTATCTGATTAGAAACCAGCTAAAAAGTAAAGCTGAGTAAAAGCCTTCTGTTCAACTTTTCATTAACTGGTACTTTGGGAAAGGTGACTTACCTTCATTGGTAAGTGAGACGATTGTGTTTTCCCATTTCCCATTTGCTTTTATAAGTTTATCCTATGAGTGATCCAAACCTCACTTATTTAGCAACTCTATCTGGATAGGCTGTTGATTAAGAAGTCATTTTTAATGTCTAAAAGCATTGAAATGCAACTCCAATAAACATCCCTAACCACAATTAATTAATTAGATCAGCTAGAACATTCATTTTCTTGCCCAGGGAATTCTACCAAAGGGATCATTTTTGACACAGATTTCTGATATGTATCTCTCCGATGAGATCCAATTCCATCATATGATCTGATGTTACTAAAGATTAAGGCTACTAAAAATGGCCTGTGATCAATAGACAGAAGAAAATAGACTATAATTTATCTCTTCAAGACTTATGTTTCTCTACAATTTGCAATGTAAGTCAACCTGTAAAAAATACTATATGTATTTGAGATTAGGTCCACAATATTGATTACATTCCAAAAAATAAATTGGAGAAATGTTCACAAACATGTATAGACATTTTCACGCAGTTTTTTTAAAATGTCAAATTTATAAAGAATGAAGACAAACCTAATTTAAATTTGTAAAATTCAGAGATTCAGTTATTTAAATAGTCTTTGTTTTCATTTCTATGGGAATGAAAAATATTGTTGCTTGTTCTTACTGTGTGGAGGATGAAATATTATCTTCCCATTTTTCAATATTAGAAAGTTTCCAGCATCAATTAACATCCCATATCTTATCTTTGTTGAACATGAAATATAGTATTAAGCACACACACAGACACACACACTAATATAAAGATCACTGCTTCTGAATTGTCCACTCTAGTCAACCATTTCCCTGCTGCAGGAAATTTAGGAATTTCCAAATATCAGCAGATCAAGAATGCTAATCTATATAAAAAAGCATTATATTTAATTATTTATTTACAGGGCTAATTTACAGGACTCAACTGAGTATATCAGTGTAGTTGTAAAAAGGGAAGCGAAGTTTGGCAAGAAAAAGGAAAGTTTATTTATTTTTATTTATTTGGTTTGTCAATCACTTACAAGATACAGGTATAAGAATAAGCATAGTTTTGAATATGTGAGATAGATACTTATAAGAAAAAAAGAAAGAAACAATAGGACAGGGATGGTAGGCATGATTGGTGCTCTTATGCACGCCCACTGTTGTGGTCATTGTTGGAAAAGGGTTCTTTAATTTGTATTCTGTAAATTGAATTCAAACTATTGCAGAATATGAGATCAAGGCAGTTGTTAAGCCTAGTATTGTTGGTTACAAGGTGTTCCAGTCCAAGATTTGTTACAGCATTGTAGAAGATTGCATGTATGGGTTCAGTTTTACATTCATTTAGAGTCCAGTTAATATGAGGTAGATTGAAGTCACTAAGAAAGATAAAAGCGTGTGGGCAGGATGCTGCCCATGTTAGTAGTTTATTTAGCTTGTTTAAATACATGTTCGATGTCATAATCAGGGGCTCTGTAACATAGTAAGAACCAAAATGTGATATTTAAGGTCATTTCTCAGGAAGAGCAAGCTCTTGGGTAACTTGGATGTTTTTTAGATGTAAGAACTTTTTATAGAAAATAGCAACACCACCTCCTCTACGGATTTCACGATCAGATCGATAAACATTATAGTCTCTTACTGAGGTAATGAAGTCAGGGAGAGATGCGTTGAGCCATGTTTCATAGACAAATATGATGTCGAATTTAGCTGTATTTAGCAAGAGGAGAAATTAAGATATTTTATTTACAAGGCTTCTTGCATTGAGTAGCTTGCATTTAAGGCCAGTTGTAGTTTGAATTGAGGTAGTTGGGGGCGTGTGTGCCTAGTCTTGGGTAAAGGTGGATTGGTTTAAGTAGGATTGGATGCTGAGTTGTGGGTTGATACAGTCTGCATGGTAATCAATGTACAGGTCCTTTTCTTCATTGTCTAGATGATTTTTGAGTTCTGTGCGTAGTATACGGGAAAGGACACATTGTTGTAAGGTTAGGTCAGGATGAGGTTTTTATGGTTGGTGTTGTGCGGTATCTGCTATCCCGCATCTGATGGGCGGCTCATGAAAGGGAGCGAAGGAGAGAGAAACGACAGGAAGCGAGGTTTCCTCGGGATGAGCGCACCCCAAATGTCTTGGCACATGCTCTTTTATTGTGCTTTTTTACAAGAAAATGATTTAATCAAAGCTCAAGTCAAACATGATAATCCCATCAGGATGTGCATGTTTACAAAGCTGCATACCGGACAGATCATTTACAGTGTGGATAAGCTTATTGACAACCGTCTAGCTCCTTGTCCCTTGTACGTGCCTTGCAAAGGTCACTGAAGAGACAGAAGTTAATGATTACACATGAATGATACATAGTTGCAAACACATGAATGATACATAGTTGCAATGATACATAGTTACAACATCAGTTAGGATATCATTCTGTATTGACAGATGCTTATCTCCCCGTCTCTTATACATGCCTGGCAAAGATCACTGAAGAGACAGAAGTCTAATGTTTACACGAGAATGATACATTATTGCAATGCTTGAATGATACATAGTTGCACTGATACATAGTTGCAATCACATGAATGATACATAGTTACAACATCTCCTCTGTTTTTATTATTTATGACGAGTCTTCTTCCTCGTCCGAGAAGACAGGAACCATTTTTATGGAATGTTCGCCGTCCCCGTCATCTAGGCAAGAATGCGACCCGTCAGCGTCAGGGTTGTCCAAGGAGCGGTAACTCAGCAATGACATTTTTTTCGTCCGGTGTTGAGGATATAACATGAGCTTGCAATAGCACATTAACATCAGCAGAGGATAATTGATTTTTCAAAAATTGCAATATTCTATTAAAACAACAAGGTCCTATAATACATATCAATATAATGATTATTAATGATCCTGCCAATGCAGTTTAAAAGGTTGTAAACCATGGCGAAATAGAAAACAAGCCCCCCTGCTATCGGCATAAAAACAACATTCTTCTTTAAGCGCAGCACACAATCCCCCTTGTTTTAAAAAATAACAGATCTAAGCCTCTACGATTTTGCAAGAGGGGGTATTCCATGGGTGCCTGTAGGGATATAAAATCATCAGAGTTATACACACAAGCTATACTTGAATGCAAAATGATTTGGATTTAACAATTTCATCCCCGTAGACACATGCTGTAAGACCGGTGAAACAAGTCCAAACAAAATTATTGCCAGGGATAAAATACATTCCTTTCAGGCATGATGTTAAAGTTCCTCCTGAAGTGGTGTAGATTGCAGAATATCCCTTGGTTGTGTGGGTGCGTCTGCCAAATCGAATTGAAGTGGTGGGTAGAAGTCTTCTATGCGAGAAAAATTGGTTGTAGAACTTAAACGAACTCCTTGAAAGTCAGTTATAGTCCAAGCAATATTATATATTCTATGAGGCTTCTGCGGATCATCATGGACAGTTCTTTTGAAGCGTCGTTTGTTGACAGGATCAGAGTTCGGGTATATAAAAACATCACAAGCAGGAGAGAGGGCTATGGACAAGTTAGTTGTAGAACATTTGCGAAATGAGGAGGGAATTCAATTAGTAGAAAAAGGATAATAATTACAATAATGACAATAAAGATTAATTTGGTAATTCATCAAGGATGTTAGTTGGGGTGGGGGAACCCATAATACAATAGAAGGACATCTAGGTCCCCCTATGTTCAGATTGAATAGAGGAAAAGATTTTAAGGTTCCTTTCCATAGGAAGAGTAAAGAAGGAACAAAAGAGCGAGTGGTAGAGTGTTCTTTAAACAAAACAGAAGTGACAGAGTGAAAACTACGGGTAGCATTTTCATGACGTACCCACATGGAGCAAGTATAATAGCCTTCTGTTAATGAAATGGTTTTAACACGAATAGTCTTTTGACAGGAAGCATAGGTTTTGTTGAAGTAAGGTAGAAATTGCAAAGAAGATATAGGCTAGAATATCAGGAAGAGTTTTAAGATACAGATGTAGCAGAGGAATTCCCATGATAGGGTCTAACCGCCCTACCAGGGATCCAGCAAGTGGTTTTGTCTGGTAGTAAAATCGCAGCGTAGCCTCGTCCCCAAGTGAGAAGCTCAGCGGGACCCTGCCAGGCGGGATCTGGCAATCTGCGATAATATACCAGAGGTCTGTTAGGTGGGGGTGAGGGGGAGGAAAAATGACGCGAAGCAGCAGAAGTGGGAGGAATGCCAGTCAGATTAAGAAAGTTTAAAGTGTAAAGACAAATGTTAAGAGAATTTTGCAATGTTGGGAGGTTCGGGGGGTTTTCCCGCAACGAATATCGATCAAGAGCATGTTTCAGAGATAAGTTCGCTCGTTTCACAATAGCCTGCCCCTGGCTGTTGTAGGGAATCCCAAACTTGTGGGTTACATCTCATCTGTTACAGAAGTCCTAGAACGCAGAACTTGTATAGGCAGGTCCATTGTCAGTTTTGATTTCTTTTGGACGTCCCAGCGAGGCAAACGTACGAATGATTGATGACATGTTTTACAGTTTCTCCCCTTTGAGGAGTAGCCAGAATAAACCCTGAATATGTATCTATGGAAACGTGCAAATATTTCCAAGGGGCAAAAGGTGGATACTGAGTTACATCCATTTGCCAAATTTCACAAGCTTTTAATCCTCTAGGATTTACTCCTATGGGAATGGAATGTCCTTGCTTACTACATGTGGGGCATTGTTGAATAATGGCAGCAGCTTCTGCCTGAGTTAGGGAAAATTGAAAAGTTATCATAACTTGGCGGGGGAGATTCAAACACACTCCCTGCTTCTATTTTATAATGGACCTTTAAAGCCTCCATAATTTTCCTCCAAGTGACCAAAATGCCAATAGGTGCACGAGGAGGACTATGGAGATGTTCACCAATTTTTTGCCAAGTGGAAATTTTTAAGGACCCTTCCTCTGAATAATTAGGACAATGTTGCCACACATAAGCCAATAATGTAGCAATAGGTTTCGTTTTTACAGGCGAGCCCTTTAAATTAGCAGAATATTTAGAAGAAGAAGCGACTAACTCCCTCAATTCCTTCAGATGCTGCGTCTGTTGTTGAGAAAAGTTTCTACCCATACTTACGAAAGTCGAGACCGTGTTTCAGATCCGATGATGTGCAATTCGCTTCAGGCCTGGCGATGCACAGCTCCCATCGAGCTGATAAGATATGGGCGCGTCGCAACGTATCCCCCTTAGGGAATCACGTCGGGGTCACCAGAATGCGGTATCTGCTATCCCGCATCTGCTGGGCGGCTCATGAAAGGGAGCGAAGGAGAGAGAAACGACAGGAAGCGAGGTTTCCTCGGGATGAGCGCACCCCAAATGTCTTGGCACACGCTCTTTTATTGTGCTTTTCTACAAGAAAATGATTTAATCAAAGCTCAAGTCAAACATGATAATCCCATCAGGATGTGCATGTTTACAAAGCTGCATACCAGACAGATCATTTACAATGTGTATAAGCTTATTAACAACCGTCTAGCTCCTTGTCCCTTGTACGTGCCTTGCAAAGGTCACTGAAGAGACAGAAGTTAATGATTACACATGAATGATACATAGTTGCAAACACATGAATGATACATAGTTGCAATGATACATAGTTACAACATCGTTGTTTTTGGCGAGTGAATTTATAGTATAAATTAATTTATGTTCGCTTAATTCATTTTTGCAAATGATCCTGCAGAAGTGTGGGGCCACACAGCTGTCTCCATGAACTCAAATGTTTTACATTGCACTTGCTGATTGGTACCAAGAGAATTTGTTAGTTAATTTGGTGTGGTCTTCGTGAGAATTGAGTCCTAAAAGAAGGGAATGAATTCAAGAGATTTCTGGGGTTTGTTAATGATAAAAGTATTGGATGAATTCAGGAGTAGGACAGGTCAATGTTGATGGTCAATTGCTGGTAGATAGTCCAGTTTTGTTAGGGGGTGTTGACAAAAAGGCAGTGTTTTGTGAGAGATAATGACTCAGAGCTTAAAAATGGAGGAAGAGAACAGAGAGAAGATTAGGGTTTTATGAAGAAGGGAGATATATCACTATGGTAACAGAAACTCTAAGGCATTAGGGTAGATATTTGTCTAGCTCAGTGGTTTCCAAACTTTTTCAGTCCACCGCCCCCTTGATGCTACAAATTCATCCTCAGTGCCCCCTACCCAGAGGTGGGATTTAAATTTATGAACAATTGATTCTGTAGGCGTGACTTGGTGGTCATGTGACTGGGTGGGCATGGCTTGCTGCCTGGACTTGGCTTGCTGTTACGTGACCAGATGGGTGGTCATGTGACTCAGTGGGCATGGCCATGTGACTGGCAAACCAAATATAAGTGGTCCTCGCTTAATCTGGTTGCTTAGTAAGTGTTTTAATTTATGACTGGCCTCCCAAGAGCTACTTGACCTGACTTGGGAGTTTTGATAGACACACACACACACACACTCACACACACACACACACACACACACAATCCCTTCTAACCCTGCTGGAACAGGTGGTTGGACTATATATCTCATTCACTTTCTCCTCCCTCCCTTTCTTTTTCTTTTTTCTTTCTTTCTTTTTCTTTCTGTCCTTTCCTTCCATCCCCCTCTTTGTCTATCTCTTTTCTTCCTTTCTCTTTCTCTCTTTCTTTCTTTACTTTCTTTTCTGTTCCTTATCTTCCCCCCTCTCTTTCTTTTCCCTCTCTCTTTCTCTCTCTCTCCCTCTCTTCACCCTCTCTCTTTCTTTTCTCTATCTCTCTTTCTCTTTCCGTCTCTCTTTTTCTTTTGTCTCTCTCTCTCTTTCTTTTCTCTCTTTCTCTCCTTCCCTCTCCCTCTTTCCCTCTCTCTCTATATCTCTTCCTTAACCTATCTACCTATTTTCTGCCCAGACAGGTGTGCCCTAATCTGTCAAAGGCCTGGGCTATTCCTGCATCACCCCGTTTCCACTTTCAGAGGTCCCGGCCCTTAATCTCCCCGTTTCCTCCTCCATGACCACCTCTTTCATGATCCCACAGCCGTGGCTTTACGTTCCTCCCGTGGCTGGCTGCCAGGGAAGGCAATCCAGGGCTGAGCCATTGTTGTCGCTGGGCTCCCCGCCAGCCCACGTCACTCTTGTCACGAATGTCTGCAGCCACCACGTATTTTTTGCAGTGTGGCTAGACTGCATAAATTAGGCATGACTCACTTAATCATCTTGTTTAGCAACAGAATTCTGGCAGCAATTGTGGCCATAAGTTGAAGACTATCTGTGATATTATTTGCTGTAGCAAATAGGAAAGAGTATTTACACTGGTTCAATTGCTGAACCTCATTGATAGAAAACCAGAGACACTGTGGAATGAAATCAATTTTATTTAATTCCTATATTTATAGCACATCTTAATTGTATATTACTGAAAGCTATGTTCTCTCTCCTTTCTTCCTCACAACAACCTTTTTAGGTAGGTAGGCCTAAAAGAGAGTAACCCAGGCAGCTTTAATCCCCAATTGACCAATTCATGGTTTCCCAGTTTCTAAGTCAAAATTAAAGACAAAGACCACAGAATTTCAGAGAGCTGTTAGCAGAGACAAGCAGTATTAGAACAATATCTGTAAAGACACTGAAGAAACAGACATGAAAAACCAGGGAAAGTTATCCAAAAATTCTCTGAACTCAGAAGGAGGTCACAGCCACAAATTGGGTAGTAAAGGATGCTAATGGACAGATAGTAACCAGTTCAAAGGAGATCAAACAAAGATGGAAGGAGTACGTAAAAATACTACACTGTACAGTACTTAGAAGATATTCCTTATATGCCCCTTTCTTTCTATGATCGATAATAATTTATGAACTTTGAATGCTGCCCAGCTCTCAATGCCACTCTATACCATGCATCTTGAAATCTAGCCTGGTAAACTGGAGATGCTGAAGGTGTGGTTAACAACTTACAATTTGGTGTAATTTTATGATACAAACTTAGACCATCAGGATGGTTAAGAGGTTAACATTAACCTAAACCAGATAATTAGGTTAACTTATGCTGTGCTTTAGCTAACCATGATTTAGCATGAAAGCCAGAGATTTTCCTTTGCTTTTCAAAACCTGGCCACCCTTCTGCTGGAAATCTTGGCATAATGAGAGGCCTGTGCATATGTCTTGCCTTCCTTGCACCTCACCGCTGACCCCTGAGAGAAACCCCTTCACCACCTGCAGAGGAGGCTTCGTCTCCGGCCATCGCCAGAAGGCTCTGGGTGGTGCCGGGAAAGAAGCCTGGCTTTCCATCTCTTTTGTTCCGTGGCTCTAGGCATCACACATCGAGCTTCCTAGTTATTCGGAGGCATCAGTGGACCGGACAGGGAGAACCACCCCACCACAGGTCCATTCCACCAGCCACTGGGAGACCTTTCTCACAGCCAGTTTGACCTGGCCCATGTGGGGACCTGTGCAGGCAGCACTTCCAGAATGGGAAGGGTGAATCCTGCCTGCAGCGCTGTGCTGATCCCGTGCCTGAAAAAAACCTCCAGCCACCGCATGTTTTTTTCAGTGCTGCTGGACTATTCCAGAACCCCCCTGCTGCTTCTTAGTGGCCCCCTGCCAGCCCCCTTGCCTCTTAGCAACTCCAAAGGCATGCCACTGCCCCCATGGGGCAGTACCGCCCACTTTGGGAACCATTGGTCTAACTGTTCCTGGAGAAGCAAGGCTAATAATTTGGTATTGGTTTTGTATTAGGTTGCAATTGCATGTTCCCTACAACCTTGATCCATTCTTTTCTTCCCCTTACATTCCCCAATACTGTATAATGTATTTACTTTACTTTTCCTATGACTGATCACTTGCTATACATATTTCAAGTAAAAATGTCAAAAAAATGAAAGAATCCACCCAGACATCTTCTTTTTTTTACAAATATAAATATTTATTCATATGGTTTGAGAAGACAGGGTAGATATCTATAGAAATCAATTTACAACCACATTTGGGACCAGATTTTCTATAGATAAGCAAAGTGGTTAAAAGTGAGTTGCATTGATATTATGACTTTTTAGTTTTTTGGCCAAAAACGGACCCAGCCAAAGTACAAGCCATCTTAGGTTGGCAGTCCCCTCACACCTGCAGGCAGCTACAAAGCTTCTTGGGGTTCGCAAACTTCTACCGACAATTCATCCGTTCCTTCACAAAGATTGCTAAACCCATGACGGACCTCCTAAAGACAGGGAGCCCAGGAACAAAGCCCATCCAGGAGAACTCCTACAGTGGGACCTAATCTGAACTTGTTGCAAAATAACCAGTGCTGAAGCATCCTGCCCCTCTTCAACCCTTCATCATCCAAGTGGATGCCAATGATGTGGCAGGCAGATGCCAATGATGTGGCAGGCAGATGCCAATGATGTGGCAGGTGTATTACTCCCAAGAAATAATCAAGGAAGCCTACAGCCCTGTACCTACACCACCTCCTGCAAGCTCAAGGACACAGACCCAATGGGCTACATGGGAAAAAGAGGTTTTTGTGGTGAGATGGACACTGCAAACCTGCCGCCACCTGCTGGAAGGGGAGCAGAAAAATTTGTTTTAAGCAAATCATTCCAGTTGTTAAGTGAATCATGTGATTGTTAAAGTGAATTCAGCTTCTTCTATTGACTTTGCTTGTTGGAAGGCATCTGGGAAGGTTGCAAATGAAGGTCTTTTGACCATGGAATACTGTAACTTGAGAACTACCTACAATAACTATTTTGTCCCATTGTAAATTGCCAGTTTTCTTAATCATCACAGCACTTGCTTGAAACAAAATTATTATTTTTAATCCAGAGGTTTTTTTTTCTGTTTTATTCTTATCTCTAGAGATAAGCACCAGATACTAAATAAAGTGTAGAAAGTTAGCATCTATCCCTCTCCTAGAAGAATGAAATATTTTGAGAAATATTAAAAAGGCAGACTATTATATTTCCCTGGTTGAGAAATGGAGAAACATACTCTTGGAAAGCAGCCCCCACCTTTCTTAATATCCTTCAGCTGATGTCAATACTTAAGAGATAAAAAGATAACTAGCTCTATTCATAAACAAATGCCCTCTGCCCAAGATCCAACAAAGCTCTCAGCCACAATAGGAATTGCCCCTTCATTGCATCACCTCAGTTGCACCACCCCCAGCAGTTCAAACTTCAACTAAACTTAGTTCAGACAAACTCCTAGGATTTGTACATGGCCCCATGGGAGTCTGACAACAACCAATAGAATACATGTTCTTGCACAGGAATAGGAAGTTCAAGTGCAAAGCCCAAGAGAAGGTATAAAAAAAACCTCACTCTCAACTCCATTTGGTCAGCTGCCAAGAAACATCACACGTGCTTGGTAGGTCTGCTTTATCAATAAATGGACCTTCTTTCCAATCAGCCTCCAATTTCCATTTTGTCTCCAGTGTCTTTCTCCCGGCTTGGATCTGAACCTGGATATTTCTTCCAGCAGAAGTATAAGACCAAAAATTTTCTAAATTAAAATATGCTTTTAAAATTATCATTCAGGTTTAGAAGAAATGCCTACTCTGTTGTCTTTATGCTAATTTCTCTGGAATATTTTATTCTTCTGCCAACAGATCATAATAAAGATATCATGAACCTTATATATCTGCTATGGTGATTGAGAAACTAACCCTCGGCAAGTTAGGATGTAAAATAGCAAGAACATTAACAGCTGCTTGATTATTCATTATAGTTTCTGC
Organism: Hydrophis major; assembly: GCA_033807585.1. Taxonomy (NCBI): domain Eukaryota; kingdom Metazoa; phylum Chordata; class Lepidosauria; order Squamata; family Elapidae; genus Hydrophis; species Hydrophis major. Next base: position 112,263,410 of record CM066332.1, read on the forward strand.
TTGGAAACCTATTCCAGAATACAATATGCAGGAAAACATCTAACTGTATGAATGCATCACTTCAATAATTGTGATTTTGTTCAGCTCATTTCCTAGCACATATACTGGAAGACTTGTCAGTGCAACAACTTCTATGTAATATTTGCCTATAGAAAGAGAGTCTGAAGTCTCATGTATGTGAAAGATAGTCAGGACTTCTTCTCCAGCAATATTATACACTGTAAAAGGAAATCCATTCTGTCCGTCCCTCCCCCCCCCCCAAAAAAAAAAGGCAGACATAAAATACTTTTTAAAAAAAGGAAATAGATTTCTAAATAAAAATGAGCAATTTCCACACAGACCACAAAAGTTGTAATTCAGAAAAGGAACAATAATTTAAAAAGCAGAAAAAAATGGCAGCCTCACTAATCAGATTCTCAAACTTGATAGTATAAACAATATTTTTGCTGAGAGAACAAATTTATAGCATGACAAAATTGATTATAATCTACCACACTTGTGAATTTTGCTGAGGAAACACACAATTTATTTCCAAGCTTGCAGCTCAAAAGCTGTGCCATTCAAATGTATTTTGTTCTAAGGAACAGGATACCAAGTACTAAAAGTGCTGTATGTATGACATCTAATTTTTCTCTGTTTCACTTACTCACATATTCACAAAAACAAGCAGCTTTCTCTCCCTCATGGGAGACGTTGGCATACAAATTTGAGATTAAATGAGAATTCACTGTAGCCTTGCAATTCACTTTAAAAAGAAAGAAAGAAAACTGGTATAAGAACATTTCCAAGCAATATGAAGAAACCAACCAACCAATCACCTTCCTATCCCTCAAAAATACCTGGACTAGCTGTGTTAAGTATTAATTTACCTTGCTGTGCAAATTGCTTTAACATGAAGTATGTTCCCTTATTTTTAATGGTCACAAACCAAAAATGGTTGCACTAGGCCATTTCTTGATTCATTCTGCTCACTCGACACTCCCCTGTTTATCCAATCTAATGCAATAAAAGCATAATTAATTTCTAAACGCTTCTGTTGAGCAGTGCAATTTGTCAAGTTGTTAATAGAATTAAGCTTTTTATCAGCGATTAGCAAAAGAAGGTAAAAAAAATTAATTAGAGAATTGTATGCCTCCCTGCTTCAAAGCCGGTTTTAGGATTAAATACTTGATAAAGGTTCCTTGGCACATTATAAAATATTTAGCTCCAATAATTTCACAAAACTATTTCTGCATAGAGAACAGAACTTGAGCTAGCTAGAGCAGTTAAGCACATGTACAAACTGGTCCTAAAATTGAGCTCAGCTTTCTTTCCCAAACCATGGTGACTGAAAGAGCAATTAAGTTTTACAGTATGAGCTGCTACTGCTCCTAACTTCTTAGTAATATAACAATGATGTATTATCAGAAACCCAAAAGAAAAGACATAATGGCAGACCTTTGAGGCTGGGGATAAATTGTAAATCAACAGGCTATGAGCAAGTTTCCTTCTTATTCTGCAGCCTTATTTGAAATATTTTCAAAGCAAAATGAAGTAAAAAAAAAAAAAAAGATAGAATTTCAGTTTGTATATCAGATTAAACTAATACTCAACATATTTTTGAAATAGTTTGTCTTTTGAAGCAAATATCAATTGAGTATCATAACAGAAGTGATTTAGGATTAAACTGAATAACTTGGCCAGGTTAATAGAAATCTAATTTTTTTTAAATGCCTAGAAACTTTAACAGTCTTTATCATACAGCTAGACATTTTAAGGCCTAAAGGTTCTTAAAATTAAAATATTACAAGCCAACATAGTTTTTTTTTTTTTTAATGTTAGGCAAGTTAACATTTCTTTGCAAGAATGACACTCAGTAACATAAATGATATCATGTTATTTTAGCAATAACTGAGATGTCTTGCTTCATTTGTATTTTTTCCGATTACTGTATTATGAAAGAACTTATGGCTACTTAAGAGCTTCATTTTCTTAAAAAAATAAAATAAAACTTTTGACAATATAGAATATAATGTACATTCCAAAACAACCAAAGTAGATCAGTCTGTTTATGGAAAAATCAATATGATCGGGTACTCCTATTCATCCTGTTATAATATACATTTATGTTATTCATTCTCTAATTGTTGGAGAAATATCTCTCAACTTTCATATTATTGTTCATCCTGTATGATATGAGTAAAACAAACAAACAAACACTCTGTCCATGCACTACTTTTCCATGGTGAGAAATTTCACTTTGTGCTCATAAATCCATGGGAAAAAAATGTCTGTATTCATACACTGATATAAAAGTACAAAACAAACAAGTAAAATAAGAAACTCCTTCATTTTTCTATGCTTTAAATTCTTGAATAATCCTAAAATGAGATGGGTTTGGTGGCCTAGAGATGATGAAGATGATAATCTCCACTTGGAAGTTGAGAGTTCAATTCTAGGCAGTGGCAGATGTTTTTCTGTCAGGATGCAAAGAGAAAATATCTGCTGCCAACTCGTGTAGGTATCAGGAAGGGCAGCAGAACAGTAAACATTCAGCTCAATTCCAACACCTCAAATTCACCCCACTGCGAGAGATTAAAGGATCATAAAAATAAAAAAAAAGAAGAAATAATCCTAAAATTCCATGCTGCTATTTTAACCACCCTGGCTAATGTTTCTTTCCTTACCAACATGGAAATGGCTATAACTCATCTCTGTCTCAAACTAACTAACCATTTAACTAACCGGGATATATTTAGCTTGTTTAAGTTTCTTTTCTAATAAGGCAACACAAGACTTTTAATTATCCTTGTCGTTGGACTCTGATTTTTTTCCAGTTGATCCACTGTGAAACTGTTAGGAAGCTGTAGGAAGTTAGCACCCACTCCTCTCCTAGAAAATTGAAATAGCCGAGAAATATTAAAAAGGCAGAATATTTCCTCTAAAAAGAGTAGAAACTCAGAAGCAGAAACTCACTCCAGAAGCAGAATCTCACCCTTTGTTAATAGGTGGGCCATTAAGGCCTGGGCAAGAATACTTTACATAAAAAAGATCTCCAGGTAAAGCTATAACAATTGTCAAAAGCCCTTTTAAGGGCATAAATCATCCAGCAAGGCCAGACCAAGCCTGGAACACAGGACAGCCTACAGAGTTGCCCATGGGAGTCTGGCAACCAATCAGAATACAAGCTCAAATTCAAAACCCAACAGAGGGTATAAAACCCAGTACTCTCGGCCTTTTTTTGATCTCCTTCCTTTTCACTCTGGAGCTCCAGGCAAGAGTGGGACTCAATTTTTTTAACAACTGGTTCTGTGGGCATGGCTTAGTTGGTGGGCATGGCCAACTCAATATCACTCACATCGAGGCATGCATCTCCTCGCCTGGCCTCTCATGACTGTGGGGATGCTGCAACAGTTGTAAGTGTGAAAAAGGGTCATAAGTCACTTTTTTCAGTGCCATTGTAACTTTGAATGGTCACTCCACACAAGCAAAGTACCAGCAAAGGAGGGGAAAAAACACCAGAGATTTTCCTGAGACAGGAAGTGTAGTCCTGCCAAGAATGTAATAAGGGTTAACAGAGAGGCAGTTTCTGTAAGCAACACCAGAATGTTTCCTTCCTACCTTCCTTACAGGATTAGGCCAGTAATTTCTTCTAACAACTGGTTCTCCGAACTGCTTAGAATGTTAACAATCGGTTCTAGCTAATAGGTGCAAACCTGTAGAATCCCACCCCTGGCTCCAGGCCATGTGGTCCTGTCCACCATTAAACCTTCCAAGCAGCCTTCATGTTTCCAGTGTCTTTTTCCACACTTGGAACTGAACCCAGAAGGATATTTCTTTCAACAAAGCAGTAGAGGGTGGGACATAGGTTAATGAGGAGTGGATTTAGCTTCACTAAAGCTGCATGGAGAATCTTTTAACAGAATAACAGAGTTGGATGGGGCTTTGAATGGTATAGGTTCCAAGCCTCTGCTCAGGCAGGAAACTGATACCATTCTGAACAAATGATATATAGTGTCTCCTGCCTGAACAAGGGGTTGGCTTGGAAGACCTCCAAGGTCCATTCCAACTCAGTTATTCTGTTATTAGTCTTCTAGCATGAGACTTTACTGAGTCCTTATCTCAGAATTTTGGAGCTAGAATCCTCTGGTGACCTTTTGCCACATATTTGCTCTTATATTTTCTAATTATTATAATCTTTGTTTTATCATGCGAGAGCCTGGTTGCTCTCAAAGTTATAAATGATTATAAATTCAGGAATCACGTATTAAGTTTCATACTGTGAGGGACCTATAGCAGGCGCCCATAAATTAAGAGATGATTATACATCCGCCATTGTACATTTTGACTATTAGTTTGGAGACAAATTCAGACCTACACAAAGCCAGCCACTGAAGGGCAATCTGGCTGTAGCATCTGATATCTCAGAGATTGTCAGGTCTGATTTGACTGATCTAGGCCAACATTATTTTGGTATCTGAATGTGGATACCAAATGATAGAAAATTATTTTAATACCTAGGGCAGAATAACCCACATAGGCCTGTTTCCTTATTTAACAATAAAAATACAATAGATTAATTCATTAATTAACCATTTGTTGACCTTTTGTGATGCATAAAGCTGTCTGAAGCAATTGCACTATTCTGTTCAGTTTTGGTCCTAGACTAAGAATTTTAAAAATAATCTATGAAATATATTTCTGGATTTAAAATGAAATATTTATGCTAAAACTATCCTAAAATTTGCCTTCTGATTTCCAGTTATTTTTATTTCTTGTTTTCTATGTCATTCTCTGGTTGTTTTCAAAGTTACTGTCTATCTATCTTTGGTGCAAAGTGCAAGAACAAACTAGAGTCACTGTTGTGTTACTCATATTTTCAATATTCTACAGGCTTCCTAGCTGCCCTCCACTTCTCCTGATATTTATAACATTTTCATTAGTAACTAATAAGTTAATCCTAAAGGTTGCGATCTACCTTAGAGTGAATGTCAGGACACAAACATTCTCTAGCCACTTCCTAACTAACATAACTGTAAAACGCTATTTGACACCAATGGGAACTTTGTTTAATTCATTGGAGAAAAAAGCAGACTAAGGCAAAAATGCTCTGTAAAATTGAGTGGGAGCGTGCCCACATACCGTATATACATACAGATTACAGTTGATAGTAGTAATCAAGAATGTGAAGAATTAAATATTGCACAAATAGAGTTGCTAGTACTGTCTGGGCCATGGCATTTTATGAACGAATCTATTAATAATTACCTTGTTTCCAATTACCCTGATGCTTTCACATGCAATTATCCAGTGATTATAATGCTTTGAAACTCCTGGCATTCAGAGTTCAATTAAGAGACTTTCCCTTCTTGTCTGGATTTTGATAGCTTTTTTTCCTATGTAGGACGTTTGCTGTTCAAATGTGTTTATGTACTACAAATCTCATAAGCCTTGGTAGCATAACTAATCAGAAATGATTAAAAGGATATCAGCTTGTCTATCACAATCACCCAGAATGCAGGAGAATCAAGTTTCAAATATTTATTCCTCATTGAGTTATTATTGACTGAGCCTTGCCCAGTGACTGCTGCCAAAAATATGATGAAGACAACACATACTTGCTGAGGTTTTTTTGGAGGAATTACCAAATATAAATTTAATACATATATCCATGCCAATCATACTAGTCTCTTCTATAAAGCAATACAAAGTTTGGCAAGATATAGCAGCACTCGGATGTACAGTAGTTCCTAAGTCTTTATGCTAACCTTCTTAAGACAGCAAATTATATGAAAACTAAAACTTCAGAGCTGATGAAGGACACAATAAAGAATAAATTGGAAAGTTTCATGTATTTGACCAAGCTAGATATAGAGTGGAATCAATATTTTTGGTTGTTGTTTTCTCTCTCTCTCTTATTTATATAATTTCTTAGGCTGATCTCTGGAATCAGAGTTGATTGGCATACCTTTTCTATCTACTATTGCTGTAACTCCTCTACCACAGGACTTACAGAGATGGCTGACATAACATGAATACTGAATACTAAAGATTGAAGAATTTTAACCTAAAAACCTTGTGCACAAGCCACATACAACATTTCCTTAGTTTTAACTGATGTATTGCACACCAATACATCATCATCCTCACTACCATCAGCAATTTAAAGTTTATATTGTATTCTAAATTAATAGTGAGATAATTGATGTTTCTATTTTATAATTAATTTTAGTAACTGACAAGTGACTTTCTGCTGAAAAATGGCAAATATGCTAATAACACACTATGCAAATAGCAATCCTAAAAACAAGCATTATTTGGAAATATCTAAAGATTTTGACAGGCAGCATGAGCAAAATTATATGACCAATAAGAAATATTATGAGGAAGATAACAAAAAAAATCACTTCAATTTAAAGATATGAAAAATTATAATCTCCGCTGGTAGCAAGATGAAATTAGCCTATGAAGAACTAACTTTTCTATTACTACAAAAATTACAAGGTAGAAAAGCTTGTGAAATGTGATTTCTAGTAATCAAACATGAATTTAAATAAGTTGTTTGAAATGTGCATTTAACTATTTCAATTTATTTCTGAATAATAAGTGCTGTCTGAAAAAAACTTACACAGGACTATTATCTGTATCTATACATTATCTCTAAAAGCAACTAGTTGGACACAGTCTGTTATGATTCCTATTGGTCTAACTCAGGGGTCTCCAACCTTGGCTCCTGGAAGCCTGGCGGACTTCAACTCCCAGAGTTCCACAGCCAGCAAAGCTGGCTGTGGAATTCTGGGAGTTGAAGTCCGCCAGGCTTCCAGGAGCCAAGGTTTGAGACCCCTGGTCTAACTGAACAATAATTGAGCAGTTACCAAATGGAGATAATTCTGAACAGATTTTAAAGAAAGTGGTGCTTGAAGTGTCTATTATCAAATTGCATTTAATGTTATAACCTAACAAAAAGTAGTTAGATATATTGTACCTTTCTTGTATCTATAGTAGCTGCAGTACTTAACTGTTCAAAAGTATAGGTGTACAGCAAGGCTCACAAAATCACGATCTGTTGCCTAAATAGAATGATCTACAGATTGCAAAAAGACTAGAATTTGGTACTGCATTATTATCATTCCACCCTTCGCCTGACTACCTACTGGGTAGATTACTATCCCTTGAAGTTCACGTGTGAAATATATGTGCAGGTAAATTGAGGGAAAATGTTTCAATATGACTTCTTAAAATGTTTTGAAGTTCTTAATATATTCTGAAGTGTTATTGTCTCAGCTGTTTGAGATGTATTTATATGCATAGTGCATATAAGTGCAATGTAGAGCTTGCCTTTTCAAGTTCTGTTCTGGGACTTCTGAAGATATAAGTAGATCCTTAATCTCTCTCTCTTTCTCTCTTATATATCAGCCAGCATTGCTTTCAAAGTCTGCTTATTTATTATTTATTATAGACTTATATGACCAACTATTTTATACACATTAATATTGGGAAATCACAATAAAACTTATAAAACAGCAAAATAAAATTATGTCAACATTCCAAAAAAATATTACATTCCCTATCATGATCTTTATTAAATAAGAAGATCCTCAAGACCAAAAAAAAGCAAAACCTGGCTTTAAAAAAGAACACATTATTGCTAATGAATGTAGGATAAAATTAAAAAAAAAAAACAAAGGTTACCAAAAAGAAGTCATTATGTGTTTCATTGATTACAGATACCTTTAGCTATTTCAACTACATTAAGTTGTTGAATTCACCTACAGGTCAGAAAGCTGCAGTACATGGTGAAACAGTTTGGGAAATGAGTGTGACTAGGCTATATACTGTTCCTTTATTTATTCAACCTTTTTGTCAAATATACACTAAAGCAGGGGTCTTCAAATTTGACAGCTTTGGCTTGTGGACTTCAAGTCCCAGAATTCCTCCTCCAGTCATGTTAGCTCAAGAATTCTGGGAGTTGAAGTCCACAAGTCTTAAATTTGCCAATCTGAAGACCCTTGTACTAAGGAAAGCAGCATCAGAAAAAGATTGTTAATTTAAAGCTGGAGGAAGCAGCAGCAATAATCTGGGCTAATAGCAAAAGATGCAAAGGATCTGCAAGATCTAGTTAGTGAAGTCAAGGAGCTTGGTGAAAAAATTGGACTAAAGCTAAATATAAAGGATCAAACTAGTGACAATAGGTGCAACTAGATTTAAATTGACAAGATATCAAAGTAGTATTTCAGTATTAACCAAGAACAACTAAGGAAGAAGCAGGTAAGAAATATACAGTAACTAACACCTGGTAGAGTAACCATAAAGGCCTTGGATAAGATATTCAGATGATGTGATTTGTTTGTAGTTACAAAGATAAGAATCCTGCAAACCATGAACTTTCTTGTGACAATTATGGAAGCTGAATTAATGTCCACTGAACCAGTAGAATTGAAGAATTGGAGCTAGAGAACAGTTAGAGAAGATTGCTGAAAATACCATGGACAGCCAAGAAAACAGACCAATGGATCTGTCTATGGAGATTCTCAGTCATCCAGGTCATGATTGTCCCAAAGGTGTTTTTTCAAGAGACAACTGGACTTTCTGGTTTTTCTTTGAAGATGTCTTGCTTCTCATCCAAGAAACTTCTTTAGGGAAGCTTCTTGGATGAGAAGTGAAACATCTTCAAAGAAAAAACAGAAAGTCCAATTGCCTCTTGAAAAAGGACCTCTGGGAAAGCCAATGGATCATTGAATAAATCAATCTAGACTTCTCACAAAAGGCACAAATGATCAAGCTCAAATTAAACCTCCTTTGGCCTTATTATGCTAATACATATTTTTATGGAGAAAAATTTAAATGCTAGGAAAGATGGAAAGAAAGAGAAGGATGACCAATAGCAAGGTGGATAGACTCAATTGCAGTGGTGATAAGTGCACTGTTGAGAGACATAAAAGACCAGGTTAGCTTGCCACCAAGTGTCAACAATATTGAATGGCATGTAATCAAAGTCAGCATGAAGTACCACATTCCCTGCTTCCCAACTCTTGACACAGGGAAAGGACAAACAAATGAGCAAGCATGACAAGGAACAAGATTCAGAAAGGTATTTGCTGTTGTAGAAATAATGGATCTTAAGTATAAAACTATTAACACTTTTATGTTAATTGCACTGAGTCCTAAATAGCAATTCACATTTTCATGGCAATTCATCATTGCTTTTTTGTTTTGTTTATATTTTCAAAAGACATCTCAACCCATATATCTTCATCTTGAACTTTCAGCAGTCCAGGCTTCATGTAGTACTTCATGTAGTTCAATGGAACCCCAATGGCATCTCTTTTCTTATCTGTAGCTCTCTTTAATTAATTTCAATTACTTTTGAATTTCAGTATATTCTTTTGTACAATAAATGGCTATTCAGTATGGTGCCTTCTTTTTTCTACCATTTTAGTCAGCTGTCAATCTAAGCAAAATTTGACCTCATCCTTGGCTTTCTAGGATTTCAAAATGTTTACCGCTTTCAGGTCAAGGGAGCCTTCTATTACCCTTTGAGACTTTGAAAAGAGAAGGATAAATATGAAATGCTATTACAAGCTGGAGAAGGATGCACCTAACCAAAAAAATGTTATCTTTCCTTAGAGAGTTTGAATTTTACTTGCTGTTTTTTTCTCCAGGGTCACAGTTACTTAGAATGTTAAAATGACTTCCATCTTCCCTCCAACCACTCAGTTCAGCAACAAGAGGAAAATTGTAGAGAAACACTACTTAATTATCACACCACGTAACTAATTAAAAGCAGAACACTAGTGTGTGGTACGCTAAAGGGGCATTAGAGATCCAGCCTGGTTAGTCAGGAAGACACAACCCCCCCTCCTCTCCATTTCACCTCACTGTAGGGGCTTCAAGTTGACAGGCAGCCATGATGAAATGGGGATTTATTATGCTGGGTTTTGTTCAGAACTTTTACAAGAGGCCAAAGAGGTCAAGAAACTTCATTGTTGCAAGGAGAGAAGAAAATACCTGGGCAAGAATCATGAGGATAAACGTTTTATTGCAGAAAGTTACAAGCAGCAATAATTTTCTAATGGGCTATACAGGACTTAGTTTCTTTTCTTTCTTAAATAGTTAACGGGAAATGCAAACCACTCCAGAGAAAGTAAACTATTCATTATTCAATCAAGAATTCTACAGCTCAGAACTGCTTGGCCATCATTTTCTCTGACCTGGAAGCCATTCTGCCTAACTCCATAAGTAAATTAAATTGTCATTTAATTCAGGATGAGAAACAAAATTCTAATTCACATGCATGCCATGTTACCTGGGGCCTTCTGGGAGTTTATTCCAACCTATCTAATATGCAATAGGCTGAAGGAGATTGATTTTGATAGCTTTCTAGGCCAAGGTTTCCCAATGTATATTTTGTGAAATATTGTTTTACAAAAGCTGATTTAGTGAGGAAAAAAATTAGTTCCCAGCAATTGAGTATTTTAGGTAAGTGAAAGGATTTTATTATCTTAAAAGTATTTTTCAGCCTACAGCAAACTGAAAGCTTTAGCCATTTTGATTTATCTATGGTGGGATAACCAGGCATATATTAGGTTCATAGTTAATTATGTAATATGTAGCCACCATATTAATATTTGTGATGTTCAGTGGGTTTCTGATCAATTTATTTGGAAAGTATTGTATATTAAATAGATTTTGTGAAAACTAGATAGTCAAAACTCAGCACTTCTTTGACATGTAGAAATAAAGTGGTTGATATTTGGCTGCCTGCTTGAAATTGCCTAGGTCAATGCCCCACTATCTTGCAATAGTGAGAATATGCCTAGGGAATATACAATTGCTGGAAAATCAGCAGCAAGTAAAGTAAAGATAGAATTTATATAAAATTAAAAACAATAGTGATCAAAGAAAAATGGGGATTTATGTTAAAAGCCTTTGGAAGAGACTTGAAAATGTGCTAGAGTTCTATTGGATAAGCAAGAATCCTTTTGTATACAGACAACACATAGTCAAGTGTTATATATTTATTTCCCAATAGACAAGAATTTTGCTTTCTGATTTGAAAACATGCCTGACATTAAAAATTTTTAAAGCAACTACAAATATTTAGTTACCTTTTTATCTCTATACACACACATATACACACACAAACAGTCCCATCCCTTCTTCTCATGGGCTAGTCTCAGTTGGAAGGGGTTTTTTTTTTCCATAGAAAATGTTCTTGCACTTAGGAATATTCAAAGGTCAATCATCAAACAAATAAGGAAATGTTTAGAAGAGAATGGTAATCAATTTGAACATTTAATATAATTTACATAATAAATTATCTATGAGACCAGACTTTGTGAACTGACTTTTGACTTATTCTCTCTGTGTGTATGTGTGTGTGTGTGTAATGTACCCTGATTTGCACCCTGATTTTAAGCATTGCACTTAACCAATGGTTTGCTCAACTGATATTGGATTGGGCAAAGAGGGGAGGCCAAGCAGGGGATTAAGCTTGAGTGCTTGTACAGCTGCAAGAGGCTAAACCTGGCCCCAGCCCCCAAGTTCCATGGAACCTTATCTTATGGAAGGTAAGCAGCCTGGGGAGATTCTTATAATATTGCTAGAACACAATAAAGTAGCTGACCTGAATCTCTCACAAGTAGATCTGGTTGCTTGCGCCTGACAACCATAACCTATTGATCTATTTATTTATGAATGAATAAACTACAATAGCTAGATTCACAAAACAAGGAAAAATCCATTATGGCTTAGGATGATATTAAAACTGCATGCTATCTTAATGGGCTACAGTAGTTGTATTCAGTGTTCACTTTCATTGTGAAAATAACAAGTGAAGAGTCTTTTCTACATGTTGTTTTCAAGGTGATAGCATAAGCCCAGAAACCAACATAAGATCCCAACTTTTGAAAGTCTATAAAGAACCCCCCCCCCCTTTTTTTTTTACAAACATCATGTAATAAGATAATAAGAAAGAGCCATGGTAGTACAGAAAGAGCCAAGGTGGGTCAGTAGTTAGAATGCAGTACTGCAGGCTACTTCTACTGATTGCTGGCTGCCAGCAGTTTGGCAATTTGGGTCTCATTGGCTCAAGGTTGACTGAGCCTTCCATCCTTCCGAGATGGGTAAAATGAGGACCCAGATTGTAGGGGGTATATGCTGACTCTGTAAACCACTTAGAGAAGGCTGTAAAGCACTGTGAAGCTGTATATAAATCTAAGTGCAATTGCTAATAATTGTGTGTGTGTGTGTGTAATATGCTAGACAGCCCTTCTCAAGAGAAGCTTAGTTTAAGTGTATCATAGACATAAAATTTATTGTTTATGGATCGAATTTTGAACTTCAAGTGTGTGTGTGTGATTATATGCTTTGGAGAGATGTAAGAAGGGAAATGAATGCAGGTAGTCATTGACTTACAACAGTTTGTTTGGTGACCATTCTAAGTTATAACAGCACCGAAAAAAGCAACTTATGGCTAGTTTTCACCCTTACAATTGTTGTAGCATCCCCAGAATCACATGATCAAAATTTTGATGCTTGGTAACTAACTTATATTTATGATGACGATTGCAGGATCCTGGGGTCAGGTAATTCCCTTTTGTGATAAGCAAATAAGCAGGGAAAGTAGATTCACTTAAAACTGTACGTTACTAACTTAATTGCAGTGATTCACTTAACAACTGTGGCAAGAAAGGTCATAAAATGGGGCAAAGTCACTTAAATGTTTCACTTACGAACAAAAATTTTGGGCTCAATTGTGGTTTAAATTGAGGACTACTTGTACTTTAAGCCCTGCAGATGACCTGGTTTTTCCTGCTCCTAGAGTAACATGTCACAGGTGCAATCCTCAAAATAAAAGAACTCATACATCTACACTATAGTCACACCAGGTGGAAATAATTTCTGTGGTCATGTTTCTGTCTTAAAGCAACTAAATTACAAGCCAATACAGAGTATAAAACATAATTAAAATTAGAGATAAGATATCATGATCATTGAGTAAAACACAAACATCTATCATAAACTGGAACAGTTTATTTAATTAATAATAAATGCATTTGAACTAACCATTTATACAGCACCAAATTATTGTTTATGAAAATAAACAGTACATAAAACATATGAATGTTTTAGGCACAACATTTCAGGAAGGCACCAAATTTTATGCTTATGAATATTTAGAAAGTATATTTACTAGAACTGTACCAATTATTTATTAACAAACAATATAGCATGACTTCATGCATCACATTGCCTTCAATTTGTCCAGTTACATAATGAGAAAGAAAGGGTCTGAGGTGGCTCAGGAGTTCATGGGTCTATCCCAAGCATCTAGGCAGGGGTGTCAAACTTGCGGTCTATAGGCTGGATGCATCACATGCTGGCTCCACCCCCACCCAATTTAGCAAAGGTGAAAAAAGTCCTAATATGTCACATGATGCTGCCATGATGCCGCGACTTTGATACCCCTGATCTAGAGCTTTAGGAAGTTCAAAATTGGAAGGGGGCAGTTTCAGAGGAGTTCTGTTTTAATTCAGAATTCTCTTGAACATATTTGAATGAGACTACTTTGGTTCTTGGTACAAGGTTCAGCTAATCCAGTGCACACCTTTTTGGCACACAGTTTTGGGGTTTTTTTTTTACTGTGATTTTACTATGATTAAGGTCCACTGTGCTATACATTTATGGAAGCTGCGAAAAAAACTCATAATAATTATTAAACAGTAATAAATTTTATGTTTAAAGCTTATAAATTTCTCACTCCTATTTTTAAGAGAAAGAGTTTCAAGTAAATTGGAGATGTTGGAATCTATATGCTTGAAAATGTCTTTGCTGAATACACTACCAAAAATTAGTACAATGATTAAAAATGTGTAATAAGTATTAGGCAGCTAACCGTATCCCAACCTGTCTAAAGGTAGTATTTTATCTCTTATTACTACGTGAATCAAAGGACATGACAAACTGTGTCACTCCCACTGTCTGTATTCCTATATAGGGCACATCTTTCTGAATCAGACTGATGTTTGCTTAGCAGAACCCTCTGGGTGAGAACAATTTAGTTTAATTCAGCGAGGATTATCAGAATGACAAGCTACAGAAACATTGGCATGACAAGCTAACACAGAACATGTTAAGTCTGCGTGGAAGGAAGCCAGGAGTCGGTGACTTAGTATCAAGCTCTTTTATTTAGTCAGGAACCGAACTGGGGCTAAAGGAAAACTTCGCGGCTTTTTATTTCCAAGCCGCGGCGGCCGCGGCCAATGGCACCACTTTGAATCTCCCGTGATTCGAATTGACCAATCGCGGGAGATTCTCAGCGAGCCAATCGGCGCGGCTCGCCTAGCCAATCCGATCGCCCCGCGCTTTGGCCAATCAAAGCGCGGGGATTTCAAGAATTCAAATGAGGGGACAGAACACCCCTCCCCTCTTGGTTCAGTCCTTATGTTGCGTAGTCCCATAGGTAGGCGGGGCTCCGTCTCTGCCTACTGGACCTGCGCAGGTCAGTCGTAGGTTGGATCCCGGCCGGTTCGGTCGGGGTCTCTGTTTCTCCGGACTCCGTCGTGGGAACCGCCTTGTCTGTCTGGCCGGGCCGCTCTCTGCAGCTCCCTCCTGGGCTACCCGGGTTGGTTGAGCTGCGGGTTTTGCCACTCCCGCTCGGTCTTCCCGGGTTGGTTGAGCTGGCCTGGCTGCCTCTTCCTGGAGAGGTTTCGTGCTGGCTGCTTTCAGGTGAGTATGGCTGGTTTATTTTTTCTGGGTTTTGGTTCCCTGGGTATCCCCTCCCCTCTTGGTTTGTGTTGCGGGGGTTGGTTTTGCTTGGTTGCGCGTCGGTGGTCTCTTGTGTGGTCGTCCTCGATCTTAACTGGTCGATGTGGCGTTTCCACGCTCGTCCGTCGGTTGTTTGTAGCTGGTACGAGTGTGGGCCTGTTAGTTGTGTTATGATTGCTGGTACCCATAATGGGTCTCCAGTTAGGTTCTTCGCATAGACGGCGTCGCCTGGTGCGAAGGTTTGGTGTTTGCTGGTGGAGTCTGGGGGTTTCTCTGGGTTGTAAGTGGGGTGTAATCTATCGAGTGGGGACCTTATTTTCCTCCCCATTAGCAGTTCTGCTGGGCTTTTATTTGTTGTGGTGTTTGGGGTTATGTGCTGTATGAAAAGTAATTTATTTATTTTGTCCTGGATCTCCCCGTGGTCTATTTTCTGGATGGTTTTCTTTGTGAATTGAACCATCCGTTCCGCTCTACCACTCGCCCCCGGATGCGCCGGGGCTGTCAGCGTGTGTCGTATGCCCCTCTCCGCTAGGAATTTTTCGAATTCTAGTGAGGTGAATTGGGGCCCATTGTCGGAAACGAGGACGTCTGGGAGGCCGTGTGTTGCGAAAAGTTTGCAGAGTTCTTTGGTCACGGCCTCCGTGGTGGTTGTTCTCATGTTGCTTACCTCCAGCCAGTTGGAGTAAGCATCTACGGTTATTAAGAAAGTGTGTCCTTTTGTGGGCCCGGCGAAATCTATGTGGATCCTAGACCACGGTCCCCTGGGGGTTTCCTACTCTAGGATGGGTGCTGTGGGTGAGCTTGGCCTAGTCTCCTGGCATCGTTGACACCTTGCTACCCAGGTCTCGATCTGTTTGTCCATCCTTGGCCACCAAGCGTAACTTCTGGCCAGGGCTTTTGTCCTAACGATGCCCGGGTGCTCTTCGTGTAACAGTTCCAAAAGCTTCCCTTGTAGTTTTTCCGGGATGACCACCCTATCCCCCCATAATATGCACCCTTTTAGTAACGAGAGTTCCGTTTGCTGGTTCCGGAATGTCCTTACGGACTCGTCGTTGTCCCTTTCCGGCCACCCTTTCTCTACCCAATGCAAAACCCGCGCCAGATGTTTGTCTTTATTAGTTTCTCGGGCAATGTCTGACACGGTTATGGGTAGGTTGGGTAGAGTCTCTATGCTGAGGGTGGTCGTCGTGGGTGCTGGGTCAGTGTCTGGTTCAGGTAATGGTGAGCGGCTTAAGGCGTCCGCATGGGAGATAGTCTTACCAGGTCCGTGTGTGAGTCCGTAGTTGTAGGCAGCCAGGAATTCGGATCACCTTGTCATTCGGGGAGACAGAATGTTCGGGGTGGCCCTGTTCCCTGCAAGGATTCCCAGCAGCGGTTTGTGTTCGGTGATGATGTAAATGTCCGGCCGTAGAGGTGCTCGTGAAACCTTTTTACTGCGGTGACAATAGCCAAAGCCTCTTTGTCCAGCTGGCTGTAGTTCCGCTCCGGTTTGGTGAGGGTCCTTGAAAAAAACGCGATGGGTGCTTCTTTTCCGTCGGGGAGAGTGTGGCTGAGGACAGCGCCGACGCCGAAGGGTGATGCGTCGCATGTGATGGCTAGTGGTAGGGTCTCGTTGTACTGGATGAGGACGGCATCCGAAGTGAGCAGGTCCTTGGTTTTTCTGAAGGCGGCTTCCTCGCGTTTCCCCCAAGTCCAGGTAGCCACCTTGTCCAAAAGCCTATGCAAAGGCTCCGCCGCGGTCGCCTTTTGGGGCAGGAAGACATTATAAAAGTTAAGTAGCCCCAGAAACGCCTGCAGTTCTGTTTTTGACTTGAGTGTGGGGGCTTCCTTGATGGCTTTAATTTTCTTGTTGGTGGGGTGAATGCCGTGTCGGTCTTGGAGGTATCCTAGGAATTCGACCCGCTCTGTGTACAGCTGGCATTTTTCCCTCTTCACTTTAAGCCCGGTTTCTTTGAACCACGTTAGCACCTCCCTTAGGCGAGTCTCTAGTTCGTCCTGGTTGGTTGCCGATACTAGTACATCATCGAAGTATGGGACCACCCCCTTGATGCCCTGTCAGAGTCTTTCCATGAGGCTCTGGAAAATTCCAGGTGCCACGCTGACTCCAAATTGGAGACGGTTGCATCTAAAGGCTCCCTGGTGGGTGACTATGGTTTGTGCCTCTGCAGTTTTCTCGTCGACCGGCAGTTGCTGGTATGTTTGAGCCAGGTCGAGTTTCACGAAAACTTTGCCCCCACCCAGTGAGTGTAGGAGATGCTGCACTCACTGGGACGGGGTAAGCGCTTTCCTGCAAGGCGCCATTTAGGGTGGCTGTATAGTCCCTGCAGATTCTCACTGACCCATCAGGCTTAATTGGGGTGACTATGGGGGTCTCCCACCGGGCGTGGTCTATGGGTTGTAATACCCCTTGAGTGCGAATGGTACCCGCCTTGGTTTTAGGCGTTTCGGGGGAACGTTGGGGTCTAGGCTGAAGGATATAGGGGGCCCTCGGTACTTGCCTAGGGTGCCGTCGAACACTTCCTGGAAATCCCGGGCCAGTTGCTGCTCCCAGTTGGCTTCGGCGATGTGGTCGATGCCTGTGACTGCGATGCCTAGTGGTGCGAACCATTGAAGTCCCAGTAGGCTAGGTCGGTCTTGATCGACGATGGTTAAGGGAAGTTTTTCGGTGTGTCCCTTGTAGGTCACTGTAAACTGTCCTGTTCCGACTACAGGGATGCGGTTTCCCTGGTAGTCCTTGAGGATTAGTCTCTGGTTTTCTAGTTGCCTTCTCTGGATGGTAGGCACCAAGTGTTTAATTTCTTGCCAGGCTACTATTGAGAGGTAGGACCCAGAGTCCACCTCCATTTTACAGGGTTCGCCTTCGATGCCTACCTCCACGTAGACCTTTCTGGCGTCTGTAATTGTGGCGTGGCCGATGGTGACCGTCTGATGTGTCTCTTCTCTCCACCTGGCCTCGCCGCTTCATTGGGCTTGTCCGTTTCGCTCCCAGCGGTTGTCTGGTGGCCGGTCTCTGGTCCTGGGAGGTGTGCTCTCTCGTCTCCGCTCACTCCATTCCCATCGCCTGGGGCTGTGGATCTTCTTGAGGCGGCAAATGCGTGCGATGTGGCCCTTCTTGTCACAGTGCCAGCAAACAGAGAAGAAGAACTGGCATTCAGATCTGGGGTGGTCGCCTCCGTAACCAGCACATGCGGTCCTCGACTTACGACTCCGCCGGCTGCGCTGGTCGCGGCTTGCCTGGAGACGGTGGATGTCTTCCTCCTCGTCTGACATGGCCGAGGTGGAGTGGAGTTCGCCCCGGTGGGTGGTAGTTTCAGGTTGGGCCTTGGTCGACCTTGCAGGGTTGTTGTTTGTGGTGCGGTCCCCGGCGTTCGGTCTCCGCATGCGGTCTGCTGATTGTCGGGTTGCTTCGGCGGCCGTGGCTTCAGAAATGGCGTTGTTGCCCTTAGCCATCAACCGACTCTGGAGAACGGGGTCCCAAAGGCCGAGCACGATTTGGTCCCGAAGGGCCTCGTTCATGTTGGAGAACTCGCATAGTCCTCCCAGGTGCCGCAGCTCTGCAACGAAATCACTGAGACTCTCGCCCGACCGCTGGTCCCGCCGATAAAATTCGTGCCGTCGGATGAGGATGGGCACGGCTGGAGCGTAGTGTTTCTGGAGCAATGGTTCGAGGTCCGCCCAATCCATCGCGGTAATGTCGGTGGGCTTGGCTAGCGCTTTTGCCATCTTAAACACTGCGGGCCCGCAGTGTGTTAGGAAGATGGCTCGTTTCTTCAGTCCCGTGGCATCCTTCAGATCGTTGCATTCGAGGAACATGTGGAATCTGTCCGTGTAAGATTCCCAGTCCTCGGTAGCGGGGTTGAAGGGGGTTGGTGGCACGATGCTGGCCATCTCGTCGGTTGGCTGGCTTCCGTCGGACACGTGCTTCGGTTCAGGAAAGGAATCCCACCTTCGTCGCCAGAGTTAAGTCCGTGTGGAAGGAAGCCAGGAGTCGGTGACTTAGTATCAAGCTCTTTTATTTAGTCAGGAACCAAACTGGGGCTAAAGGAAAACTTTGCAACTTTTTATTTCCAAGCCGCGGCAGCCGCAGCCAATGGCACCGCTTTGAATCTCCCGCGATTCGAATTGACCAATCGTGGGAGATTCTCAGTGAGCCAATCGGCGCGGCTCGCCTAGCCAATCCGATCGCCCCGCGCTTTGACCAATCAAAGTGCGGGAATCTCAAGAATTCAAATGAGGGGACAGAACAGAACAAGAACAAACTGGCACACTGATTTCTTCAAACATGGTAAGACCAGGTCAGAATATTTTTTTTCTCCTGTTCACCCTGCAAAAAAATAGTTCCACCAGTAACTGTAAATATGGGACTGTTTTAAAGGAAAACTACATTCTAGTTCTTCCTTGCTTGCTATCAAGGAATCATTCTTTGTAAAAGAATCCCCTACCCAACCATCAATGCACACTTTGGATAATTCCTTTTCATGCAGACAGTTGTGTACCCAGAGGTTAATGTGTTATATTTTTTGAATGTTTCTTTCCCATTTTGGGATCCCAAGGCCAAATGATTTTGCTGATCAGGTCTTGCATTATGCTACAAAATCCAGTCTATTATTATATTTTTTCCCTTCACCCTCTCTGCTACATTAAGTTAAGTTGAGATGTATCTTTATTATTGTTTTCATCAGTACATCCCTTGGAGGTTGGGGTGCCAAAATGGGATAGCTTTCAAAGTAAGCTATCATTTGGGGACTTGAACATATTATTATTATTAGAGATGAGAGTACACCTTGTAGCCTGCTAAAATTAGATAACTGATTTATTTTTGCATCCGGCTGAGGGCACAAATATTGTCAGATATTATACGAGAAATGTGAGTTTCAACAGCAAACTTCCAGGGTGTGAGGAGGGGAGAAAAAGCTGCATTATGTGAAAAAGGAAAGAAAAGAAAACATCCTGGGAATGGGGATTTTTTAAATTTCTCAGTTACAGGGTGTACATAGCAATACAATGCAGCACATACAGTTTGAAAATTATTCCTGCTGTATTAAGTAGCAGGGTGGCATTGCTAGCATCCACCTGACATGGGTAGTTAGCTGTGAAATTAAGAAAGATAAATGAATATCCCAATCTTACAGCATAGGTATTAATTAAATAGGAACTCACCCCAGAGGTGGAGGCATTTTTGTAATTAATATAACCATCTGGGTATGTACAGGTAATTTTACAAAGGATTCACAAATCCTTTGAGATACAAATGTAAAATGGTAAGGATGAAGCTGATGACAGCAATGATAGCTCTCCAATAATGGATTCCACTTGACAATAAAAATAAATACTAGCTGCATTTGGTTACAAAAAGGCTATAATATATTCAGCCTATCTGTGCAAGGTCATGTTCCTTATTTGAACATACAGTACATAAAGAATGTGAGCATTTCAGCTTCATTTATACAGTATAGCAGTGTTATACTGACTATGGATAGCATGATGACAGATGATGTGAGATGAAGGAAAATGTTTGGAGTACCAAAATGCATATAGATTGTTGAGAGCGATCTTAACACATTAGCCATATATTATAAATCATGATAATAAATATGAACAAATATGAACAAATATGATTCATTTTATTCACTTTTATAAGTCAGAAAATACAGGGAGGTTCAAGTTTTATTGGTCTCATGCAATGGCAAATGCAGCAGATAAAATAATATCTTATCAGAACTAGTTTAGTAGATCTGCAATTGAAGATTGAACATAAAACATGCTTGGAAACAGACTTTTGACAGTTTTATTTTTCTAAAAGACATAAAGTTGGCACAATTTTATATGCCATACACTTGGAATTCGCAAGTAAGTAAAAAGAGCAGGAACCAAAGATTGGTGGGATGGTTTTGTTGTTGTTATTTTATTTTTACTGCCATTGTAAAATATGTATCAAATCCTCTGCTTGCTTGGATAATCATTTCTAGATTATGTTTTCTCCCATTATGTCCTGATGCTGCTCATATTGTGCCTGTATGTTTTCCCCTTCTGTTGCTCACAGCAGTTCTGGGTGGGAAGGTAATTTTGCTTCTCTGCTTTTTTGGCCCTGATCCAAATAATTCCACAGTTGCTTCTTTCTACAATTATAGCTCTCCCATATAACACTGAGCTTCATTTGAAGAAAGTCATAAAGAGTTTAGAGTAGGGAAAAATGAGCCTCTGTAACTTCAGTTTTCCAGATTCTGCAACTGGATTTCAACTTATTTCATCCATCTCTGAAGATGAACCCAATTCATTGGAATCATGTTTTATTAAGGACTCAAATAAATAACTTCAGAATGACTCTTATCACCCTTTTTTCTCAACTGAGCAATAGAGTTACAAATGGAAAAATTGGATAGTCTTACCTAATCATGTATATGCCAATGGAATTGCAAAGTATGTGCAACTACTTATATGTGTAATTTAGCTTGTTTATTTTATTTGACTTAGGTATCACCCAAATCCAATTGACTAGGCAGTTCATAGCATGCAAATAAAAGAATATACATTTAAAATATAGTATATAATTTGGATATATATATATATATATATATATATATATATATATATGTTTTCTTAAGTTTTCGCGGGTACTTACATGTCTGGCATTCAGCTTTGTTCGGGTATTTTCCCACGTGGTGCTTTTAAAGTTGTAGCAACGTTTCAGCAGAATCTCATCTGCCATCATCAGGCTTCTGTATGGTGTTTGTCTTGAGTCAGACTTTTACAGTGGTTTCAGATTTAAATTTGGGGCAGCCTATTGCTGTGTCAGAATGGTTTTTTCTTCCTCCTGATTGGTTGAGAGTCTTGGTCTGTGTTTATTGGTCTTGGAGTGTGCTGTGTTCTGCTACTAATATCTACTAATAATTATATATTTATAATTTATTTATATTTATATTTATTTTCTTAAGTTTTTGCGGGTACTTACATGTATGGTATTCAGCTTTGTTCGGGTATTTTCCCACATCATAATAGTTGTGCTTTTAAAGTTGTAGCAACATTTCGGCAGAATCTCATCTGCCATCATCAGGTGTCTGTATTGTGTTCATCAGACGAACACAATACAGAAGCTTGATGTCAAACACCCATCTGAGAGTCAAATCATGCTAGCTCAATATTTGAGAAAGGTATTTTGGACAGGCCTTTAAGTCTTTCTGGAATACAGTCAGGATAAGAGATACCTGAATTTCTGAGAGAACCTTTTCAAATTAGCATTGCTCGATCAAAGGAACCCACAGGACACCGGCTTTTCTTGCTGCCAATCCTTTGAGTTGTCCTGTTTATGTAATAACTCTTTCAACATAATTTATCCCCAAAACATCAAACCTATTTTGCAAATCTTTCCAAAAGTTGCTGACTACTGGAATAACTTCAGTTGCAGCAAGATGGGCCCCAAGTCATCAGCAACATCCATGGCCTTCCAGCAGCTGACAAGGACTAATTAGGAAATGAAACATTAGTTAAGTCACTCTCAATTAGGGGAAGGATAAGATTTCCCTGGCAGCCTGGCTCACTTTAACTGTTGGTCCCATGATGACAGTGAGCACATCAGACTTGCTGAAGGAGCTTTAATGTTTAACATATGTTGCAGGATTACATAAAACCTTTCAGCTGTGACATTTTCTGTGTGTTCGCTGCTTTTTCTATCCCCTGCAGCAAACAGTGAGAGGTAAAAGCAAGAAAGATGCTCAAAGCCACTGCCAATGAAAAAAAGCCCATATTTAATGCAAATCTCTCTACCTTTTATGAAACCAAGACAGGATAAACATGTTTTTTGGTTTTATAATATCTAATAAGCCTTGATTCAAAGCCAATTTCAGATTATTTTCCAGTTATCAATGTTAAAAAAAAACCCTGCAAAGTCAAAAGGGAGGTTAGCTTGCAATTACAAGAAACCCAAATAAGGTTTAGGTAAGGTCCACCAGAATGTACTTTGTAAAAACTTTTAATAATAGGGAAATAATCATGAAATATACAATTTAAAAGAATAAAATGATTACAAAAGCTCTTAATATACCACAAAAGACATGGGAGGAGAAAAACTTAATTATTTAGGGAAAATATAAATGGATTATTCTAGGTGGTAAGATAGTTTACTGTTGTAACTATGTATCATTCATGTGATTGCAACTATGTATCAGTGCAACTATATATCATTCAAGCATTGCAATAATGTATCATTCTCGTGATCTTTGCCAGGCATGTATAAGAGACGGGGAGATAAGCATCTGTCAATACAGAATGATATCCTAACTGACTTGAACTGTTGTAAATCACACACATCCTGTTAACCTGGTATCCTAAATGACCTGAACAATTGTAAATCACGCGCATCCTGTTTAACCTGGTATTTTAACTGACCTGAACCATTGTAAATCTTGAATACCCTGTTTGACTTGGGATCTGAAAAATTTCACCCCCCCTGTGAAGAAGCATAATAAAAGAGCATGTGCCAAGACATTCGGGGCGCGCTCATCCCGAGAAACCTCATTTCTTGTCGTTTCTTCCTCCTTCGCTGCCTCTCATGAGGCGCCCATCTGATGCGGGATGGCAGATACCGCATTCTGGTGACCCCGACGTGATTCCCTAAGGGGGATACTCAGCGGCGCACCCATATCTTATCAGCTCGGTGGGAGCTGTGCATCGCCAGGCGCCTGAGCGAATTGCACATCATCGGATCTGAAAGACGATCTCGACTTTAGTAAGTATGAGTGGAGGCTTGTCTCAACAGCAAATGAAGCATCTGAAGGAATTGAGAGAGCTAGTCGCTTCTTCTTCTAAATACTCTGCTAATTTAAAGGGCTCTCCCATAAAAAAGAAACCTATTGCTACATTATTGTCTTATGTGTGGCAACATTGTCCTAATTATTCAGAGGAAGGGTCCTTAAAAATTTTTCCAATTGGCAAAAAATTGGTGAACATCTCCATTGTCCTCCTCGTGCACCTATTGGCTTTTTGGTCACTTCGAGGAAAATTATGGAGGCTTTAAAAGTCCATCAAAAAATAGAAGCAGGGAGTGTGTTTGAATCTCCCCTGCCAAGTTATGATAACTTTTTAATTTTCTCTAACTCAGGCAGAAGCTGCTACATTCCATTCCCATAGGAGTAAAATCCTAGAGGATTAAAAGCTTGTGAAATTTGGCAAATGGATATAACTTAGTATCCACCTTTTGCCCCTTGGAAATATTTGCACGTTTCAATAGATACATATTCAGGGTTTATCCTGGCTACTCCTCAAAGGGGAGAAGCTGTAAAACATGTCATCAATTATTCAATTCGTACCTTTGCCTTGCTGGGACGTCCAAAAGAAATCAAAAAAGACAATGGATCTGCCTACACAAGTTCTGCTTTTCAGGACTTCTGTAACAGATGGGATGTAATCCACAAGTTTGGGATTCGCTGCAACAGCCAGGGGCAGGCTATTAGGCTATTGTGTAATGAGCTCACTTATCTCTGAAACGTGCTCTTAATTGGTATTCATTGCGGGAAAACCCCCCGAACCTCCCAGCATTGCAAAATTCTCTTAACCTTTGTCTTTACACTTTCTTTGTCTTTACACTCTCAATCTGACTAGCATTCCTCCCACTTCTGCTGCTTCTCGTCACTTTTCCTCCCCCTCAGCCCCTCCTAACAGACCTCTGGTATATTATCGCAGATTGCCAGATCCTGCCTGGCAGGGTCCCGCTGAGCTTCTCACTTGGGGATGAGGATACGCTGCGATCTTACTGCCAGACAAAACCACTTGCTGGATCCCTGGTCGGGCAGTAAGACCCTATCATGGGAATTCCTCCGATACATCTGCATCTTAAACTCTTCCTGATATTCTTGCCTATATCCTCCTTGCAATTTCTACCTTATTCATATCCTACTTATACCTTTGTTCAACATGGTCATTGGACCACATTAGAATTTCGCTTTATTAATTATGGCAGTGACTGTCCTATTGTTTGTTGGCATGATAATCTTCCCATAAATCTATCTCCTTATATTCACACATATTTCAACAAAACATATGCTTCCTGTCAAAAGATTATTCGTGTTAAAGCCACTTCTTTTACACAAGGCTATTATACTTGTTCCATGAGGGTACGTCATGAAAATGCTACCCGTAGCTTTCACTCTGTCACTTCTGTTTTGTTTACAGAACACTCTACCACTCGCTCTTTTGTTCCTTCTTTACTCTTCCTATGGAAAGGAACCTTAAAATCTTTTCCTCTTTTCAATCTAAACATAGGGGGACCTAAATGTCCTTATATTGTATCATGGGTTTCCCCACCCCAATTAACATCCTTGATGAATGACCAAATTAATCTTTATTGTCATTATTGTAATTATTATCCTTTTTCTATTAATTGAATTCCCTCTTCATTTCGCAAATGTTCTACAACTAACTTGTCCATAGCCCTCTCTCCTGCTTGTCATGTTTTTATATACCCGAACTCTGATCCTGTCAACAAACGACGCTTCAAAAGAACTGTCCATGACGATCCGCAGAAGCCTCATAGAAGAGATAATATTGCCTGGACTATAACTGACTTTCAAAAAGTTCGTTTAAGTTCTACAACCAATTTTTCTTGCATAGAAAACTTCTACCCACCACTTCAATTCAATTTGGCAAACGCACCCACACAACCGGGGGATATCCTGCAATCCACATCACTGCAGGAGGAACTTTAACATCACGCCTGAAAGGAATGTATTTTATCCCTGGCAATAATTTTGTTTGAGTTTGTTACACTGGTTTCATGGCATGTATCCATGGGGATGAAATTGTTAAATCCAAATCCTTTTTGCATTCAAGTATGGCTTGTGTGTATAACTCTGATGATTTTATATCCCTGCAGGTATCCATGGAACACCCCCTCTCTTGCAAAATTGTAGAGGCTTAGATCTGTTATTTTTAAAACAAGGGGGATTGTGTGCTGCGCTTAAAGAAGAATGCTGTCTTTATGCTGATAGCAGGGGGGGGGTTCGTTTTCTAATTAAAAAAGAATGTTGTCTTTATGCTGATAGCAGGGGGGTCGTGTTGGATTCTATGAATGAATTAGAAAAACGCTTAAAAGATAGAGAAAAAGAAAGGTTAAACATGTATAATTGGTATCAAGGTTCGTTTTCTATTTCACCATGGCTTACAACCCTTTTAACTGCATTGGCAGGACCATTAATAATCATTATATTGATATGTATTATAGGACCTTGTTGTTTTAATAGAATATTGCAATTTTTGAAAAATCAATTATCTTCCATAACTGCTGATGTTAATGTGTTATTGCAAGCTCATGATATGTCTTTAACACCGGATGAAAAAATGTCATTGCTGAGTTACCGCTCCTTGGACAACCCTGACGGGTCGCACGCCTGCCTAGATGACGGGGACGGAGAACATTTCAGAAAAATAGTTCCTGTCTTCTTGGACAAGGAAGAAGACTCGTCATAAATAATAAAAACAGAGGAGATGTTGTAACTATGTATCATTCATGTGATTGCAACTATGTATCAGTGCAACTATGTATCATTCAAGCATTGCAATAATGTATCATTCTCGTGTAAACATTAGACTTCTGTCTCTTCAGTGATCTTTGCCAGGCATGTATAAGAGACGGGGAGATAAGCATCTGTCAATACAGAATGATATCCTAACTGACTTGAACTGTTGTAAATCACACACATCCTGTTAACCTGGTATCCTAACTGACTTGAACTGTTGTAAATCACGCGCATCCTGTTTAACCTGGTATCTTAACTGACCTGAACCATTGTAAATCTTGAATACCCTGTTTGACTTGGGCTCTGAAAAATTTCACCCCCCCTGTGAAGAAGCATAATAAAAGAGCGTGTGCCAAGATATTCGGGGCGCGCTCATCCCGAGAAACCTCATCTCTTGTCATTTCTTCCTCCTTCGCTCCCTCTCATGAGGCGCCCATCTGATGCGGGATGGCAGATACCGCAGTTTACTAAAAATGTGTTCACATTGAAAAAAGTGAAAACGCTTCAGGTTCCATTCTCCTTTGGGAAATACATCATTTCAGATCTCAGATTGAATCCTTGGTATCATAAGCACAAATAATCAGTATCAGATAAATTTGTTTTCTGTTACTAGATAGTGTAGTCTAAAGATCTGAATACACAATCATATATATCAGAAATATCAGAAATAAAAAGAATATTCTCATTGTTATTATTTCAAGACTTGGCTGTTTAGGCAAGGTTTCAGCTACTGAGTAGGCAATGGAGTATACATGTCTTAAGATTGCTTAGTATTGTTTAGGTATATGAAAGTTAGGATTTTTGATTGCTGTCACAGATTTATTTGTATTATTCACATTAGAACTTATTGGATGATATTGATTTGTAAGTTGCTTAAATTCGTTCAATGAGAACAGCATATGAGAACTTGTAGTAAATAAACAAACAAACAAAACCCCCAAACATTTAAATATAATGTATTTTTTGCTCTTTGGGGTTATATTATATTTAGAATGGAAAGACACCATTCTACAGCCAAAATCATTTTGGAAGTATAGAATGCTCCAACCAGATTATCATACTATTGTTTTTATTATGAACCCAATGAAGTGTGTTTAGGCAAAAGTTTTCATTCTATATCTATATAGTGCCTTGCCCACCTGAGACATTTGCACAAGCAATAAGCAGTAAATAAACCTACAGCATCAGAATTTAATAACATTTTGTCTCCAAATATTTCTGCCAGCTTAGTATAGCAATTGGGTATCAGATGGGAATTCCAGTGGCTGATAAAATATAAAAGTATATATTTATCATGATTTTCTAAACCATCCTTATTTTCTTATTTTCCCTTAATCCAATTAACTTTAGACCTTTTTATTACAATGAATGTATTTTATCTTCAGATCATTTAAAAGATGCAACCAAAAATTAATGAAAAACAAACAAATCAGGCATGTTATCCCAAGCAATCAATACCCTGATAAGCAGGAAATAACTTCAGGGTAAACTATTAGAGAAGCAAATCCCTAATCAAGAAATCACACCCCAAACAACATGCTGGTATATATATAACCAACCAGCAAATTCTATTCTCCTATGCATTGTTATTATCTAGCTTGTTAAGGAAATGTTTGCATGAAAACACCAAGAACCCAACAGTTGAATCCTGAGCTAGATATATTCACCACTACAGGTAGTTCTTGACATATGATCACAATTGAGCCCAAAATGACTGTCATTTTATGACCTTTCTTGCCAACCACTACAGCTGTTAAGTTAGCTGTACAGTTTTTAAGTGAATCTGTTTTCTCCATTGACTTTGCTTGTCAGAAGGTTGAAAAGGTGATCACATGATCTAGGATGTTGCAACTGACATAAATACATGCCAGTTGCCAAATGTCCAAATTTTGATCATGTGACCATGGTAATGCAGTTCTGTGAAAAACTATCATTAGTCGCATTTTAGTGCTATTATCACTAAATGAATGGTTATAAGTCAAGGAGCATCTGTATTGGATTTCTTGTGTATCTTAGAATCAAAAGAAGAGTCAAAGGAGGTATAGATTCATTGCAAAGACAGTGCGTTAAATTAATAATGGATGATGTTGAGAAGTCATATCTTTATTTTTATTAATTAATGAATTAATTTGTTAATTTATGCATTTGGATGCATTATAAAAATAAAAACCCTTCTTAATTCCTATTTTCGTCTGTCTTTTCTGAGAAGGTAAATGGAGCTTAAGATAAACATTGTCATTGTCATTGGGATATGGAAAGAACTGGAGAATAACATTCAGAGGGTAATAGAGAACTTTGAAGGAACTAGATTAACCCTATTTTCTTCTTTGGCAGAAATAGTAGCTTAAAGCAAATGTCTTCCACATAGTTTACCAGATCACAACAAAACCTTTGATAAGAGTCTCCCATAAAAATCTTTATAATATTATGGAGAAATTGGGGTAGATGCACTTGCTATTAGATAGATTAGCTGAATTACCTGCTATGAGCTGAATTAGCATATCCAAAATGCTAATAAACCTAAGTACTGACAGAAGCATTGAGAGGGTACCACAGGTCTATGCTCTGGTTCTACTGAAGTTTACTATTTTTTATGTGACTTAGAAAAGGACATTGATGGGTAGCCTATCATGATGGAAGAAGACAAACAAGCAGAGGATATGGGAGACCTAGCTTGGCAGTACTGTATTAAATGTTAAAGGGGAATTGGGTGCCTTTCTCAATCACAAATCAAGCAAGAGCCATATAGCTTAAAATATAAGCATTATATTAGGGTGCATAAACAGAAGCCTAGAGCTCAGAGTATAGGTATCAATTGTCCCATTCTAGTGTATTGTGTCATCTCTAAGAAGTTCTGTTTAGCTAATTAGTTACGAAGAAAAATAAAAAAAAAATATTTGTATATTTGAATATGCTGTTTTCACTATATTGGAATGGCAATCATGTTTAACTGAAGTCTGATTAAAATAAACCAGATGATCACTCCACCCCACACAGTTCCTGACACTTACAACACAAAATGTTCAAATATCTTTAACTTTATATAAAAAATATAGGCTTTTAATAGCCTTTTCACTGATTGTATTTAGAATTCCGTATTATAATACATATTTAAAGGCATTTACAACATTTTGGATGAGAACAATGCAGCTTAGTATTCAAAGAGAATGGAATGCATATAAAAGTGGACATAAATGAAAGTAATCAACAAATCCGTTAATCCTTTATTTACTGTTTTAAGGATTAAAGGGATGTTCAGAAAGGAATTGCAAAAAGGACTGATTCTAATCATTTAAAAGGGAATGAAAGCAGAATCAGAATCATATTTAATCTATTTTGCAATTTAAAAAAATCATCTACAATATATGTCACTAAGAGCCAACCAAATATAAATAAATAAAAAGGGCTACCCAAAGGTTAACTATTTTTATTTCCCAAGATGACTAGATACTAATTCATCATTGGAGGCACTTTCAAATCCCAGGCATTTATTCAACCAAATAAATTGGTTTTAGTCGAAGCATGGCTAATAGGAACTGTAAATTAGCTTGCTCAAGAACAGCCTCAAAGTCTGCCAGATGGGGCATTGAGAGAGAAATAAACATGTGTGTCATCATGTATGGAAATCGCATCAGAAAATTGGCTGCACTTGCATAGTGATAAAGCACATCTACAGTTGTCCCACAATGTTCTTTTAAAACACTGCTTTCCTGATCTAGGAGCATGTGGGAGAAATGGAATTATTTTCCGGTTCATGCATACTTGGTTAGTTATGAGTCACGGAACTCATGGAAAACACAGAGGTTATGAAGTAAACCATCAAAATCAAATCCAGTAAAACATGAGATACAAGCACTGAGGCATGAACAAATGTTCCTACATGCTTAGAGGAAAAGTCAGTATGAAGAAAAATAGAATATAAAATAAATCTTAAGAGATGCCGGAAAAGAAAGTTCATAAGGAAAATTTAGCAATGGTGACAAGAACTTACTATATATGCATTAAAAGAAAAAAGGTTAGTGACAATCAAGACTTCTCAAATTCAGGCCTTCAAGTATGGAAAAAATGAGTTCTGGTCCCCCAACTTTACCTCAAGAAATGGATATCACATTTCAAACACAAAAAAGAAATCATGTTCAGGACAAAATATACTTTATCTTAAGGCTTAGAATTCTAGAATCTTTCAAAGATGTGTCTCCTGCAAACAACTCATTTGATACATAGACTTTTCTTGTTTGGCTTCTAGGCTATGATATATTATTTTCAAAGTTACATCATTCGCCTAATACTTAGGAAAATAGCCAAAATGGATCTCTTTAGCCACATTAATATCAATATATTCCATTTTACTCGTTGTAAGATATCTAGTATCGTGTTCCCTTCATTGCTCTGCCTTCATGTTTTGTTGTTAGTTGTGAAATCATGTCTAACCCATCACTACCCCATGGACAATGTTCCTCCAGGCCTTTCTGTTTTCGACCATCTTCTGGAGTCCATTTAAGCTCACGCCTACTGCTTCAGTGACTCCATTGAGCCACCTCATTCTCTGCCGTCCCCTTCTTCTATTGCTCTCAATAGTTCCCATCATTAGGCTCTTCTCCAGTGAGTTCTTCCTTCTCATTAGGTGGCCAAAGTATTTGAGTTTCATCTTCTGGATCTGGCCTTCTAAAGAGCAGTCAGGGTTGAATTGGCATCTCCTCTAGGACTGATCGTCTTGCAGTCCAAGGGACTTGCAGGAGTCTTCTCCAGCACCATAATTCAAAAGCCTCAATTCTTTGGCACTCAGCCTTTCTTATGGTCCAACTTTCACAGCCATACATTGCAACTGAGAAAACCATAGCCTTGACTATACGCACTTTTGTTGGCAATGTGATGTCTCTGCTTTTTAGTATGCTGTCTAGATTTGCCATAGCTTTCCTCCCCAGGAGCAAGCATCTTTTAATTTCTTGGCTGTAGTCCCCATCTGCAATGGTCTAGGAGCTATGGAAAATAAAATCTGTCACTACTTCCATTTCTTCTCCATCTATTTGCCAGGAATTCAGAGGGCCAGATGCCATGATCTTAGTTTTCTTAATGTTGAGTTTCAAGCCAACTTTTGCATTCTCCTTCTCTTGATGCACCCACATCAAGAGGCTCTTCAGCTCCTCTTCATTTTCTGCCATTAAAGTGGTATCATCTGCATATCTAAGTTTGTTGATATTATTCCCTACCTACCCAGCTAGCTTCTGAAATTGGGTAGCTCCTTCATTGTACTAAGTACTGAGGTTTACATTATATAGTCTCGAATCCAGGATCCACTTGATTTCATAATGTTTATCATCCCCTATTACTGGTCCTGCACCCTCCTTCTGAACTAGCCTTAGTCTACAACACACCGCCAGCTTGAATAAGCTACTTGGACTGCTGAAATAAGAAAAAAGATGGGATATTAATATACTATTTGAAACAAAATTGCATGTGGTTCTATCCTTATGACAGAAACAAAGATTTACATATAATTTCAGGGATAGGGGCAATAATCTTTCCAAGAGCTAACTTAGAATATGTCGTTGAACTACATACTTCTTATGGTTCTAGACCAACTATATTTTAGAAGATATGGACTTGGTTTTATTGGAGACATGATATAGGAGGTTATATAAATTTCCATTTTCCTGGAAATTCTACTGCATCTTATTACCAGGCCCTGGGCCATAACAGACATGCAGTATCCCTAGGAAACATCATCACTGTAATCACACAGCCTCATTTTTACTTCTCATCTCCATATATACCCTATGTAACTGGATCTTGGATCTATGTAATGGGATCTATGCAATTCACCAATTGCAGTACAGCTGTTCACTCACTTGAGCCTAAGTATAATGGAAGCAGCAATAATAGATTAATTTATGTATTTATTATTAAAGGTAGTACAGGTAAATCAAAATTATGGATTTTACAAAATATACAATATCACCTTGAGCTACTCAGGAATTCAGAATTGAATTCTGAATCAACATTCAAGCCTGCTTGTCTGAATATTCCGTCTATAATTTATTCACCAAGGTGCCAAAAATTAAACTTAGTCTTGTGTAGCTGTGTTTAGAATCTAAAACTAGATTTTTCAACACCACACTATCCTTTTGTTTTAGGATTTCCTCTGTACTTTAGGCATTTTGTAATGGACTCATACAAAACTTTGTATCCTTATCTGCTTTTTATCTTCCATCAGTAACCATTGATAAATTATATAAATAGGTACTCTGTCCTAGTTTGAATTTTATGAATTATTTAGCTACAATTACAGCTCTTGACAATGATTCCACAGATGCATTTTTATTCCTTTGGTAAAAGGAAGTTGTTGCTGTACAGTTATATTCACGATAAATAGAAGCAGTTGATTTATCTTCACAATTCCATTTATTATTTTCATGCCATTATGTTTCTTCATGTTTGCTTTTATTGCAGAAAATATACTTTTATCTGTTTAATGAAGAAGCACCTTAATGTCTCAGATGTCCTTGATTTTTTTAAAAAATATTACCTTTTCTTTTGAAGAATGTGACTATGACACTTGCATAGTGTAAAAAGCACATTTTATATTTACATAACTTCTTTTTTTATATATTTTGATACATTTTTCCATACATATACCACTAATAAACTATGGATTCAGCAGAAAACACATATACAAATTCAGAATAAAAAATAGCAAATCTAAAATTCAGGTGGTATAAATAGAATAGGCACTGGGGAGCTCTGATGAACTAACACCAGATAAATTTTGAACAGCTGCAAACGAAGACCAAAATGCAGTCATACAACTATTTTAGCAAAAGTCCAGAAGAAATAGCATTTAAAGTGTGTGTGTATGTGTGTGTGTGCAGCTCAATGTTATATTAAAAGTGGGGAGAATTTTCTACATACACTGTGTATGTGTTTGTGTACATGTATGTATGTATAGTACCACATATGGAAGCAGTGCTTCATCAATTGGAATGTAATGGTATCACTGAGGTTCTAATTAGTTCAGAATATTAGTCCATCATATAATTTTTGGTTGCATTATATTATTCTGTGTTTCCTTCAGAATACTTTCAGCTCTATGCAATTTTACTATAGTCCTTGTGAATGTAATTAGAACAGGGTGCGAGTATTCTTATCTTCACATAAAATAGGAGTTTTTATGAAGAGTTTTAGGCTAAAATGCAGGTGATCTAGGAAAGGGAATTTTCCCCAGTCCAGACTGCACATTTCCTTTAATCCTAATGCAAAGAGTTTAGTTCCTAAATTGGAAGTTAAAAGTGTTACAAGAATGTTCCAAAAACAACGAATGTGTGCATCTCTAATTCAATTGCGTAACATTAAACATTCTGAAAAAGCTGCAAGCAAGTTTGCATTTTTTAAAAATAATGTATGTGTAATGTAAATGTAAAAAGAGAATGTTCATTAGGCACAATTACTTTCTTAAAACTGGAGATCTTTATGAAACAATTAAAGGAATAATATTTATCAAAACAAACAGTCTTATGCTTTGTCCATTTAGCAAGATTAAGACAAAAAGTTTAGCAACTGATTTTGTCTTAACCAGGCATTTTCTTCAAAGAAAACAGAATGTTCCAGATTTCTTTATTATAAAAATAAAATTTTAAGATACTGCTATGGATCATAATTCATATTTCTTCCATTTTTGTCAGCTTGAGTCTTTACAAAATATTTTTATTATCTTGCAAAATAGATAAATTTTTTTTATTTAAACTTTATTTTTTGAAGATGTTTAGTGACTGAAGTCTGTCATCATAAGGTATGAAATAGCAATTCAAAGAGGACAGAATAATAAAACATATATTTCAACATTAAAAATTGAGGTTTTCATTAGAATCACGGAGACAGATAAGTATTCATTGAATTCCACCAAGCTGAACATAGTTCACTCTTCACTACTGAACTGTAGTGTACTGAAATGAGTGATCAATCTTCTAAATCATTAAAAAAAAACTCTTGGTTTTGCTGTGCTTGTCTGGATGAGAAAAAAATGACATCAACTACTTCAAGTGAATTTTTAAAGTCTAATTTATTTCAGTTGAAACATTTCAATACATTCATCTACTTTTAATGAGTTTAATATAGTTTCAAAGAAATAAACTTTTCCTCAGGATATACACAAAAAAAATACATTTCCTAGAGTGGTTTATTTTGTCACAGATAAGGTATACTCAAATGTAAGATCTTCTAAAAATAAAAGCAGACAAGTCAAATGAAAATCAAACTGAGTTGTGAAGGTACTTTTTTTTTAAAAAAATGCAAATTTTGTTTTGTTTTGTGGCTTTCAAGTGCATGTGTATTCTCAATATTTCATCTTTTTAAAGATCAGTTAACAAAAACTGATAACCAGCAAAGTTTGATCTCAAGCAGGAATGCAACGAACATCCCAGTATTGAAAACTTGGTTTCATTTATCAAAGCATGCCTTTCTTTTTTAGAAAATGGAAAGATTTTTATCAGGCTGGGATATGCTTCATAATTTTTCATTTGGAAAAATGATTGTTTGAAAAAAATAACTCCTTCCATTATAAAACTTTTGATGGAGCCATCACAGATGTGCTGCTGTAGGTAGCAATATACTTAAAAGAAAGCAATATATTGAAAAGTGAGCTAGGGAGTATAATCAATCTAGAGGCTGATTTATCAGATGAAAATACCAGACTTGTGCATTTATTTATGGTGGGCCTGTGAAGAATTTTGCTCATGATATCTTCCCCATCATTATAAACTGAAACATAAGAATATGCACTTCAGTTTACGCTGCATACAAACATCTCTAAATAAAAGTTGTAATTTTAGAGATTACACTAAGTACTCTAGTTCTGTTTTCTGGTATAGTCTTTGATATGACCAAAATCTTCACTTTTGTTTGAATTCTACATGCAGTTTTCTAGTCTGGTATTATTCAGATATATTGCCACAACAACAACAACAACAACGAACAACTATATAAGAAAGGAAATCAAGTTTGCTCTCATGAATTTCCCTTTGATACACTGTCATTAGGGAGTTATTGACATCTATTTATTCTACATATTTCCTTTTGTTCTAATTTTCACAATATGGGGAGTTCATCTTTCTATTCTTTTCAGAATTGGCATCTAAATATGATGATACAAGTACCAGTTATTAAAAATACTGCTGAATAGTGAATATTGAAATACTGTTCAATGGATAAAGGCAGTAGATGAAGCCTTCTGATTGTCATGGATTACTGGGCAATAACTTATCAAGGACTTGTTTTAGTCAGATTTTCTATCCTAAAAAGGAGATTTAATCTGTTTGTGCAACAGAACATTTAATGTTCTTGTAATGAGATGCCCTGGTAAAAAATAAACAGTGCTTAAAACCTTA
Source organism: Hydrophis major (assembly GCA_033807585.1). Lineage (NCBI taxonomy): Eukaryota > Metazoa > Chordata > Lepidosauria > Squamata > Elapidae > Hydrophis > Hydrophis major. The sequence continues at coordinate 112,299,048 of CM066332.1, forward strand.
CCTCTAAATTTTTCTGCTGTCATTGCATAGAATGATGAAGAAATTTAGAATGGTACATACAGGTAAAACTCAAAAAATTAGAATATCATGCAAAAGTTCATTTATTTCAGTAATGCAACTTAAAAGGTGAAACTAATATATGAGATAGACTTATTACAAGCAAAGCAAGATAGTTCAACGCATGATTTGTCATAATTGAGATGATTATGGCTTACAGCTCATGAAAACCCCAAATCTACAATCTCAGAAAATTAGAATATTACATGAAATCAATAAAACAAGGATTTTACATAGAACAATATCGGACCTCTAAAAAGTATAAGCATGCATATGTATTCAGTACTTGGTTAAGGCCCTTTTTGCAGCAATTACTGCCTCAATGCGGCGTGGCATGGAAGCTATCAGTCTGTGGCACTGCTGAGGTGTTATGGAAGACCAGGATGCTTCACTACAGGCCTTCAGCTCTTCTACATTGTTCGGTCTCCTGTCTCTCATTTTTCTCTTGGCAATGCCCCATAGATTATCCATGGGGTTCAGGTTAGGCGAGTTTGCTGGCCAATCAAGCACAGTAATCCCACAGTCATTGAATCAGGTTTTGGTGCTTTTGGCAGTGTGGGCAGGTGCCAATCCTGCTGGAAAATGAAGTCAGCATCCCCATAAAGCTTGTCTGCGGAAGGAAGCATAAAGTGCTCCAAAATCTCTGATAGATGGCTGCATTGACCCTGGACTTAATGAAGCACAGTGGACCAACACCAGCAGATGACATGGCTCCCCAAATCAACACAGATTGTGGAAACTTCACACTGGACTTCAAGCATCTTGCAGTGTGTGCCTCTCCATTCTTCCTCCAGACTCAGGGTCCTTGGTTTCCAAATGAGATGCAAAAGTTGCTCTCATCAGAAAAGAGGACTTTGGACCACTGAGCAACACACCAGTTCTGTTTTTCTTTAGCCCAGGTAAGATGCTTCTGACGTTATTTGTTGTTCAGGAATGGCTTGACAAGAGGAATACGACATTTGAAGCCCATGTCCAGGATCCGTCTGTGTGTGGTGGCTCTTGATGCACTGACTCCAGCCTCGGTCCACTCCTTGTAAAAGTTCCCAACACTTTTGAATGGCCTTTTCCTGACAATCCTCTCCAGGCTGCAGTCATCCCTGTTGCTTGTGCACTCTTTTCTTCCATACTTTTCCCTTCCACATAACTTTCTATTAATGTGCTTTGATACAGCATTTTGGGAACATCCAACTTCTTTTGCAATTACGTTTTGAGGCTTTCCTTCCTTATGGAGGGTGTCAATTATGGTTTTCTGCACAACTGTCAGGTCAGCAGTCTTTCCCATGATTGTGATTCCTACTGAACCAGACTGAAAGACCATTTAAAGGCTCAGGAACCCTTTGCAGGTGTTATGGCTTCATTAGCTGATTAGAGTGGGACACTTTGAGCCTAGAGTATTGAACCTTTTCACAATATTCTAATTTTCTGAGATTGTGGATTTGGGGTTTTTATGAGCTGTAAGCCATAATCATCTCAATTATGACACATTACAGCTTGAACTATCTTGCTTTGCATGTAACAAATCTATCTCATATATTAGGTTCACCTTTTAAGTTGCATTATTGAAATAAATGAACTTTTGCATGATATTCTAATTTTTCGAGTTTCACCTGTACTGGATGATTTCCCATAAATATCATGCTAAGATTTCAATTGGTTTTATCTTAATATAATTGTGGAATCCCAGCTGCTATAGTATATAGTTCATGGTTTATGGCTTAGCAGGACATTTAAACCAAGTAATTGTGATTAAGTTCCCAATCATGATTAAACATTGCTGAACCAAGTCATTGTTCTGGGGCTATGTTTAATTCATTACTATATTACTTGAGATGTGTTTCAAAATATGTGTAAACTGTGGATTCAGAGCAGCATGTACACAGAATATTGTTATAATTGAACAATTTAACTTTTTCTCAAGTGCTACATCTAAATTCAAGAAGAAATCCATTAGCTAACCTAAAATGTTTCTCAATGCATCGGGGCAGTTTTCCAAGGTTGAGCAGTATTGCGATGGCTGGTATTGGCATGATATACTACCAAGAATATTGACAGACTGAAAAGTTGGAAAATATTCTGAAAATTCTACATTGTTGCCAAAACAATAATAACTCTTTCAACTGCCTCCCCCACCAAACCTATGTCTGCACCCATGAAAACACTAGGAACTGCATCCAGCTCAAAGTAGACACTACTTTACAAAATAGTAGGGATGAGTCTATTGATTTCAAGATTAATAAATTCAAAAGGACACATGAGTCTTCCAAAGTTTTACTCTGCTCCTAGTAACAGCTCAAAGATCTGGATAACTTCTTATTATTATCTTGTACATCTTTAAAACATTGAATACACCATAGGCAAACTCAGAGAAATTTAATATGGATTTAGAATAAAGATATGTAGAGGAAATAAATGTTGGGCCCAAGATGACAATGGTTTAAGTTATGCCCACAGAGTGCATAACTAACCTAAATATGAAATAGTTAACATTTGAAAATCACCCAGAATCAGAATAAAGAGGTGTTTGTTTTTGTTTGTTTTCATTTAGGAAACAAAGAAAAGGCCAGGTAGCTATCCAAGTAGCTGCTTAAAAAAAACAGTGACACAAGATATGTGAAGCAGCTATCTGCTAGAAATGTGTTATCCTCCAATCTCTTGAAGACAGAAATGAAATTATTTAAAGATCTCTGGAAATAAAACATGGGTTTTTAAAGTTTGAAAACCAAAAAAAATATTTCTAATTCCACAATTAGAATTGGAAGCAGCAGGCATGGTTTTTAAATTCATGTAGCAGCCAAATGGGATTAAGATAATATTCAGAATTTCAGCCTGTAGAAGAACTAATATTTTCCTCAAATTAATTTGGGTATTCTTGTCAACCACAAATTGAACATATGATCAACCACAAATTGAACATATGATTCAATGAAATGAAGCTCCTAAAAAAGTAAATGTTATATATCTTGGGATGCATAACAAAAACGTTTCTGAGTCCATCATCTGAACATCACTTCCCATGAATTCAGATCATGAGAACTAATTCATGCAATATATGCTTCCTTACTAAGATCCAATTTGGCATATTATCCCTGGGTCTAAGCACCACAATTCAACAAGGACAGGGACAAACTGAAGCAAGTTCACAGAATAGCTATCAAGATGTTGAGAGATCTGGAAATGAAACTCTGTCAGGAATGGTTATAAGACCTGGGTAGGTTTTGTTTACAGAAGAGATGGGGGAAAATATGATAGCAGGCTTCAAGTATTTGAAGGGTTGTCACACAGAAGAAAGATGGACTGGTTTTCTACTGCCTGAGAGGCAGGCGAAGATTTATGCATTAAAACTACAAGGAATTAAGTTCAAGCTAGACATCTTCCTGATTGTATGAATTGTCAGTGAAAAGAACAAGCTGTCATATGAAGATGCTGAATTCTTTTGCTGAAAATATTCAAGGGAGAACTGGATAGCTATCTGTTGTGGATAGTATAATGGTGGGTTTCTTCATGAGGTAGTAGATGACTTCTGAAGTGCCTTCCAACTCTTATAATTCTACAATTTAATGAAAAAAATCTTCACAGTTGCTGGATACACAGACAGAAAATCTTCCTAGTATCGCTGAAGACAGATAATTTTCAGTGTGGCAAATGATAAATGGGGATTTATTCCCTGAATTTCCATGTGAGAACCTCTTAAATTATGAATTCATTAATTCTCTTAGCATTTTTAAAATGAATGTTTATTTATTTATATAGAGTTGTATACTGACCATGAAATTTGTACAATTTTTAGTAACTATTAAACTAATAAGCCCATTCCCTGAGAAAAACTTTCCAATAAACTCACATACAGAAAATGTATTTACTTTATGCAGAAAATGTAAAACAATAGGTGCCGGTCCCTGAGCTGGTGTTGGTGTTAATATCAAGTTAACATCAAGTTCTTCTCAAAAACTTAGACTGCCATAACGTATTGATGATCCAAGCAGTGTGGCTTTTTATAATTGACAGATGGAAGTTTTGTCAAGAAGCATATTTTCTAAGTGCTGTCCAAGATTTTTTTTGGTATAGCACCCAGTATGATGAAAAAGATTTTTTTTGGTATAGCACCCAGTATGGTTAAAACCAGCATTTTTAGGAGACTAGAAAGCTACTGGCAGCCAGGGCAGTAACCAAAGTACTAGTATATTATGCTACAAAACCTCATCATTTTAGTTGTCATGTCCCCATCGGAGTCTGAATTTGAGGAGGAAAAGGAACAGCCATCAAGGAGGTGGAGACTGGCTCCATTGGCTGTGGAGGAAATTGGGGAAGGGCAAAATCAGGCTGAGCAGAGAAGGAAAGAGGTAGAACAAGGAAGAGGGGGTTCAGAGGACGACCAAGGGCAAGCAGGGAAGAATGGAGAAGAAAGCAATGTGGGTTGCGTGGCTTATGAAGGAGAAAAGGGACCTGATTCCTTCACAAGGCACACCTAGGGAGAACCAGTTGGGAGGGGCATTTGTCGGGAACAAACGCTGAGTTTATTTGTGTTTGGCTACAGTTATCAAGTTCCTGGCATCTTCCTAACTGATTTGATTTACTGCTATTACTTCACTTCTGGAACTCCTTATCTTGCTCTGCCGGATTTATTACCTTAACTTGCTTTGTTGCATTTATAGTTTAAAGTTTTCTGTTTACACCATTTTGGATTGGAATATCTGCAGCCAAACGTTGTTGCAGATTCCTGGGAGAGTTTTCTCCAGACCAGAAGGTAACCGGGACATTGGGGGTAAAGTTGGAACTAATAAAGAGACCCCTACTTATTATCAGGCTGGGTTGGCTTTGTGCATACCCCAGATCACCACATTAGCAATTGATTTACTGTCATCTCATAACAACCATATAGATTTTTCCCTAGGGTGATCTCTCCCTGACCTGGTTGTTCAAGTCTTCCAACAGTACAACCATTGTTGCCATCATTGACTCCATCTACCTTTTTATTGGTTGCCTTTTCTCTTCCCTGTCACTTTTTAAATCATTATAAATTGCTTAAGAGAGGTAGGGTTTTACATAATGTGTTCAAAATATGGTAATTGAATGTAATAATTTATTCTTCAAGTGAGAGGTTGTTAGTGGTTAGACCACAGTACATGGATTCCAATTGTCTTCAAATGGTGTGTGATGATGTATTGTGTATTGTAAAGAATTTTAGTCATGTAGGCCACAATTGGCAAAATAACCAGACCCTTTTATGAGTTTTCATCTGTTGCTTGTATAAAAGCACTGAGTCTGCAAAAATTCACACACCTGGGGTTTCTGGTTCTGCATGGCTTCAGTGGCAGCAGGAATTCGCGATCGTTCGCGATTCCTGCTGCACTTGCCGCCGAGGTACCCCCGATCCAAATGGGTCAGGGGGATATGGCTGCTCTGTAGGGACAGCCAAAGAGAGAGAGGAGCCGGACAGGGGGTTGGGGGTGCTGCAGACCCCCTCCTCGTCCAGAAAAACCCCTTTTTCCCAAGGTGGTGGAGCGGCGGTCAGCAATGGCCACCACGAAGAAGCCAGCAACCGGGTAAGATTGTGCTGGAGGAAGAAAGAAAAGTGAAAGTGCTGGCTGAGCTGGGTCAATCAACATCTTTTAAATTCGTTGGAATTGAGCTGTCTGAATTGCTGGAGGATACATTGTATCCCTAAGATGATCGAAAGCGGCAGAGAAGCTGTTAAAGGGAACTTTTTTTTTCTTCACTCTCCCATCCCATGGAAACAGCAGATGAAGATTTGAAATTTGTTTGGGCACTGAAGGTGAATTATTCTGAAAGTTGAAGTTAAGAGACAAAAGAGTTCTTGGACATTGGACTTAAAAATTTAAGAAATTGGAAAACCCTTATTACAGGTATGGATTTCTGATCATTTAAAAATTGATGTTGCAAGTGGAAAGGGAGAGGAAAAAAAAAATTGGAGCAGAAGTGGAAAAAGGAGGGGATTGCCTAGAATCTCAAAGAAAGATACAAGGTAATTGGACCTCTTTGATTGAACAGTAACCCCAGAAAAAGAAATAGAAGAAAGAAGAAAAATATAAACTTTTGGAACTTTTTTTGAATTATTTTTGATTAAAAATACTTGGGTGGTTGTTTTGGGGAAAGTTTCTCTTTTCAGACTGAATATCAAAAATATAAAAAGGAAGAACAAGATGGAAAAGATACTTTGGGCACTTTATTTCAATTTTTAGAAATGGCGTTATGTACTTATGAAAAATTGATTACGCAGAAGAATGACTGGGACAAAGAAGAAGAGGAACAAGAAGCCATCTTTGATGAACAATGGGTTTTTTCCGGGGAGGAGGAGAAAGAGGATAAGAAAAAGGGGATTTTAAGATTTGAAAAAACAACCAAAAAAGAGGAAAGGTGGATGCAAGATTAGAAAGCAAAGGAAAGGGAGTAAGAAAAGGGAGGAGGAGAGACAAAGGGGTAAAAAGGGCAAGGAGAAGAATAAGCAAGAGAGAAAGGGGGGGGGAGGAGAAGCCTTAATGGTGGGAAGCAAGATCTAAAGAAAAAAAGTTTATTCAGAGACAATGGGTGAATTGAATTAAGGATAAAAGGGGGATTCTGGAAGGTATATAAGATTGTGTTTTTATATGTGTATTTAGAGTATAAAATTTACTGTGTAATTTTAGAATCTACTAAACAGAATCCCAAGATAAATAAAGTGTTATATGAAGTACTTTTAAGTTAGAGTAATGAGTTAAAGGCGTCACTCCAATTAGTGTATAGGAGAAGTATAGTAAAAGAAAAAAGATGAATGGATAGTTGGAAATAGAACAGACAAAGAATGTTATTGAAAATGGTAATAAGATATGGAAGGATATATAAAGGTTTTGTTATGGTTTTTTTTTTTTGTATATTGATAAAAGGCAATAAAATTTTAATTAACAAGAAATAATTTGGATGAAAAGGAGAAGCTGGGATAAGATATGAAGTTAAATAGATAAAGTAAATATTGATATTATAATTTGGAATCATTATGTTCTATTAGTTTTCTTCTTTAATTATTATTATTATTATTTTTTAGAAAAGAATTTATAAGCTGTTATGCCTTGATTATTTGTGCACTGTTTTTGTAAAATTGATAAAATTGGTTTATAAAAAAAGAAAAGAAAATGATAATAAGATATGGAAGAATATATAAAGTGAATATGATGTTTGAATTTGTGTCTGTGTGAAGAGTTTCAACCCGGGATCAGGCAGCCTTCAGAAAAGATGTTTTAGTTTTGTTTATGTTTTGTGTTTTGTATGTTTATGAAAGGCAATAAAATTTTAATAAGCAAGAAATATAATTTGGATAAAAGGAGAGGTCTGGATAAGACATGAAGTTAAATAGATAATGTAAATATTGATATTACAATTTGGAATTATTTTTTTTATATGTTCTATTGGCTTTCTTCTTTAATTATTATTACTTTTTTTTTTTTTAGAAAAGATTTTTCAAGTTGTTATGCCTGGATTGTGTATTGTTTTTTGTAAAATTAATAAAATTTGTTTAAAAAAAATTCACACACCTGCTTCACCAGGACAACAGCTTTAAGAGTTAAATGTGATGTCAGAATTGAACCATTTATATTACTATCTTGTTAGGATTCATATTATGCTTGTTTCTGTCAGCCATTCAAGTGCCCAGGCAACAGCCTCTCCAGCCTTGGGCAGCATATATAGTGAATAGAAAAGGGTTCTATCCAATGTTTCCTAAAGATGTTATACAGCAACCTTAATTCCAAGGCTGGAAAAGAAAGATGACAATAATATTCAATGACAACTTGATGAAGACCATACATATGGTTCGATAAGTGACTAAATGCAAGGTCCTATATGTGAAGATGAAATATGTGGGCAAGAAGGGTATACCATTGTATACCATTTCTACTATTTCATACCTCCTACTGTCAGCTGACCCTGAACCTGAATTCCTTACCTTTATTTCATGCCATTGTTGAACCACCACAAGTTCTGGAAAAAAGAGATTTTAGCCTTGTCTGTGGAGCTGAAGGTGGCTCAAGAATTTATAGCTATCATGAAAACCATGGACAGTCATCATGACTCTAATTTTCATTGGACACAATACATTGTAAATGATCTTTGCTTTGGAGCAAGTAACACGTTATCTGAAGAGAGAGAATATTAACATCAATGTTATTATGATCAGATTATCTAGTCATCTTGAGGCTAACAACCACCCCTAAATTCCACAGGTGAAATAGATCTATTGATATGTTCTGCCTAAATGATTTATGGTTTTAATTGATTTCTATTAGATATTTGTGAAAGATCCCAGATGTCTTGTGTGGCAGTCTATTAAGATTCTACCTGAGTGATGGAAGACATAGGTTACAAAAATATTTAACAGTATTACTCCTGAGTAGTTTTCTTCCCCAGTAGATTGATTTCGGGATGCTAAATTATTTACAAAAGAATTCTGGAAGGTGAAGTATCTGAAAGTGAAGTATCTTTATTTACATCGTGACTTGCTTCATTTAACAGCAGCAAAACCCGCCTTATATAGGCAAACCTTGTAATGTTTAACCAATAACAAGCTAGGAACGCTAGCTTTTATAACCAATAAGAACTCTCTGTTAAGGGCCAATCAGATTCCCTGGAACGGGCCAATCCGGCAGAGATGCTGTTAAAAGATGGGAGAATACACGATTGGATGTGGATACGAGTTGGATCTCTAATCTATTGTAGAAAGATGGCACATCCACTATTGTAGGAAGTATGGCAAATTACGCCACAATTGTGTTTTTGCATCTGCAGAATGTTGCAGAATGCTGATTATTTAATGTCACTTACTCCCTTTTTGGATATTGCAGGATTGAAGGATTCTCTTTCTGAATTGTTTCCTAAGCATCTTGTGAATAAAAGTTTTCATATATAGAGTTGAATGTCAGATGGAAAGGATCTTATGAAATGCTAAAGGTGGAATCTTTAATCTTCTTTTGACACCTAAGAACATTGATAGACTGCTGGTGTAACAACAGCTTAGTTATTGTTTGTAGGAGGTATTGAATGTACCCTTGAAGGAGGAGTAATCATGCCATTAGCCTTGTAGGAGCAGTAATATCATCCTTCCTCCTTAAGAAATCCTCACCCAAACCAACTATCCTAAATAATTATCAAATAATCACAACTTTACCTGCTTACCTGTTTACATAAGGTTGTACAGAAGGTAATTGAACAGTAACATAGAGGGTGCTTGATGAAATAAATTATCCTTTCCTACTGGAGTTCAGATAGCCATGGGATGGAAATTATATTCATTGTACTGATGGATGACTTGTGATGGGATCTTGATGGTGATATTGCTCCTTTCCTGGTCCAATTAGATCTCTCAGTAGTATTCAGTACCATCAATCATGAAAATGGTATGCAGGAATGATTTTGGGAGACTGTGAAAAATGCTACCTACGGAATGGCCAGATAAGAGACAGTGTAGGCTGCAGCTGCATAGTTTATGAAACAAGAGGCTTAGAAGGTATTCTCCCTGAATCCTTGAGCTGTACAGATGACAACAAGAGAATTTTATTTTCATACTGGTAAGATTCTGTTAATGTAGTTTACAATAAATTAGAATTAGTTGATTGGTTGTGTTTTTGTCTAATCTACCTTGTAAAACTGATATCATGATACTGTTTTGGAGCACCTGCAAATCTGGGGAATTGGAAGTGTCTTTTCTGAGTCGTAGTAGTTTCACTACTTTCTGAATAGGTAGTATTTATGGGAAAAAAAGATTAAGATCTTTGGCAATATGGCATGCTCAGGGTTCAACCCACTCCCCTATTCTTTTTATCATTCATAGTCACTGGAGCAAGCCATCAATAATTAATAATTACTTATATGCTGATAAATTCAGTTATTTATCATTAACACAAGATAGGCAGAAGATGTATAGAAGTTTTGACCCAGTATCTGAAGACTATGAATAGCAATTAGCACTTAGACTTATATACCACTTTACAATGCTTTACAGCTCTCTCTAAGTGGATTACATCATATTGCCTCCAACAATCTGGGTCCTCATTTTACCAACCATGAATGGATGAAAGGCTGAGTCAAACTTGAGCCTAGTGAGACTTGAATTGCCAAATTGCAGGCAGCTGGTAGGCAGCAGAAGTAGCCTGCACTACTGCATTCTAAGCACTGCACCACTACGGCTGGATAGAATGGATAGAATAGATTTAGACTGAATCATAGCAAAACAAAATTGCTGTACTTAAAGAGATCCTCTGGTTCCATGGAGATTCATCTGTTATTCTTGACATGGTTGCAGTTCCCTTGAAGGAACAGGTGTGCAATCTGGGATTTTCCTGACTTCTATTGTGATAGTTGTGGCCAGGGAAGCAATTACTCAGCTTTGATCACTCTGTTACTTGTGCTTTTTCCTAGAAAAGGAGATTCAGAAAACTGAAGTCATTCTCATCTATAATTTACTTTACACTGAGCTGACTGAAGCTATAGCTAACATAGAACACAGTGGCCCACTTTTGACGTGGTTGCTGGTCGCATTCCAGGCTCAAATCAAAATACACTTTGTAACTTATAAAGCTTTATATGATTTGGGGCCTTGCCATTTTTAAGATCTCTGAATCTATGAGTTAGATTCAGGATCTACGGGCTAGCAAAGAGATTGTGGGTAGATATCTGTAGAACGGCCTTTTCAGTAATAGTGTCTTCACTCTAGAATAGTTTATATGTTATATAAGATGAAACACCTGCATCTGTCTGAAATATATGATGAATCTAATCCTCATAATCCTAGTCAGTTTTATTTCATGAAAAATATGGGCAGTACATATATATCCTTATGTACTTAAAATTTTAAGTTATCATTTGCAGTGTGAAAGTATAGCACAGCCTCCATAACTTACTGCTTTACAAGAACATAACTATATCCCAGGCAGCACTGAAGGCTCCTGTAACATCTTAAATTATTATTTGGCCATTTATTCATTCATTCATTCACTCAATTTCTATAGCTATCCATTTCAGCCAAATTTGCTCTCATGTTTAATATGTGCAAGAACAAGTTGGCAAACAAATTAGAAATTGTAGCATGAATTGTTAGAATCTCTCATTGGTCCTTAAATATAATTTTGTAATTACAACATATGACTTCATAAATATCCACTATCCAAATTATTATTATTTTGCTAGAATGGTCTTCTAGTTCTTCCACCTATTTAAATAGTTCTTCAGTAAAAAAATCCTCTGTGGATTTTTGCCCATGGATCAATATAATAAAAAGCAGTGACAGTTTTATTAAACCTATTGCATACTGAGCAGTATGAATCAGAGCACTGGACCATATAGTCTAGTGCTATCTTCCTTGGCAAATATCAGCTTGTCAAGTAAAAGTCTTTTTTGGCTGTTGCAAAGTATTTTTAACCAGATGTTCCAATACTAGAACTTGGATCCTTTTTTATCTACAGTGTTTAACACAATTGATATACCTGAAGTTTTAAGGCTCAGTAACTATTTACTGTGTCCTTGACACAGGCATGAATGTTACTGGCAAAAGTCTGTTTATTGTACAAGAGCCTACCAACCAGCTCACTCATATATGCATCTCTTAATTCATAATATAAATTATTGGGAACTGACATCTGATTAGTTCAAAAATCACAGTTGTTTTCAGAATATTGAAAGGGATGTGTCAATGTCTAACCTTCTGCTCATAAATATGACCTTCAGAGACAGGACAATGATGTGCAATTTCAGATATCAAAACCAGACTGTACTAGTTCTGTACATGCATCTCACTACAGCTTGGATTTCAACTATTGTGTTAATCTCCACACCTGTTTGGAAAAATGAAAGTCCTTGACACAGGCATTAATGTTACTGGCAAAAGTCTGTTTATTGTACAAGAGCCTACCAACCAGTTCGCTCATATATGCATCTCTTAATTCACTTTCTGCATTTTTAAGGTCATGTCATCATAATTCAATAACTCTTTTCTTTTTCGGAATATACATACATCTGAATAGTGCCAAAGTTGGAGACATTTTGATAGTGCAAAATCAAAGTGGATTAATGGGTATAGAAATGATCAAATTAAATAGGGCCACATGGAGGTTTTTAACTTCAAGATAGGTTCATCTCTCTGGTCCCACTCTCCTTGCTCTTGTCAGGTAATAGTAAACTAATAATCGTTTTGCAACTTCTACTGTATATATGATTTTTCTCCACTACAGGTGAGCCCTTAGCCTGGTAAACTATTGCATTCTCTTTATCTATCAAACAGGCAAATAATCAGCATGTAGGCTTGGAGGAGCTTCATTCCATGGTATCACATTTTTAGCTATTTTAACTATTGCTCTTTTCTCTGATGCAGTATAGCAATTGTCATTGTTTGATGAAAAATTTGAGATCAGATTAGAAAAACTTGTTTGGGCAAATAGAGAATTATAAGATGAAAAAAAAAACTTTTTTTGAAAAATAATTTACCTTGCACATTTGTGATGGGAAAAACATAGTGATTAAAATCTTCACTCAGAGATTAAAATTTCTGGGTGATCTTAGACCAGACATAGTCTAGAACTTTGCACATATTGTGGTATGCTCTTTGAGACAAAGGACAAAATATTCTCCTGAAGGTATGATGGGATGAGATTGAAAGTTCAAGATTTAATTTTTATATTTATTTAGCATTCATTTTTTTTACAATTTATTGAATGCTTTTTCTGACAATGCTATTTATTTCCCATAGTTTTATGAAAGAATTTCACATAGGTTAGTTGCCAGATAACAGCATCTATAAAATAGTTTCATAGACTTTTTGACCTCCTGCAAGAGTGACAATCCTGTCAGAGAAAGAAAAGATCAATATACATATGTCAAAGACTCCCCTTCAAAAAAAGTCTGCCTGAGTAATTGGAAGAACTGATCTGAAATACAAAGCAGAAAAATATGAACAAGAGAACACTCAGTGCTTTGGGATCTTTGAATGTTTCTTTCCTTTCTCTTTCCTAAATTTCTTAAATTCAGGTGTTTACCCTCTCACGACTATCCTTTTTCATACTTAGATACATACATTCATATTTGTGTATATGTATCATGTATCATGTATCATATATATAATGATTTTCCCAAAATACATATACACTCATATCCATCCACAACAAATAATACAATCACAGAATTGTGGATTTGGAAGGGTGCACAAAGATAATCTAACTCATCCCTCTAAAACTATTTTGAGAGGTGGCTGTCTGCATTCTCTTCAATTACCTAAGACAGTGTTTCTCAATCTTGGCAACTTAAAAATACTGTTAAGTTGTTGAGGTGAATAGCTTTTCTGTTACAAAAGTTTCTTTTATAAAAAATAGTATATTTATACATAATGATTACAACAATATTCTCCAAGGCTTCTATGTTAAAACCCTTGGGATAATGATTAGTTCTCAAATGGTTCTCATGATGAATTGAGTTTGAGATCTCTGACTATAAAGTGTTGATTCCAAGGCAGGATTATATGAATATTCAAGAAACATATGCTGAAATACGTGAGCAACATGAATTAACAACATGAGGTTGTGACAACATGAGACTGTAATAAGGCAATAGAGCAAAAAGGTCACCAATAATACATGGTTATAGTAGTTGGAAGAGCAATGGATGGTTTAAGGATGACCCTTATCTACCTGATTTACTTGCCAGAACAGACCTTTCAGTCTGATTTATGTAGAACCCAGGTTTAACCTGTGATAAAATGCATCTATACCAGAAGTGATATTCAGCAGGTTCAGACCAATTCTGGAGAACCGGTAGCGGATATTTTGAGTAGTTCAGAGAACCAGCAAATACCATCTCTGAATGGAGATTTTACAGTATTCTTCCCCTGCGATGTCCACCAAGCCACACTAACAGAAGTAGTAAAAAAAAATTGAATCCCACCATTGATCTATACCTTGTAAATATGAAAAAAAAAACTTTCAAGAAATTTAATTTGTAATACAAATCGCTGGTATTTATAGATATCACTAAGTGGCAAAACCATTCTTGACAGAAATGGTTCATATTACCTTTCCTGATGTGTTGTATCTTAAATTCTATTGGGATCTAATTTTTTATTGAAAGAAATGCAAAAAAGAAACCAGCATCTTGTGGAAGTTATAGCCACTTCTCAGGTGCGCACTGATGTCTGACAGCCCAGCAAAATGACCTGTTTCTTGCAGACTAAGTCAGAAAGGCTATAGTTACCTCCCCGTAAAATATCTCTAATGAGGCAATTCATTTTCTATATCCATTGGAAGCTGTTCAACTATCATTCATTCCATTTCTCCCTTCCTCAAGCTAGTCATTAATGCAGCAGGAATACTGTAGAGGGAAATAAAACAGTTAGTCTTGGTATATATTACTGAGCTTTGTATTGTTAATATAAGACTATTATATAGAAAATATTGAACAAAGAGCAGAAAATATTGAACAAAGAATAGAGAAGACTGATGAAAAAGTGGAAAATATTAAACAAATGATGGTTAAGTATGAGGAGAGATTCCAAAAAATTGAGTAAGAAGGAAAACAAAGCGAGAAGAAGATTGGAAATATTGACAGCAGACTAACAGCGGTTGAACAAGAAAAAGGTAGGATGTTGAGGTGGGAGATGGAAAGGTCAGAATTTTACCTCAGATATCAAAATATAGAAGAGGAAAAAGGAGAAAATTTGGCAGCGGTAATGATAGAAATTTTGGCAGATGCTTTGGAAATTACAGAGGAAAAGATGATGGATGGAATAGATGAGATATATCGAGTCTATACAAGATATGCGATGAGAAATAAATTACCCAAGGAAGTCCATATTAGATTTACCAAAAAATCCATTAAAACGCAAATATTACAAGTAGTAAGAGAGAAAACACTGAAATACAAGGGTAAAGAGGTTGTGGTTTTAAAACAAATACCCAGAAGAGTGAGAGAGATGAGAAGAGAATATCGATTCCTGACCAAAATACTATTGGAAAACGAAGTGAATTATAGATGGCTGATTCCAGAAGGACTAGTGTTTAGGTGGCAAGAGCAGAGATATAGAATTGATTCAATTGAGAAAGCAGAACTTTTCCATGCAGAATTCTTTGGAGGAAGAAGAGAGGAAGCAGAGAAAGAGGCTTTATCAATTGAGTTTCAAGATGAACAACTGGAGACTGAAAAAGAGAAAGGAGCAGCAGGGGGACAGATGGATAATAAAGAACAGCGTGAAGTGAGATCCACGAGAGCTGTTAGACCTAAATATAAAGCATAATCATGGAGGAAAAAAAACTGATTACAATGAATATAAATGGACTTAATTCAGCTGTTAAAAGAAGGAAAACTTTTCATAAATTAGAGAAATTAAAATTTGATATAATTTGTTTACAAGAAGTTCACATTAAAAAACAACATGAACAATTGTTATTACAGCCAAAATTAGGGAAAATATTTACCTCTTTGACTCAATGTAAGAAAAGAGGTGTGGTTTTATACATTAAAGAGGCTATTCCAGCAAAATTGATTTACACGGATGAAGATGGAAGAGTATTAATGGTAGAAATAATGGACAATAATATAAAAATACTCTTGATTGCAATTTATGCTCCGAATGATAAACAAGAAGAGTTTTATAAAAAGCTACACATGAAAATAATTGGACTGGACTATGTTAATATAATTATGATGGGAGATTTTAATGGAATTGTGGACAATAAACTGGACTATATAGCAACAACAACAAAGCAAAATAGAAAGGCTCTCCCAAGGTCTTTTTTTAAAATGACAGATGAATTAACTTTAAAAGATATTTGGAGAGAAAGAAATGTTAAAGCTAAACAATATACTTTTTATTCAAATAGACATTTATCATGTTCCAGATTAGATATGATTTGGATCTCAACAGAACTAATATCTAATATTAAAGAAACAAATATTGAAACAAGTACTTGGGCAGATCATAGCCCAATGACAATTAAATGGAAGGGACAAAAAAAAGATCGAGATGGACATTAAATAATACTATTTTAAAGGAGAAAGATTTTACACAATGGATGGAGAAGGAATTGGCTTTTTTCTTCAGAGAAAATAAAAAAGAAGATACTTCAACGCAAAATGTGTGGGATACAATGAAGGCATACGCTAGAGGTTTGATAATAGATTATACAAGAAAAAAGAATATTAGGAAAAGGCAAGCTTCTAAGGCCTTGGAAGATGAGTATAAAACTCTTGAAAAAGAATTACAGAAAATTCCACAGAAAAAGGATATTAAATTGAAGCTGGATGTAATTAAACATAAAATGGAATTAATAGAGAAAGAAGAACTGGCACAGAAAATTAGAAACTCTAAACAGAATTATTTTGAAGATGCAAATAAACCAGGTAGATGGCTAGCATATAAATTGAGAAAAGAGAAGGAATCAAGAAAAATATTGAAGTTAATAGATGAACAAGGCCAAGTTTGTTATGGGAATAAGGAGAAAAAAGAAATTATTCGAGATTTTTATGGGCAACTATATAAACAAGAGAATATTGATGAAGAAAAAGTCAAACAGTATTTACAGGAAGCTAATTTACCAAAGATACCTAAAGAGACTGAAGAAATGCTAGAAAGCAATATAACAATGATGGAACTAAATGAAGCATTTAAGAGACAAAATAATGGGAAAGCTCCGGGTCCAGATGGGCTTCCAGTAGAATTTTATAAAACATTTCAAGAATTATTGAGCATCCCATTGTTAGAAGTTATGAATGAAGTTATGTTAAAAAAGGTGATACCTAAAACATGGTCAGAGGCTTATATTACACTCATACCAAAGGAAGAGACTGACCCATTGCAAATTAAGAATTATAGACCTATTTCTTTATTGAATGCAGACTATAAAATCTTTGCTTCAATCTTAGCAGAAAGACTTAAAAAATATTTAAATAATTTTATTCACTCAGATCAAAATGGATTTCTTCCAAAGAGACAAATTAGAGACAATATGAGAGTAATCTTGGACACTTTGGAATACTATGAGGCTCATCCTGAAAAGCAAATGGCTTTGATATTCCTAGATGCTCAAAAAGCATTTGACAACGTGAACTGGAGATTTATGTTATTATTATTGGAGCAGATGGGTTTCGCTAAAAAATTTATTCAAGCAATAGAAGCTATATATAATAAACAGACAGCAAGGGTAATGATGGAGGGGGAACTTACAGATTTTATTAATATAAGGAAAGGCACAAGACAAGGATGCCCCCTATCTCCTTTGCTATTTGTGTTGACCTTGGAAGTGTTGAATAGAAATATTAGGGATGATAAAAGCACAAAAGGAATGAAAATTAAGAAGGAAGAATTTAAGCTACAAGCTTTTGCTGATGACTTAGCTTTTATTTTGGAAGATCCGCTAGAAACAGCTCCAAAGTTACTGGAAAGGATAGAGGCATATGGAGAGGTGGCTGGTTTGAAAATAAATAAAGACAAAACAAAGATTTTGACAAAGAATATGCTATTGAGACAGAGAGAAGAATTGGCAGATCTTTTGAAAATTCAAGTTACAAATAAGGTTAAGTATCTGGGGATATATTTGACAACAAGATGTAGCACATTAAAGGAGAATAATTATATTAAACTTAAACAACATATAACTACAGATTTGAAGAAGTGGGAAAACTTGCAATTGTCATTAATAGGGAGAATTTCAACAATTAAGATGAATATCTTACCTAGAATTTTATTTTTGTTTCAAACAATACCAATTAGGCTTGGAAAAGACTATTTTGAAGATTTAAATAAAATTATGTTGAAGTTTATATGGCAAGGTAAAAAAGCGAGAATAAAGCTAAAGCTTTTGCAAGATGCTAGAATTAGAGGAGGTTTTGGTCTGCCTAATTGGGAATTGTATTATCAAGCTGCAAGTTTGATGTGGGTCAAAGAATGGATAACATTAAGGAAACATAGGTTGTTGACATTAGAAGGGCATGACTTGCTGTTGGGTTGGCATGCTTTTTATGGTATAAGGGAACTAAAACACAGGGTTATTTTAGAAGACATTATGTACGGGAGTCTTTGTGGTTAAATTGGGAGAAGATAAAAAGACAATGTTATTTGAAAATTCCAGTTTGGTTATCGACCATTGAAGCATTTTCCTATCCTATAATCTACAAGAAGGAATGAACAGTTAGATATGGGGAACTTTTGGATGAAAAGGGTGAACTTAAATCGATCCAAAACTTAGAGGAACAAGGTATAAGGATGAATTGGTTTTCATATGCACAAATACATTCAAGGTATGATGAAGATTCCAAAACGGAGGGATTTTATGATAAACAGACTGATTTAGATAAGATCTTGATGGGTACTGATGAGAAGGTGATTAAAAAACTATATGGTTATTTACTGGGAATGAAATTAGAGGAAGAACAAGTCAAAGAAACTATGATTGTTTGGGGGAAGAATTTTGGATATGGGATTGATTTAGAGAAATGGCAGAAATTGTGGTCTCAAAATTATAAAATGACAATGTCAACAGCATATAAAGAAAACTTGTATAAGATGTTTTACAGGTGGCACTTTCCTCCGACAAGAATAGCAAGAATGTTTAAGAATAAATCTGAAAAATGCTGGAAATGTCATCAGATACCCGGCTTATATTACCATATGTGGTGAACTTGTGAGGATGCTAGAAAATATTGGACTATAATTCGCATGTGGTTGGAAAAAATGACAAAGAAACATATAGACTTGAAACCAGAGATCTTCTTATTGGGAATTTTACCTGATATATATAGTAAAGATTTGAAATACCTGATTGTAAATGTATTAACAGCGGCCAGGATTGTATTTGCTAAAAATTGGAAGAATGAGAAAATACCATTACAGGAAGAAATTATTAAGAAAATATTGGAATGTGCTGAGATGAGCAGATTGACATTTGAAATTAGAGAGCAAGAGGATAAACAATTTTACGAAATTTGGGATCTTTTTTATAAATGGCTAGATGATAAAATACGATAATAGAATATTTAGAATGCTAGATAGTAAGGAATATCTTTATTTTGCTATTATTTTGCTATTTGATATTATACTTATAAAGGATTTTTTAGGATTGATTTGATATGACTAGATGATTTGTTATAGAGTAAACTGGTTTAAAGTATTGTTAGCTCATAAAGCATGAATGATTAAAAATATAGTCAAAAACTTCTTTTTTTAGTGATATTAGGATATATAAGTTTGGATTGACAATATGAGTTGTTATGTAACATAATTGTAATTGAGACTACAGAATGAATGCACAAAAATGATGAACCAACTGACACACTGGATGTACATATAAGAGTTGATGTTTTTATGTTTTGTTTGTCTTGTTTGTTTGTAGAAAATTAATAAAAACTTTTTCAAAAAAAAAAAAAGACTATTATTCAAACACCTATATCCCAAGTGTGGTTTAAACAAACCAGCAGGACAGAGGAAGAGTTGTCTAATGCGCATGACAGTAGAATACTTGTTTCTCTTCTGATAGATGATTCACTCTATCTCTCATACCCATAGCTAAGCAAATGGACAGTCATCAGGCTGGAATGCTCCTTGTTCTGTGGTATATTAGCTGTGTTATGTATGATGTTTTAGAAGTGCCATTTTTATACATTATTAAAGGTTCACATCTTTCTGAAAAGTAATTGTTTGATTGTTGTAAGTTCTGAATATATACTGATGAACTGTAAAACTATACTTGAAAGCAATCTGACATAAATACATTATGGTTGCATGACTACTCTAAAGCAGTATAAAGTTTAATTGGTTTCTGTTTGGGCACTCTAGATTTGAAAGCCTGGCTCATAAATGGAAGAGATTTTATTTTCTTCCAGGGGCCACAAAGCTAGAAACAAAATTCTGATTTCTTTAAAGTTGACTCACTGTCTTCAGGCTTTTCTTTGATTTAATACTTGTAAGATCAGTAACATTTAGTTTATTTAGAAAGGCTTGTTTATTTGATAAAGGTATTATAGCTTAGTGCTATAAAACATAATAAGAATTTTTTATAAACTCCTGGTTTATATTATATTGCTGAATTTTACAGGAACTAATTATCTCCTGAGTAATGAAGATAAGATTCTTGCCTAAATCTTAAAGCAGCCATGACCCTGTGTATCTGATGGCTGGGAGTTCCCAATTCACAAAAAAGTTTCCAATTGTTATCTGGAATTTGAGACTTCATTATTCGCTTTTAAATAAAACTGACACCAGTGTTTTAGCATGAAAGTCTAGTCCTCTTTTGGTAACTTTAGAAAAGTAGTTTTTCAACCAAGGATATGCAAAAACCAACTTTTCTGATAATAAATAATAGGGAGTGAATTTTGGAATCCTTGAGTCTTGCAAAAGTTACAGAAACAAGGTCAAATGAGAAATGCAGCATATTTTTCTCATTTCTAATCAATGTCTTTTAATTTTGTTTTCTATATATGTCACATATATTGAATTTAGCTATCAATTGTTTCTATACCCTATATAAAGGTATGACCCTATCCTAATCAGCCCTTTTCACTTTGCCTAAAATAATTGTGATTCATACAGTGATTGTGTGTGTGTATAAAGCCATTTTGCAAAGTTAGTGTTTCTCTCTGAAATTTGGAGGTTACTCCACACCATTTGGGTGCCTAATTTTTAAAGGCAACACAAATTTCTGACTCTTCTTCTACACATTTCTTAGCTGGAATATCATCACTGCCTTATTTAATTAAATTTTTATGCTGACCATCTAATTCTAGAACAGGGCTGTCAAACTCCCAGCATGTGTCACACGCTGGCCAGATCCATACCCAGTTTAGTGAAGGGGGAGAAAAGTCCTGATATGTCACGAGACGCTGCCATGATGATGTGAGTTTGGCAGTCTTCTCTAGAAAGTAACATCATGTGCTATGATAATAAAGGAACATTCTTGAATGGGTCAGTATTAGGTTCTATTTGATTGGCAAGTATCTAATATAGTCTTATTCAGCAATGGAGCCATTTAGTGTGAACACCCCTTTTGTGACATGGCTTTTCTGTACTGGTACTTTAAGAAAACAATTATGATATTTTTTTTATTTGGCACCTCACCGGTAAATTAAAGCAGAATAGACATTTATTCATTAACCTCATTCTCATATATGCTGCTCTGTATATCTAAAATGCTTTAAATAAGCAATATTGTTTCACTTTTTTGAGGGAGAGTGGAATAGCATTGATGATATCACATTTTTATCTTATTATGCTCTTTGTTTCATTTTTACTTTCAGTTATATGTCTAGAAGCTATTCACTACTAACTTTATCAAATTAAACAGTGTTTGAGCATTTGAAATACAGCTTCCAAGATTATAACTCAAATAAAGTTATGTGGCACAGTGCTCTAGGGAAGCATTGAACCAATACTCATGAAGGATGGAAAAAAATTGCCTCACATATCAAAATGAACTAAGCTGAGGAGACTGCAGACTGATAAATTCTCTCTTATCAGGTACACTTGTGTGTGGAGGTGGAGAATTTTTAAAGTCTGACCATTCTCTTCAGTGTCAAACCCAAGGGCAACATTTGAAATTCTCTGGTGACAGAAAAAGACAGAGACAGAGAACTATGGCCATGTGTTATCAACCCAGAGGATACGACTGCAATAGGAAAGACAAAAGATAAAAATTTTGCTTGAACTCCCTAAATAATTCAGAGAAGCGAATGCCTCAAAAAGTGCCTTGAATACATTGTGATGCATTAATTTGTGAAATGGAACTCAGAGCCAAACTCAGTTTGTTCTTTATGAAACAACTGATTGCATTTTCTTCACAATTCTTTCTTAATTTCCCAGTATCCAAAAATATTCTAATGTTTCAGTGGCGTTTCTTGCATCCTGGTAGCTGCTTGGCAATTCTCAAGAAAACAGCAGAAACAGCTTGATTCCTCCTATATGTAAGGCAACAATGGAAGACTGCAGTTTTACCTTTTGAAAATATGCAGGTATATATTCTTTAATCTTCATCCACTCTGTCCTTACTGTAATATAACACTGATTTATATGGTTTTCAAACACAGAATAGACGAAGGGGCAAGGGGTAATTCAAGGAAACCATTGAGAACTCAAGATCTGGTGAATGAATTAGCTACCCAAACTCCTCTGGATGAAGGAGAGGATCTGGGATTGCTCATAATGCTTCATACATATGCTTCCCACAAGAAGACTGCTGGCCTTGCCCAAGCTGCAATTTGGAACTTTTTAAGAGACATTTGGTTCACCCATTTCCTCTCTTAATCAGTTTCACTGGAAATGGGAGTATAAATTGCTTTTGAGATATTTGAAGAATCTTCAGAATCACAAGTTTTATCATACTGGATGATTTTCCTTCAATCCTGAAGATTGAAGAACTTTCATATGTTTAAGATCTTAAATAAAAATATTGTTATTTGGAAATAATCATCAAAATGATAATTTGAGCATCCATTTTGAAAAGATTTAAACAGACTAAGAGGCCAGATTGACTGGAAATAAGATTTTGAACTAATTATAAGAATCCTTTCTATGGTTTGTTTTTAAAAAAACGATTAAAATATATGAAGATTTTGAATTTAGGTATAAGAAATATTTCCCTGAGCAACTGTTGTGGATTAGAAAAAAATATTAATGAGGAGACCTTGAAGACTGGTTACTAGAGGCAACCAGAAAGAACTAAAGAATATAAAGGAGAAGATTCACTAATACAGAATGAAGAAACATACTTTAATTCTGAAAAAAATTCAAGGATATTTGGCAACAATGTACTCAGAGCTTTCTTTTCAGATTGTTCCTTAATATAAAAATAGATTCAAAAATGTTGAGAGAAGAGAATACCACTGAGTATCATATTGTTTTCAATCTAGATTTAAAATTGCTAACATGTAAGAGTGTTATTGACACATATGGGATACACCAATGAATCTGGTTGATGTTTTAATAACTAAAATGGTTACACAGAAAAATGACTTGGATGTGTGGGTTTGAACTCTGAAGAGAAACTTAAACAAGTTTGTTATTTTGAATTTATCAAACAGAGGAGTTATACCTATGAAGAAACTCCTGAGAAAAGATAATGAAAAAAAAAAACCCAGCTTCTGGAACATTATTTAAAAGGAATAAACATAATGACTTTTAAAAGTAAAATATGATTTATAAAGTTGGCTTACTCAAGTAAGGTTAAAATGTGTATGATTTTTTTCCTCGCAGTTTTAATGGATTTTTTTCATGACCATTTCTGAAATGAGATATAGAGAAGATAAGAAATTAATTTGTGGAATATTATTTGATGGGATTAAATTTCAATATGTGTTGCCTTTGGTAGCTCTTAATTGAATCTTTTTTGATTAACTTTGAATGATGAAGCTTTAAAAATGTGTTTATAGATAGAAGACATGGGAAGAAGATGTTTTTGTACTTAGAAAATATTTAGATAAAGTAAATATGAAATTGATATGTTTAGGATTTATATGTGTATATGTGTATAGGAGTGATAGGAATAACATACACATACACTGAATGGGTTTTTCTGATTAAATTGAATGATGAGGATTTATTATTTGCTGACAGATAAAAGATGAAATGAAGAGAATATAGGTTGAAATGTTAAAGCAAGTGATAATTTAAATTCTATTTGTCTTGGTAAAGGGACAAGTCATTTCTTTATATATTTTTCCTTTTCTTTTACATATTCTTCACTTTTCTTCATTTTTTCTCTACTTCCTCCCCAGTTTTGTGTTTTTCTTAATTCGTATAGTTTTTAAATTTTTCTATTTTTAAACTTCAATAAAAGCTATTATTTAAAAAGCTCAAAGGTGTGGGCAAAAGTTCTTGAGGCAAGGAGCAGAAAGGGACTGAGGAAGGCACCCTGGATGTAAGCCTATCAGCAGTATCATTGTGGGTACCCAATGACTGCTGTGCTTCTTGTCCTTCAGACTTGCTAAGTGGACTTGCAGAAGCAAGATAGAATCTAGGCCTTTTAGAAAACATTTGCTGACACCTAAGCGCTATCCCCAAACACCAACAGCTATAAATTGCACTCAGAACCAGTTACTGATTCATCAGAATACGCTACACTAGCACAAGTCATTGGTTCATATCACTTGATGCTGAAAACACTCTAGATAGAAATCTACACTCATGTATTTCTCTAGTTAGTGTAGCACCTAAATGAAGGACACCCACATGTCCTTCTAATCACTGTATCATCTGAGCTGAAGTGAAAGTTAGGTAATCTTATCGTTCTTCAGCCTGCTTATCCAACTTTGATTACATTCCCATGACCCATCCTTTATACACACAAAGTCACCTATAACGTTACTGGCTTTGTCAAGCATGGCATACTGACTCTGGAACTATACACTTCAGAGAATACTATATTAACAAACATTGAGGTGATAGTTTGAAGAGCAGCAGTTTCCAGTTCATACATAAAAAAATGGACATTTGCATATTCATACTATTGCCGGTAATAAAGATGGTGAGTTTCCATAGTGCAAGCCAGGTTTGAAATCTCTTTGCTTCAATGGTCATTTTTTTGTGTGATCTTTTGTTCTTTTGTCCTTGCTGCTGAACTTCTGATTATCTTTTGCTGATTCAACTGAATTTATGTTTGTACACAAGCAAACAGGCATGCATGATTGCTCTTTTTTGTCCTGTTGTTAGTTAGCTTTTCAGAATGCATTGAGATTGTGCTTCTTGAAAAAGAAATTATGATAGCACTGTAAACTGATGTATCAATAAATTTATTCAAACAGAAACAGGAACAGTTGGATCCAAATGGTTTTTGAAATTAGTTAAAAACATTAAAAAACACATAGTTTTTTGCAATTGAAAAGTACAATTTATGTTTGCTTGGCTGGACTTGTTCATCTTTCCAGGACATGCAGCTAATTCATAATTGAAAGAATGTTGATGAGAGACTAGCTCTTTATGTCTTGTTAATATTTTGGCTGAGTACCTCAGAATTTATTTAAAGAATGGAAAACTTCCCTGTTAAGAATCCTAGTACTTTAATATGACACATGGTTGCAGTTTTAAAGGGTTGTCCATTAAACTATTCACAGACATTAAGGCAAGGATAGAAAGAATAGTGGAGTCACAATAGCATCAGTAGAAGGAAAATGGAGGGAAGAAGATAAAGCACGAGAAGGGAAAGCAGAACACAGCAACAGAAATAAGAATAGACAAAATGTGCAGATGCTTTGGTTCCTAAAAAATCTTGGTACATTTGACAGAGAGTTGTTGAGGGGTCTTCTATTTTATTGCATTGCGCTTTTCTTGTTAAATATCCACAAACTCTCTTTCAAAGTTTCAGTCTTTCCTAAGTCAAAGTTTAAGTCTTCCCTTGGCAGTAAATTATTCATGGTTCGGCTTGATTCCTTGACTGGGTTATCTTGGCCTGAAAGCAGGACAAGAAGCAATGGGTGGAAACTAATCAAAGAAAAAAGCAACCTAGAATTAAGGAGAAATTTCCCAGTGGTTGAACAAGTTATCAGTGGAATGACTTGCCTCCAGAAATTATGGGTTCTCCAATACTGGACATTTTAAAGAAGAGAGTAGACAACCTTTTGTCTGAAATGGTATAGGGCAGGCCTGTCAAATTCACAACCCAGGGGCCAGATACATCATATCCTGGCTACATCCATGCCCAGTTTAGCGAAGGGGAAAAAAGTCACGATACATGATGTGATGATGTTGTGATGACGCCAGTTTGACGTTCCTGGTATAGGGTTTCCTGCCTAAGCAGAGAGTTGGACTAGAATACTTCCAACTCTGTTATTTTGATAGATTAAAATATTTATTGCAATCAAGGATGTAGCCATACAAACATACATACAAAGTAGGTGAATACCCATCACCAGTGCAATGATGAAACAATACTTTTTTTTAGTCTCAAGATGTTTCTCCTCATATTCTCTGAATAAACAAATACATAGCACATGCCTAGTGACTTTGAAGCTGAACTGCTGTTGATTGTTTACATAATGGCCATCTCTGTCTTGGGAGCTACTGGTTTGTACTTTACTGTCCTCAATGCTTACAACAAATAGATTTAAAAAAAATTAAATCAACACTAGTTATACACTCCTTCAAGGTGATGCTTTACTTTAACAAAAGCTCGACCAGAGTATAACCTCAAAACTACTTTGCAAAGTCCCTTCTGATAAGAAAGAAAAGTGTCAGTGCATCTGAAAGCTTAAAATGAAACAAAGGGACCATTTTACTTTATCTGCACTACTAATTTCCATCTCAATATTTTGGTTAGGACTGGAGGAAAAAGTCTAGAAGTCTAAGTTTATTAGGTCCAAGTTTCTCTACCTAAAAAGACATTCTTTTAAAGTTTTATTTGATTTTCCTTAGTTTGTTTTATATTGGTTTATAAATGTTGTTTTAATGTTTTAATACTGTAAACCACCTAGGAATATGAGTAGACGATTCAAAAATTACTGTAATAAAAGAAATATCTTGCTAAATTTGAACTAAATTATCAATATTCATAATAATTCCTATTCTTGTGTTCTTCCCACAGTATTTCTTTATCATCCTCCCTATTAGGAGGCAATGTGTCATGCTTTCTATTCTCTAGAGCTCTGTATTGTAAATCTGCTAGAAGAGTGTTTCTGTGTGTGTGTGTGTGTCTGTTCCTTTTATCAGCAAAAGAATTGGAGGGTGGAATGAGAAATGGTAGAAAGAACACAACATTTATTTTAAACCTTCTGATAAGAAAAAAAAGTGTCAGTGCATTTGAAAGTTTCTGCTTTTCTTTCTTTTGGATGAACTCAGCCAAGAACATCTTAAGGTCAGGTGGTAAATCTTGAAAAGCACCATTATATATTCAAAACTGCTCTACTTTTTATTCCTTTCCATATGCATTCACAGAGAGGAAGAAGTTTTGAAATCATCAAATTTCAATCCTACTTTTTTGACAAGAGATAAGGGGCATTTTTATATGCACAAAATTGCTGCAGAAATGAAAATTAATAGATCGACTTCTATTCCTCTCAGTAATATCCACATTTCATTTACACTAAAAGGGTACAGCCTTTCTATTTCTATAGATTTATAAATAAAGACTGTAAACGTATTTTGATACTTCCATCTATTGAATGGTTTCAACATTTGAAGTTGGCTGACTTTATCATAACCATATTCCAAATGGAAGGTTCTGATAGAATATAGCCTGAATTCCTGCGAAGGAGGAGCTGCATTCCAGAGCCAAAGAGGCAAAGGACCATGGAATATTTGGTCAGGAGGAAGAAGGTAAAAATGGTTTCTCCCTAGCAGTTTCCAATGTAAATCTATAGTGATGCAAATGGTTGCTTTAGTTTAGCAAGATTTCTACAGGTGAGGAACAATAAAGAAAACTACTCGTAATTCCATAAATTCTGGTTATCGGGTAACTTCATATATAGAAAACAGTTTTTCATAGAAACAAGCATGGCTTTGAATCCATAAATTATAGTGTTAAACTGTCTCACAATCAAAGATGTCATTACAATTTTAGCTATTATCCCACTGTTCAACTACTCTCCTTGTTATTCACTACTGGGGAACTGTGCTGTATTTTTTTATTCAGCATCTGAACATTTTCAGTTTTTGCATTGATGACTGATATGGAATGTTATTATGCAAAAGAGTTAATTCCACATGTTTTCCTTTGAAATGAATTGGCATGATTTTCTAAAGGTTTAGCATACCAAATATTTTATGATATATTTACTTATTTATGTAATATATTGGACAGACAGAAACTATCTAGCATATAATTGTACTTTCAAAAGTTTCATACTTTCACATCTGCTAAAAAAAAGAGTGTGAGGTTAACATATCTTTTTATAAATTATAAGAATGTTAGAATACTATACTGGTTTATATTTTGTGCCTGTTGTAACATAGATGATGATAACTTTAAAAAAAACATAATAAAATAGTGAGAAGATCAGTTTTGTGCAACCATTTCACAAATGCTCATCTCTATCAATGTTTTTTCCAAAGTATCTGCATGTTTGGAACTTATCTAGGAGATGCATTTGGCAATGATATATTCACTATGTGAACAAATTAAGTTATATCTGCCCTATTATTTTATCTAATGTTGTTTGTGTGCAAATCAAATAGATTTCTTGGTGGAATTGTGTGCATTATAAATCATACACAAGTCCATAGTAACTGCAAATAAAAACATCGCACGGGCTTGGAATAATAGAATTTCACTAACATAAGCATATACATATATAACTTGCTTGAGTTATGGAAGAGCAAAATAAGCCTCATAAACCATCTATTTCATTGTGAGACAAGCCAACCCAGGAATCCTGTTGAACCTACCTATTTTTACATTCTGTCCTTGATTCAGAGAGAGAGGCAGTAGGACAAGAGGGACGTCAATAGGCTCTGTCAATAAACCAAACAAGAATCTCAGCTGCTCTCATCCAACACAGTTTAATTTTTAATCCAGCAAAGCAGCAACAAGGACATGGGCAGCAGCAATCCGACAGCAGAGCAAATTGATCAGGACAGAATAGATTGATCTATCTGAAGAAATGAAGACACAGCAGAAACTCCATTTAACAAATGAAAATGGCTTTTGGCCTTTCTTTCGGTCAAGAAAGACAGGTTCACATCAATGGCAAGGACTGCATTTTAGCTTCTGTTTGTGAAATCAAGTATGGTCCCAATTAATAAAGTATACTATTCATAAATAAGTTTTTAAGTATCTATAGGCTCAATATTTGAAATAATAGTATATAAAAAGTTATACCTTATCTACAAGGACTATTCATTTTTATCAACTATCTTTCTTTCTTGTCTCGTGGTGGGATTCAAATTTTGTAACAACCTGTTCTGTGGGTGTGGCTTAATTTGTGGGCGTGGCTTGGTGGCTATGCGACTGGGTGGGCATCGGTTGTTGGTCACATGACCGGGTAGGCGTGGCTTGGTAGTCATGTAACCGGATGGGCATGGCCTGGTGGCCATTTGACTGGGTGGGCGTGCCCAGGTGACCGGCAAACGAAATACAAATGATCCTCCCTTACTGGCCGGTTGCTTAGCAAGTGTTCTGATTTATGATGAATCACCCCAGAGCTATTTGACATGTTTTTGGAGTTTTAACAGCTATGTGCGCGCACACACACACACACACACTTCTAACCCTGCTATTCTTTGATTCTGTAAGGATCTCCTGCTGGAGCAGGGGGTTGGACTAGATAACCTCTGAGATCCCTTGCGGGCCAGCCCTAGATTGTTGTGCTGCTTCAAAGAGTCTTCTGAAGCAAGGGTTTGTGTCCTTCCTTCCTCTCCTTTTTTTTTCTCTCTCCCTTCCTCCTTCCTTCCATGTATTTATCTATCCATCCATATATCTCATTCACTTTCTCTTCTTTCTTTCTTTCTTTCTTTCTTTCTTTCTTTCTTTCTTTCTTTCTTTCTTTCTTTCTTTCTTTCTCCCTCCCTTACTTCCATCCCCCCTTTCTTCCTTTCACTTCCTTTCTATCTCTCCCTTTTTCTCTTTCTCTTTTCTCTTTCTTTTCTTTCTTGTCTCTTCCTTCTCTCTCTCTCCCCCTCTCTCCCTCTTTCTCTTTCTCTCCCCCACTCTATTTCTCTTTTCCTCCCCCACCCTCTTTTTCCCTCTCTTTCTCTCTTTCCTTCTCTCTCACTCTTCCTTTCTCTTTTTCCCTCTCTCTCTACCTCTCTCTATTTCCCTCTCTCTTTCTTTTTCCCTCTCTCTTTCCCTCTTTCCCTCTTCCCCCCCTCTCACTCACACACACATACACAACCAGACACACACACCTGGTTGGGACGAACTGAGATCCAGAGAGCTCTGGTCAGCAACAGGTGGTGGGAAAAGGAAGAAAGGGGGGAGGAGGAGGTGGCATGTGGCTGCCACGGAACCTTGAACATTCCCTACCCCAGTCCTCCCAAAGCACCTCCACATACAGCGGCAGCAGCAATGGCTGCAATGGAGCCTTGAACACTCTCCACCCCAGCCCTCCTAAAGCACCTCCGCATGCAGCGGCGATGGCTGCAGCGAAGCCTTGAACACCCGCCTTCCCAGCCCTCCCAAAGCACAACCATGGGTGGCAGATCTGGCTGCCTCCCGTTTTGCCCCCAGGAGAAGCGGGCAGAGGTGGCGGAGATGCTGTGGTGATGGAGCTGCTTATGAGCAGCAGCCGGGTCTGCTGCCCAACTGGTCAGAGCACTGTCACATGATAGGGAGAGTTAGGAGAGCCCCGCATGGCAGCTTAGCTAGCCAGCCAAGCCCAGGGATGTTGGGGGGAGCAACTAGATAGGTCCCAGCCAGCACCGCCAGTGGGATGGGCCACGCTGGTGGGGAAGCCAGCCAGCTGAGCCTGGGATATTGGGGGGAGGGTAGCTAGGTAGGCTGGGGGAGGCCTGGGAACTGCCAGGAACAGTGGGGGAAGGGCTGGCATGACTCGCAGTCTTACCTGTGAGCAGGCAGATCAGTGGAGAGGCTCGTGTTGGCTCCAGTCTGCTTCTCTCACTTACTCTTACTGGGAGAGGGTCTCCCGGCTGGCAGAGCAAAAACCTTGCAAGTCCCCCTCCCTTTGGAAACAGCTCCTGGGCAGCAGAGAGAAACAATATTCAACCGGGCTGCTTCCCTGCTGCCCAGGAGCCATTTCCCAAAGGGAGGGGGACTTGTAGGCCTTTCACTCTGCCGCAGCAAAAGGCAGGCAGCAATGGCTGGCCTGGTGGGCAAAAGCAGTCTGCAAGCATGTTGCGCATGTGCACAATGTTACACATGTGCAATAGGGACTGACTGGGCAGGGAGAAGCAGGTGGACAGGGGCGGAGCCAACCAAGGCACTGTTTTACCGGTTCTCCAACTACTAGAAACAGTAACAGGCTGAACTGATAGAATATCATACCTGCTGCTGCCCCTTTACAGAATCTCTTCTGATTTACTCATGACATTGGATAACAGTAATTTTGCTTTCTAAACACTTTCTGGTGTATCTTATGAATTTAACCTATCAGGTACTGTTTTATAAAAATCTTCTGTTTTTGCAAGTCCACCCAGATGATTTAACAAATTTCTTTGCACTGGTTGACAACATCATTTTCTGTGCTGACATTGACAGTTTATTCACAGCTTTGGGTTGTGAGCATGAACCATTAGAATGGTGTTTCTTTATTGATTCATCAGTGTTAAGTCTCAAGGCTGTCTTGTACATAATGGCAATGTGCATTCTTCAATATCTGGCTATGCTTCACATCTGAAAGAAACATACGAAAAGATGAAACTGTTGTCGGGACACATCCAACTGGAATATCTGTGGCGATATATATATATATAGCTCTGATGCTTGGAATGCAGCTGAGATATGCCATGTACTGTTGTTACATAAGCAAATGGGACAGCTGTGCAAGAGAGTTCCACTGCATTAAAAAGAAGTGACCATTCCAAAAGAATTTGGTTCCAGGACAAAAGAACATGGCAGATAAACCATTGTTGACCCAACAAAAATATTTTTGCTACTGCTTCACATAAAACTTGGGTCTGATGAAAATTTTTGTGAAAGTGATGATGAAGGAAGGTGAAGGTTTTTGTTATTTGAGACAGATGCACCCAAGAATAACTGATGCCAAGATTAAGGAAGGCCTTTGTGATCAGATACCTCATCAATGACAAGTGGTTCCAACATTTGTTAGTGGGGGCAGAGATGGTACTGAAAATTTTCTTGGCAATTATAAAGCATCAAACTACATTCAGATGGTTGACAAACTTCTTACAATATACAAGATCATGAACTGCAACATGTCACTGAAGATTCATTTTCTGAATTGACATTTGGACTTCTTTCCAAAAGTTCAGTCAGTGAAAAACATGGCAAAAGTTTCCAACAGGACACTACCACAATGTAGAAATGGTATTAGGAGAACTAATAGGGGAATCCTTCAATGATGGCTGACTATGTTGGACACTGCAATGAGATGCATCAGACACTGAGTAGAAATGACTTTGCACTGCCATTACTAGGAGGCAGAGACATAAAACTCCACCAGAATTTGAGATCTGTGGAAATACCATTGAGTCTTCTAGCTTATTTTTCCTTGGCATAAGAAATGGCTAAACAATTACAAAATGTACCACTTTAATATAATTAGTATATTACTCTGACTTATTTTCAGTACAACACAGTTACAGTTTATTCTTGAGTTTTAACTCCAGTCTTATTCTATCTAGAATAATAAATAATCAAGATGAAAAGGTGAGTTATTCAGCCAAAACAAAATAAGATATTACAAAGTATTATACAGACGTTTTCAACTAAAATTATTCAACATGCTATCAATAAAGCATTACTTGCACATCCTAGTCAATCATAATTAAATCTCTCTTGCTTAAGCTAATTGTTCCAAACTAGCAGGCTCGTAAGCCTGCAAACCTGACTGGCCCTTTACACAGCAGGCTCGTAATCCTGCATATTTGATTGGTCCGTGAGCAGCAAGTCATGATTGGTCATTCCGACTAATCTGATTGGCTAGTTAATGGGCTTCCATGATTGGACACTCCAAGCACGGCAAACTTAAACCATTGGACACTATGACAGCAGCCAGCTCTATAAAAGGAGCTGCTGCTGTCAGGCTCTTTGCTCTGTTTTCCTGAAGTCACAATAAAGAGTTGAAGTCACTATTCGATGTCTCATCTCCGTTATTGCGCCCGCTCTCCAGGACAGAACTTTGGCAACGAGGATGGGATACGGAGACAATAGAGCTGACTGAGCACCCGCAAAGCTTTGACAGAGCACGTGGCAGACATCGCGCAGATATTGGCAGAATGGCCAGCAGCTCTATACCACCCGCTCCATTTGATCCAGCAAACGAAGATTGGGATTCGTATATGGACAGGTTTTAAATGTTCCTGGAAACCAACAATCTGAAGGATGCTACGCTCGGCAAGAAACGCACAGTTTTCCTAACGCATTGCAGACCCGCCATTTTCAAAATGGCTAAAGCACTAGCAAAACCGGCTGAAGTCAAAACCATGGATTGGGACATCCTTGCTCCCATCCTCAGGGCTCATTATTCCCCAGCAGTCCCAACCCTCGTCAGAAGACATGAGTTTTACCAGAGGGACCAACGGGAAAGCGAGAGCGTCGGGGACTTTGTAGCTGACCGAAGGAATTTGGGTGGACTATGTGGTTTCGCAAATCTGGAAGAAGCCATGAGGGATCGGATTGTCCTTGGTCTAAGAGACCTCACCACCCAAAGTAAGATTATGGTGAAGGGAGACAACGCCCTCGCAGATGCCATAGCAGATGCTACTGCAGCAGAAGCAACCAGGAAGTCAACAACCCGAATGCGCCGAGCGAATGGGGCCAACCGCCAACTCACCAGCGACACTACAATAACCACAGAGAGACACACAACAACAGCCCACCACGAAGACATTGAGCTCTCATCAGAAAGTGAAGAGGAAGAAGTCAACAGACTCTGATCAGAGCGCGATCAGCGAGACCAGCGAGGTTGTAAAACCAATTTTAAATGCGCCGGATTCAGGGGAAACCACCCACGAGCAGACTGCAGGTTCCTAGATGCCATCTGTTGTTCCTGTGATAAAAGGGGCCACATCGCCAAAGTGTGCAGGAGCAAACGAGGATCCAGCCCTAAGAGAAACGAAAATAGCTTCCAGCAGACATCAGGCAACCACCCATCAAACAGGGACCTCCCAAACCACCACTGGAGCCAGTATAACAGAAACCGAAAGTTTGCTACCACTACCAGACGAGAGGAGGCACACCAGACCATCACCATTGGCCACGCTTCATCAGTGGATGAAAAAAAAATCCGGGTAAAGGTCACCATTGAAAATAAACCGTGCATCATGGAAGTCGACTCCAGGTCTTCCCTATCGATGGTCTCCTGGAAAACCCTTAAGCAGCTGATCCCTGATATCCGCCGCCAGGATCTCAGCACTCAGAGACTCATATTAAAGGACTACCAAGGCAATCGAATTCCGGTTGCTGGTTCCAGCCACATTCAGGTCTCGTTTAAAGACCACACCGCAACTCTACCTCTCACCGTCATCGACAGAGACCGACCCAGTTTATTAGGATTGCAGTGGTTCGTTCCATTAGGAATCGAATTGGCAGGCATCAACCAGACCATAAGCGAAGACTGGGAGGTGGCCCTCATCCGGGACTTTCAAGAAGTTTTCACCGAGCAACTAGGCAAGTACAAGTGGTCCCCCATTTCATTTAATCTCTGCCCTGATATCGCACCCATTCATTTAAAACCACGCCGAGTTCCCTTTGCCCTCAAACCAAAAATTGATGAGCAATTGGGCAAATTAATAGCACAAGGTGTGTTAGAACCCATCGACCACGCTCGATGGGAGACCCCATCATAAAACCTGATGGATCTTTGAGAATCTGTGGGGATTACAAGGCCACCCTGAATCACGTGCTTCAACAGAGCGCCTATCCAGTTCCTGTGGTCCAACACCTTCTTCACTCGCTTGGGGGCGGAAAAGTATTCGCGAAGCTTGACCTGGCCCAAGCGTATCAACAGCTGCCAGTAGATGCAAAGACCACAGAAGCCCAAACCATAGTCACGCACAGGGGTGTGTTCAAATGTAATAGACTCCAGTTCGGAGTAAGCGTAGCACCTGGCATTTTTCAAAGTTTGATGGAAAGGTTGTTGCAGGGTATAAAGGGAGTTGTACCCTACTTTGATGATGTGTTGATAGCCGCCCCTACAAGAAGTCAGTTAGAAAAGCACCTAAGAACTGTCCTACAAAAATTCCAGGACGCAGGACTCAAAGGACAAGTGCCAATTATGCACTGAGAAGGTTGAGTTTCTTGGCTACCTTCTTGACAAACGTGGTAATCACCCCACCAAAAAGAAATTGGCTGCTATTAAAAACGCTCCAAGACCTAGAAATAAGACAGACCTCCAAGCCTTCCTGGGTCTCATACATTTTTATAACATCTTCCTACCCCAGAAGGCGACTGTTGCTGAACCCCTGCATAGGCTCCACAACAAGAAGGCTTCCTGGTTTTGGGGACGTCGAGAGGACCAGGCTTTCCAGCAAGTCAAAGACCTTTTAACATCAGATGCAGTGTTAATCCAATATAACGAAACACTACCCTTGACTGTAACTTGTGATGCCTCACCTTTCGGGGTAGGAGCCATCCTGAGCCACATTTTACCAAACAGTACGGAGGCGCCTATCGCATTCTTTTCAAGAACTTTATCTAAAACTGAAAGGAACTATAGTCAGTTAGATAAAGAAGCCCTTGCTATTGTATCTGCAATTAAAAGGTTCTACGAATACGTGTATGGAAGATCCTTTTCCATAATCACAGACCACAAGCCATTGCTTGGCATTTTGGCAGGGGATAAACCAACTCCCCACATCCTATCACCAAGAATGACACGATGGTCGGAGTTCCTAGCCGCCTACAACTACCAGTTAAGACATCGACCAGGGAAAGCCATTCCCCATGCTGATGCCTTAAGCCGTTTGCCATTACCGGAGTTCCTAGAAGACCCAGCTCCTACCCTATCCACACTACAAATTGAGACACTTCCCTCACCTCCACTAACTGCGCAGGATATCGCATTGGAACAAAAAAAGACCCTTGTTTGGCGTGAGTCCTCAGCTGGGTGGAGAGGGAATGGCTGGAAATCGAACTCAACGACACGTTCAAACCTTTTAAAAACAGACTATTTGCAAAACACGGATTCCCAGATCTCTTGGTTTCCAACAATGGCCCACAGTTTACCACCTTGGCATTTGAACAATACCTAGCGGACCGAGGGATACACCACGCCTTGACATCACCTGCTCACCCGGCAGCCAATGGCAGGGCTGAATGAATGGTTCAGTTCACTAAAACAACCTTACACAAAATGGACCAAGGGAACATCCACGACAGAGTCACCAGGATGCTCCTCCTCCAACATATTATACCGAACAGCACCACAAACAAAAGCCCAGCCGAACTCCTGATAGGCAGGAAACTTAGATCACATTTGGACCGTATACACCCTGGCTACACCCCAGAAAAACCCCTGGGTTCCAGCAGCAGACATCGCACATTTCAGGTAAGAGACCTCGTATTCGCAAAGAACTTTACTGGTGACCCATTGTGGGTCCCCACCAAAATAACACAAATTACGGATCCCCGTTCCTACCGATTAGAAACCACAGATGGAAAATTGTGGAAATGCCACATAGACCAGCTGCATTCCAGGCTGACAACTACTCCCT
Organism: Hydrophis major; assembly: GCA_033807585.1. Lineage (NCBI taxonomy): Eukaryota > Metazoa > Chordata > Lepidosauria > Squamata > Elapidae > Hydrophis > Hydrophis major. The sequence goes on from CM066332.1 coordinate 112,335,334, forward strand.
CCACGAACTCTGAAATTGAAACCAGAGGGGGAAGGGAAACCGAGGATTTTGAAAACGAACTAACACCTGCTCCTAGACATGCAAACCCACAGTCCACACAATCAAGCCCAGCATATTCACCAGCTGAAGAGGAGCCGTGGCAGATGATCGTCTCTCCAGGCAGCAGCAGCCAGGCAGGGTCAGTGAGTCCAGAGGATCCAGATGACAGAAGTGAAGGAAACATTGAAGGTATCCCCGAGTCACCTTCGAGGTTACCCAGCACAGAAGCCAAGTCACCTTTACAGCGGGACACAGCGGGCAGTCCACCAGAGCCAGCGGCCGAGCAAGAACAGGTGGAACAATGCAAATCAGGTAGACAGGTGCGAAGACCTGCCTACCTGCGCGAATACATCACCCCACCCCTGAGACGGAATCTAGAGGGGAGGGGTGTTCCGAACTAGCAGGCTCGTAAGCCTGCAAACCTGACTGGCCCTTTACACAGCAGGCTCGTAATCCTGCATATTTGATTGGTGAACAGCGAGTCGTGATTGGTCATTCCGGACTAATCTGATTGGCTAGCTAACGGGCTGCCATGATTGGATGGTCCAAGCGTGGCAAACTTAAACCATTGGACTCTATGACAGCAGCCAGCTCTTTAAAAGGAGCTGCTGCTGTCAGGCTCTTTGCTCTGTTTTCCTGAAGTCACAATAAAGAGTTGAAGTCACTATTCGATGTCTCGTCTCCATTATTGCGCCCACTCTGCAGGACAGAACACTAATGTTCTTATTTTACAAAATTGTCCCCAACCTACTATAGCCACCTAACTGATACACATAAGAAGATGTCCCTGAGCTAAACCCCCAAAACCAAACTATTTCCATATCCAATCTGGTAATATTAATTCATAATACAACAATATCAGCTACAACATCACAGAACTTAGATCTGTTCATCTTCAAGTATGAGATATGTTCTTGTTGCTAGAAATGACCTTCCACTCTCTGCACAGTACAAAAAGGTCAAACTTGACACAAAAAAATAAATGGACATAAATCTGACATCAGACATGGTGACATTCAGCAATCAGCATGAGAACATTTCATTCTCCCTACATTTCAGTTTCCCTGGAAACTCTGGTGTACGCTCAAAAGTTGCTATTCTCTTCACCAGAACATTAAAAAGAAGGATTCAGTGTGAAATATCTGAATTGGAACTAATTGCCACATTTTATTCTACTAGTTTGGACATGGAAAAGAACAATGGTTTCCTGTCCCACTGCAAGTATTAATTAACTTAGTAATGCTAGAATGATTGTGTTATCACCAATTATTCCTCCTGTTGTTTATGGTCACTGTGAATATTTTAGTGCATTTAGAAAGTAATCACATTTGCACAGATTGTACTTTTTGCATTTCATTGCCACTGGACTTTTTAGTTTTTAGCATGACTTATAAAATTGCCTTCATAGAGAATAGAACTAATGCTTAACAAATATCATAATTCAAAGTCTTTTCACTACCTAGTAAAATTAATAGGCAAGTATAAGATAAACAAGCACAGGGCTATTTTGATCAGTTTTGGAGTCTATCAGTCTTCAAAAGTCAAGTTTCTAGAAGCCCAGGAACTGCAATAGTTTGTTTATAGAGCTTTGTTAACTCATCTCCACTGTAAAAAAAATGGCAGAAATTAATTTATCACCTTACAGATGGAAAGAAATTAGTAGCAAATGCAACAAAGAACAAGGGTTGCCAAATGAATTTGAATTCACCATGTTCAGCAATTAGGCCATACAGCTTCACCTATTACACTATGCAATATCAGCTTCTTGTCTAAAAGAAACTACAGGTGTTAAATTAGTAACACAACAATTCCCATATTGTTCTGTCACTGCAAGAGAAACACTGAAAATTGTTAGATAAAATTTGAATTCCAAAATGATGAAAGAAAGCATAATTTGAATGTTAATTATTTGTTCAGTCTCATTTCTCAGGTGTTACTACAGTCATAACCATTTTGCTAAACAATGGAATTTTTGGAGTACTACCGTGTTTCTCATATAATAAGGCCGGGTCTTATTTTTTTTTGAATCTCGAAAAAATGGCTAGGCCGTCTTTTCGGAGTGTGATTTAATTCCCCCCCCCCTTGCATCTTCGGGCAGGCGGGCGGCGATGGCTTGGATGTTGACCTCAGCGTTGGTGGGGCACTTCGTATTGGGGTCAATGCAGGCAGCACCATATCCGGGTGTGCAACAAAAGTACTTCCTAACAGCAAGACCCCCACCATTCCCCCCCATTTTGCATGTTTTAATATAGGCCTTAATTTGGGGGGAGGGACTTAATTTCATTTCATGCCTATAAAACATGCTGGGACTTCCTATTGGGGGAGGCCATATTGTTGGAGAAACAGGGTACTTGAATGCTAAAGAAAATCTACTCACTGATTAATGTACAATTTTAAATTAATCTTGGCCTTCACACGTGTTAGAAATGAATCCAGTTATATTGTGCCATTAAATAACACATGAAGAACAAATTCTTCACTGTTTCTACCATCATACTCCAATTCAAATAAAGTGAATGATTTACTGAATCAAAGGCAGACTGATATGATTTTTTAAAGCAAAGGCTTCAACATATCTATCCAGAAGCCCATTGAAATACACATTTTCCCTGAAGAAATTGTTTTTGCAAGTAGGGGAGAAAAAGGAACTGCATTTTGAGAAAATAATTTAGTTATGAATTCCTTTAGCATGCGTAGATCAGAATCCTTCCAAAGTAATGAGAGTATCTGTAAAGAAGCTAATATTGATTCCAAACTTCAGAGCCCTAGGATAAATGCAACAGTTGCTTTGGAATACTATTGTCTTAGAATATATTATTCTTAAAATACAAATTAATAAGTATTTTTAAATTCAAATATACATAAAAATGTGTGTGGCGTGTGTATAAATTTGGAAAGTATGACATATAAAATCCTATTTCAGATTCTCGCATTAATCCTGGAAGGGTAGGGAAGATGTGGTGAAGATTTTAATTTTAATGATTTTAATTTTAATTTTAATGATTCATCTTCTGAAACATCTCTTATGAGTAATGCAGGACATTGTCTTGAATAAAAGGAGCTGTTTAACTATTTTCATTAGCTACAGTTTATTTGGGGATGATACAGATAATTAAGTACTAAAACATGGCTATCTTGACACAGTGTTTGAAAGATATGAAGAATTTCTAATAAAAACAGAATCTCCATTGGGACCTGAGCTCACTTCCTTTCTTTGCAGTCTAAGCAAAGTATTCTGTTCACTAAGCGAATACTTTCTGTTTTGTTCTTCACTGTTGAAATTTATAACTATGATATTGGCTGCACACATTGGTTCTCCTTGTTATTCTCTAAAAGCTAAAGAAATATACTGTTTCTGGACTGCTCTATGAGCAAATAAATCATTTCTATGAAAATAATCTACGTGTTATAATGATCCCAAACCTGTTCCCTCATTTGTGCCAAGTTCTAAAGAAATGCTTAATGTTATTACTCATAATCATTTCTTCTCTCTTTTTTGCCTCCATAAATAAATATGAAAAAAAAAATTGATGTGGCCAGGAGAGGCAGATATTCTCTCATTTTTCAGATACCTCTTTCTACATGAGCTCTGCTAAAATAATCTGATAACCAGTACTATACATGATTAAATGGAGTAGATCTGAATAAGTACACTCCAATAATAATATCCTATTTTTTCCATAGGGTAAGTGTACTCAGCTATTGCTCAGCTATTCTCCATGAAACTAGCACCAAAGAATAGACAGTAACATATCTGTCAAACATGAAATAGTTCATTGCTATAGCTTCCAAATATGCTACTATAAATTAAATCATATAAGCTTTCAGAATTGTATGTCTTCAGCATAAATTATATTAGTCTTTTCATATTATAGTTTTATTTTGTTGGTACATCTATCAAAACAAGAGTCTGATTTACATATCTATGTGGGAGAAAGATTTTTTTAAAAAAACTAAATTCAATTCAATGATGGTCTCCAAAAATCTATAAGTGTAACAATCAAGTGTGGAGTTTACCCATTTTAAATTGTATTTTCTTTCCATCATTTTATACTACACAGACCTATGGTATTATAAGTAGAAACACACTATATATGTAAAACAAAATAGAAACTGAAATTGTTAAATTTGCAGTGGCTCAAATATCTATGGAAAAAATATTTTTCTAGTTCCATTCATTCATAATCTGGAAAAATTGTGTTTGCTGAGAAATATGTCACATACACCAATGTCTAACTTAGGTGTTCAATTGTATATTTTAAAATGCAGAAATCAATTGCATGAAAATCTATTGTTGTTCATATGTATTTACAATGTTTACAAACTAATAGTGCAAATTTAGGATATGCATGTGTTTCAGAAAAATATGGAATGATCATAAGGTTAGTTCAAAATCTTTGGAAACTTCTGGATGTGTAGATTTCAACTTATAATTTTATTGAACCAGATCATTGAATAATAACAGAAAAATCATAAAAAGCTGAATACATTGCTGTGAAATTCATATTATTTTCTTCTATTCCTTTTGTTTTTATTAAAGTTTAATAACCAACATAATCTTGTCCATCAGATCTCCCTTTAAGAGGAGACATTTTTCTTTTAAAATAGTGATCAAAATCCCAGTTTTTTATGTATCTGCTCCTAAAGTTAACATTAATACCTTGACATTCTAATTCCATTCTGTAATTCTTTTAAAATTCCTTTCCTATTCTCATGTATAAATTTTCCAGGCACAAAATAGAAGGGAAACTGCTAACATCTTTCATACATGGTACTGTATGTATGGAGCACCAACAGTACATAGGAAATATATAAATTATGAAGAAGAAAATCTAAAAGTATCCCAGTATAATAATACAATTACTACAAATGTACATTAAAAAAACACCATCCCATTTTTAAAAATGTACAAAAACTTCCAACTAAGTAATCCTAATTTTTTAATAAATAATGATCATTCCAATAGACTGGGGGCTAAAAGGTGTATTAACAAGAAAAAATACTCTTGACTCCCCAAAATAACCTTCTGTTTGGACTTCCATGCATATAAAGTATATTCAAAGTGATAGTGCACTAATATTTTGAAAGCAATTTGTGGTTAGTTGATGTTATGCATATTTGAATAGGCTATTGTGAGATCTCAATAAAAGCTTTTGAGTCCCCAAAATATTTTTTATGATCTGAAATTTTAATGATCAATTACAGACAAGTGGAAAATAATATAAAGTTCAATAGAATTTAATTATTTTTGAATATTTTTTTTTTAGTATTTTGACAGATAGTTTTAATCTTTGGAAGATAAACATGATGGCATAATATCTGTATTTTAGGTTAGCATATTAGTCAAGGACAGTTGAAATAAGCCCTAGTGGTTTGATTTAAATATTTTTCTACAAATTTTAGATATGAAATAGAATTAATATATTTATTTATTTTATTCATTAATCAAATCTACACAACCACACATCTCACAACAAATGACTCTTGGTAGGATATAATAGTCAGTAAAAAAGGAAATATATTTTAAAAGAATACATTAAAACTCAAAAAATTAGCATTAAAATGGATATTAAAGTTAAAAATATATACAATTCCAGACAGACAGAGAGAATGAGTCCATCAGTTTCAATAGTAGGCATCTAAATAGGTCTCCTGTTCTCTGAGACCCTTGGTCTTAAGGGACTTCCATAACATTTAAAAGGAGCTAATCTAATATCTAAATGTTCCATTTGTCAAGGACTACAGCAGAGAAAACCCATGGACTTGTACTTGCCAAAGTAGGATTTCTATATTTTATAGAACAAAAGTACAAAACTTGAAGATATAAACTTTAATATGTATTGGTTGTAGATATGTATTAAGGACTCAACAGAATAACAAAAAGCGTTTTTTATGACAGTGTGCTTTAGCTTGTTCTGAATGCAATTATAATGCAACAAGTATTTATTTGAATCTTTATAATACGTATAAAAACAAATATCCAAATATTTTATTTATTGCTCTATATAAATTTATAAAGTTGAATTTCTGTTTGAAAGTGACATGTTTTTGTGATTGTTCATCCTATGGACAAAATTGTTGAATTCTGAAGATTTAATTAATCTGGAACCACATACTGAAAAGATCAATTAGTTTTCTTCACATTTACTTCTTTTTCTGCTATTCTTGTGAAGAAGCAAATGTTAAGATTCATAGGGAAAGGTATCTATAATCTTCTTGATTTTTGACTTAAATTATAAATGGATAATTTAATTCAAACCAACCTTACTAAAATTAAAAATCAACCTTTCCTGGAAGTAAGCACATGTTAAGTAATGAAACTGTCAAGTGAGTGGAGCTTACACTGTGTTCCTTTTCCTACTACATCTTTCAAGATTTAAGTGAAAAATCTACAAAAGGTTTGATAGGATTGATTTTAAAATATAACTTGACCCTAAATGGATAGTGTTCTTCCTAGCAGCCAAATTGTACAAATCAAACGGAGAAAGCCCAAAACAACTTTTGTTAACCAAGAGTGTCCCTGTTTGTTAATGTATTTGCAGTTAATTAACTTGTAACTCACAGCGTTGCATGTGAGAGCGAATTTTTAAAGAATTTCCATACTACTCAGATAAATCAGTAAAACAAGCTACTGACGGCTCTTAAGTGTAAAGAACTCTCCTGAGATTCACAGCCATAAGAATGCCAAATCAGATGTTTAGAGCAGTATGTTCTGCTGGGGAGAAGTTGTCATTGTCAGAGCACATGGAAGCAACAGATATAATTATGTTATGAAAAATGAATAGAAATACCAAGAAATGACTTTTTATGCATGAGCCTATATTTAGAAGGAAGTCCCATTAGATTAAATGGGTTTATTCCCAACTAAAATGTAAAAACTGCAATATAATCAAAACTGTATCCATTGAATAGTTGCCTTACAAAACCAGGTTACATCTTTAGCTGCTGTCATGTTGTGATCAATAAATGTTTTTGTTTGTGACTGGATTTGCCTATCACACAAAGATATGCTGTGGTTTTTATGCTTGGCAAAATACAATGTTATGGCATAACCAATCCATTGTGGTTTATTTGTGGTGAAACAAACTTAGCTTAATGTGATGTATGACCTTAGTCCCTGTGTATGTTCTCAATATTAACAAATAACTTCTTAAAATTCCTAGAGATATGCGTAACTGCTACTCTAAATGAGCCTCAAAAACATGGCTCTTTTCCCCATGGTGTGTGGTCAGCCCCTATATATTGGGGATATGATAAAAGTTCTTTTTTAATTGTTTCCTTTTTAATTGTGTAGCGAACCAGAGTTCTTCTGCAGCTGGGTATAGATATTTAACTAATGAATGAACTAACAAATGAATGAATGAATAAATGAATTGTTTGGAATAATTTTGCAATTAGAGCAAACAAAAAAGAACAGAACAGGTTGGTCAGGCAATTGAGCATGCCTAACTATATGCTCAACTATCCTGTTAACTTCTTTACACCATATTCATAGTTTTATAATGCAACAGATGACTGATCACAAAGGGTCTGAGATAGATTCCTGAAATAGAACACTAAAACCCTAGAATCATGAGAAAAATAAAAAAATGGTATGATCTAAATATTAAAATGGATTTTATTCTTAAATCATGTTTATCTATTATTTTTATAATATATTCAAAATTACATCCAGGATTTTAAAATATCTGGAAACGAAGGGGGGAAATAAGGAAATAAATTCCTGAAATAGTTTAGAAACCATGCTTATGTATATATCAGGATGGAACTAGAGTAATAACAATTATTAGTGGTCTTCGACTTACAACAGTTCATTTAGTGACTGTTCAAAGTCACAACTGAACTGAAAAAAGTGACATGACTATTTTTCACATTTAAAACTGTTGCAGCATCTCCATGGTCTTATGATCAAAATTCTAATATGATCTGATTCATATTTAGACCCTGGTTTCATTGTCCTGGGATCATTTGATCACCTTTTGTGACCTTTTGTCAATGGGGAAGCCAGGTTCACTTAACAATCATGTTACCAGCTTAACAACTGCAGTGATTTACTGAACAACTGTGGCAAGAAAGATCATAAAATGGGACAAAATTCACTTAACAACAGTCTCACTTAGCAACAGAAATTTTGGGCTCAATTGTGATCTTTGGTCGAGGACTACCCATACACTGGATTAGAAAAGCACTATCTAAGAACTAGACTATATAGTATTCATGTGTTTTCTCATGTTAAACTGAAATCAAAAACTAAATTACATATCAACATATACTAAGATCCTGGAATTCACCTGTTTATTACAATTCAATAAGCCAGACAATCTGCTCTTTTTACACAAGTTGCTTTTATCCCCAAAGAATTCTACCTGTTTCTTCCTTCTATGAAGTTACAGGACTGAGGTGATAAACATAGAGTAAATCAAGCTCTAGATATACTTTACTTCTCCACTCAAATCAACCTCCTCTGCTTTTATGGAACAAAAGCAGCTACTTCGTATTCTGTTAAAAATATTCATTTGCAATGTACAGTGTTGCCTCAAAGGAGAATGAACATGGAGAGAAAGTATAAATAATCTTTTTCTTTTCTTTTCTGCACGCTGGACAGCAAAACAACTCACAGATGGCTCACCAAACACATTCTGACTGCATAAGAAATCTGACACTTTCAAATTCACTTCTAATGTAATATTTTAAACAGAAGTAAATTCTATTGATCCCATTTAG